>OZ030015.1:63629956-64349956 GCA_964023405.1 Apodemus agrarius
CACCATGTGGGTGCTGGGATTTGAACCCAGGACCTCCGGAAGAACAGTTAGTACTCTTAATCGCTGAGCCATCTCTCCAGCCCCTAACTGTATATCTTAAAAATTCTACAAACAAGCCAGGCGTGGTGGCACATGCCTGTAATCCCAGCACTTGGGAGGCAGAGGCAGGAGGATTTCTGAGTTCGAGGACAGCCTGGTCTACAGAGTGAGTTCCAGGACAGCCAGGACCACACAGAGAAACCCTGTCTCGAAAAACCAAAAAAAAAAAAAAAAAAAAAAAAAAAAAAAAAGAATGAAAGAATGCTTTGTTCTGAAGTTCACAATGAAATTACAAGACTGACTAATGAAAAAACTCAGAATCTGGCATTAACATCATGAAAGGGAACATATAGATTTGCCCAGGCACTGCATTAGAAATCAAGAACCCAGTCACTGTCCCTATGTTTATCAAGTGCTCAGTATGAGTTATCGGGTATACATGGGGGTTTATACCTCTACATCTCAGCATTAGGGAAGCTGATGCAGGAGCATTGCCATAATGATAGAACAGCCTGGATTACAAGTGTGAGACCCTCTCACAATGAACAAAAAAAACTGGCCTGGAGAGACAGCTCAGCAGTTAAGGCTGCTCTCCCTAAGGACCCAGGTTCAATTCCCAGCACTTACGTGGCAGCTCACAACTGTTTGTAATCCCAGTTCCAGGGGGATCCAGCGCCCTCCTCTGGCTTCCATAGGCAGAGCGTGCATGTGGAGCACAGACATACTTATAGGCAAAACACCCATACACATAAAAATAAATAAGTAAAGTAAACATCCCTCAACCCCGGGATAAATCAACTTCTTCTGGTTGTGTTTTTTTTTTTTTGTTTTTGTTTTTTTTTGGTCTTTCGAGACAGGGTTTCTCTGTGTAGCCCTGGCTGTCCTGGAACTCACTCTGTAGACCAGGCTGGCCTCAAACTCAGAAATCCGCCTGCCTCTGCCTCCCAAGTGCTAGGATTAAAGGCGTGCGCCACCACCGCCGCCCAGCTAATCAACTTCTTCTGTAAACTGCATTTTCTTCTGAGTTTCCTAAGTAATTCCTTTAATGCCATAAAAATGGCCTTCCCTGTCTTCTTTTTCTTCTTCTTCTTCTTCTTCTTCTTCTTCTTCTTCTTCTTCTTCTTCTTCTTCTTCTTCTTCTTCTTCTTCTTTTTTGGTTTTTCAAGACAGAGTTTCTCTGTGTGGTCCTGGCTGTCCTGGAACTCACTCTGTAGACCAGGCTGGCCTCAACTCAGAAATCCGCCTGCCTCTGCCTTCCAAGTGCTGGGATTACAGGCATGCGCCACCACACCCGGCGCCCGCTGTCTTCTTTACATTCCTGAGAGATCCTGCCGATCTCTAAGGGGTTCTGTTGTTTTGAGACAGGCTCTGGCTGTGTGGTTTGAAGTGACCTTGAACCAGGCTTTAGTGATGCTTCTGCCTCAATCTTCTCATTCCAAGGCTAAAATTTCTCTGAAAGCGTTCACTCCTAACTTGTGTTTCCAAGCTCTCTAAGCTCCACACTCACAATTGGATTTTGTTGTTGTGTGTTTTGTTTTTGATTTTTTTGATCTCACACTGTAGCTCAGATCAGACTGGAACCCTTGACAACCCCCTGCCTCTGGCTCCTGAGTGGTGGGATTACAAGCCTGCACCACCATACCCAATATCACAGGTGCGTATTTGTGATAGTTTCTTAAATACCTCATAGGTATTTCAAATTTACCGTGTCCAAAACCAAATGGTACACCCAGAAAACCTCATCATCATGGCTGCCTAAAACAGGAGCATATATGTACGTAACATGTTATATACATGTACCATGAATTTGAAAGAAAGCAAGGAGGGGCATATGGGGGGGGAGGGAAAGGGCAAATTGTGTAATTATGATCCCAGAAAATTTAAAAACATCTTTAGCTGTTTCTCCAAATCTCTCTTCGCAATCACTCCCAATCTGAAGTGATGTTCCCTTTACTGAATGACTTAACCCTGACACTCAGGAGTCACCCCGGCTTCTCCTTTCTCTGTCTCACCCCTGACCAGGTCCCAACATCTCTGCATCTAGAGATCTTCTAATTACGTTTGCTTCCCTCTATCTTTACTTCCTTTTGACCTAGGCTCCGATCTCTGCACTTTCATTCATAACTCCCTCACCGTTCTTCACAAAAGAGGTGGCAAAATCTTAAAATATGCCGGGCAGTGGTGGCACACACCTTTAATCCCAGCACTTGGGAGGCAGAGGCAGGTGGATTTCTGAGTTCGAGGCTAGCCTGGTCTACAGAGTGAGTTCCAGGACAGCCCGGGCTACACAGAGAAACCCTGTCTCGAAAAAACAAAAAACAAAAAACAAAAAACAAAAAAAAAAAATTTCTCTTTCTCGGTATGTCTAGGTTTGTGTCAAGTTGAGTAAAAAATATTTATCAGGGGCTAGAGAAACCCTGTCTCAAAAAACAAAAAAAGAAAAAAAACAAAAAACAAACAAACAAACAAAAACTAGAAAATTTCAGTAAAATTTCTTGCTGTTTAGAATTTGTTATAATAAAATAAAGGGGGTAACCTCTGAGAAGGAAGAGCAGGAAATATCTTCTTAGGACAGTAGAGTGGGAAGAAGTTAGAGGCCTTGCTAACTCAGCGATGAGAGAACTGAAAGCCAAAGCCCAGAGGTGAGCTTCTGCATTTCTTGAGTTGTGATGGTACCCAACATAAAAGAGTAAAGGCGCATGAAAAGTAAGGCGTTTAACTTGTGATTTTCATTTGATAATTGTAGTCTTGCAACCCTACTTAGTTAATCTCCCAAACTGTACAAAGAGAAACAGCAAAATTCCAAAAAAGCACATAATAGCTAGTAAAGAGAAAATGTTCACTAATTAGCCAGGTGTGATGAGCCAGGCCCGGAACACTGGCATTTAGAGGGTGGAGACAAGAAATAATGAAGTCAGTGACAGCCTTGGCTACACAGTGAGCTGCAGGCTACTGGGACTGATCTCCAACAAACTAGTTGTGGTGACCTTTACTCTCAGCCCTCAGGAGGCAGAGGCAGGTAAAGCTCTGTGAGTTCCAGGCCATGTATGGTTACAATAATGAGAGCCTGTTTCATAATAACAACACCCCTTCGAACACCAGAAACAAAACAAAACAGAACAAAAAAAACCCAAATAGCTGTTCAATAAATATTTTCAAATGTATAAGTTAAACAGTTTTGGGGTTTTTTTTTTCAGCTTCCTTTTACATTACTTTTTTATATGCAGTCATGCCCTATAGATAAAAATTGTGACTTTGATTTTGTTGTTTTGCTATTTGTGGGTTTGTTTTTGTTTTGTTTTAGATTTACTTATTTATTTATTTTATGTATATGAGTACACTGTCATTGTCTTCAGACACATCAGAAGTGTGCATCAGATCCCATTACAGATGGTTGTGAGCCACCACGTGGTTGCTGGGATTTGAACTCAGGATCTCTGGAAGGGCAGTCAGTGCTCTTAACCACTGAGCCATCTCTCCAGCCCTGTGTTTTGGTTTTTTTTTTTTTTGGCTTTCATATTTTTTTCCCCATCATTTGGGACAGGGTCTCACTGTGTAGCCCTGGCTGGCCTCTAACTCATGATGTAACCCAGGCTGTCCTAATTGTACTAATCATGTCTCAGCTTCTTCATGCTGGGATGAAAAGCATAAACCATCATGTATGACCTGAGGTTATAGTTCTAAGTGAAATTCCAAAATGTTATTAACATTTTAATAGGGAAGGATTCAGGTTTAAGATGGCTCTCATTAAGAAAAAAAAATATTCAGGGACTGGAGAGATGGGTCAGTAGTTGAGAGAATGGCCTCTTGTAAAGTGCCAGGGTTTGATTCTCGAATCTACCTAGTAGCTCACAACAGTCTACAACTCCAGTTCTAGAGTGTCTTATGGTCTCTGAGGCACCGCATACACAGGTGGTACCCAGACATACACACAAAACACCCATAAGACACATATTTTTTAAAAAAAGATTATTTATTTATTTATTTATTTATTTATTTATGTATTTGTGTATGTATTTATTTATTTATATGAGTATACTGCAGCTGTTTTCAGACATACCCCAGAAAAGGGCATCAGATCCCATCACAGATGATTTAAGCTTCCATGAGGTTGCTGGGAATTGAACTCAGGACCTCTGGAAGAGCAGTGAGGGCTCTTAACTGCTGAGCCATCTCTCCAGCCCCACAATTTTTTAAAAAAGAAAAAATATTTATATTATATTTTCATATACTACACAATGAAAAATATCACCCTACAGTAGTGGCACATGCTTCTGAAGGCAGAGGCAGGCTGATCTCTGAGTTCAAGGCCAGCCTGGTCTACAGAGTGAGCTCCAGAACAGCTAGGGCTACACAGAGAAACCCTGTCTAGACAAACAAAAAGTCCAAAACCACTCCTCCCCACTCCCCTCAACAGGAAGAAAGGAAGAAAGGAAGAAAGAAAAAGAAAGAAAGAAAGGAAGGAAGGAAGGAAGGAAGGAAGAAAGAGAGAAAGAGAAAGAAAGAGCACCAAGCCCTGCAGTTGATCCCTAACACCACAATAATCATGCATGATGGCACATAGTTTCTGTCTGTCTTTATTATTTTCTATTAAGACAGGTCTCACCATTTAAGTCTGCTGGCCTGAAAATTACTGATCTCTGTGTCCAGGCAGAACACAGACTCCTAGGGATTCGTTTGCCTTCATCTCCTGATGCTGGGACTAAAGGCATGCTTCACAACATACAGCTGAGAACATTTTAAGGTAGGAATTCTGTCCCAGAGCAGGGAGAGCCTGTGGGCCAAGCAGAGGCGCAGGGTAGCCGAGTGCACATGGGAGGGGCACACAGAGCACCAAGGTGCTGCTAGTCTTTCCAGTTCTGATGAGCTCTGAACCAGGCTGGGGTCTAATTTGGCCTGTATCTACCTTAGTAGACCAGAGGCTCCATCTCAAAAGCCCTCTCGCAGTAGCCCCCCCCCTCTCCAAGTGGCCAGAGGGGAGTTCCAGTGCTGTTTGATGGGACTGACAGTCAGGCCCTAGGGCTGCCTCGGTTGGTGTGGCTGGATCAGGGGCTGGCACCGGAATGGTGTGGTATCTTGATTATCGGCTATGCCAGGAGCCTATCTCTTGAGCTCCTCTCTTATGCCATTCCTTTGCCCTGGCTGAGGCCCGGGGGCTCTTCTTCTTGATGGCTGCCCTAGTTCATCCTCTTTACCACATGTGGCTACATGGGTTCACCAACTATCCCTGCTGCTTTGACTCACCTGCCGGCCCCAATGCTGGCCAGAATGTATTAAGCTTCACCAGATAACAGGTTTCTTAAAAAGAAAGGGAGGAAGGAAGGAAGGAAGGAAGGAAGGAAGGAAGGAAGGAAGAAAAAAGAGAGAAAAAAAGAAAAAGAAATAAAAAGGAAGAAAAATACAATTTCTAATCCCATACTGAAATTTATTTAGTGATTTTTTAAAAAGTGACACTCAAGTCAGCAAGAGAAAGAACAGTTTTTTAAAATAAACCATATAGGCCAGAAGAGATGGCTGACCGAGTTCCAGGACAGCTAGAGATACACAGTAAGATCCTGTCTCAGAAAACTTCTCTCTCTCTCTCTCTCTCTCTCTCTCTCTCTCTCTCTCTCTCTCTGTGTGTGTGTGTGTGTGTGTGTGTGTGTGTGTGTGCTTAAGGATGCCAAAGTGGGGCATTAGATCATTTTGATGAAGTTAAGGCTTTTGTGAGTCCCTTGATTTGGGTGCTAGGGTTCAAACTCCTGCTGGACAGAACATTTCTGAAAAGCCCTAAACAACTTTCAGTCATTTTGTACTACATAAGTATAAGAAGTGACATTTTAAGCACTGACTATCATAAAATGAAAATGTTAAACCAGGTTTGGTACCTTATACCTTTCTCTATTCAGCACTTGGGAGGCAGAGGCAGGCAGAGCTCTGTGAAGTTGAGGCCAGCCTGGTCTACACAATGAATTCTAAGAAAGTCAGGGCTGTATAGTTAGACCCCGTCTGGAAAAAGTAAAAATGTCAAACAACTCTGAAAAACATGTAGTATAAAATATTAGGGCAAGATTTAACTCTTTTCCTCTCCTTTTTTCTCTTTTCTTTCTTTTGTCTGTTTTTTTTGAGACATTTCTCTTATATTTTATGGTTGTGAGCCTAGCCTTTAATAGCTGAGCCATCTCTCCAGCCCGAGACATTTCTCTATGTAGCCTTGACTGTCCTGGTCAAGTACAGTCTGTACTTGAAGTAGCTCTGTAGACCAGGCTGGCCTCCAACTCATAGAGATCCACCTGCCTCTGCCCCCCAAGCACTGTGATTAAAGGCATGAGCCACCACTGCCTCATTAAGTATTTTTTTGTTTTCTTTGGTTTTTCAAGGCAGGGTTTCTCTGTGTAGTCTTGGCTGTCTGTGAGAGAAGAGAGACTAGCACAGCAAAAAAGCAAGATGGTAGCAGGAGATAGAGACAATGCTGATATTTAGAGTTTAAGTGTGTGAAAATAGTTTACTGATCTACTACTGGGCTCTTAGCTCTCAAAACTGAGTAACTGTGGGCTGAAGAGCTGGCTAAGTTTTTTTTTTTTTCTTCTTTTTTTAAGATTTACTTATTTATTTCATGTATTTGAGTACACTGTCGCTGACTTCAGACACACCAGAAGAGGGCATCGGATCCCATTACAGATGGGTGTGAGCCACCATGTGGTTGCTGGGAATTGAAGTCAAGACCTCTGGATGAGCAGTCATAACTGCTGAGCCATCTCTCTAGCCCTGATGGCTCAGTATTTATGAGCACCATCTGCTCTTGTAGAGGATCTGAGTTTAGTTCCCAATAAGAGCAGATCACAGCTATCAATAACTCCAGTTCTAGAGTATCCAACTTGTTTGGTCTGCACACACCACCACCACCACCACCACACCATCCACCACACCACACCACACACACAGAATAAATTTGTTTAATTTAATGAGTCTTACTAGGCAGCCCTGGCTGGCCTTACCTCAGCTATGTAGACTAGGCTGGCCACAAACTCAGACAACTGCCATCTTTACTTCTCTAGTCACACTGTAAAAGCTATAAAATATGCATACCTATCATCAAATAAGTTCATAATAAAATTGTTGTATATACCTTCCCAAAATATACTTGCTCACCATGAAATATTCATTCATAAGAAAGGAAAAACCTTTTTATTTGTGTCATATGAATACATATTAAAGACATTATGGTAGCATGCCCTTGAAATACCAACATGTGGGAGGTAGAAGGATCAAGAATTCAAGGTCATCCTTGACTACAAAGTGAGTTGGAGGTTAGTCTAGGCTATAAGAGACTCTGACTCAAAAAAATAAAAAACAAAAACAAAAACAAAAAAACCTAAAACAAAACATCAAAACAACAATAAATGCCAAGCAAACAGAAATGCATAATTGAGTCAGGCAGTGGTAGCACATGCCTTTAACCCCAGCATTTGGGAGGCAGAGGCACTCTGGTCTACAGAGTGAGTTCCAGGACAGCCCAGCCAGGGCTACAAAGAGAAACCCTGTCTCAAAAAAACCAAAAACCAAAAACCAAAAACAAACAAACAAAAAAACAAAAAAAAAAAAAAAAAAAAACCAAAAAAAAAACAAAAAAAAAGAAAGAAAGAAAGAAAGAAAAAAGGAAAGAAATGAATAATTGAAACAGGGCTGGAGAGATGACTCAGTGACTAAGATAACTTGATAACTTGTTGCTCTTGCAAAAGACCGAAGTTTAGTTCCCAGCCCCCACACAGTAATTCAGAACCTTTCTTTCTTTCTTTCTTTCTTTCTTTCTTTCTTTCTTCTTTGGATTTGGTTTTTTCGAGACAGGGTTTCTCTGTATAGCCCTGGCTGTCTTGGAGGAACTCACTCTGTAGACCAGGCGGGCCTCAAACTCAGAAATCTGCCTGCCTCTGCCTCCCAGAGTGCTGGGATTACAGGCGTGCGCCACCACCGCCCGGCTTCACAACCATTGTCCCCCCCCCCCCCCGACAGGGTTTCTCTGTGTAGCCCTGGCTGTCCTGGAACTCACTCTGTAGACCAGGCTGGCCTCAAACTCAGAAATCCGCCTGCCTCTGCCTCCCTTCACAACCATTCTTAATGCCACATGTAAGGGACCGGACATGCTCTCTAAGTATAGCAGGTACCACACACACACAAGGTGCACATACACACATGCAGGCCAAAACAAAAATCACACATATGAAATACACCTAATTATGTGTACTGTTTGTGTGTGTGTCTAGTGCCCTTAGACTTCAGCAGAGGGGTTGGACCCCCTGGAACTAGAATTATAGATGATTATGAGCTGCTATGTGAATGCTCAGAATTGAACTCTGGTCTTTTGTAAGAGCAGAAAATGCTTTTCATAGCTGACCTATTCCTCCAGCCTTAAGGGATCTATCATTTAAAAGGTATGGGGTTTCAAGAGAGATAGGTTCTAGAGATGCACTTGATTATGGATGCAGAACAATGGGAAAGTCATAATAACCCTGAATTGTATACTCAAAATGGCTAAGTAGGAACTGGGTATGATGGTATGCTTCTGCCTGCAATGACAGGATTTGTGAGGGAGAGGAAGGGGGACTGAAACTATTTGAAGCCAGCCTGGGCTACATAGTGAATGACAATAGGCCAGTCAGTGATACAGAGTAAGACCCTGTCTCAAAAACAGACAGAAGCCGGGCGGTAGTGGCGCACGCCTGTAATCCCAGCACTTGGGAGGCAGAGGCAGGCGGATTTCTGAGTTCGAGGCCAGCCTGGTCTACAGAGTGAGTTCCAGGACAGCCAGGGCTATACAGAGAAACCCTGTCTCCAAAAACAAAACCACAAACAACAACAACAACAACAACAAAACAAAGACAGAGCCGGGCGGTGGTGGCGCACGCCTGTAATCCCAGCACTTGGGAGGCAGAAGCAGGCGTATTTCTGATTTTGAGACCAGCTTGGACTACAGAGTGAGTTCCAGGACAGCCAGGACTACACAGAGAAACCCTGTCTCGAAAAACCAAAAACAAACAAACAAACAAACAAAAACAACCAAAACAAATACAAAAAACCAAACCAAAACAAAAAAACAAAGACAGAACAACTAAATAAAACAAATACAAAAGTAAAATGGTAAATAGTACATTTAAAATTTCCCTTGTATTACACAGACAAATGTATATCTAATTTAATGAATTATAAAGCAAGTATTTATGTAATAGTAGATTGTCTGGGTATGCTGATGTGTAGGACTTTAACCCCAGCATTCATGAGGAAGAAACTGGGCTGGGGGGTGGGGTGGGGGGGAATCTCTTAGTTGGCCAGACACTTCTACATAGGTAGTTCGAAGCCAATCAGGGTTACATAGAGACTGTTTTCAAAAACAAACCAATCCAAAACAAACAAAGAAAACCCCCAGCCATCCCCCCAAAAATATATTTTGAGGGTACCCAATGTCTGTCTTCATCACAACCTTCTTCCTTCCTAACAGGTTATATTAACAGCATAAAATGCAAATACGCCTTTAAATTTCAAACAAAAATGTAAAAAAACAAAACCTTAAGAACTTTTAAAGGTTTCCTTTCTCTTTTGCTTCACTTTTGAAAGTCTTATTCTAAAACCTACATCGGTTCCATAGTTGACCTCACCTGCAGTGTTTAATTAAAAAACCCAAAACCCAAAGAACTTCAGTGTAGATTTTTTTCATTCCTCCCTCTCTTGCCTTCAACTACAAAGAAACAATGATTTAAGCCCTTTGTGCCCTTTTAGAAAATTACACAGATACCCTATTGTGGAACCCTATAATCCCTCCGTGGAAAGGAAGAGATTAGCATATGAATACAAAGCAAAATGAATCCAGAATACAAAACGATCTATCGAGTTGTGAAGCTCTTGTATTCTTAAAAATGTATTTATTTCCTCTTTTTTGTATTGCCCCTTTCGTGATTTAAGGGTTAAGGAAATTGAGCTTACCCCTCTGGCTACCCGGAAAAGAATTAGACACAAACACACACACACACACACACACACACACACACACACACCCAGAGGCACGCGTACACACGCACACACGCATACACACGCACAACTCAACACATTCTAGGAGGTGCAAAACCAACAGATGGCTCCTAGCGCCAGTAGAATCGTCAGTGGAATCTGCTACACTCGACATCAGCTTGCTCGCTGTGAGGAGTGTAGAAAGTGCTGTTCGCTAACTGCGTGGTGGAGAGAAAGCGATAGAAGAGAGAGCCATAATGCTGACGTTGAAGGCCCAGCCCTGTGAGGTTGCATAGGGTAAGTGGCGTTGGCCAGGCGGCAGTGGCGAAGGGGAAGGGAAGAGGATTTGGGCTAGGGGCGGGGCTTGACGCGGAGCGTGGCTCCTGATTGCTGGAGCGCAGCTGCCAATCTCGCAGATCCTCTCGCTTAACCAGTGCGCTGGCGAGACGCGCTCAGATATACTGAGCGAGCGCGGAGAAGCAGTCTCAGATCCTGACGGTGCAGCAGCCCGCAGCCTCAGCCAGGGAGTCCCAGCCGCTTTCAATGGAGGAGAAGCCCGGCCAGCCACAGCCTCAGCACCATCACAGCCACCACCATCCGCACCATCACCCGCAGCAGCAGCAGCAGCAGTCGCACCACCACCACCATTATTATTTCTACAACCACAGCCACAACCACCACCACCACCACCATCACCAGCAGCCTCACCAATACCTGCAGCATGGAGCCGAGGGCAGCCCCAAGGCCCAGCCCAAGCCGCTGAAACATGAGCAGAAACACACCCTCCAGCAGCACCAGGAAACGCCGAAGAAGAAAACAGGTCTGAGAGGGAGGGCGGTGGGGGAAGGGGACTGGGTTGGGGGGGGGAGAGGGATGGGGGTGGGGCTAGATGTGAAAAGCGCGGACCCGGTCGGGGTGTGCGTCCCGCCAGGCCGGGGATGCCCCCTTCCATTCTTCCCGGGCGCGGGCCGCGAGGTGGGGATTGCAGCGCCCTCTCCTTCCCTTTAGCATGGGAGAGGCCCAGCCAGGCCAGCGTGACCTTCCTCGGCCCGCGCCCCGGCAGGAGGCAGAGCTGTACGGTCGGCCTTGGAAGCCCAGCCTTATTTTTTTTCCTCTAGTGCGGCCCTGGAGTTGCCTGAATGTGGGGGCCCTTCAGAGGGGGTGAAACTCGGCCGCCCTAAAAAAAAAAAAATTCCTTCGAGGTGTATGTAATTCGGGCCTAGTGAATCCCGATTCAGGTGGTGTCGCGAGACCCGCTTGCAGGCGGCGCGGAGCGGGGCTGAGGGCTGAGTTGAGGAAGCGTCCTCCCTCGCCCGCCACCCCAAGCCCACCTGTGGCCTTGGGTTTTGCTGTCTGGGTGGTGGTAGGGGGGAAGGCTGGAACCCCATCGTCCCTCGGGTCATTTCTGCCCCTAAACGCCCATATTGGGCGCTGGACCCCGCTGTCTGTACAGGAGGCTCCTCCGATGGCTGGCGCCCCTGGCCCGCTCGCCTCCGAGCCGGCGAGGCTGGAATGTTCTCTCCTCGCGGGGCCGCTTCCTGTCCGCCATGTTGGAAGCCGATTCCTGTCACCGACTCCGGCCGGCTGAGGAGCGGAGGGGGAAGGGTGCCGAAGGCCACACGGCACGCTGGCACCGTTGCCCCGGGACCCTCTGCGGCCCCTTCCGGGTCCCCCGCACTGCGGGCGGCCGCCGCCCGCCGCCCCTCCCCCCGCCCCGCGCCGGGTTGTGTAACCCGGTGGCGGCCGCGCGGCCCCGGGCGGGTCCCTGGGGTGAGGGGCGGGGGCGGTTGGGGTGGGGGAGGGAAGCGGCCACGAGGGGAGCGGCCTGCACCGTGGACCCGCGCGCCGACGGCCGCGTTTCCCGCTCCCGGGTGCGGCGGGAGGCGCGGGCGGGGAAGCGGGCCTTGAAGAGGAGCTTGAGGGGGAAGGAAGCCCGGGCGGCGGCCGCAGCGTTCCGCCGGCCTGCGAGGGGCGAGGGGATTCATTTTGGGTAGAGGCGGTGCCTGAGGCCGGGTGGGGTACCCAGCGGGAACCGAGCTCCCGGGTCACGAGTTTCTCTGCCACAGGAATCTCATCTCCTGCCAGGTTCGCTCACGACTCCGCCTCAGAGGCTTTTTCACTTAGGCCTTTTTTCTTTATAGCAGCGCATTTCCTACCCTCCCCCCCCAAATTGGGGTGGGAAACAACCTCTCAAACCTTTTTCCATTCGCTTTCCATTGAACACCTAAACTAATGAGCTAATGACTAATCAGATGCCCGACTGGATGGACAGCACGGGCAGTTTTGAGGCCCCTGTTTCTTTAACGATGAACTGGAAGTGACTTGTCCATGAGGTTGTCACTAACCCCTTTACCATGGACAAGACCTTTTTAGTGGTTAAAGTGAGGCGTTTGGTGCATTTTAAAGCCGACTTCCATCCCCAAACTGAGTATTATTTAACATTAAATGTGGAGTCCTGAGATACTTAAGCAATAAGCATCAAAGTTTATATATTCACACGTTTTTATTTTCCCTGAAAAGGGAATGCTTAGAAAAAAATGTTAAACTGCATAGTACAAGTAGTTACTGGTAAAAAACTTACTGTAGACAATGTAACTTTGAAGACAGAGCTGGATGGATATCAGATTTTCTTTTCGTAGAGTGGTAGGGACTGATGATAGAGCAGAAGTGTTTAATTTTAAGGATTTACAGAAGCCTAGAAACTGAGGAATTATGTAACTGTATTAGTTTTGGTTTTCGTAAGGTGAGAAAATATCAAGGTTGCCCAATGGTGCTGTTCAGAGATTTAGAATTTGTCTTTTATGAGGTTTATGTGTTCCCCACAGGACTTATCACTGCATAGAGATGCAGACCCTGAACCATTCATTGGAGGTGGCCTCCTCAAAATTTGTCTTAAACTAGGATGACGAATAAGGGTTTAGAAAATTGAGAGATTAACGGTTGGGCTGAGCACCTTTTCCATGTGTGGTTTGGTCATTGGGTACAGTGTAAAGAAATCTAGAAAATGTTTGGGATATACTTAACGGATTTTTATGAACTGTTACTCCCAAACCTATGAGAAATTGGTTTTCTGGATCCACAAGAGAGGGCCTAGCAGACCAAACGTTGAGTAATTGCAGTGTCAAATCCAAAAGCTATATTTATTGGGACTCAAGTTTTGCTGAGTCCATTTGAAGTGGAGTTATCATACAGCTCTAAAAAATAGACACGGGGATTCTTTAATTGCTTTCTGTAATAACTACCATCTTCACATTTTTCTTAAATATCTAAGCTTTAAAAGCTCATACTTAGTGCATACCAAGGCCACAGGGAGACAAATGCGTAGCTAAGTGAGATTAAAAGCTGCATAGTAGGTTGCATTTTGTAAACTTAGAATTGAACCCAGGACCCTTGGTGTAGTAGGTAGGAGATAGCTACCACTGAGCTACAAACTCAGCCCTTTATATTTTAATTTGCAATTCTGATGCCTCACCCTCCTAGGATGCTGGAATTGCTACCTGAGCTTTTTCTCCTGTGATTTATTTTTGGAATCTGAGCTACTAGTAAACTTAAGTAGGATTATTCTAGTTATTTAAAATTCTGTGTTGTGGTTCAGCTTTTTTGGACTATTATTGTTGTTGTTGTTATTGTTATTGCATATAACATTGCCTACTTTTAGTTTAAATATATGAAATAATGATTCATGAACCAGAAGATATAAGTGTGCTTAACTTACATTAAATAGTAAAGTAATTTTTTCTTAGTTGCCTTTGGTCCGTGCAGATCTATTGATTTGGGCCTCCCTGCCCCTAATTTTTGTTTTTGTTTGAGACAAAATTGCAGGGGTATGTATCACTAGACCTGACTTAACATTTTGCGTTTTTTAAAGAAAATGTTATAGAAAACAAAACCACATACTGTTTTTGTCTTACAGTTAGACCGGGTCTTAGTAGACCGTACTGGCCTGGAATTATGTAGTCTGGCTTCAAACTCAGATTTTTCTGCTTCCCTACCATATCAGCTTAATGAAAGCTTTTATTGTGGACCTGGAGATACAGCTTAGTGGTAAAAGACCTGTCTAGTATGACAAGCTCAGCTCACAGTAACATAGGAAGTCTGATTGTCAATCATAGTTTTTAGAAAATGAAAAATGGTAATGAAATGCTGGAAATAAGAATTTTTTTTTTCCTAACTACTAAGGTTGAGCTTTGAACTTGGTACATATGTACATGTCACAGTATGTATGTATTTCTGATGCAGGGCAATGGCTATACAGAAATCCTGTGTCAAAAGACAAAGAATTGTCTGTAGTTGTTTTTTGTGCAACTATGCTCATACAGAAGAAAAATGTATTTATTTGCTTTTTGATTGCTGTTAGAATTGAGAGTTTCCCAAAGGTCTTTTGAGGTCATAAAAGAATTGATAGTTAATTGCCATTTTATTAGTGAGTAGAAAGCGCTGTGATTGACCCAGTAAATCACTTCTTTTAAGAGTTAACTTACAGCTAGGCGGTGGTGGCCCACGCCTTTAATCCCAGCACTTGGGAGGCAGAGGCAGGCGGATTTCTGAGTTCGAGGCCAGCCTGGTCTACAGAGTGAGTTCCAGGACAGCCAGGGCTACACAGAGAAACCCTGTCTCAAAAAACACACACACACAAAAAAAGAGTTAACCTACTTGTAAGCTGGGCAGTGGTTGCCCATACCTTTAATCCCAGCACTTGGGAGGCAGAGGCAGGTAAATTTCTGAGCTCAGTGACAGTGAGGTCCAAAACAGACAGGACTACACAGAAAAACTTGATTTAAGACAAAAACAACAAATGTTAGCGGTAAGAGTGAAATCTATGTTCAAATACTTGACTGCTTTAGAATATTAGATTCATTTCATTGTAGTTTTGTGAGCATGTAAGTGTTGCAAACAGGCAGAAAGCTGTGGGTTCTAGACAGATTTCTAGTACTGCTACTCTGTGACCTGATCCTTTAATGCAAGTAGAAGTAAGAGAGTCTTTATAAGGGATAGAAACATTGGTACATACTTTTGTTTCATGAGTATGATCTTATGTGGAGTTAAAGTTGACTACTTTGGGAAAGTCCAGAGGCCTTATTTATGGCTTTGTCTGATAGACATTGGTCACTTAATAGCCCTCAATATCCTCTTTGGGGGTGCAGGGAGGGCAGTACTAGGGATTGAATTCAGTGGTCATACATGGGAGGCAAAAGCTATGGCCTTATTTTTGTTTTTCTTTTACAGTTTATTATATCTGAAGTAGCACTGGTTCTAAATAGTGTGCATTTGAGACAAAGTTCCACCCTGTAGCTCAGGTTGGCTTCAAACATGCAACAATAATCTTGTTTCAGTTTTTTTTTGTTTTTTTTTTTTTTTCTTTTTTTTCTTTTTTTGTTTTGTTTTTGTTTTTTGAGACAGGGTTTCTCTGTATAGCCCTGGCTGTCTTGGAACTCACTCTGTAGACCAGGCTGGCCTCTGCCTCCCCAAGTGCTGGGAGTAAAGGCGTGTGCCATCACCGCCCGGCTGCTTCAGTTTTTTGTTTTTTTTGTTTTTTGTTTTTTGTTTTTTTTCCCCGAGACAGGGTTTCTCTGTATAGCCCTGACTGTCCTGGAACTCACTCTGTAGACCAGGCTGGCCTTGAACTCAGAAATCTGCCTGTCTCTGCCTCCCAAGTGCTGGGATTACAGGCGTGTGCCACCACCGCCTGGCCTGCTTCAGTTTTTATAACAGCCTCATTGCTATAATTCATAAGGTTTATTCTGCTTAGATAATTTAGAGGAGTATTATGGCATGTTGCTTGAAATGTCCTGATCTGGCCCAAAAGATGGACCTGATGTGAGTTGTGTCCTAGGTCTGCCTCTGCCTAGCATTGAAACCTGTGTTATAATCTGTAAAATGGGTTGACAAGTTTCTTTACATAGAGATGTGATACAACAAACCCTACAGCTTTGGGGTTTAATAAAGTTGTTGGGTCTTAATTCTAAGATTTAAATGTATGTGTTTTGTTTGTTTCTGTTTACCTTCTATAGGCTATGGTGAAATAAATGGTAATGCTGGAGAAAGAGAAATATCTTTAAAGAACCTCAGTTCTGATGAAGCTACCAACCCTATTTCCAGGGTCCTCAATGGCAACCAGCAAGTTGTAGACACAAGCCTGAAGCAGACTGTAAAGACCAGCACCTTTGGAAAAGCAGGAATCAAAACCAAGAATTTTATTCAGAAAAACAGTATGGACAAAAAGAATGGGAAGTCTTATGAAAATAAATCTGGAGAGACCCAGGCTGTAGATAAGACCGATACTATAGCAATTCCAAATGGTGTTATAACAAATAGTTCAGGCTATATTACTAATGGCTATATGAGCAAAGGAGCAGATAATGATGGTAGTGGATCTGAGAGTGGATATACCACTCCTAAAAAAAGGAAAGCTAGGCGCAATAGTGCCAAGGGTTGTGAAAACCTTAATTTAGTGCAGGATAAAATAATGCAAGAGACTAGTGTCCCAGCATTAAAACAGGGACTTGAAACTTTAAAGCCTGACTATAGTGAACAAAAGGGAACTCGAGTAGATGGTTCGAAACCTATTTGGAAATATGAAACTGGACCTGGAGGAACAAGTCGTGGAAAACCTGCTATGGGTGACATGCTTCGTAAAAGCTCAGATATTAAACCCGGTTTGAGTAGCAAAAAATTTGATGATCGACCTAAAGGAAAGCATGCCTCAGCTGCTGCCTCCAAAGAGGACTCATGGACCTTGTTTAAGCCACCCCCAGTTTTTCCAGTGGACAATAGCAGTGCAAAAATAGTTCCTAAAATAAGTTATGCAAGCAAAGTTAAGGAAAACCTCAACAAAACTGTACAGAACTCTTCTGTGTCACCATCTTCATCTTCATCATCATCATCTACTGGGGAAACTCAGACCCAGTCTTCAAGTCGGTTATCCCAGGTCCCCATGTCAGCTCTGAAATCTGTTACTTCTGCCAGTTTTTCTAATGGGCCTGTTTTAGCAGGAACTGATGGAAATGTGTATCCATCTGGAGGTCAGCCACTGCTAACTACTGCTGCTAATACTTTAACACCCATCTCCACTGGGACTGATTCAGTTCTTCAGGACATGAGTCTGACTTCAGCAGCTGTTGAACAAATTAAGTCTAGCCTTTTTATCTACCCTTCAAATATGCAAACAGTGCTGTTAAGTGCACAAGTAGATCTGCCCTCTCAGACAGATCAACAAAACCTGGGGGATATATTCCAGAATCAATGGGGTTTATCATTTATAAATGAGCCCAGTGCTGGCCCAGAGACTGTTATTGGAAAGTCATCAGATCATAAAGTGATGGAAGTGACATTTCAAGGAGAATATCCTGCCACTTTGGTTTCACAGGGTGCTGAAATAATTCCCTCAGGAACTGAGCATCCTGTGTTTCCCAAGGCTTATGAGCTGGAAAAACGGACTAGTCCTCAAGTTCTGGGTAACATTCTAAAACCTGGGACTACTGAGAGTGGAGCCTTATCCTTGGAACCCAGTCATATAGGTGACCTGCAAAAAGCAGACACCAGTAGTCAAGGTGCTTTAGTGTTTCTCTCAAAGGACTACGAAATAGAAAATCCTCTGGCCTCTCCTACGAACACTTTGTTAGGCTCCGCCAAAGAACAGAGATACCAGAGAGGCCTAGAAAGGAATGATAGCTGGGGTTCTTTTGACCTGAGGGCTGCTATTGTATATCACACTAAAGGTAACTTACTGTTTCTTTTTTAAAGATTCCAATGGACTGACTCTGTGTGTGTGTGTGTGTGTGTGTGTGTGTGTGTGTATGCACACATGTATACGTACATGTATATTTCATATTATGAATGACTGAGTAAGAATTAGTATCAGTTAATTGTTAATTGATTTGAGATTTTTGGAAATTAAAGTTTGGAGGAATGTAGTTTTCCAACAAAGTGATCAATAAAGGCATAATTGATCACATAATTAGATAAAGGGGTTTCATATTGCTTAAGGACAATTTTATTTTGTATGGGATCGAAAAGTTGGTTTTTTTTCCAAGTGATAGTGTCAAGGTTTTATTACCCAAATGGGCTTTAAATCCTGATCCTCCACTTCCCAGTTGCTGCTGGGATTGCTTGTGTATGCTACCAAATTTGGCTTCCCTCTCTTGCTTCTTAAAGTGTATACTACTTTATTAGCAAACATCTCAGCCAGGCGGTGGTGGCGCACGCCTGTAATCCCAGCACTTGGGAGGCAGAGGCAGGTGGATTTCTGAGTTCGAGGCCAGCCTGGTCTACAGAGTGAGTTCCAGGACAGCCAGAGCTACACAGAGAAACCCTGTCTCGAAAAACAAAAACAAGAAAAACAAAGCAAACCATCTCATGGTTTTTAATTGTTTATAATGAATTGGGCAATGATTTTGAAGAGCCAGAAAAGACTCCTCAAACAGTGTCAAACTTCTCCCTTAAAAAAAGTGCTAAGTGGTTTATAAAAAGTAATTTAGGCAACAGTGACAGGCACACGGATTGATCAGCTTTTTAAAGGCCAGGTTTTTTTTTTTTTCTTCGAGACAGGGTTTCTCTGTGTAGCCCAGGCTGGCCTCGAACTCAGAAATCCACCTGCCTCTGACTCCCAAGTGCAGGGATTACAGGCGTACGCCGCCACCACCACCGCTCTTCTCTAGAAGAAACTTGCCTTAGAGAATAACTTTGTGACTTTATTTTTTGTTTTGTTTTGTTTTTTTGTTTTTCGAGACAGGGTTTCTCTGTGTAGTCCTGGCTGTCCTGGAACTCACTGTAGACCAGGCTGGCCTCGAACTCAGAAATCCGCCTGCCTCTGCCTCCCAAGTGCTGGGATTACAGGCATGCGCCACCACGCCTGGCCTGTGACTTTATTTTTTAAGAAGATGAATTTATGTGTTTGAATTTTTGGTCTGCTTTTCTGTTTGCACTACACCAGTGCCTGTAAATTTTAGAATTTACCTCTGGATCTGCAGTTACTGATATCTGAGCCACCATGCAGGTCCTGGGAACCAAACTTGGAAGAGCACAAGTATTCTTTTTTTTTTTAAGTGTTTATTTAATGTATATGAGTACACTGTCATATGGTTACAGATGGTTGTGAGCCACCATGTGGTTGCTGGGATTTGATTGAACTCAGGACCTCTGGAAGAGCAGAGCAGTAAGTGCTCTTAACCACTGAGCCATCTCTCCAGCCCGAGCACAAATATTCTTAACCTCTAGCCTTATTTCCAGCCCAATTTTTTTTCCCACCAAGAAAGAATTTTTGTATGTATGTTTATCTGATAGTCTATGCTGGTATACACATGAGCTTTTAGTGCTAACAGGATATTGGGTCTTCTGGAGGTGGAATTACAGGCAGACAGGCAGTTGTGAACTGCTCACTGTGGATTCTGGGACTCTAATTTGAGGTCTTCTGCAAAGAGCAGGTGCTGCTCCTAACTGCTTTAGAGCCCAACCTTGTATAAATAAGTTTCTGATAGTTTCATACACAGTACTATGACAGTATTTTCACATCATTCCTCTTCTTCAAACTTATGCTGTGTCCTCAAATTCACAACCTCTTTATTATTTTTACCCATATAATCTTATTATACAACATAAGAATATATCATGCTTAAATCTTAAATGTGTGTTTAGGGCTTGCTGCTTTCCTACTTTCCTAGCAAAGACTGATTCTCCTCAGTGTCCATTAATTTCCTGAAGCTCTTCATCTAGGGCTAGGACCTTGAGATTTCTTCCCACAGTAGTTTGCCTTTCTTGATCTGCAAACTGAAAAACATGTACTTTATTTTTTAAAACTTTTTTTTAAAGATTTATTTACTTATTTTATGTATGTGAGATTTTTTAAAACATCTTTTTTTTAAAAGAATCATTTATTTTATATGAATACACTGTAGCTGTTTTAGACACACCAGAAGAGGGCATCAAATCCCATTACAGATGATTGTGAGCCACCATGTGGTTGCTGGGAATTGAACTAAAAGTCAGTGCTCTTAATTGCTGAGCTATCTCTCCATCCCCCAACATGTTCTGTTCTGTTCTTTTTTGTTTGTTTTGTTTTTTGTTTGTTTTGTTTTTTCCAGACAGGGTTTCTCTGTGTAGTCCTGGCTGTCCTGGAACTCATTCTGTAGTCCAGGCTGGCCCCGAACTCAGAAATCCACCTGCCTCTGACTCCCAAGTGCTGGGATTACAGGCGTGCGCCACCACTCCCGGCTCTCATTTTATTTTTAATTACCGGCTTGTTCTGTTCTGTTCTGTCCCAGCAGACTGATCTGTATTCCAGGCCAACTTTGTCAACATAGCCACTTAAGGACAGCTAGGGCCACAAGGTATACATACCTTGTAGAAGGTAGAGGGCAAGAAGGGGTGGCTGAGGTTGACTAAGTTTCTTCAGAGTTTTTATTTAAAGGTATACCCTACCATAGATGCTGATTTATAGAAGCATTTTAGGAATCTTGACAAGTAAAGATTATTTTGACTTGCTCTCCAGGTCTCCTTGGAAATAAAAGTTTAGAAGCTGAAAGTAGAGCAGAAGAGAAATGCTTATTAGGCTCTTAAGGTGTGTTTAATTATATATGTTAAATTCTGTGCGTATAGTTGGGTGGTTTTGGTACCATTTTCTGTGTCATCTGCTCTCTAGGGCCTACTATAGAAAATCACGGTGTCTTATAGTTTGTGATAATTAGAGAGAAGGCATTGAGATGATTTTGTTCCGGTAGGTGGTTAGTTGGTGGCTTTTTCTGTGGATTGTTTCTTAGAGCCAGGGATTGCATTGCTCAGACTAGACCTGCAAAAAAAATTCCTTCCTCCTTTACTTCCTTTTTTGTTTCTCTTTCTCCCTTTTTAATGTAGAAGTGATATAAACTAAATACCATTTTACATGGTTGTAGTTATACTGAATTACGTCAGCTTGAATTTTGCAGTTGAGCATTAATAAGTGACCAAACATCTATTATTTTGCCTAAATAGAAACAGAACTGAGCAGATAATAGTTCATTTTGATTCCAGGAGGGCAGGTTCTTTGAATTACTACTAAATATTGGTTGGTTCAGCAGTGGTTCATTGGCTTACTAATTTTTCTATTTGAATCAGTTTTGAATCAGTATTTTGAAGATATGGAGTTACAAATAGTTGTGAACTGCCCTATGTGAGAGCTGGTTAACCAAAGTCCAGCCCTTTGGAAGAGTAGCAAGTATTAACCATTGAGCCATCTCTGTAGTAGTTTTTTATTTATTTTTTTAAACTTTAAAAGGAGAATAAAACAACAACAACAAACAGCCGGTGTTTGTTACAGTGGTGGCACACGCCTGTAATCCCAGCACTTGGGAGGCAGAGGCAGGCGGATTTCTGAGTTGGAGGCCAGCCTGATCTACAGAGTGAGTTCCAGGACAGCCGGAACTACACAGAGAAACCCTGTCTTGAAAAAAAAAAAAAAAAGGAGAATCATTTGAGCTTAACTGGACTATCAAGAGAACCTGTTTTTATATTGTGTTAAGTGTTCTGGTCTTTTCAGTGTTGAGTAATTTACTGTGTTTAAGTTAGGCTTAGAATTGGAAGTTCTGTGCAGTTCCTCTAGCTTCAAAAATACACCATTCATCAACTTAATTTAGTAATTTATTTATTATATGTAATCACACTGTAGCTGTCTTCAGACACACCAGACGAGGTTGCTGGAATTTGAACTCAGGACCAGTCAGTGCTCTTAATTGCTGAGCCATCTCTGGAGCTCTTTAGGTTTAATATTTAATAATGCAGCACTGTAAATTTTTCTTTTTAATGTAAAAGCTCATTGCTGTTAGAGAAAATGGCAGATTAAAGCACAAGGAACATACAGGATTTATAGTGCAGTTAGTATTTTTCTCTTAGTTCTTCCTATGTGTGTATTGTACCATTTACTTTAAGAAATGACCATTAGCCTGGAATGATGTGATGATGAATCAGTCCTTTTAATATTAGCATTCTAGTAGCCTGATTTACATATGGAGTTCCAGGACAGCTAGAACTATATATAGAGACCCCTCAGAAAGAAAGAAAATTAAATGACTATTAAACTGAAAACTCAGCTCAGTTTGTGTAAGCCTGTGATCCCAGCACTTGGGAGGGGAAGATCAGGAGTTCAATTAGACTTCAAGAATATCTTAGGGTATATAAGACTTGGTTGGACGTAGAACTTAGTGGTAGAGTGTTTGCTTAGCAGTCAGGGATAATAAGCCCTTCCGTTCCCCCACACCACAATTTTTTTTTTTTTTTTTTTTTGGTTTTGGAGACAGGGTTTCTCTGTGTAGTCCTGGCTGTCCTGGAACTCACTCTGTAGACCAGGCTGGGCTCAAACTCAGAAATCCGCCTGCCTCTGCCTCCCAAGTACTGGGATTACAGGCTTGAGCCACCACGCTCGGCCACACCACAAATTTTTTATCTTTGTGTACCATGATAGAGCAGTGTCAACTATCAATTGAAAGGTTCTTTTTCTTTCCTTTCCTTTTCTTTTCTTTTTTTTTTTTTTTTTTTTGTTTGTTTGTTTGTTTTTCAAGACATGGTTTTTCTGTGTAACCCTAGTTGTCCTGGAACTCACTTTGTAGACCAGGCTGGCCTCGAACTCAGAAATCTGCCTGTCTCTGCCTCCCAAGTACTGGGATTAAAGGTTTGCGCCACCACCGCCGCCCAGCAGGTTCTTTCTTTATGTCATGATAAAGTAATGATTAATGTGTTTTTTTTTTTTTTTCTTAATTTGGTTTTTTTTTTCCGAGACAGGGTTTCTCTGTAGACCAGGCTGGCCTTGAACTCAAAACTGCCTGGCTCAATGTTTTGTTTTTGATAAAAGATCTCACTATGTAGACTAGGCTAACCTAAAGAACCAGCTGCTGCTTTTTTGTGCATCATGATCCCTGGTCCAGCTCATTTCTCCTTACCATAAAAAAATTGAGGAGTTACTGTGTTTTAATATTATGGCAAAGTCAAATTAACCTATCTCTGTTTCTTCCTCTCTTTTCTGGGGATTGAAATCAGGACCATAGCCATGCTAAGAAGGTATAGCCTTTATTTTTAAAGCTGGGAATATGTATGTTGTATTTCTCCATTCTTTTGTATCTGTGATAGACACTTGTTTTGCTTCTACATTTTAGCTATTATGATACCATTCTGAGGATGGATGCAGAAATAGCTTTTCAAAACTGAGTTCAATTCTTGTTTTTAGAGAAATCCACACAGCAGTTTTACATTGTACCACTAAGAGTACACAAGGGTTTGGATTGCTTCACATCTTGGCCAACTCAGCTTCTGTTTAAAAACCATCCCATTGGTTATGAAGGGGTGGGCAGGGTAGTATCTTATAATTTATACTTTTTTTTTTTTTTTTAAGAAAATTATCAGCCGGGCGTGGTAGCACACGCCTGTAATCCCAGCACTTGGGAGGCAGAGGCAGGCGGATTTCTGAGTTCAAGGCCAGCCTGGTCTACAGAGTGAGTTCTAGGTCAGCCAGGACTACACAGAGAGAAACCAAACAAAAGAAAAAAAAGAAAATTATCTTTAAATGAATGGTTTGCCTACATCTGTATGTATGCTGTGTGTACCTGGTACGTACGTATGCAGGCCAGAAAAGACACTGAGACTGGAGTTACCTATAGTTCTGAGATACCATATGAATACTTGGAATTGAACTCAGGTCCTCTGGAAGGTTCTTTCTTTTTCTTTTCTTTCTTTTTTTTTTTTTTTTTTTTTTTTTTTTCGAGACAGGGTTTCTCTGTGTAGTCCTGGCCGTCCTGGAACTCACTTGGTAGACCAGGCTGGCCTCGAACTCAGAAATCCACCTGCCTCTGCCTCCCAAGTGCTGGGATTAAAGGCGTGCGCCACCACGCCCGGCCTCTGGAAGGTTCTTAACTGTGGAGCTATCTTCCCTGTTCTATTTATACTTTTCTGATGATTAATAATTTAACATCTTTTCACTTGCTTATTAACCATTTCCATTTGTGTGCCTTTGCAAAATGTCTTAGTATTTGCCTCAGCTTAATAACCCACCCTGTACCCCTTTTGGAGGCAGCTCACTCATTAGCTCTGGCTGTCTTGAAACTCACGGTGCAGACTAGGAGATCCATTTGTCTCTGCCTCCTAAAGCCTGGGATTATAATTGTAAGGCCTGTGTCATGCCTGACTTTTTATTAGTTGTTGAGATTAGTGATTATTTCTATATTCTGGATGTTTTTTGATAAATGATACAATGATTTTTTTTGTGTTAGATATTTTCTTTATTTACATTTCAAATATTATCCCTTTCTTCATTTTCCCCTCTGAAAACCCCCATCCCATCCTTCCTACCCTGCTCACTAACCCACCCACTCCTGCTTTCCTAGATATAATGGTTTTGAGACAAGCCATTGGTTTTAAATGGTTGAAGTCAAGTCTAAGCTGGGCGGTGGTGGCACACGCCTTTAATCCCTGCTCGGGAGGCAGAGGCAGGCGGATTTCTGAGTTCAAGGCCAACCTGGTCTACAGAGTGAGTTCCAGGATAGCCAGGACTATACAGAGAAACCCTGTCTTGGAAAAGAAAAAAACAAAACAACAAAAAAAGAAGTCTATATAGGAGAATGGGAGTTGCCTATTTAGTTGAAAAACTAACTTAAAAGTTGATCTTGTCTGACTCATTTCCACTGAAGCATCTCAAAGGTTGAAAATGCAGGTATAGCCGGGCAGTGGTGGCGCACGCCTGTAATCCCAGCACTCTGGGAGGCAGAGGCAGGCAGGTTTCTGAGTTCGAGGACAGCCTGGTCTACAGAGTAAATTCCAGGACAGCCAGGGCTATACAGAGAAACCCTGTCTCGAAAAAACCAAATCCAAAAGAAAAGAAAAGAAAATGCAGGTATTTTGTTTGTAACATTCTTTTTTTAAAAAATAATAGACTTTGTGTCTATTTTTGTGTGTGTGTCTATTCACGCCTTTACTTAGACTGTTCAAAGTTATACAGTATAAACTTTGAAACCCTACTTCAAAAACCAATGTAGTGTTTTTTTAAATTCTGTCTCTGGGTTCTCTCTGTGGGACCCACATGGTAGATGAAGACGACCAACTTTTGTGGATGTGCCTTGTGATCTTTACAGGTTGTATGTACATACTCAGATAGAAAATAAACAATGTAATAAAACAACAGTAATAGAAATTTGGGCCTTTTGCACAGGCCTGGGATCCTAGCTACTGCTGAGGTTGAGTCAAGATAATTCCAAACTTAAGACCAGTCTTAGGAAAAGTTTGAGGCCAGTCTAAGTAACATAGAGCAGAAGTGATTTCAGTGTTTCCAACCATCTGCTCTTCAGAGTATTCACATGGTAGTTCATATGTCTTAACACCAGTATTAGGGGATGGGATCTAATTAATGCCTTTTTTGTCTTCTTCAGGTACTAGGTACACAACTACACAAAATAAAAATCTTATAAAAAGGTAAAAAGAGGGAGAACTAGGTATATATAATAATTCAGCTAAAAAACAGTTGCCTTCTGGTGTGAGGGGGAAAATTCAAACTCCAGTGTATACAAAAAATTGAGATGATAGAATTTAAGGTTAGTGGTGGGTAAATGGATAAGCTATCCATCAGGTAAAAAGTCAATTAAGAATAAAAAAAAATTGACATTTATCATCTAAGGATAAACTAGTGGGAGTAGATCTCAGAGGTCAGCCTGAGCCTATAGACTTGGCAGCAAGTTTTTTACCTTCTGAATATTTCTTTTTGGTTTGTTTGTTTTGTTTTGTTTTTTGAGACAGGGTTTCTCTGTGTAGTCCTGGCTGTCCTGGAACTCACTCTGTAGACCAGGGTGGCCTCGAACTCAGAAATCCGCCTGCCTCTGCCTCCCAAGTGCTGGGACTACAGGCGTGTGCCACCACGCCCAGCTACCTTCTGAATTTAAAGATTTTACTTCTTTATTTTATATATATGATGAGTACAATATAGCTGTCTTCAGACACACCAGAAGAGGGCTTCAGATCTCATTACAGATGGTTGTGAACCACCATGTGGTTGCTGGGAATTGAACTCAGGGCCTCTGGAAGAGCAGTTAGTGTTCTTAACTGCTGAGCCATCTCTCTAGCCCCTGAATTTTCTTAAAAATTGGAGTGAATAAAAAATACAATGTTATAATGATAGTCATAAATGATTTCTAAGATTTGCATGCTAGCTAGTATAGAGTATCTGATCTTTTAATCATCCAAAGCTAATATCTTTTCTGTAGATGGATAAAAATATATTGCAGACAACTGTTAAGTGCAATTTATAGCAGGTTATTAGTATAGATAGTTTGGTCTTCCAGTTTCAGTCTTGGCCTTGCAAAAAATATTTCTTTTATTACTTTGTCATGAAGAAACTTTACTTTGTAGAGGCTAGGCATATATTTCAGTTGGTAGAGTTACCTAGTACCATGTAATTAATGTATTAGTGATATATGCATATAACTGTTTTTGTATGGACATTAGAAAAGTACTATCCTAGCTGGGTGTGGTGGCGCACGCCTGTAATCCCAGCACTTGGGAGGCAGAGGCAGGCGGATTTCTGAGTTCGAGGCCAGCCTGGTCTACAGAGTGAGTTCCAGGACAGCCAGGGCTACCCGGAGAAACCCTGTCTCAAAAAACCAAAAAAGAAAAAAAAAGTACTATCCTGTTTTTGTGATAGTTCATTCAACTTTTTCCAAATAGTTTTCATTTCTATTTTCAGGGACTAATTCTTTGGGTTTTGTATTATAAGTATTATAAGCTATGTATGGTCTTACTCATTTAGATGTCTGCTGTACTTTGTATACTGGTGTAATAGGTGAAAAATAACATTTAATATATGCAGACTTTTGCATATCTTGATATTTGAACACAGAATCTTGTCCATTTCACATAATTGGGGTGTGTGTGTGTGTATGTATGTATGTATGTATGTATATATATATGTGTGTACATGTGTATCTCACCTGAACAACCAGCATTCTTCTACCACATAGATCTTAGAGATTGAACTTGACATTAGGGTTGGTAGGAAGCAATCCTGCCAGCCTTATGATTGATTTTTCATAATCAGCATGTACATAACCTAGATGCTGCTAAAAGTTATTTCAAAATTTTAGAGCCTCGTGTTGCATAGAGCTATACTATTATCAGTCAGCCCTACCTTCATCCCAGCAGTCTAGGTCTTTCAGATGCAAGAGATAAAAGTATAGCATTATTATAAGGGCAGAACTCATTAATAATTTTTTCTCTCTTACAGAAATGGAATCTATATGGAATTTGCAGAAGCAAGGTAAGAATGATTTGCTACTTAAAATTTTTTTTATTTTATTTTTTTTTCCTCCGAGACAGGGTTTCTCTGTATAGCCCTGGCTGTCCTGGTACTCTGTAGACCAAGCTGGCCTTGAACTCAGAAATCCGCCTGCCTCTGCCTTCCAGAGGGCTGGGATTACAGGTGTGTGCCACCACCGCCTGGCTTTAAAATGTTAATAGTAAAAAATTAAAAAAAGAAAAGGAAAGAAAAATTATGTTTGTTTTAGTGAGAATAATTGGAATCATGACCTATCCAATGAACAAGCCTTGTTTTTTTGTATTAAATTAACAACTTGTCTGCTGGACAGTGGTGATGCATGCCTTTAATCCCAGCACTTAGAAGGCAGAGGCAGGTGGATTTTTGAGTTAGAGGACAGCCTGGGCTACAAAGTGAGTTCAAGGATGACCAGGGCTACACAGAGAAACCCTGTCTCCAAAAACCAAAAAGCAAATAAACAAAAAAACCAACTTGTCAAAAGACCATAGTTGCCATACCAAGCCTGGTAAAGAGTGACTTGTAATCCCATCTCTTTGAAGGCCAAAGCTTTACATTTAAGGCTACCCTAGGCTACAGTTTTGCAGGGAACATGGAAACTCTACCTTTTACAGTAGTTTTGTTTTTTTTCTTTTCTGGACAGGTTTTCTCTGTGTAGACCTGGCTGGCCTTAAACTTACGTAGATCCAAGTGCTGGGGTTAAAGGCGTGTATAAAGGCCTCTATAGGCATGGTAGCTAAGAGTTTTATCCTTAGTGGTAGATAGAGTCATGGTTAATATAGTAAGGCCTTCGGTATGACCCCCATTTTTTATAGCCCTTCTTGGTGCCTTCCTGTCCCTTCCAAATACAAATGTTTTCTTAGAGGAAATCAATATAAATGTTTTACCTTTAGCTGTTCTACCTGTGTTTATATGGTAAGCAAAGGAATATCCTAAGAATTAAAATTTTTGTATTTTAGGATAATATTCAGTGTTAGAGACTATTGGAATGGTGTTAACCTGTTGAGCTTGTATAGTGTAACTTGTATGTGTATGTTTAGGGCTGATCACTTGGTATTGGATAATCAGTTTGGTGTGCTCTTTTCTGGGGAAGATTTTTTTCAGCTCTCAGGTGTTTTTTAGTTGTACGAAGTGTTGGGTTGAAGCTCCTGGACTTGCTCATTCACTTTAGAATGTCTATTGTTTTTCCTTGTTTAGCTCAAATCTAGGCAGTCATGTGTGACATTACTAGGAGAGGATTTCCTTAACAGTCTTTGTGTGTTGCAGAGAAGTTTCTTTTCTTTTGTCTATATAGGAACAATTATTATTTAGAGTATAGTTAGGATTATGCACTGGGTTAGTGAAGTGGTGATTATATGTTCTCACCCAAGATCCATGATTTTACTAGCCATGGGTATTTGGCTAGATTTCCAGTACCAGGAGTTATTTCCCTTTTTTTTTTTTTTTTCCCCAAGACAGGGTTTCTCTGTGTGGTCCTGGCTGTCCTGGAACTCACTCTGTAGACCAGGCTGGCCTCCAACTCAGAAATCCATCTGCCTCTGCCTCTCAAGTGCTGGGACTACAGGCGTGCGCCACCACCACCCGGCTTATTTCCCTTTTGTTGAGTGGGTTTTAAGTCTCATTAGAGACTTGTTGGTAATGCCAAGGTATGTGTGCCACTATTGCACCCTTAAGGTTATCATTGCTGGTTGTTGTGGTTCATAGGCATCATAGCTACTCTTCCTTTCTTTGAGTCAAGGATCAAGTCTTTTGTTTAATACAGCCATGGCCTAAAGATAATTAGCAAACAGTTTTATATATTTCAAACCAAACACGAATGGGAAAGAGACTACAAAATGAATTATGAAAACCCACCTAATTGTAAAATGGCTAGTCTGATAGGAAGACAAAATGAGTTTTGTCTTCCTATCATGTTGTCTTTGGAGTTCTAGAAACGATATTTTGTATTATCTTATTAAGTAAGCCAGGTTAATTCTTTGTGGCTTGGTTTGCTTTTTTTGAGACGGGGTTTCTCTAGTTGAGGCTGTCTTGGAATTCCATCAATAGATTAGGTTGGCCTCAACCTCAGAGCCTGGCCTGCCTCAGATGTGATTTAAAGTGTGAGCCACCACTTTAAGCTAAAATAAACTGAGGTAACTTGAGTTCTTAAGTATTATTTTAAAAATAATTTTTAAATATTTCTTTTCTATTAAATAATGAATTAAAGGTTTGCATGCTCATCTTGAGGGAGGGGGAGAGATAAAAGAATCCAGAACCTCAGTTGAATGAGGAAAGTACTCTACTACTGAGCTATCTTCCCGGTTTGTGGGGTTGGAGGTGGTTGTTGTTTTGTTTTGTTTTTCCAGACAAGAGTATCTTTTGTAGTTCTTGGCTGTCTTGGAACTTCACTATATAGACCAGGCTGTCCTTGAATGTAGAGACCTACATGCCTCTGCCTCCCAAATGTTGGAATTAAACATATGCTTCCCCTCTACCACCTAGCTTCCTAGTTTTCCTGTTTACTAAAGCATACTAACTTTTTTAAAATATATATTGCAAGAATCCCAGTAGTTCTTGGAAATAATGTAGAACAAAAAATATTGTCTCTCCTGATACTAGGTTTAATTAGTATCACACACCTTTAATCCCATCAGAGTCTCAGGCTATTTTCTGAGATCAAAGCTAGAAAGGCTATAATAATAACAATAAATTAGTCTTTGCTGGTTAGATGTTTAGCAAGTAAAGATGCCTACTGCCAAACTTGGAATTTAAACTTCCAAAACCCCATATAAATAAAGGTGGTCAGGAGGAGAGAATTAACTCCAAAAAGTTGTCCCTTACCCTTTATATGTGCCGTGCCATACACATGAACCTGCACAAACACAAGTATGAAAAACAAATTCTTAATGATCTGTCTAGAAGAGAGTACAAAATAGCTAATTAGTAATTTAGGATAGCATTAAAAAAAGTTAACCTTGTAATCTTTGTCCAGGCATGCTTTCACAGTTTTATATTTTGAAGTCACAAAGATTTCTTCTGATATTAGACTCAAGGCCTTTTATATTCTAGGCATGTGCTCTGTATGATGGGTCATTTATGTTTGTTGAGAATGAAGATGGAGATAATATTGTGGGAAATAAGGAGTAAATAAAGTGATTAGAACTAAGGTAGTTATTATGATATAGTGATTTAGTTGATTATTACCATGAAATATTTGGTGTTAAGTTTTATTTGAGCCAGTCATTCTTTGCTGAACATCCCACTGTGGTTAAAATAAATTTAGACTTTAGGCTGGGGCATGATGGCACATGCAGCACCTGGCAGCAAGACACAGAAGTTCAGTCAGGGTCAGCTTCATAGCAAGTTTTGAGACCAGCCTGGATCACATGGGACCTTGCTAAATTCCTTGCTAAAAACAAAATAAACCCAAGAAAATTGTTTTATGACTTGAGCTTTTTTTCTCCTGGCTTTTATATTTTCTACTTTTGTAATCGGGGAATCACAAAGAAAACTCCTTACTAAATGAACTTAAACATGGTTAGTCTCTAGACTTTGAAGCCTTAACTGGGTGGTAGAAGACATTGTTGTTGGGAATGCTGAACAGCCACAGTTTGGGTTAAGAAACAAGATCACATGTGGATAATACCAAGAAGAAATGGCCTTTAAATTTATTTTAATCAGAAGGGTAGTAATTTAAATGATTACCTAGGAATTGTTTCTGGGTTAATTGCAAGGTTTTGTTTTGAATTTGTTTAATTAGTTTACTTTTTTCACTTTGCCTCTAGATCCCAAAAGGATAATCACTTACAATGAAGCCATGGATAGTCCAGATCAATGAAGGACCAGACTGCCTATTTGTAACCTTTCTGCAGCATTAGAGCCACCGTTCATGTGGGACACAAGGCTTTTATGCTCCTAGATCTTCAACGCAGCAGAGGAACCATAAGTAGAATCACAGGATAATATATACAAATATATATATATATATACATATATATATATAGTTATTTAAAAAAAGGCAACTGAAAGTAATTAGACTTCTTAAGGAATCAAATTTATTTCAAGAGACTACACATGGTTATTTAATCTCCGGTACCGAATAGTCTTTCTTTATTATTTTGTTAGTTTTTGTTTTTAAGTGTGAATGCAAGTGATTAATGAATACAGACTTAACAAGCGTGGTTCTAAAGTTCCTGCTGTCATCTACTTGGGCAACAAATGACCCACTGGAAAGGCAAATCCACTTACTTCTAGGTATTTGTACCTTGTTCTGTGACTAAAGTGATACACTAATCACGGGGAACCCAGAATGATTCAACGTTTTCCCCTACTCCACCCTTGATCTTTTAGTTTTATTTTGACCCCTGCGAGAATGCTGGATAAATGCCTTGAACTTTGCAGGGATGTTTTTTGTTGTTGTTTTTTTTTTGTTTTGTTTTTTTGTGTTTTTTTTTTAATCCAATGATTTGCATGTCTTGCCAAGAGTTGTGCAGCCTCTGTGGGGTGTTGGGGAAATTGTTCCTTTCCTTTTAATTTTTGTTGGGTGGGAAGAGGAGGGGGAGGGCATTGAAGTTCTACAATCCTGGAATAGTTTGTGGGTGCATAGTTAACTTTCTTTGGTTACATGTTTGACTTTTAACAGCTGAAGAATCTAAGTGTCATTCAAAGAAAAGTTGCAGAACAAGTAATTGGCTGATAATTACCTGTTGTAATTGTGTAACTGGGAGCAAAAACATATTCTGCTTTTCCGCTGTAGGTGCTCAGACTTGCTCTCTGTCACTAACACTAAGTGTATACTCTTCTTGTTTTTCATCAACCATTTAAGAGAAACTTATGTACCTTTCTGTAAATTCTTTTAATTTCAGTTTCTCAGCAAAATCTAAAAAGGAAAAAAAAAGTTCACGAAAACCGTCTTTTTTTAAGCCAGTGAGGAGGTAATAAACACTGATTATATATAGAAGGTGTGTTTTCAGGCAAATTCTACTTCTGAGCTTACTTGTTTCTAATTATATCATAATATATTTTCTCATTAGAGCAAGATTGGGTGGTTTTGTTTTTTGTTTCTTTCTCATTTGTTCTTTTTTCTTTTTTTTTTTTTTAAGAAAAATAATGTGAAATTCTGAAAATTTTGTTTTGGGCAGAAAGCATTAGCCCTGTCATCGCATTACCATCCTGTTGTGCTGCAGCTTGTGTATAGCATGCTAAAGTAAGTGTGTGTGTGTGTGTGTGTGTGTGTGTGTGTGTGTGTAGAGAAACTAAAGGGTCCAATTTAAGACTGGGTGATGTTAAAACAAGTTCTCTGGCCTGATGTAGCATCACATCACACACATAACACATACAGAAATTAATGTATCCATGTATGTCAAATACAACTAGCAGGGCATTTATAGAGTTGCAGTCCAAACAAAGGCATATTGGGTCCCCTAGACATTTGGGGGGAGAAAGTTACTTTTTATTCTTGTTTTCTAAGAAATGTCCAGTTCTGAGCGATTGTAGTGTGGATGGATTTTCTGGTTTTGTTAATTTCAGGTTTTTAACAAATGTTCATGAAAGAAGCTATTTGATTTACTGCAGAGAAAAATACTTTTTAGTCTGGATTTCTGCCCTGCTTAGCTTTTTTTTTTTTTTTAAGTATAAGCATGGATTGCCAATTCCACTTGATGTAAACAAACCTTTTTATACATAGTATATATAATAACTTATTGTATCAGTCCAGGTTCAGAAACTTGTGGTAGGCCAGTTTCAGATAGTTTCATTTCACCTGTAAACTGTATCACTTTTACTGATATTGTAATTTTCAAATGTATAATATGTTTACAGATGTGCCCTGCATTTAGTCGCTTTGTTCCTATTTTGATTTTTTTTGGGTTTTTTTTTGTTTTTGTTTTTTGTTTGTTTGTTTGTTTTGTTGTTGTTGTTGTTGAGTCTCCTGCCTGCTTGCCAAAAGCTAGGATGCTTCAGGCCCGTGTACATCAGTGAGGCATCCTTGAGCTTTAAAGCATTGAACAAACTGGAAAATGCAACACGCCACATACTGAACTGAAAAGAGTCTGTGTTTTGTGTTCCTTTTTTAAAAAAAAAAAAAATAAAAATTTCAAAAAGTTAAAAAAAAATCTTGGTTAAAGAAAAAACGAGGCTCCAGTTTGTTTTATAGGTTTTAAAGTTCTGCTGTGTGTTTAATTGCCTTGTGTGACCACTTGTCGCCTTAGGGCCTAATCCTTATCCCACTTTTTTTAAATGTCCATTTTGCTTGCCTGGAATTTTAAAGTTCTTCTGTTGCACAAATCACAAAAACAAAACAAAACAAAAAAACTTGGTTTATGGCATACAAGGTTGAATGAACATACTTAAAAATGAAAAGAAAAATCCAGTTTCCTGAATTGGGGTTTTTAACTTAGAAGTAATACTTAGTACCTTTAAAGACTTTCACTTTCATAATTCCTTTCCCCATAACTTTTCAGGCCTCTGCAGAGAAGCTAAAGAGAATGTACCCCTTCTCTGTCCAAGGGTTGAGAATCTCACTTATAAATGAAACAATGCAACATTTCACTTTGATTTCTCCACTGAAATTTTCTTGATAAAGTGGTTAGAGGTATATAGTAGTTAGAAATGTCTCTTAACTTTCTGGGATCCCTAGTGGCCCATCATATTAACTGTCAGTATTTTTTGGACATTGGGTTAATGGACTTAATTGCCTCAGTACAAGCAGGACTTTGGGACAGATATCTTTTGTGCTGTTTGATACTTGTCTCAACCTTTCTCCTTAGGTCCTCACACAATTCCTTACAGAGCACTTATTAAAAAAGTCTTACGAGTTCATCTGTTTTCTGATTTTTTTTTTGTGTGTGTAAGCTTCTAAAGAAACATCAGCTGTGATTAATTTAGCACATTTAAATAACAATATGTTGTTGGTATAAAGAATTTTCCTTCAACTCAGAGTATTAGTACTGTAGCATAAACCAAATACAGTCTAGAAGGGATTTTTAACATCCCTCCATTTAAAAGACTGAAAAAAGATGTGTGTGTATGGATGTATGTATGTTGGGGTGCTTGTATGTTGGGAAAGATGAAGATACTAAGGATTAGTAAATGAATGTGTATGACATTAGTATTCAGAGAATGAAACTTGTATTTATTTTGTGCCATTTGTTTTCTTTACATGGAATAAAGTCAGGTGGTTGAAATCCTTCAAGGGTAGTACTAGAAAAATGGCACTAAGGATGTAATCATGACCTATTTTTTTAATAGCTAAGAAACTAATTATGGGTGATGATTTCCTCTTCAGTTTGTCTTGATTGTAGGTTTTATGTCACATACCACTCAATTTTGTGTAAAAGTCTTGAATAATCTCCCTTCCTCACAAAAGACAGGGTGTATTTATCTTTTCTCTATTCATCCTCACTTCAACAACCTCAAATTAATTGCATGGTATTTTCTCTAACCTTAGTGATGAACCTTCACATCAATAAAGTTTCTATGGTATCTATAATAGGCTGCCCTTCTCTATTTTATAGGAGGGAATAGCCAATATTTAAAATTTTGGTAGTGACACCTTTTTTTTTCCCTGTTCTCCATTTGCTTTCCTAGTTACCACTCTGAATCTGCAAAACAAACCATTTTTTTTCAAATGACAGTTTGTAGAGGAAATAAGGTAAACCTCAATTGATATAGTAGTTGCATACTTGGTAGACTTGTTGCCAGCCTTCACCAAAAGCTTTTTTTTTTAAGGGGGGAGGAGCACTTTAAGGTCAGAGAAAAGGCATGTACTGTGAACTTGTACCAAATGGGCACATGCAAGGAAATGGAAGACTGGGTTCAGTTTAAAAACCTGTTTAAATAGGGTGGTGGTGGTGGCGAGGTGTCTCTCGAGTCACTTAGTGTGCAAATCGCTAAGTGTTTGATGCCATTTCACCATATTTACAAATGATACACTTCCCTTTTATGTATTAACCAATTGAAGAACTAGTATAGTGTAGTGGGCCGAATCATGCATGGAGAATAATTTCTATAAGGCCTCTTGATATATGCCTGTCAGAGTGGATTTTCATAGGACCATATTAGAAAGGATGAGATTTATTTCCCCAGTGTCCTAGAAGTTTGGTAGGAAAACCCAGGACTAGAGTAAAGGTTAAGTAGCTGCTTAAAGGTGGCCAGAAGAACACAAGGCCTGAAAAAATTGATTTTTCCCTTTGATGGTATCAATAGACTTCTGTGTTGAAGAAGGTGGGCTTCTGTTGTGGGTATCTTAAAATGTTTATGAACAGTTAGATATAGATATAGATATGTGAGTGGCAAGACCATTCTGTTGGTGTAAAGAATGATAAATTATTAACTCCACTCAAGGACTGATCTACTGAATTTTAAGAAAGGTCTTGAAGCAGTTAAAGGACACCAGCAGTAGTGTGAGTTTTAAGTTCTCCATAAAATGCCCAGCAAAGCAGCAGTAGTATATTACTATTGTATTATGAGGATTGTCAAATATGGACTGGAAACTCAAGACACACCCTAAGCTGTAGTGTGATTACTGGTTCAAACATTTCAAAATTTAGAAATTTTGTTTTGTCCAGAGTTCTGAAGCTGTTTTAGAACATTTAGATGTCTGTTTGAAGTTTTGTTTTGTCTTGTGGGGGGGGGGGGTTGGGGCTGTTGATACAGGGTTTCTCAGTGTAGTCCTGGCTGGCCTGGAACTTGCTCTGTATACTAGGCTGGCCTAGAACTTAAATCCACCTGCCTCTGCCTCCGAAGTGCTAGGATTACCACCAAGCCTGGCTATGTCTTTTTTTTAAAAGCCTTATTTGAAATAGTTAGAAGTGTCTCCCCCAGTTCAGTTTTGCTTTCATCTGTTTTAATCTACAGACCAAACAACTTAGATTAACATTACAATAGCTTTCTCTCTCTCTCTCCCTCTCTCTCTCTCTCTCTCTCTCTCTCTCTCTCTCTCTCTCTCTCTCTCTCTCCCTCCCTCCCTCCCTCCCTCCCTCCCTCCCCCCCCCTTTCCTCAGGTGCTAAACAAAGGCTCCAAAATGAATACTGCTTTAGTAACATCTCTTATTCTTAAAATGCATATTTCTTTTACTAATTGTAAAGATTTGGTGTTAACAAAATGGTTTTTTTATGTAAATATGAATGAATACCTTAAGTTCTACTTGTCTATTAAATCTGTTTGCATTTATCTTTTGTAGATAATTTTTCACAATCTTTAATACATTTCATTAGGTATTGCATCTTTAGAATGAAAACAGCTGTTTTGTCTTAGATTACGCCTGCTGCTGCTGCTGCTGCTGCTGCTATGGGAAACTGAAAATCAAAAGTGATGCACTTTTTAACATTTCTATATACCATAGGTTGCTTTTAATACCTTTTTTTTTTTTTTTTTTTGGTCGCACAGCCACTAACAAAAGTGAACAGAGTTTATTCTCTTCAGGAGTGAGTAGTAGTCTGTAGTTTGTGCTGACTTATGAAGGGGATGGTAACTTAGGAAATAAGTTTTTGGTTAATATTGTATTTTGGCCTTAAGGTGTCTTCTACTACTGAAAATAGTTTAAATCATAGCTTTGTTTCTATTATTCCCTCTGTTTCAAAAAGACGGGAAAAATTAGAGGAAGTCATTTCATTGTTTTGTTTTTAGTTGTCAGTAAGCTGGGTTTTTTACTTTTTTTATATTTAAGAGAAGTAATGCTGTCCTAAACCAATCATATTTAGTTTAGTTAACATGCTCCCAACTATTCTGCTTCTCTAGTATATATTCAAAGATAAACAAGGTATAAGAATACTACTTGACAAAGGAAAAATATCTTTGCAAGCACATAACTCAAGCATGAAGGAGGAAAAACCCAAAAAATATAGAGGAGGGACACCAAATGAGGTGGAGGAATGTGAAAATGATGTGTGGTCCAAAGCTATCTGGTTATATTTTGATGTTGCCAATATTGCAGAGCCAAACTTTTAATTTGCTTACTTAATATATTTGTTGGCCAGAGATCTATTTTTATATCAGTGTGCCTTGCATGTATATTAACTTTGGAAAGGCCATGTAGTTAATGCCTGAAATGTTGATGGTTCTTAACCACCTCACTGATTTTTATGCAGTTGAAATGTTCATTCTATTGCCCAACTGGTGCTCTCTGTTTAAAAGTTATAGATCTTGTCAAACTGGAACTCTTTTATAAACTGGGGAAGTGACTTGCTTTTTCACTAATCCTCCCCTCCCCCTTAATATCTGTTAGTGGCTGGTCTGTAGTGGGAAATAGTAAAAGAGATTATTCACTACCTACTCCCACCCTTAACACCACTTTTAAGTAATGTGATACCATTTCTTTGTGCGCTTTGAAAAAAGTTTCAGCTTGCTCTCTTTTAGTGTTATGAAAGGTATTATTAAAAGCATTGTTTGCAAAAGTACAGGAAGATGATGGATGTCCACATTAATTTGTGATTCTTTGTGAGCTTTCATCCAAGTTATTGGCTCATTCCAACAAAAATTTTATCGTTGAAGCACCTTGCTTAGGAATTTTTAAAATATTCATGTCTGCAACACTTGTCTCAAAATAATAAACTGTGCAATTCTTGTCAAAGAGAAAACAAAGACAGATCTGAGCTCTCCCTAATGTGATTTGTTAGTTTCTGTATCTCCTGCCAGTGTAAATGTGAAAAGCTTTGCTTGCATTACGTTTTAGAAATGCATTTTGCACACTCAGTTTTGCCGAAGCTCCGTGAAAAGGTTAGATTTAAGTAGATGAATAAAGCTATGCACATGTTTTGAAAGTTTAATTTGTGTGTCATTACCAAAAGTAATCTGTCATTATTTTGCTGTTCTTAGCTTTACCATCTTTGGAAACATGGTTCAAAGTTATAATTCTGGGCTAGCTCATCAGTGGAACTAAAATGGAGGAAAACTGGCACCCACTGAATAAAGTTCAGTTGAAATGAGAGCTTGACTTGTATCTATTAAAGGGCTTTTCTTCAAATAGGGCAGTTGTATCAGCTTTATAAAATCATTGGATCCAATGCTCTTCTCAGTGAAATTTTGAATATTTATGAAAAAGAAATGGAAAGTCATTCAAACTGAAATGAAGGAAAGACCTTTGCTATATGAAGCTCTGACAATTTTATGTCTTAAAGCTGGTTTAAAGGTAGGATAGCCTTTTTATCAACCTTTATTGCTTTTATATGAGTTTGATTAACTGGATGATTTAAAATTAAAGTCACTAAATTTAAAGGTCAAAACACAAGATTGTCTTAATGATATATTAAAAAGCCCAAGTTGATCTGAGTAAGTTCAGAAGTTGGGCATGTATGGTTAATTCACTGCAGTTGCATGTACTAAGTAGTCTCTCTTACATGAAGTGTGTGTGCACTTACACGGTTGTGTAGATGTGCTGGCCAGGTCTTGTCATTCATCTTTTAACTGATAACTTTGGTAATTTCCTTAGGACATTTGTAGACAATTGAGTAGAAGATATTAACAATGGTGTTTTCCCCAGGCTCCCAGATATATTTCATTTTATAGCTTTGTCTACCTAAAAGAGGGGTAACTTCTCTTTCATCTTGACTTTGAAAAGACAGGAAAACTTCTGTTTGTTCATAGTGACAATAACAATCTAGTAAAGATTCAAAGTGTGATCAATAATGCATAAGCTTATAAACACAGGCAGTAGCAAACAGCTTGGATGGCTTTGGCTATTCTTGAGTATCTGTCAGTAGTTGATTTACATCTTAGTTGATTACACCTGTAATCCTGGCAACCGGAGGGCTGAACAAGAGGATTGTGAGTTCAAAGCCAGACTGGCCTGCATGGCAACAACATAGTAAATGTATTGGAGAAGTAAAGTAATCTCTTGTGTGCAGACATTTATTTATGAGCTGGGTTGCCTTTTAATTTTGGAAAAGGATAATTAGTGCATTACAGTTAAGTTAGAAAATGTCGGCCTTTTCCTGCTGAAAATTTTTTCAATTCCTGTTTTGCCCAGTTTAAAAGATAATAAAAGTAGGTCTTTTCTAGATAGAACAGTGACCAGAAATTTACTGTTTTGCTAAATAACTAACTGCTTAGGTATTTACTAAAGCTGTTGCTGATGTTATGAATTTCAAGGAAGTGTCAGTCACATGATGATCTTCCTTTATTAATGTCTTACTTAATGTTCAGTGTTTTAAAAATACAAAATTACACTCTACAACCATATTCAGAGTTACTTATTTTATCAGAAAAACTTGAGATTTGTAGATCAAATAAGACAATAAGTGTACATTGAATAAAAAAGTTTAAAAGTTTTTGAGGCGTTTGTGTTATTTTGTGTGTGTGTGTGTGTGTATACTTTTTAAAATTCCTTTCTGAAAATTTAGGTAGGATTCTAACATTGACTCTTTTCTTTTCCAAGGGTCAATTGTGCAAAGAGCTTCTGTCTCTTTTCATGACAGGGTCTCACTCTATAACTCTGGTTGAACTCAAACGCAGATCCACCTGCCTCTGCCTCCCCAGTGCTAGGATTAAAGGTTTGTGCCATTGCTGCCAGGTGGTTTGGGTTTTTTGTTTGTTTTTTGTTTTGCTTTTTTTAGTGTCTTTTAAAAATAATCAGCCACGCTGGGCGTTATGGTACACACCTGTAATCTCAGCACTTGGGAGGCAGAGGCAGGCAGATTTCTGACTTTGAGGCTAGCCTGGACTACAGAGTAAAAACCAGAAAAAAAGAAAAAAAAAAGCCACAAAAGAGATTTGTACAGTATTTGAATCAGTCTCCAAGGCACTTTTTTTTAAATGACATTTATTGTGGATTTTAGCGCTAACATTTGGAAGCAGAGTCTGGGCAGAACGTAAAATTCTAGAGTGCTTAGCAAGATTTTATGCTTGAGGAATTTTGGAACTTTTACTATACTATTGTTGTATTCTGCGGATTGATTGGATCTGGGAAGTCTGGGCATGAGATCCCCACTCTCTCCAGTGTTTGTAGTCTCCTCCATGATGGTCACATTCCAAGATATACTGATAACCACGATATCCAGGATACTGGTAGCAAACCCAACTAGAAAATTCAAAGCATATTTATTGCGTTATATCTGATAAGAACATACACCCCCAAACCTGAGTCCATTTTTTTCTCAACATCATTAGTATGTTAGGTTCCAACTGATTAAAGATTAGCCTTGTGAAAAAGTAAAGATGATTGGAGAGAGAGCTCTGCGATTTAGAGCATTGGTTGCTGCTTCCAGAGGTCCTGAGTTCAATACCCAGCAACCACATAGTGGCTCACACTCATCTATAAAGTGATTCGATGCCCTCTTCTGGTATGTCTGACGACAAATCGTGAAAATAGGGGCTGGAGAGATGACTCAGGTTAAGAGTAGCGGCTGCTCTTTGAGGTCCTGGGTTCAATTCCCAGCAACCACATGGTGGCTCATAACCATCTTTAGTGAGATCTGGTGCCCGCTTCCGGTCTTCAAGCATACATGCAGGAGACCATTGTATACATAGTTTTAAAAATCTTTTAAAAAATAAATAGAAAAAATACTGGTGTCCGAGTAACTGCTTTTACAGAGATACCCATTTGAGGAAAATAGAGCAAGTGGTATTACAGATCAATATTAATAATGCCAGTGTATGGTCTCAAGTAAACCATGATCCTTGACATCTTAACTAACAAGTCTTAGAAATGCAGGAATTATTTTGAAATGTGTTTCATCCTTGTTTTTGTACTTACGCCCCACACTGTATCTTCATGGAACCAACTTCATTGTTGAACCAACCCATGGCTTGCAAGGAAGGGTAGTCATCACAGATCTCCCAGTGGCGTCCAATAAAGTTCTCTTTCTCAAAGATGGTAATCTTAGACTCTTTATGATTCTATAATCCAGAAGTTTAAAGACTTTAGTAGTATAGGATTAAAGGCATGCGCCACCACTGCCGAGCTAAAAGGTTTTTCAAAATTAGAAAAGATCAAGTTTGGCTAGTTCAGTTGTATTCTAAACAAGAGTTTAATGGAAAGCTGGATATTATTAAGGAACTGAAAGAAATGAATTGCTCCCTAAGTTTCAGGAAGAAATTAGTTATTTTAAAGATTTTATTTGCCAGGCCTGGTGGTGCACGCCTTTAATCCCAGCACTTGGGAGGCAGAGGCAGGTGGATTTCTGAGTTCGAGGCCAGTCTGCTGTACAGTGAGTTCCAGGACAGCCAGGGCTACACAGAGAAACTCTGTCTTGAGAAAAATAAAAGATTTTATTTTATATATATGATGAGTAGTATACTGTAGCTGTCTTCAGACACACTGGAAGAGGGCATCAGATCCCATTACAGATGGCTGTGAGCCACCTTGTGGTTGCTGGGAATTGAACTCAGGACCTCTGGCAGATCAGTCAGTGCTTTTAACTGCCGAGCCATCTCTCCAGCCTGAAATTACTTACTTTAAATGTGGACAAATAATGCAAGAAATATTTAGTTATGGAGAAGCAGTTATATCTTCTCAGAATAGATGCTTCTCTACTTACACAGCATAATTCACAAAATGTTGTTACATCATTTTAAAGGTAGACTTAAGTTATATGATTTAATTTACAATGCAGCCTAATTGTTGAATTATACTTGGACTTAAAAATTTACATATCAGTGTAGCAAAGTGATATTAGAAGACTTGCCTATACGGTACTTTGTGAAGTTGTACTTAAACATTACTCTAGCTCTTCAGTGGAATATTAACACACTCCAGTTTAACTGGCCATAAATTTACTTTTTACTTCATGGTAAGTGATTTCTCACTGGTTGTCCTATAACAATTTTACTTGGATATGTGCTTCCTGCCCTGGTCAGAAGACTTTTTAGCATAAGGAGGCAAATCAAGTAGTAGATTTAAAGGAAGGGTACCCAGTTATTCTTTACTTTCATCCTTCCTGTTACATTCAACATAATTGACAGAAGCAACACAAATACGAGTATAACCTCATCCTTTACCCTGCCCCAATTCCAGAAAAGTGGACATTTCAGACTCACCGCGGAACAGATGGGTCGGAAGGACATGAGACGTTCAATGTGGTAGGCATTGCTCCCGCTCCAGGCATCCCACCGAGGGTATTCTCCTCTCTCCAGGATGAATTGTTGCCCACAGAAGCTGGTGTGTTCATAACCAATCCAGCTGCCAAAAATAGGTAGTGGTTGTTTATGGTGCTCAAAACGTATATGGCCTTAAGAAAAAAGTCTCTTTTGGGTACGTTTATAGTGAGATAAAATATCAAGCCAATCACTAATGCACACTCATGATTAGGTTTTTAAGTGTATTTTGAACTTAATCACTGAATATAGGGGGCCCTAGTTACGTGTATTAACAAAGCTCTATTTCCATTGTAGTGATTCCCGTCCATCTGGGGATTGATCTAGTGACCATTTCTTTGGCTCTAGAGCTTATAAGCCTCCTCCTAAGAGCATGAGTTGGGTATCTGTACTTCTTTTTCTTTTCTTTTTTAAAGATCTACTTATTTTGTGTACAGTGTTCTGCCTCCATGTATGTTTGCATACCAGAGGAGGACACCAGATCTCATTACAGATGGTTATGAGCTGTCATGTGGTTGCTGGGAACTGAACTCAGGACCTCTGGAAGAGCAGCCTGCACTCTTAACCTCTGAGCCACCTCTCCAGCCCCGTTCCTTGTTTAGTTACTTGGAAGGTTCTTCCTCTTGCTGTTCATACTTCACCTTCTTTTTTTTGTTTTGTTTTTCGAGACAGGGTTTCTCTGTGTAGTCCTGGCTGTCCTGGAACTCACTCTGTAGACCAGGCTGGCCTCGAACTCAGAAATCCACCTGCCTCTGCCTCCCAAGTGCTGGGATTAAAGGCGTGCACCACCACTGCCCCTCTGCATACTTTACCTTCTTAATGGAGCATCCTAACCAAGTTGTTAACAGCTTAGTCTTATTTATTGAAGCTATTTGCCTGTTCTAAAGGGCTAAAGAGCTCTATTTTGGTTCAGCACAACTCAGGTAAGCTTGATCACATGCAAACCCACTTCTGCATAGGCCAACCAGAGTACTAGTGTGGGTTTACACCTGGGTCAGCCTACCAAAATACTGAAGCCAAAAGCCAAAGAATATAACCAAGATTGTCTATCAACAAATTTCTGGAACAGAGAACTAATGTCTCTGGATCCTTGAGGTTTTGTTCCTTTTTATAGAGCAATGGTGGTACATACCTTTAATTCCAGCACTTGGGAGGCAGAAGCAGGAGAATCTGCATTTGAGGCCAGCCTGGTCTACAAAGAGAGTTCGAGGACAGCCAGGGCTATACAGAGAAACTTTGCCTTGAAAAGAAAAAAAAATTTCTCCTTTCCCTATTTAAATGGGCAAGAAAAAACAGGTAACCTATGAACTTCAAAAGCATACATGCAATTATTGTCCTACCCCTTTGCAAGTCTACTACTAAGATGTGAACATCACCCCTAACTTTGAGTTACTTAATTTGGCATGTAGGGATTTCCTTTAGAAAAATAAGACACCTGTCTCTAAAAAATGATTGGCATCTGGGCAATATCTTCCTAGATCCTTACTCATATGGTACCATGTCTAAAGAGATCTATCTGAAAAGATACTAAAGCTCTGTTGGTGCTCATACTCACGCGCCACACTCCACCTTAAGTGACCGGACATTATCAAAACTACGTTCAGAGACATTTGGGCAGGAGCTGGTGAACTCCATCCTCTTGCCCTGGAAGTTCTCCTGATCGTAGATGGTTATCTGAATGGGGTTGAATGGGACAAGGAAGAGAGCCAGGTACAGCAGTAAGAATAAGGGTGCAAGTTAAAAGCATGTTTATTCTGTGATTTTCATCACTAGCTACAACCCAGGATGTCTGATTAGGCTTCTTCCAGTGTAGACAGAGCAAAAAAAGTGGTTCAAATTCTACCACTGCTCAGTGACTTTAACATGTTCAGGCTAAGTTTATGATAGAAATGGTGTTCCAGGGACAATGCAGAGCTCAATAGATCAAGGCCTTCTGAACTCTGATTCCACCACATGTCTTGCATCCATGTGACCCAGAAGTCAGGATTCTGGGACTGCTAGAAGCACCCTGTGGATTTTTTTTTCTTTGCTTCTAAGGCATTAAAGGAGGATTGTGATAAATCTTTGATTCTTTCAATTAGAACCTGGTTCCTGATCTGACAAGCTCCCCAAACTGTGAACTTGTCTCAGAGTTGACAACCAAAGAAAGGATTACGTGTTAGGAGAATAGTGAAAGACCCAACATCAAATTGAAAGACCCAGCATCAAAATGAGGAGAGGGACCTGCATCCTATGGCTTTTGGGAGACATAATGGCAAATTAGAATTGGTCTAGGAAACAAGCATCATCTCCCATCCATCATGGATCTCCAGAGTCACCCATCAAGAAAGCAACCTTTCAACAATGTCCAGGTGTCAGATTGGCCCGCCTTTCTACAGAACAGTTTTGTTTTGTTTTGTTTTTTGAATGGGCACTGTCTGAAGAATAAGTACAGCCTGGTAGCTACCTCAGCCCTGCCCTGCTTGATTCTTCCATTTTCCATGTTGTTGGCTTAGCTTACCTTCCATGGCCCCAAGGACCCTGGCATAGGATTGGTCTGAGCCATTTTGGTGGTTGGAAGAGTTTCTGGAAGAGAATACATATCAGTGATGTGACTTTCAGGATGAAGTAAGGTATAGGAAAAAGGAAAAGAAGCTTACAATCCCAGATTTTGGTTGAGATCCTGATTCTGGGGCTACTACCAAACTCTCAGGTTTTCTATCAACAAACCTTTTACATCCAGTCAATGTCAAAATAAGAAAAATAATACAAGCCGGCGTGGTGGCGCACTTCTGTAATCCCAGCACTTAGGAGGCAGAGGCAAGCGGATTTCTGAGTTCCAGGCCAGCCTGGTCTACAGAGTGAGTTCCAGGACAGCCAGGGCTACACAGAGAAACCCTGTCTCGAAAAAACCAACCCCCCTCCAAAAACAAAACAAAACAAAACAAAACAAAACAAAACAAAACAAAAAAACAAAAACAAAAAAAACCAAAAAACAAAAAAGAAAAGAAAAATAATACAGATAAAAGACTGCAAAGGCATTTGGTTCTCTTGATAGCTATTCTTTCTGTCCTCTTGCTTTCCTTCAAAGAACATTGCCCAGGTCTCACAGTATTTACTCCCTAACAACTGTCTAGACTCCTCATGCCTCTAGTCATTCAGTCAGCAGGGCTAGAATTCCCCACCTCACCTGCCACTTATTAAAATGCAGTCTGTACTCCAAGCCTTCATGTCTTCCCAGCACCCAAATTGACTTATTCTGCATGTCCATGCCACCGGTCTCCTCTCTCATAGACCTTGATGTTTTGACCTCGCTGCCTCAAGACTCCTCTGCCTGTTCCAGCCTGCACAGTTTGACTTCTCCCTCAGTTTTCAGCACCTATTACAGTACTCATCTATGTCACTACTGAGTGTTCACTGGGTCAGCATCTCCATAGCAGAAATTCCTGTGTGATTGATACAGCACCATGTCAAAGCATAGGGTAATTTGAAATTAATGCCTGCTACTTGAAATGGTAGGAAGATTGCAAGTTCAAGATCTAGTTGGACCATTTAGACTCTGTCTAAAATAAGTAAGAGCTATGAGTTCCAGACTAGCTAGGGCTACATCACGAAACTTAGGCTTAAAAAGGGAGGGGGAGGTGTGGCTGGGAATATAACTCAGTACTAGAGTGCTTTCCCAGCATGCATGTGAACCCTTAGATTCAATTCCTAGTACTGTCTGTGAAGAAGAAAGGGTAATTATAAAAATATAATGGCTTGGGCTGGGTGTGGTGGCGCATGCTTTTAATCCCAGCACTTGGGAGAGAGAAGTAGGTAGATCTGTATAAGTTTGAGGCCAGCCTGGTCTATGGAGTGAGCTTCAGACACCCAGGGCTACACAGAGAAACCCTATCTTGAAAAGCCAAACCAAACAAAAAATGAAATAGCCAATTGCTTACTGGATGTTAGATCCTGCTTTCCTTGAATAATGTATCTAGTCTTCACAAGTTAAGTACCATCACTACCCCATTTTATGATGAGGACCAAACACCATAGAAGTTAAGCAGTTATCATTAGTGGTATGATGAGAAGGGGGTGGGGAAGAAAAGGGAAAGGAGAAGAAAGGCTGGCAGGTATGTATCAGGTTTCTATATCTAGAACTAACATTGAGGATTCTACTCTGGCATCCAGTCCAGGAAATACATGGGAATTTTGGTATTTCTTTCTATATGTAGCCTCCAAATTAGCATCTCCTCCTTGCTACACCTGCCCTGTGCTCAATAACTTGCTACCTCCCAGTATTGATTTCTAAGAAAGTAGTTATTGCCACGGGCAACTACTTAAGGTAGTAAATGAAACTTTCCCCCCACTTTCTCTACCTTTAAAGGTTCTAACCTCTAGGCAAGATACAACCTGTTCTTCCTCTGTGTCCTCGTCTATCGAGGAAAGGAAAGATAACGAAAGATATCTTAGGCTTAGGATATCTTAGGCACCATCAAGGCCTCACTCACCCAGCTCCCGCTGCACAGTCTGGGTCTCCATCTGGTGCAGCTTCCTCTCCGGATCCTCTCTTTATAGTCCCACAGATGATGGCCAGCAGCTCTGTCAGCACTCTCCTTTCCCTCTCTCTTTGTTTCTCCTGATCCCCAGAGCTTTAGTGGCTCAGCCTACTGAGGGAGGTGTCTCTCAGAGCTTTGTTTAAGGTCCCAGAAGTGCAGAGGCCCTACTGTTGGGCAGGGCTGACTGCCTAGGGAAGTCTTCTCAGAGCTGCTGAGAGCTAAAGACAGAAGTACTCTACAGTGAATGCTTGTCTCTATCCTGTTCGGCCTAGGACCTACCTAAAATCTTGAAAAGATTTAGTTCCCAGTTCTCAGTCCCATTCTATAAAACACATCAAAATGGACCATATGTATATGCACACACACACACACACACACACACACACACAAAGTAAAGCCTGGAGTCATGGGGCATGGCTTTGATCTCAGCACTCGGGAGGTAGAGACAGTTGGATCTGTATGATTTCAGGGCCAGCCTGGTCTACATATTGAGTTTTTTGACAGCCCAGGATATATAGTGAGACCCTGTCGCCAAAACAAACAAACAAACAAACACCATAAATAAATAAATAAATAAGTAAATAAATAAATAAGTAAATAAATAAATAAATAAATGAAAAAAATTTTTTTTGTTTTTTTTTTTTGTTTTTTTCAAGACAGGGTTTCTCTGTGTAGTTCGGGCTGTCCTGGAACTCACTTTGTAGACCAGGCTGGCCTCGAACTCAGAAATCCGACTGCCTCTGCCTCCCAAGTGCTGGGATTAAAGGCATGCGCCACCACCGCCCGGCGAAAATATTTTTATAAAACTAGCATTTTCAAGAAAACATAAATGGGCAGTGGTGGTGCACACCTTTAGTCCCAGCACTTGGGAAGCAGAGGCAGGCGGATTTCTGAGTTCAAGGCCAACCTGGTCTACAGAGTGAGTTCCAGGACAGCCAGGGCTATACAGAGAAACCCTGTCTCGAAAACAACAACAACAACAACAACAACAACAAAAACAAAACAAAACAAAAAAAACCCAAAAAACAAAAACAAAAAACAGCCTGTAATCCCAGCACTTGGGAGGCAGAGGCAGGCAGATTTCTGAGTTCCAGTCCAGCCTGGTCTACAGAGTGAGTTCCAGGACATCCAGGGCTACACAGAGAAACCCTGTCTCCAAAAACCAAAAACCAACCAACCAACCAACCAAACAAACAAACAAGATCCATTTGATGGACTAAGGGATAGCTCAGCAAAGTTGCGTTCCCAGCACCTATGTTGGGCAGCTCACAGCCACCTTAACTCTTACCTCTGTAAGATGAAATGAAAGCACAAAATCATTGCATAGGAGAGTGTGTGTGCTTCAGAGTGTGCAAACCATCGACATATGTCCACCAAGAATTCCTAAGCTGCCACCCCGACCACCACCATACTCATCATTTTCTTTTATCACCTTATGGCCCAGAAACTTGAGGATTGTGAGGTCTCCTGTGCTAATTACCAAGTTTTCAAAAGGATAGCCTGATAGGGGGGCTTGAGGGGCTGTTGCCTCTTTCATGACACTGCGAATCAACTGAGGACCAGCACTCTAGCCCTGAGGCTTGACTCTTCCCTGTTATCAGATACTCTGCTTTGCCTGTTCCTACAGGGATCTTACCTCAAAGCTCCAGTTCCCAGTCCCATTTATTTTCAGAAAATTTAGGGCAAGGGTTACCCAAGGAGGAGAAATGAAAGGAGCAACCAGTATGTGATCCCTTCCCAGACTGGGTTTCACCATTTCCTGTTCATCCTTCATCCTTAGTAACTGTAGCATAGTCTGGCATTTTATTCCTGATCCTCTCGGGACAGCCACATGAAATAGGTCAATGCTGCAGTCATTTTACAGATGAGTAAACTGAGGAACGGGAAGGCTAGATTTTAAGCCAAGAAACCTAGCAGGACTCAACCCATGTCTATTTGACTGCAAAGTGCATGTTGTTTCCTCTCTGGCCTGGCGCCTGGCATAGGATGATCACTGCTGGCCCACCTACATGGTCAGACAAGGCTGCTGAAATGATCAAGGCAGTGTTAGGTACTCAGAACTCAGCAAATAGTAACTCTCATTAATTGTGTTAAATAAGATTCCATCTTATGCTAGGGTCTCATAGAGACAAGGAGAAATAGGCAACAGGCAACAGACTCTTCCCCCCCCCCCCAGACAGGGTTTCTCTGTATAGCTCTGGCTGTCCTGGAACTCACTCTGTAGACCAGGCTGGCCTCGAACTCAGAAATCCGCCTGCCTCTGCCTCCCAAGTGCTGGGATTACAGGCGTGCGCCACCACGCCCAGCTGGCAACAGACTCTTAAAAAAGAATGTTTTCTTGGAATTGAGAAAACCACATTTATCCACTTTTCCAGTAGTTTTATTATTTGTGCACCCATGTGCGTGTGCGTGTGCGTGTGCGTGTGCGTACACACCCTGGGGATGGAATTCAAGGGACTTGAGCATGGTTAATCCCTAGGCCCTGTCGTCTTTCTGCAGGTCTATCAGAGACATGGATTGGGAAACAGTTTCTTAGCCCATACACTCGTTGTGGGAACAAGTAGGATCACCAGGAGTGAGATGAGCTAGTGGACTTAGGGGTGACGACTGTCAGGCAAATATGGTAACTTCCCCCTGCAAAGTGTCAGCAGGGCAAATTTGGATTTCTTCATGCTTTGACCACATGCCAGGGATCGTTGGTGCTCAACCAAATTGTATGGGTGGCTTGTCCCTCTGGGCCCAGGGGTAGGGGGGGTGGGGTCAGGCCATGGGGCCAGGGAAGCCCTTGGACTCAGCACATTGTGGAGAGGACAATGGGGCTAGCCAGGCAGCTGAGCAGCACTTCTGTTGGACACAGCAGGAAAGGTACAAAGCAAAGGGCCCTGTCAGCGTTCAGCCTGTTCCTGCCTCCCCACACAGGGCCTGCTCTGGGGGGACCTTTTCTCTCCTGTCCCCCTTTATGTCTTTAAACAGGAAGAAGAGCTGGGGCCTGGCTGATTTTGAAGAGGCTAAGAAGGCCAGGCAGTGGCAGAGAACTTGAGAGACATCTCAAACTTCTTCTTCCTCTGCTTCCAGGCATGGACAGATGTGCACTGGCCAGAGGCCTAACTCCAAGGCCGGCTTCTTCCATTTGAGACACGCTTGCAAGCATTTCAGTCCAGTGCAGCCTCACAGAATTTTCAGTTCTGCACACCAACCAGTTTTCTTCCAGTAGAAGCTGTAAAAGCGATGATACAGGAATGGGTGTCTAGGTAGAGCGTGCGCTGTTGCGCACACAGCCCACTCTACTCCCAACAAGCAGTGGCAGATTGCTTCTTCCTTAGGGCTGCTTGACTGGAGGAGAAAACCACTGGGCACCCAGGTTAACTTAAATTTCAGATCAACAATAAGTACATGAGGATAAAGAGGGTCACAACCTTGCCATATTTTCAAAATCACATCTATTTATTTATTTGTGTGTGTGCATGTGTGCATATGTGCACGTGTGTGCATATGTGTATGTGCATGTGCGTGTGCGCATATGTGTATAGGCAGGAACCCATGGAATTCAGAGAGGTATTGGATCCCCTGGAACTCAAGTTACAGATGGTTGTGAAGAGCAGAAAGCACTCTTAATCACTGTGCTATCTCTTCAGGCCTAAAGATTTGTTTTAGCTGCAGGCATGCATGCAGCTACCCATGGAGGCCAGAAGAGAGCGTCAGATTGCCTAGAGCTGAAGTTACAGTCAGCTGTGAGCCAGCTGACGTGAATTGTGAATACAGGACTCAGGTCCTCTACAAGAGCAGTGTGTGCTTTTAACTGCTGAATACCCATGCTTTGGATTTTGTTGTTGCTTTTATTTTGTTTTGGGGATTTTCTTTCAGACAGAGATAGAATTCTGTATGTATGAAAGAATGTACCTTCATACCTGGCTCCTTTTATTTAACATTTGTTTGTTCATTCATTCATTCATTCATTCATTCAGAGACAGGGTTTTATGTAGCCAAGGCTGGACTCACTGCCCATTATACTTGGACTCAAGAATCTGAGACAGAAGGGTTGATCATGAGTTTGAGGCCAGCCTGGGCTAGATGCATAGTGAGATCCTATCTCAAGGAAACAACAATAAATATGTGTCCATTAAAAAAAAAAAGATACATCTTTTAAATATCTAATTTTGGCCAAGCATGGATGTACAAATTCCAACACTGGGGGAAGTAGAGGCAGGAAGATCAGGAGTTTGAGGCCAGCCTAGGTTATGTGACACGGTGTCTCAAAAACAAAAACAAACAAAATGCCTACTTCTTCACTGGTTCCGTTTTCATTACCTTCCTTAAATATATTTACTAGAATGTTCTACATGCTCAAACCTATCAGATCAGTCTCTTTTCCACAGGTCATCTCCCTCTGGCAAATCCCATCTTCCCAGAGGCAGAAGTTTCTTATGTTGCTGCATAGCCAAAGCCCAGAAATTCACACCTGCAACACACACACACACACACACACACACACACACACACTTATTTTTAAAGATTCATTTGATGAGCCGGGTGGTGGTGGCGGCGCATGCCTGTAATCCCAGCACTTGGGAGGCAGAGGCAGGCAGATTTCTGAGTTCGAGCCCAGCCTGGTCTACAGAGTGAGTTCCAGGACAGCCAGGGCTACACAGAGAAACCCTGTCTTGAAAAACCAAAAAAAAAAAAAAAAAAAAAAAGATTCATTTGATGGACTAAAGGGATAGCTCAGCAAAGTTGCGTTCCCAGCACCCATGTTGGGCAGCTCACAACCACCTTAACTCTGACCTCTGTGGCATTCCACACCTTCTTTGTCCTCTACGGGAACCAGGTCCACATGTGGTACACAGACACACACGCAGACAAAACATTCATATACATAAAAACAAGTACCCCAAAGAGAAAGGATTCCTTTTTTTGGTGTGCACCAAGACACTAATTTTTATTGTGTGTGGGTGTGGGTGTGTCTATGTCTGGGTATATTCACACGAGCAGGTGTCCAAGGAGGCCAGAGGCATTGGATCCCCCTGGAGTAACAAGCAGCTATGAACATGGTTCTGGGAAAGAGCCATACGTGCTCCTAACCACTGAGCAGTCTCTCTGGCCCTCACATGCCTTTCTGTAAGGATACCCACCATTGTCTATAAGGATACCCACCATTGTCTATAAGGATACCCACCGTTGTCTATAAGGATACCCACCATTGTCTATAAGGATACCCACCATTGTCTATAAGGATACCCACCATTGTATTTACTGTCAACCTTGATTCTGGGAAACCTTGACTTTCATTACCTTTTCTTCAAAGACACCATTTCCAAGCCTGGTCATATTTGAAGTCCAAGATGGACATGCATTTTAGGCAGAGACTATTCAGCTGAGGATAGTCTTCAGGTTCAAAGATGAACAGTTAACTACCTCCCCACTGTGTCCAAATAGAGATGTTTCCCAACAAAGTTCTTAACCCCATCCAGCCACCACAGTCCTGCCCCATTTCCCAAGTGCTGAGTGGGAGATAGGAGCAGACTGCCATGTCTTGCTGGGAACCAATTCTGAACAAATTTTTCTTACCTCTGTACCCAATTGTCGGCTGAATCTTTCAAATTCCCTTCTCCAAAGTTCTGTGTTCCCTCACTTCTCCAGCTCCATTATATTAGTGTCTTATACAATAAGAGGTACACAATGCCCTATACAATAATACAATAAGAAACTTATTTAGTTTTTAGCAGAAAATAACACGGGAGGGTAAGTGTACTGGCTGGTTTTGTGTCAAGTTGACACAGAGAAAGGAGCCTCCCTTGAGGAAATGCCTCCATGAGATCCAGCTGTAAGGCATTTTCTCAATTAGTAATCAAGGGGGGAAGGCCCCTTGTGGGTGGTGCCATCCCTGGGCCGGCAGTCCTGGGTTCTATAACAAAGCAAGCTGAGCAAGCCAGGGGAAGCAAGCCAGTAAGAAACATCCCTCAGCTGGGCGTGGTGGCGCACACCTGTAATCCCAGCACTTGGGAGGCAGAGGCAGGCAGATTTCTGAGTTCGAGGCCAGCCTGGTCTACAGCATGAGTTCCAGGACAGCCAGGACTACACAGAGAAACCCTGTCTCAAAAAAAAAAAAAAAAAAGAAAGAAAGAAAGAAAGAAAGAAAGAAAGAAAGAAACATCCCTCCATGGTCTCTGCATCAGCCCCTGCTTTCTGACCTGCTTGAGTTCCAGTCCTGACATCCTTTAGTGATGAACAGCAATTTGGAAATGTAAGCTGAATAAACCCTGTCCTCCCCAATCTGCTTTTTGGTCATGATGTTTGTGCAGGAATAGAAACCCTGACTAAGACAGTAAGTTTGGTCTCTAGCCCTTCAGTGATGATGTTTCTGAGATTTAGGCTTTTTCCATCCTGTTCTACTGACTTCAGTGTTGACTACCTTCTAAGGCTAGGTGCTTTCTGGTAGCAAGTGGGGCTGTGTGCTTCTTTGTTCATAGCCACTTTGGATGTGTGTAGGGTGGGGGAGGTTCTAGAGAGGAGATGCAGAGAGATAGACACGGAGAGACGGAGAGGATCCTGTGGCTTTCTAAAGATCAAGGATTAACTTTCTTAGGAGCCCCTACAATTCGCACTCCATGCCTTACAGGCAGAGATTATCAAGAGTTACAGATATTTAACTGTACATCAGTAAATCTCTTTCTTTGAAAATACACCCCTCAGCATATCTCTGTCTTTGAAATCCACCAATTTTAACACTTTTTTTTATGGCCTAGAATTTAGCCCAAGATAGAAGTATATTTACTAAATATACTTTCTATAATATGCATTAACTTCAATGCATAATATTACTTTGTATCTCCCACTAGTAATTCTCTGCTTCTTGACACCCCTAGTCTTGCTAGTGTGTGTGTGTGTGTGTGTGTGTGTGTGTGTGTAAGTCTGTGGTTGACCCAGGACCTGGAACATGATAGAGCGGCACTCTATTCTTGAGTCACACCCTGGCCTCTATCCCGGCACGTTTGTGTTGTGTGTGTTCCTGTGAAATGTGGGAGCCAGGGATTTGAATTTGGGTCCTTGTGTTTACAAGGCAAGCACTCTATTGACTGAGCTATCTCCCCAGTTCCAGATGGAGTTCTTTTTCAAACATATATAAGTGTGTGTCTCTTTTTATCAAAACCCACTGTGTAGGAGCAGTGAAATAGGCCTCAGCATCTCCAGCCACCGGAAAAGACCAAGACTCTTCCCAGCCAGGCTTCCTCCACAGGTACCGGGGACCCGCGCCAGAATGGCACCGCCTTTAGGAAGAGAAAAAGAGAGAAGTAAAGAGAGAAAGAAGTGATAGAGGGAGGGGTGAGAGCTGGCCATGACCACATGGAAAGAGGGGAGAAGAATGGAGAGAAGGGGAACAGGGGGACAAGAGAGGAAGGGCGAGAGAGAAAAGCAAGAGCGCTAGAAGGGGCCAAGAATCCCCCTTTTATAGTGGGCTGGGTTACCTGGCTGTTGCCAGGTAACTGGGGTGGGAAAAACTTGGCTGTAGCCAGGTGGCTGTGGAGTCCAGCGAGAACCCGAGGGGCCTGGCCCTACTTATGACTGATGGCCACAGGATTACGGAGTTGAGGAATCAGGAGTATGAGCCTGAGTATCTGGAAGCATGGCTCACTGGTTCTGTCCCTTGTAGAATATTCTACTGGGTCTCCGGAGTAAGTCTCGCTCAAGCAGCCCATGGACTGCCTTTCACGGTCCCGCAGCGGTCCACTTTACATTGCGTAGCTCAGCTCCGTTTGTCTGGACTCTGAACTCCATAGCGAGAAACTGCACCAAAACAAAACAAAACAAAAACAAAAACAAAAACAAAAACAAAAACAAAACAAAAAAAAAAACAACTTCTGGTGGTATGTTGGAGTTTCTTGCTGATTCTACAGACTCAGGCTGATTGGTAGAGTGACGTCAGCTGATACAGACTCACGTGCTACGGCAAGACCTGGGGAGGCTTGTGATGTTTGGAGGGAGTGTAACTAGGACTCAACTGACTGTGAGAAGGGCTCGCCTGTGCAATGCTTGTTGGCCTCAAGTCTTCGCTGATCTTCCATTTGCTGAAAGAGCACAGCTGAGAACTTGGCATTCTTGGCGATCCCGGTCCTTCCTGCTGACTCATGCCGAACCAGCTGAGGCTTCGCTGCTCCTCCTAGGTTGTGCCTCTGCTTCTGCTATCCCGACACTACCAAACTGGACTGCTGGTATATCCGTGAAGTGTTTTCAAGTGGATCACTGCTGAACTGTGAACAAAACTGCTGGTTTCTTGACAATACAGATGGGATTTGCTCCAAAGAACCTTTTTTCCCCACTATGTCTGGTGGGTGGTGGGCTAGAAGGGAGGTTAAAGCATTAATCATTAAAAGTAGGTTTTGAAAAATTAAAATTATACACATATTCCTACAGGATATCTTTTTATTTTAAAAAAAGATTTATTTATTATTATATCTAAGTACACTGTCGCTGTCGCTGTCGCTGTCTTCAGACACACCAGAAGAGGGCGTCAGATCTCATATGGATAGTTGTTAGTCACCAAGTGGTTGCTGGGATTTGAACTCAGGACCTTCAGAAGAGCAGTCAGTGCTCTTAACCGCTGAGCCATCTCTCCAGCCCCATATTATCACACAGATTCAATTTGTTCATTTTAAACGGTCTGTCTATTATGCACCAGTCTATTGGTCATCTCCATCCATTCTCTATTATTCTGAAGTGCTAGGAATCAAACCCAGGTCTTTTTTTTTTTTTTTAAAGATTTATTATATGAGTACACTGTAGCTGTCTCCAGACACCAGAAAAGGGCATCAAATCTCTTTAAGGATGGTTGTGAGCCACCATGTGGTTGTTGGGATTTGAACTCAGGACCTTTGGAAGAGCAGTCAGTGCTCTTTCCCTCTGAGCCATCTATGCAGCCCTGCAAACCCAGATCTTATACATGTTAAATAAACACCCTGACATTGGTTCTCAGCATTTATTTTAAATTCATTTTCATTCAGAAACATCTTTTGTGCTTGTACTATTGGCTGTAGCAGCCACGTTATGAATTTTCTCATTCATTGCATGTCTCCCCCTGTCATATTTGTGTCTTTTTGTGAGAGATCTCACAAGGTAGCTTAGGCTGGCTTCAAACACATAGGAATCCCCCTGCCTCATTATTCTGAGTGCTGAAATCACAGGTATGAACTACCAGATCAAATGGCATTTGGTTCTTTACTCATTTGTTTCTTTAGCGGGTCAGGTCATGTTCATCTCTAGGTTTTAGAGAAATTCCCATCAAGTCTATTTTGGGCTTCTGTACTTTACCATCTGACCTCTCTGTATCACAGCTGAAGAGCTTTGACTAACTCTTGGCCAGGCATTCCCAGGAGGTCTAGTGTGTGCTCAGGTAAACCTCTGACAGTGGCACCATGCTAGAGCCCCGACTCTTCATCCCACAGATGCCAGCAGACACCTTGTTTATCTGCTCTGTTCCACAACCCAGTGGGACAGTGTTTCGGGAATCGGCCTTATCTTCAGGACCATCCTTCTGTTGTTAGCTTTGAACAGACTATCTGGATCCAGCTTCTGGGTCTGAGGTGACATCTTGCCTCCCCAGAGGAGCATTACCTTCCTGATTCTGATACCCGGAGGGACTCTGGGCTTCAGCTGGCGATAAGACAATTCCGGGCATCGCCCTACCCAGAGGAGTTCTTTGCTTGTTTGGCTTTGTGGTGGTTGTTTGAGATAGGGTCTCCCAGTTTAGCTAGTTGACCTTGAACTCATGATTCTCCTGCCTCTGTATCCTACATGTTGGGATTACAGGTGTGTACCACCATAGCCACCTTCCACCAAGAAGGGTTTTTTTTTGTTTGTTTGTTTGTTTGTTTTGTTTTTTTGTTTTTGTTTTTTTTTTTTGAGACAGGGTTTCTCTGTATAGTCCTGGCTGTCCTGGAACTCACTCTATAGACCAGGCTGGCCTCAGAAATCTGGCTGCCTCTGCCTCCCGAGTACTGGGATCAAAGGTGTGTGCCACCACTGCCCAGCCACCAAGAAGTTTTAGATACCCCCTTTTTTTGTTGTTGTTTTTTGTTTTTTGTTTTTGTTTTTGCTTTTGTTTTTTTGTTTTTGCTTTTTCGAGACAGAGTTTCTCTATGTAGCCCTGGCTGTCCTGGAACTCACTCTGTAGACCACGTTGGCCTCGAACTCAGATATCCACCTGCCTCTGCCTCCCAGAGTGCTGGGATTACAGGCGTGCGCCACCAACACCCGACACCATACCTCCCCCCCTTTTTAAAAATATATATAAGCACATAATTGCACAAATTATGAACAAATAATCTGATGAGATTTTATGAAACACACTGAGGTCAGCCCGGGGAGCTTACCCAGCATCCCCAGCGAGGCCTCCCCAGGCACCTGCAGTCTCTCCTATTCTGTCCTGGTGCTGTAGGCTCTCTTCAGCCATTTGTTGCATGTGTGTCACAGGCACGCTGACTTCGGGGCTGGACTGCTCTGTTCACGCTTTGCCACGCTGCTGTGTGAAGCTGGGCTTTGGAACCTCTCACTGCCGGATGGTGCCATGGGCTATAGAAGCCTAACTCCAGAGTGCCACCGGTTCTCAGCCTTCCTAACGCTGTGACCCTTAAAACAATTCCTCGTGTTACTGTGATCTACAACCACAAAACCATTCTGCGGCTACTTCACAACTGTAATTTTTCTACTGTCGTAATGTAAATGTCTGACATGCAGCGTATCTGATATGCAACCCCCATAAAAGGGCCCTTTGACCTCCAGGGTATCCACCCACAGGCTGAGAAATGCTAACTTAGGCACTTCCTCACTTTGTAGCTATTACAGAACTGGCAGAAACTCTCTGCATTTCAGGTTCACATAGGGGTATCTACAGCTTTTTGGGAGATACACAGGATCGGAGTAGCTGGGAGAGCTGCACACTCACTTTTTGTAGTTACCGTGAACAGAATTTTAACACATACTGACATATTTGCACCCATACATAACTGTGAGGTCCATACATCACAGAAGACTCAGAACTAGTCTTTGTCTTGTTCCTCAACTGTGTTGAAAATTATTGGTCTTTCCTTTTTTAAACAATTTATTTGTAGCCGGGAGGTGGTGGCGCATGCCTTTAATCCCAGCACTTGGGAGGCAGAGGCAGGCGGATTTCTGAGTTCGAAGCCAGCCTGGTCTACAGAGTGAGTTCCAGGACAGCCAGGACTACACAGAGAAACCCTGTCTTGAAAAAAAAAAAAAACAAAAACCCAAAAGGTTTATTTGTTAATTTTACATATATGAGTGCTCTGTTTTCCTGCACACCAGAAGAGGGAATCAGATTCCATTATAGAGTTGTGAGCTACCATGTGGTTGCTGGGATTTGAACTCAGGACCCCTAGAAGAACAGCTTGTGCTCTTTTTTTTTTAAGATTTATTTTATAAATATGAGTACATTATAATTGTCTTCAGACACACCAGAAGAAGGCGTCAGATCACATTGCAGATGGTTGTGAGCCACCATGTGGTGCCTGGGAATTGAACTCAGGACCTTTGGAAGAACAGTCAGTACTCTTAACCACTGAGCCATCTCTCCAGTTCCCTTTCTCTCTTCTCTCTCTCTCTCTCTCTCTCTCTCTCTCTCTCTCTCTCTCTCTCTCTCTCTCTCTCTCTCTCTCTCTCTCTCTCTCTCTCTCTCTCTCTCTCTCCCTCCCTCTCTTCCTCCTTCCCTCTCCCTCTCTCCCTCCCTTTCTCCCTCCCTCTCTTCCTTCCTTCCTTTCTTTATTGAGACAGGATTCCTTGTGTAACCCTGGCTGTCCTGGAACTCACTCTGTAGACCAAGCTGGCCTGGAACTCACGGAGATCTGCCTGCCTCTGCCTCTTGAGTGCTGAGATTACAGGTGTGTACCACCACTGCCTGACACTACTTCTTTTTAAGGTAAATAATTAAGACTGATGTGAGGCCACATCTGTAATTCCAAGGCAGGAAGATCTTAAGCTCCAAGGTAGCTGGAGGTACATATGAGAATCTTTCTCAAAGGGGAAACAAAAGACTTTGTGGGGAGAGGTGTTACATGCATGTAATCCCAGCCTGGAGGTGGAGATCAGCCTGGGCTCCATGAGAACTTGTCTCATCTTTGCAGTTCTGTAAAGTCCTAGAATCTAGAGCGGCATGTTGTAAGATACAAATAACTGGACCAGAGAACAGTTTGCCCACTTGCAGCTTGGAATGAATCTATTCATAGATAAAAACTATGGATCTGCTGTATGAAGTCTTGTTTCTGTTGGGTATATTGTGTGTGACACTGACTTACTGCTGGCAGGGGATCACTGGCTAAATGGAGTTCTAGAATACTGGTATTTGTCCTGTTGACCAGGAATCCTGCTTTCTACCCTCCTGATCTTTCATCTCTGACCACCAGGGGGCGTACATCAGGCTTCAGAGCACAAGCATTCCCAGCCTGTCTGGAAAGCAAGTTCTTTGGGGAAGAGGGATCAGAGGCATAGGAAAGACTTTTGCTAGAAAAAAAGATGGGAGTTTTCAAAGTGTGGTCCATGGGATGTGCAGTTTTGTTCTCTCAGGCCTAGTTAGACTCTGGGCATGGAACCTGGAAATTTTATGTTAAACAATGCTAACAGCCACTCCCCACTGCCCTGCAGCCAGGATTGTATTCACACTACTTGGACTCAACAGTGTTTTAGGGTGCAGTAACTATCAATCTCCATCAATTTAGTTAATTTACAATTCATTACCTTATAGGCTGATACACACATCCAGCTCTTAGAATTGCTGTGAGCAGTGAAGCACATTCAATTTGCATAAAGCAGAGTGCCTGGACGCACCTCTCTCCACCTCTCTCTCTGTCTCGTCTCTCCTTCCCTCTCCTTCCCTCCACACCTCTCCCCATCTCTTTTTTCCTGCTTCCCCCATATACTTTTTTTTTTCAGGACAGGGTTTCTCTGTATAGCCCTGACTGTCCTGGAACTCACTCTGTAGACCAGGCTGGCCTCGAACTCAGAAATCCACCTGCCTCTGCCTCCCAAGTGCTGGGATTACAGGCGTGTGCCACCACGCCCGGCTCCCCATATACTTTTAAAAGGCTGGGTGGGGTTGGGGGAAACTGGGTGGGGTGGAATATGTCTTTAATCCCAGCACCTGAGAGTCAAACGCAAGTGGATCTCTATGAGTTCAAGACCAGCCTGATCACAGGACAGTTTCAGGTTACATAGAGACAGTCTGTTTCAACAAACAAACAAACAAAACTCCAAATAAATAATGTCCCTTCTAGTAGGAGAAGTAGAAATATAAAGAATGTAAGAAAAAATGAAGGTATAAAGATCATTTTCATTCCTTTTCTTTGTATTTCTTTGAGGTACGACTTTGAAATAGGGTCTTACTATGTAGCCCAGGATGGTATTGAACTTGTCTCAGTTTCCCTATTTCTGCTTCCCAAGTGCCTGACCCTAACCCATTTTTAAGAAGAGAGCAGGAGCCGGGCGTGGTGGTGCATGCCTGTAATCCCAGCACTTGATAGGCAGAGGCAGGCAGATTTCTAAATTCGAGGCTAGCCTGGTCTACAGAGTGAGCCAGGGCTACACAGAGAAACCCTGTCTCGAAAAAACAAAAAACAAAACAAAACACAACAAAAAACCAGGAAGTGTTGGTAATATGTCTTAGCAGTTAAGAGCAGAGAACTGAGGTTTGGTTCCCAGACTCCACATCAGGTTCCCAGCAACCAACCACCTGCAACTCCAGCTCCAGAGGAGCCCAATGCTTCTGATCTCTAACGGCATCTGCACTGGTGCTCATACCTGTGCAAAGGTAGGTAACTTAAAATACCTTTTAAAAATGGAGGTGACAGGAATGGCAGGAGGTGACCTTGAGGCCTAAAGAAGGGAACCTGGTCAGGGAGTGGAGAAAAGAGAAACAAGGTGACGGTGACGTACTCGCTTCGAAAGGGCCCGGTGGGCGTGGCTCACACGTTAACCCCAGCACTCAGGAGACAGGCAGGTGGATCTCTGTACATTCAAGGCCAGCCTGGTCTACAGAGTGAGTCTCAAAAAACAAAAACAAACAAACAAGCACCCCTCCAAATACAAACAAACAAAATGGTTAGCATGTGGCTCACCTGCCAGGGTCCTCCAGCAATTAGCTGGCTTCTCCTGATAGGCCTTTTCTTCTTCTCTTTTCTTTTTTGAGGTGGGGAGAAGGTAGGAGGATGGGCTCTAGTGTCCTGTGCCTTGCCCTTAGTTTAAGATAATTTAACCTTAGCTGAAATCATAATCACAGGGCTAGAGAGGCAGCTCGGAGACTAGAGCACCGGCTGCTCTTCCAGACCGCTCCTGTGGATTCCCAGCACCACACTTGGACTCACTCCATCTATAACTCCAGTCCAGGAAAACGGATGGCTTTCTGCCTACTCAGGCATGGAAGTGGTATCCAAACACGCATGCTCAAAAAACACCCATATAGGCCAGGCAGTGGTGATGCACTTTAGTCCCAGCACTCAGGAGAGAGGCAGAGGCAGGTGGATCTCTGAGTTCGAGACCTGCCTGGTCTACAGTGTGAGGTTTGCTATGTTGCTATGTATCATAATGTTAAATATCGGGGTGGGGGGTGGGGGGTGGGGTCCCCGTGCTCTGGGTGCCTCAGGGTAAAGGAAATTCTCAGTACACCAAGTGATACTATGTAACCCTGATCCTCAGTTAAAACTATTGGTTGGATAAAGATGCCTATAGCCTATAGCTAGGCAGAGGAGAGGTGGGTAGGACTTTGGTTTCTGGGGCTTAGGGTCTGAGACAGAGACCAGAGGAGGAGGAAGGGGAGAAAGGAAGACACCATCGGGTAAGTGAGTAGGAGAACTGGCCATGACATCTGGCTAGTCAGAGTAAAGGTGGCCCAGGCAGAACACGGCAAGTCATATCTAGGGGTTATTAACCGGGAAGCAGACAAAATAGCTTAGAGGGTAGCCGGGCGGCAGCGCACACCTTTAATCCCAGCATTTGGGAGGCAGAGGCAGGCGGATTTCTGAGTTCGAGGCTAGCCTGGTCTACAGAATGAGTTCCAGGACAGCCGGAACTACACAGAGAAACCCTGTCTCAAAAAACCAAAAAAGAGCCAGGCGGTGGTGGCACACGCCTGTAATCCCAGCACTCGGGAGGCAGAGGCAGGCAGATTTCTGAGGTTGAGGCTAGCCTGGTCTACAGAGTGAGTTCCAGGACAGCCAGGACTACACAGAGAAACCCTGTCTTGAAAACAAAACAAAACAAAACAACCCCCCCCAAAAAACATGGGAAAGGGGAAAGCGTTTGGAAAGAATATAGGAAAAAAACAGAGGGAGGGCCGGAGGTGGTGGTGGTGGTGGTGGTGGTGGAATCCCAGCACTTGGGAGGCAGAGGCAGGTAGATTTCTTAGTTCAAGGCCAGTCTGGTCTACAGAGTGAGTTCCAGGACAGTCGGAACTACACAGAGAAACCCTGTCTCGAAAAACCAATAAATAAATAAATAAATAAATAAATAAATAAATAAATAAATAAAACCAGAAATAAAAAAAAGAAAAAACACCCATATATATTATATATTAAAATGTTAAATCATAATCATAGTTTGAATAATAACAATGTAATATAAGTGTTGAAGAGAACCGGAAGGCCTGCGGGGTCCTTACTCTCATATTTACGACACAGTAGAAGACTGGGAGGCCAGGGGAGTGCCCTCTTGTCAGCACACACTGGAGAGAAACTGATGGGAACGTGGGTCTGGCACCCTCCAGCCTGCTTCCTGTCCTGGAGGCTGATTCCTTCCATGCTCTGCAAAATGAGAGAGACTTACAGGCTCTGAAGAAAAATCCAGAGCCTTCACTTCAGAGGAGCCGTGAACTCGCAAGGTGGGGTGGATCTGAGTGCTTACTGTCATGTCATTGCCTTTGGATCCCTGGACTCTGCACTGGCTGTCTTCTGGCTTCCCCAACCCCTTGCAGTTCAGTGGGGCTCACACTGAGGTGTTTTTTTTACTATCTGTCTGAGCCTCCTCCATCTCCTCTCTCAGCAAATGGTAACCCCATTTAAGTCCACTCTCCAAATCAGAAACCTGAGTGCTATCTCTGCCTCCTGCTTCCGTCTTCCCACATCTGTCAGCACATGTCAATCTGTCTCCTGCTTTCCCCCCATTTCAGTCCTCCCAATAACTGAGGTCTGGCTGGAGCGGGCTTCTAACCAGACTCATGACTCTACACTCATCTCTGGTCTCTAGCAGCCCACAGTGTCAATGGAAGGCCATTTGTACAACATGAACCTGGAGCCCTGAACTTGGTGCTAAGAGAACCCTGACAGTTGGCAAGGACAAGGATGATACAGGCAAAGATGTCTTTGATCATAGTAGGTGCCCGGCGAGGAGCACTGGACGGGAGGAGCTGAGGGCAGGGTGGTGAGAGTGTTGGAAAAGGAGTTGCTAACCTGTGGTGTGTTGAATGAGTTTCTGTGAGCACACTGAAACCATCCTGTGCCATTTCAGTGCCTGCTGATTCCTCCGGTCGTGTGGGCCAAATGTACTTATCTTGGGAGAATATCTGTGCATGCATGTGTGTGAGGTAGGACAGGAGTGACAGATAAGATAACCAGTGGTGGCTGGAGAGATGGCTCAGCGGTTAAGAGTGCCGACTGCTCGTCCAAAGGTCATGAGTTCAAATCCCAGCAACAACATGGTGGCTCACAACCATCTGTAATGACATCTAATGTCCTCTTCTGGGGTGTCTGAAGACAGCTACAGTGCACTTACATACAAAAAATAAATAAATTTTAAAAAAAGTAACCGGTGGTGTAATCCAGTTCAAAGGTCATTCTCTTGCTTAGCATGTAGTTGCTGGATTGGATGGTTCAGTGGCTAAGAATGCGGGTCTTGGCAAGGATCTGGGTGAGGTGGCTCACAGCTGTCTGTAACTCCAGTTCCAGACCTGATACCCTCTCTGACCCTCATGGGCACTGCAAGCACCTGGAGCCTTCATATCCATACAGGCAAACAGTCGCGTGCATAATTTTTAACCTTTGTTTTTATTTTACAGTGTTTCGCCTGTGTATATATATGTACACCATGTGTATGCCTGGTACCCTGCATGTTCATAAGAGGACTTAGAATCCCTTGGAAATGGCGTTACAATGGCCGTGAGCCTCCATGGTGGCGCTAGGAAGCAAACCTGGGTCCTCTGGAAGAGCAGCAAGTGCTCCTAACCACTGAGCTACCTCTCCACATCAAAACACCCATAGAACTAAAATGAAAAGAAATAAATCACTTTTTTGTTTGTTTCTGTTTTTTTGAGATAGGATTTCTCTGTGTAGTCTTGGCTGTCCTGGAACTCACTCTGTATAACAGGCTGGCCTCAAATTCAGAGAGATGTCTCTTCCTCTCCCTCCCAAGTGCTGGGAATAAAGACATGTGCCACTACTGTCCAGTGAAATTAAATAAATCTTTTTTTTAAACTTTGAGAACACCAGAAATGTTCCTTGATTTATTAAAATCTTGCAGGTGCTATATAACTATATTCTTCACTTCATTATTAGATATGGAAATATTAAATTTTCATATTATGAGTGTTTGATGGGAAATGCAACTTTATCCTCTGGTTTACTCTCATGATCAAGTACAGCAAATATGAAATATATGGTTCAAATATTAAAAGGGCAGTGGGGCTGGGCAGTGGTGACACATGCCTTTAATCCCAGCACTTGGGAGGCAGAGGCAGGTGGATTTCTGAGTTTGAGGCCAGCCTGGTCTACAGAGTGAGTTCCAGGACAGCCAGGGCTATACAGAGAAACCCTGTCTTGAAAAAACAAAAACAAAAACAAAAAAAAATAAAAAGAAAAGAAAAAGAAAAAAAAGAGAAAAGGGCAGTGGGAAATGTAATGGAGCTAAATTCCTTGATGAACAAAACATTCTAGGTTAGTTGGGATCCAACTTTAGTTGTGGCTCTGTATTTTGGATCAGTTAGGGACATGAACTCTGCTAAGAGATAAGAATGAAAATGTGCATATTGACTTTCTCAACCTGGAGCAGATGTGGGGACTCTAATTCAAGATAAATCATTACTGGCATATTTAATATACAGTACAATTTGCGGAAAGATTTCCAGACAACAATCAGTCAAATTAGTCCAATCTAGGTGCATAATATAGTTTAAGTTTTGACTATATAGAAAGTATTTTGCAAAGTACATGTGACCACGAGAGTGGGCTCTCTATATAAAAGACCTAGAATTTAATGTGGTCTATTACCAATAGCTTAGAGAGCAGCCTGCCATAAAGAACACTGAACACTTGACCTCTAGTAGGCAAGAGAAGAAAGAGTCTGGGATAACCGAGCTGCAGAATTTGGATAAGGTCTGTGTCTATAGCTAGCAGTTGGTAAGTTCTGCCTTCAGACTGCAGAGAGGTCCCCATGTCACTAACAAAATCCACTGTGAGACTTTCAGACTGATTGCAGGTAGTTTTTCTTCTTCTTCATTGGGAAGAAAACCCTGTGTGATTAATTCTACATTCCATGGTGACCTGTGGGTGCAAGGGAGTTTGCCCCCAATATCCTCCTGTGAACTAAAGAGTGAAAATCTCCAGCAATTGTACAAATTAGCCTCAGGGAAATATGAACTACTTCTTTTATCATTCAGGGCAACATGGCCTGTCCTCATAGCATGTTACATGCAGACAGCAGAATGTACTCAGAAAATTTTATTCATATATTTGTGCATACTAAATTTCACATACTTTTTTGTTTTGTTTTTTGTTGTTGTTGTTGTTGTTTGTTTTTGTTTTTTATTTGGTTTTTTGAGACAGGGTTCTCTGTATAGCCCTGGCTGTCCTGGAACTCACTCTGTAGACCAGGCTGGTCTTGAACTCAGAAATCTGCCTGCCTCTGCCTCCCAGAGTGCTGGGATTACAGGTGTGTGCCACCACAGCCTGGCTAAATTTCACATACTTAACAAGAAGGAAATCAACTGTGAACATTATTGGAAAGGATTTAGAGATGATTAATGGGGAAACTGAAATAATATATGTTAATTAAAAGAAAATAAATAAATCTTAAAAACATAAAACAAAGCTGTGGACTAAAGAGGTGACTCAGTGGGCAAAGCACTTGCCACGCAGCGTGAGGACCTGGGCTTGAACCCTGGAACCTGCCTAGAAGCTGGGCTGCTGCAGCTGCAATGCCACTTCTCCGGCAAGATCAGAGGCAGAGGCAGAGGCAGATTATCCTCTCCTCTCTTCTCAAGGGCCAGCTAGACTGGCAAATGTGACAGACAACCAAGAGGTCCTGTCTCAAACAACGTGGACTGTGCCCAGACTGTGGTGCTCATACCCCTGCCCTCACACAGGAGCGCATACATACATACAAATAACACACGAGGGAGGGCCTGCAGGGAGGAGAGAGAAACACAAGATTAAAAAAAAAAAAGATAGCAAATTATTTGACAGTTCCCTTTTGAGCTGATGGGGTACATAGAGTATCCCAGAATGGTAGGCAGAAATGGTACCAAGCGGCTTCTGAAACTCAGATGCAAAGGGACTCAGGAGTCTCTCTCTGTTGCTGGAGCAGTTCCTTTTGGAGTCCTGAGCAGCTGGGTAAGAAGGCGGCGTCTCCTGGGCTTTCATGCTGGAGAGGCCACCTGTGGTATTCCAGCTGAGAGGTCCAGTAGGGTTTGTTAGCTGTTCCTGCAGGGATGTCAGACACGTGAGTGGTCACTGAATGGCCTCCATGCACTAGACAAATGACACGGAGTGTCCTAAGCCAAAAAGCACAAGGAACAAATAAATTGTCCAGCTGAGCCTGCCAGAAATTTGCCAAATTGTGACCACGTATACCAGCATTCAGCAGAGTATAGGTCGCATGGCCACGGCCCGCTGAAAAGCAAGCTGGGAAATGAGGTCTTTATATGAGTGGACAATGTCTAGCTATTTATTTATAGGATTCTATTCATTAAAGGATTCTGTCATCAGGCAGAAATAAGCAGTCTCTGTCCGTGTGTGTGTGTGTGTGTGTGTGTGTGTGTGTGAGAGAGAGAGAGAGAGAGAGAGAGAGAGGTGGTATGTATGTATGTGTCATGTGTGTATATGTGTCTGTGCATATACATGTATGTGTGATGTGGTATGTATATGTAGGATGTGTGTGCATGTGTGACATATGTGCATTTGTGTGATGTGGTGTATTTATGTGTTCTGTGTGTGATGTGGGGTACGTTTGTATGTGATATATATGTGGTGTGATATGTGATATAAGGTATGTATGTATGTGGTGTGTGTGAGGCATGTGTGATGTATTGCATGTGTGATATGTTTTTTTTTTGTTTGTTTGTTTTTTGTTTTTTGAGACAGGGTTTCTTTGTGTAGTCCTGGCTGTCCTGGAACTCACTCTGAAGACCAGGATGGCCTCGAACTCTGCAGAGAAATCCGCATACCTCTGCCTCCCAAGTGCTGGGATTAAAGTTATGTGCCACCACTGCCCAGCGTGTATGTGTGTGTGTGTGTGTGTGTGTGTGTGTGTGTGTGTGTGAGAGAGAGAGAGAGAGAGAGAGAGAGAGAGAGAGAGATGTTAGCATTTTTTTGGTGTGTTTTTTTTTTTTTTCCGACACAGGGTTTCTCTGTGTAGTCCTGGCTGTCCTGGAACTCACTCTGTAGACCAGGCTGGCCTCAAACTCAGAAATCCGCCTGCCTATGCCTCCCAAGTGCTGGGATTACAGGCGTGCGCCACCACTGCCCGGCTGATATGTTAGCATGTGATGTAGTGTGTGTGTGTGTGTGTGTGTGCGCGCGCGCGCGTGCGCGCGCGCACTGCACCCAGTGAGTAATTAGACTTGAGCTTCTTGCTGCTTCTGGTCCCAGACCGGATCCGTCACTTCTCAGGTTATACTGCTCTATCCGGCAGCTCATTTCTTTGGGAATGAGGTGACTTAGAACAGTGTTTTCCCAGGAGATGAAAGACAGGCAGGGGGTTCCAGCTTGGGTTCTGAGATGCCCTATTGAGCCCCTGGCCAGGTAGACTCACCTGGAGGAAGGACACATGATAGGGATTTTGGATTCTCCCTCCTGGCCAGTTTGGGGCTCTGCGTGGTGAAACCAGTTCACACCAGAGCTCCATGACCTCAGCATTTAGGGAGGCACTCTTCTGACCTGCTTGAGCTTGACAGTTCTTGGTGCAGGTGGGGTAGCCTCATTGACACTGGGGGGTGCTCCTGGGGCTTCTGGAGCGTGTGGCTCCTCAGGTGCGTGTCAGCTTGTTCCAGCTGTTTGTTCTCTGAGGACTGGTGCCTTTCTGTATAAATGGGGACAGTAGGGAGTGTTTCATGCTGGAGATGTGACTGAAACTCAGTTCGCAGAGGGCTCTCCTAGCTTTCACAAAGCCTGGGGTTTGGTCCCCAGCACCGCATTTGGGGAGCATGGTGACCCACACCTGTAATCCCAGCATGTAGGAGATGGAGGTGGGAGGACCAGGAGCTTAAGGTCATTCTTGGGCACTTTTCAAGTTTGTTGCCAGTCTGAGGTACATGAGAGCCAGTCTCAGAACAAAAAAAGTGCCTAAGTGCCTGTCAGGAGTTTAATGACAATAAAAGGAAATAAAGTAGGTAAAGCACTTATCACAGTGTTTGACTTAAACAAGAACATGCTACATGTGGTAGTGCTGCTGATGGCGATGGCAGTGCTGGTGCTGGTAGTGGTAGTAATAGTGGTGGTGGTGGTGGTAGCAGTGGTGGCAGTGATGGCAGTGGTAGGAGTGATTGTGGTGGTGGTGGTGGTGGTGGTGGTGGCAGTGGTAGTAGTGATGGCAGTGGTGATAGTGCTGGTGGTGGTGGTGATGGTGGTGGTGGTGTTGATGCTGGTGGTGGTGGTAGTGCTGGTGGTGGTATTAGTGGTGGTAGTGCTGGTGGTGGTGGTGGTGATGCTGGTGGTGGTGGTAGTGCTGGTGGTGGTGGTAGTGGTGGTAGTGATGGTAGTGGTGGTGTTGATGGTGGTGGTGGCAGTGGTGGCAGTGGTAGTAGTGATTGTGATGGTGGTGATGGTGGTGGTGGTGGTGGTAATGGCAGTGGTGCTGGTGGTGGTGATGGTAGTGATGGTGGTGGTGGTGGTGATGGTGGTGGTAGTGATGGTGGTGGTGATGGTAGTGATAGTGGTGGTGGTGGTGGTAGCAGTGGTGGCAGTGATGGCAGTGGTAGTAGTGATGGCAGTGGTAATAGTGCTGGTGGTGGTGGTAGTGATGGTGGTGGTGGTGTTGATGCTGGTGGTGGCAGTGGTGGCAGTGGTAGTAGTGATGGTGCTGGTGGTGCTGGTGGTGGTGCTGGTGGTATGGTGGTGGTGGTGGTGGTAGTGATGGTGGTGGTGGTGGCAGTGGTAGCAGTGAAAGCAGTGGTAGTAGTGATGGTACTGGTGGTGGTGGTGGTGGTGGTGGTAGTGATGGTGGTGGTGGTAGTGATGGTGGTGGTGATGGTGGTGGTGATGGTGGTGGTGATGGTGGTGGTAGTGATGGTGGTGGTAGTGATGGTTGGTGGTGGTAGTGATGGTAGTGGTGATGGTGGTGGTAGTGATGGTGGTGGTAGTGATGGTGGTGGTAGTGATGGTGGTGGTAGTGATGGTGGTGGTGGTGGTGGTGGTAGTGATGGTGGTGGTGGTGGTAGTGATGGTGGTGGTGGTGGTACTGATGGTGGTGGTGGTACTGATGGTGGTGGTGGTACTGATGGTGGTGGTGGTGGTGGTGGTGATGGTGGTGGTGGTGGTGGTGGTGATGGTGGTGGTGGTGATGGTGGTGGTGGTGGTGGTAGTGATGGTGGTGGTGGTACTGATGGTGGTGGTGGTGATGGTGGTGATGGTGCAGAGCTGTAGCATCCCATACCTTTCCCCCAAAGGAAGGGAAACTGGTGCACACCTGGGACCTCGCACTCAAGAGGCTAAGACAGGAAGATCGCAAGTCTAACGCTAGCCTGCATTACATAGTAAAACCCTGTTTCAAAACTGGAGTAGGGTGTAGAGACATTGAGAGGAAGCTGGAAGTAATAATCATTGTAAATTTAGGGCTGGAGAGAGAGATCTCAGTGACAAAGCTTTGCTAGCCCAGTAGACCCACGCTCACTTCCTAACACCCAAATCGGGTGGCTCTTAACTACCCGTGATTCCACTTCTGGGAGGATCCAGGGCCCTCTGCTGCCTTCCACATGCCCAGAAGTACCTATACTAGACACACATGAAATAATTTTAAGAATACATTTTTTTGTAAAAATTGTCAATTTGGGGCTAGAGAGATGGCTCAGCGGTTAAGAGCACTGACTGCACTTCCAAAGGTCCTGAGTTCAAATCCCAGCACCCACATGGTGGCTCACAACTATCTGTCATGGGATCTGATGTTCTCTTCTGGAGTGTCTGAAGATAGCTACAGTGTACTTATCTATCATAAATAAATAAAATTTGTTTTTTGTTTTTTGGGTTTTTGTTTTGGTTTGTTTGTTTGTTTGTTTGTTTGTTTGTTTGTTTTGAGACAGGGTTTCTCTGTGTAGCCCTGGCTGTCCTGGAACTCACTTTGTAGACCAGGCTGGCCTCTAACTCAGAAATCCACCTGCCTCTGCCTCCGAGAGTGCTGGGATTAAAGGCGTGCGCCACCACTGCCCAGCATAAATAAAATTTTAAAAAGATTATAAATTTACATGTAGTGTTTGTTCGTTTGTTTTTGCTTTTGGAGATAGGGTCTCTCTGTGTGTTTCCCTGGATGTCCTGGAACTCACCAGGTTGGCCTCAAACTCATAGAGATCTGCCTGCCTCTGCCTCTCAAGTGCTGGGATTAAAAAGCATATACCACCATTACCTGGCTGCATATAGTTCTTGTGATACTTTTGATTTTTGGAGATTTTTTTTCCTGATATTTTTCTTACTGATGTTTTAAAAAAAGATTTATTATACTTCTGTCTCTGTCTCTGTCTGTCTGACAGTCTGTCTCTCTCCTCTCTCTCTCTCTCTCTCTCTGTGGGGGGTATGTGCACACATGATGTTCTTTTGAGTCCAGAAGAGACCATTTTGGGTCCCCTGGAGATGGAGCTCCGGTGTGTCGTGAGCCACCTGACATGGGAGCCAGGAATCAAGCTCAGGCTCTTCTGCAGGAGCGGTACACCCTCAGGGTCACAGAGCCAGCTCCCTACTGTTTCCTTCCCAAGGAGCTTGTCTGTCCTGTGCTCACTGCCTCAGAGATGAGGCTTAGGAATTGAGCGTCTTTCTGTCCTGGCCTGTAGGGACCAGAGTGTCCTTCTAGCCTGGAGGATCCAGAATAAATACAAACCTGAAAAGTGGGCAGCCTGGGCACGAAGCCAGAGAAACTAGAGAAGAAACAAGAAGCTAAGGCTTCTCCATGCTCAGAAGGAGTGAGGGGGAGCAGTGAGATCTGTGGAGATGGCCACCCCAGTAAGAAATATCCTGTTGTGTTTGGGGGGACAGAGCCTGGGGGCCACAGCACGGGACTAGCTAGGAAAGTAGAAATGTGGCCCCAGAGTCCTAGGACCGCATGCCTGGCGTGGAGGGAGCAGGCAAAGCCATCAGGCTACCCACTAAAGCCATCTCGGTGGAAATCCACATGTGGGCTCTCTAAGTGGATGGATGGTGGGTGACCTGGAAATACCAACCAGAGGCAGAGGACTTAGTGGCTGAATGCTTAACACCTGTTTTAAGGGCATTTTGATAAAATGCTGCTATGGATGGAAGAGGAACTTAATGCTGCTTGGGTATACAAAAGTGGCCATCTGTTTCCTATGACCTGCAATTAAGGACAGTCATTTCTGCTGCACTTAGGCCAAGGACTGTGTGATTGATGACATGAAGCTATGGACTGGTTTTCTGTCTCCAGGCATGGCTCTGGTTTCCAGCTATGTTGCCCAAGCTAGCTTTTATTTTTTTTTCCCATTAAATTTATTTCATCATGTATTAGTAGTGTTTTACCTGTGTGTGTCTGTGTATCATACGTAGGCTTGGTGCCTAAGATGACCAGAGGAGATCGTCAGAGCCCCAAGAACTGGAGGTAAGCTACCATGTAGGTGCTGGGAATTAAACAAGAACAGCAAGTGCTCTTAATAGCTGAGTTCTCTCTCCAGCACCCCAGCCTGCCTTGCACTTCCCCTAAGCCCCAGTGCGCTGTGTGCATGCTCTGTAAGTGCTTTTCCACTGAGCCACACCTCCAGCCCCGATGACAAAGATTCTGTTATTAAGCTTGTATTGTTGGTAAGAAGTTTTGAATGAAGAGAGGGATGTTAAACGTCCCTGTGTTTGGTCCTAGAAAACCATCGGATGTAGTTGCTTTTTTATACAAAAAAGGACCAGAGAGAGATTGTGTTGCCCAAGGCCACTCAGAACGAGATGGAGATCAGGAGCCCTGTGTTCAGGCTGATAGAGGGACAGGGAGCCAGAGGAGCAGGTAAGGCTTCCAAGATGGAGCTGGAAACGTTCTTCCTGGGCTTAGCTCTTCATGCTGGCTTTGCTTGTTAGCATGGTTTCTAGGAAGTCTCCCCACGCTAAGACCTGCATTCAGAAGAGGTTAGGGTCTGTCTGACTAGGTGGGGTCGAATTGCGTGTCATGGCTCATTACTGCTGAAACCCGGGGGTCACGGGTCCTGACCATGCAAGTCTCTCTGTGATTCCGGAAGACCAGCTCGAGCATCCCCATTGCCTGCGGCCTGGACATCGTCTCAGCATCTTTTTGTCCTCTTGTGGGATTTGACATTTTGGATTCTGGAATTTAAATGTCAGCTCTTGATGTTCAAAGCCATCCTAGACACCTTAGTGAGACCCTGTCTCAAAGCAAAAAGTAAAAAGAAGTCTCTGAGGCTGCTGAGGAGATGGGTCAATGGACAAGAACACTTTGCTTTTGCATGGGGACCTGAATCTGGTTCCCAGCACCCACACTGGGTGCTCTAGGGGATCTGACCCCCCTCTTCTGGACTCCTCAGATACCTGCATTCTTATGTATATACACACACACCTATATATACATAATTAAAAATAAAAAAATTTGAGACAGGGTCTCACTATGTCACTCTGAATAGCTTGGGATTCACTGTGTATATCAGGCTCATCTTGAACTCACAGAGATCACCAGCTTCTTTCTGCCTCCCGAATGCTGGGATTAAAGGAGTGTAGCACCATGCCTGCAAAATAAATTTTAAAAAACAAAAGAAAGCTGGGGGTGCAACTTAGTGGGGCACCAGATGCAAGTGCGAGGCCCTGGGATCTATTACCAGCATTTCCAAAGGAAAGAAAAAGGGAACATTTGGCAATAGATGGTTTTGATTGCCATGGCTGAGGATGAGGATATTGCCAGTGTATGGGGTAGACCAGGCCAAGATGTAGCCATAGCTCCCATGGTGACCTGGAGAGACCCCAAACTGTGTCTTCCCCTGTGCCACTGTGCTGAGGTTGAGAAACTGGCCTGCCAAGCTGGAACTATCATAGTCCTCCTGGGAGTCTGTTTTCTGTCACTGCCTTGGAGCCCTGGGCTATAGCACCATCTAACCCTGATCACTCCTAATGTTATTCTTATGACCTTTTCTTCCCACTAGCCCTAAAGGCAACCAGACAAACTCCTCAGTCCCATCCTCTCCTGGGTATACCTGGCTTTTCCCATTCCAGTCCGTAGGCCTTTTTGATTTCTTTCTCTTATCATTTTAAAAAATATTTTTCATTATTTTATATGTATGGGAGCTTTGCCTGCATGTATGTCTGTGGACCACATGTGTGCCTGGTTTCCTCTGAGTCTACAAGAGGGTATCAGATCCCCTGGAACTGGAGTTACAGATAGCTGTGAGCTGCCATGTGGGTGCTGGGAGTCAAACTCAGGGTCCTCTGGAAGAGTAGATGATATTCTTAACCACTGAGTCATCTCTCTAGCCCCTATCTTATTTATAATTATGTGTGTCTCTGTGTGACACACATGAGTGCAATGTCCTCAGAGGCCAGAAGAGTGCATCATAATGCCTGGAGGGAGAATTGCAGGTACTTGTGGACCATGCAACACAGGTGTTAAGAACCAAATTCAGACTGGGCAGTGGTGGCGCACGCCTGTAATCCCAGCACAGAGGCAGGCGGATTTCTGAGTTCGAGGCCAGCCTGGTCTACAGCGTGAGTTCCAGGACAGCCAGGGCTACACAGAGAAACCCTGTCTCAAAAAACCAAAACAAAGCCGGGCCGTTGGTGGCACACGCCTTTAATCCCAGCACTTGGGAGGCAGAGGCAGGTGGATTTCTGAGTTCAGAGGCCAGCCTGGTCTACAGAGTAAGTTCCAGGACAGCCAGGGCTATACAGAGAAACCCTGTCTCGAAAAAACAACAACAACAAAAAACAAAGCGAACAAACAAACAAACAAACAAACAACAACAAAAAGAAGCAAACTCAGGTCTTCTGCGAGCAGGTCACACTCTTCATGATTAACTGTTCGTTACGAGCAGCTCCTAATGGCTGAGCTATCTCCGGCATCCGACTTTTTCTTTTTCCTTTTTTTTCTTTCTTTTTTTATATTTATTTATTTTATGTATGTGAGTACACTATAGCTGTCTTCAGACATACCAGAAGAGGGCATCAGACCCCATTACAGATGGTTGTGAGCCACCATGAGGTTGCTGGAAATTGAACTCAGGACCTCTGGGAGAGCAGTCAGTGCTCTTAGCCTCTGAGCCATTTCTCTAGCCCCAACTTTTTACTTTTACAGGTTTAGAGTTTATCCAAGGGCTGTCAAGAAAGTCCAGCTATTAAGGTACTTTTTGCCAAGCCTGACAACTTGGGCTTAATCCCCAGGATCCACATGGTGGAAGGAGAGAAGCAACTTTCCCTGAGAGTTCATCTGACCTCCATATACATACAGCGGTGTATGTGTCTTAAACAAAAATATAAGCTGGGCAGTGGTGACACATGCCTTTAATTCCAGCACTTGGGAGGCAAAGGCAGGTGGAGTTTGAGGCCAGCCTGGTCTACAGAGTGAGTTCCAGGATAGCCAGGGCTATACAGAGAAACCCTGTCTCAAAAACAAACAAACAAAAAATATAATAAACATTTTTTAAATTGTTATTTCAGACTTAGAAGAGATCTATACTTTTGGTTTTGTATTGCTTCTGATACAGAGTCTCACTGTATAGACCTGGCTGTCCTAGAATAAATATGTAGATCAGGCTGCCCTTGAACTCACAGTGATTTGCTTGCCTCTGCCTTCCAAGTGCTGGGATTAAAATTATGCCTAACTTCTGCACTTATACAGTTGAATAGTGTTAGGCTTGTTAAAACTTTGGACACTTTTAAAGATTTGATTATTTTTATTTTATGTGTACGAGTGTTTTGCCTAGATGTATGTATGTGTACCATGGGCAAGCCTGGTGCCAATGGAGGTCGGAAGAGGCCATCTGATCCCCTAGAACTGGAGTTACAGACAGTTGTGAACCACCATGTGCATGCTGGGAACTGCATGTAGGCAGTACTATCTCTTGGCCTGGGTTCCTAAGATGAATAAAAAGGAGATAGTGAAGCCAGGTGTGGCAGCATATACAGAGGCAGGTGAGTTTTCTGTGAGTTCGAGGTCTGTCTGGGTCTACAATGTGAGTTCCAGAACAGCCAGGATTACATAGACCCATCTCAAAAACAAACAAACAAACAAACAAAAAGACAAAACAGAAAAGTGAGCCCTGGTCTAGACTGTGAAAGGCAGCCTGGTTTCTGGTCGAGTACAGGCTGGAAACCCCAGTGATCCTGAGGAACAGCAGGTGTTTTGCCATGCTCACAGACACTGGGCTCCTGACAGGAGGTCGTAGCCCTCTATAGATTTGTGGCCATCAGTTACTTAAGGGCAATGCCCCAAAGCCCCTCCACAGGTAGAGGGTGTGACCATAGCCTCAAGACAGATCTCCATTTTAATGAGGTACATAAAGGCCCGAGGCTTAGCCAATAAACTCCCCTTCCAAGACACTCCTCCCGGTAAAGGTATTTAACCTCAGGCCCGCCCTGAGAAAGCAGGTACAGTTTTACTCACCACCAACCTCCGCTAAGACAATAAATGTCTTAAAACCATGAACTGTCTTTTTTCATCGGGATCCGCCATGGGGAGCAATGGAGCAGGTTTTCCCCTAAAGAGCCAGAACCTAACCTCGCAAAGGGGCCTCTCAGTGCCCCCAGCCATAGCCTCCACCAAGCCAAGCCTCCTGCAGAACAAGCCAAGGTCCCTGTGGGACCCAGCCAGGGCTTCCTCCCCTCTTTTCCCCTTTAGCCCCGGGCTAGATCCAGCCTGGGGGGGGGTGGCAGAGTGGGGGAGTGGGGGAGTGGGGGGTGGGGGAGTGGGGGCCCACTGCGCTCTTAGCTCTTCCACCGCAGCCAGCAGAGTCGAGAACCAGCCAGCCCCTCCGGCCCAGGGGCCCAGGAGCCAGTTCCGCTGGTCCCACGCGCTCCCCGACCCCCAGGGCGGTGTCCAGCGGCTTCCCATAGCCCAACACCTGCCCAGAACCAGCGTGGGGTAAGCGCAGTCAAAACTCCCGTGTCCTGCCTTCCTGGGTGGCCCCAGCCCAGTGGCAGAGCAGACGCAGGACACCACAAACCATACACCCTGGTGTCCATCCCTCTGCTCCCTGGCTGCAGATGAGACGTGACCAGCTGCCTCAGGCTCCTGCCACTGGACTTCCCCACCATGACGGACTGCGGCCTTACACTGTGAGCCAAGATAAACCCTTCCTTCCTTGGGCTGTTTGGTCACAGCCGAGAAAAGTAACTAACACAGCTTTCTAGCGCCACGCCGTCGTGGTGGGCAAGTTGCTTTAGTCGTGGTGGGCAAGTTGCTTTACCTTTCTAAGTTCCTGTTTCTTCGTCAGTGTGAGAGGGAGCACCGTGGCGTTGGTCTCATCACATTGAGCTGGTTTCTTGAATGAGTGCATATAAAGAGAAAACAGAGAAAAGACCTGGGTACAGAGCGAGAGCTTCACTAATAATCAATGCTATTGTCGTTCCCCGGAACATATACGTCTTCCTGTGTCAGTGAATGGCACCATTGTCTAAACCAAAATCTTACCCATTCTTAATGTCTTTTGCTTCTTCTCCATAGCTAATTGTTGTCCCAAGTCACCCCTCCCCCCCTTTTTTTGTTTTTGTTTTTTTGTTTTTTGTTTTTTGTTTTTTTGTTTTGTTTTTTTTTTTGTTTTCTCTGTGTAGCCCTGGCTGTCCTGGAACTCATTCTGTAGACCAGGCTGGCCTCGAACTCAGAAATCCACCTGCCTCTGCCTCCCAAGTGTTGGGATTACAGGCGTGCGCCACCACTGCCCGCCTCCAAGTTACCCTTGTAATATAGCTCTCGACTCATCGTAGACAGGCTGTGTCTCCCTCCCTGAGGAGAGAGGTGATCTGGGACAGAGTCAGAGATCTGCTTGCTGCATCCTAGCAGACCGCTTTTACCAGGACCGGACAGAGGCTGAGGCATCTTGAGAGACATGTGGATGTTTTCAGCAGGAAGGAAAGGGCCCGTCGGCCACAATGGATCAGCCATTTCCTGAAAGCCAAAGAAGAGGTCTACAGGCAGCCTGCGGTGCAGTTTCTGAGGCGGGCAGGGATAGCCGTCATCAAGGAAGGCTTGCCTGCTGCTGCTGCTGCTGCCCCCTTCCTGTGTTTATCTGGGAGGCTGAGGGAGGATGTTGATTCTGATCCTGGGGGTATTGCTGTTCTCCCTAAACTACAATGATGTACTAATTTTCCCAGAAACTCTCAGAGCCAGAAGCTACAGGGATAGGACAGGAACCCATGCTCTCACCGGTGGCAGCCTGAGGAATTCCCCTGGCCTTTTAGAGGCCTTGATGCAAGTCATATCAGGATTCATGGCTTGGATGCTGAAAAGGAATTTCAAGAATAGACAGTATGATGGAGAAGCGTTGGAGAGTTTATTAAGCATACGAAGGCAGGTGGCAGGTAAGATGGGTGAGCGGGTAAAGGCGCTTGCCACCACACCTAATGGCTTGAGTTCAGTCCCTAGGACCCACGTGGAGAAGAGAGCTGACTCCTGTAATTTGTCCTGTGAGCTCCCGTGAGTACTTTCTTGGACTTTCACTCCCTGAGCCAGCTCACCAGCCCGATTTTGCTCTTTGATAAATGAGTCAAATGGGGCGGCTCCAGAGAGGCCTTGTGCGGAATTACAATCTGATAAGATAGATTCAGAAGGCACTAGGGTTACATAAGGGGTTCGGTCCATGCGTGTTTCCCGTAAATGTTTCTGGTGAGTTCCCTAGAAAACTGCAGCTTGCAGAAAGGCCTTAAGTAGCTGTTGATGGTGTTGGAGGGTTTTGTTTTGTTTGGTTTGTTTTGTTTTTTCTCTGTGGCGCTCTGCCTATTCTGGAACTCAATCTGTAGCCCAGGCGGGCCTCAGCCTCCTGAGTGCTGAGATTTAGGGTGTGTGCCACCACTGCCTAGCTTGCACTGGAATGTTGGCTTCCTTGTTGGCCAGTGGTTTCAACTGGTTACCTGAGTGAGGGGCTCTTCTTTCTTCCCTGTCATGTCCCCCAAACTTTCCCTGACTTCTTCCCTGCCTCTGTAAGGTGAGTTTTCCAGCAACCTGAGTCCTCCACAAACACTGGGAAGACACAGTGACACCTGTCCCTATCCACCAGGACATGATGATCTTGGGACCGAGAGGAAAAACAAAGTAAGCCAGAAACTGACCATCGAGGCATTTGGAATAGATTCACCTGCTTTGCTGCAGGGCTGGAGAAGATTTCTGGGAGACCCAGATTGCCAACTGCATGGGGAACCTTTCAGTAGGAGACTGCTGGGCCCTCAACTTGTGGTCTAGTGAAGTAATTTTGGGTTAGGGCGGGGCTGCTTCTGGGAGAGGTTGTTCTGTCCTTTCTGCCTCTGTGTCCTTTTCTCTTCTAGTTTGCTCCTCCTGTCCTTGTCACAGCTGATGGCATGCCTGGTCATTAGGAACAGATGCACCGCAGCTCTTGCTACAGGCCTGAACTAGTTTTGCAGGCACCTGGGGGATTTATCTTTTTATCCCCATCTCTCCTAAGCCCCATCTTTTCAAGCTCCTTTTCCTCCTCTTCCTTTTCTTCCTCCTTTTCCTTCCCCGACCTCAAATTAGGCTACTCTTACTAGTTAGCTTAATTAATTTTAAGACAGGGTCTTTGCCATGTAGCTTAGATTTGGCTTTGAACTCATGATCCTCCTGCCTCAGCCTTCTAAGTGCTACAATTACAGGCCTGTGTCACTATATCTGACTCAGACTCCTCTTTCTTGTTAATTAATCTGGAGACAGGTTTCCTTATGCATCCCAGGTCAGCATTAAACTCACTATGTACCCAAGACCTTATTAGGACTTATAATCCTCCTGCCTCAGCCTCTTAGTACTGGGATGACCTTTTGTACTACTGCTGTGCCAGGAAGTGTTCATGGACTCCAAAAGACCACTAAGGAGCTGTTTCTGATGTAATCACATCAGGTCTCTTTATTACAATCTCGGGCTTGGGCTTCCTCCAACACAACATTGACACAGCAGGATGGGAAGGCAAAGCAGCCTCGAACCCTCATCAGGACAAGGTTTTATAGGAAATGAAAGTTAGTGAGGGAGAGTCTATCCTGGCAAGTATCTAACTGAATGTCTATTGTAAGCTGACAGGTAGGTGCTCTAAAGCAAGACCTTATAGAATCACAAATGGTCTGAAAGTACATCTGAAACAATCAGACTAATCTTTGATTGACTGTTACTAGAAAGTAGCTATGGAGTAACTGTGGCCAAGGACAAGCCACGGGAATCCTTCCTGGCACATGGGTGCAGCTTGGGTTCAGCTGCAAGTCAAGTTCTCAGGCTTTTTTTCTTTTCTTTAAGATGAAGGCCAGCCGGGCATGGTGGTGCATGCCTGTAATCCCAGCACTTGGGAGGCAGAGGCAGGCGGATTTCTGAGTTTGAGGCCAGCCTGGACTACAGAGTGAGTCTAGAACAGCCAGGACCACACAGAGAAACCCTGTCTCGAAAAGCCAAAACAAACAAACAAAAACCAAAAAACAAAACAAACAAACAAACAAAAAAAAGATGAAGGGCAGTCCCAAGATGGAGTAGGTTTGGCCTCTCACCACTTCACTTGGTCTTTCACCTTCTTTCAGGCTTGTGATTTCTGTGTCGCAGATGGTAGACTGGTCCCTGCTGGTCTCATCTTCATACTTAAGTGCCCAGACAGACTACTGTGATTGTGGCCATAACTCAGTGTCTTGTGGTCACCCTGGTAGGAGATGCTGTGAAGACAAGCTATCCAAGTCCATTGGCCACATGTTTTGTGTGGCAGCCAGGCCACACCAAACCACTGCATCTGCTTCTTGGGCATTCTGTGTCTACTTGTAGAGTTTCTAGACTCTGCTGCAAGGCACACCTTCCACTTTCTAGGTTCTGTAACGGTTTGTAAAAGAGGTGAGGTTGGATGGTCCTGGAGGGACCTGGAGGAAGCCTTATAGAAGCTGCCAGTCTGAGGCCTGGGTTCTTGGTCCTTCCTCGAGGGGCATTTGACAAAAGAAGAGATCGCCCTTACCTTCTTGGGGCTGCAGCCTAGTAGCCCAGCCTGTGCTACTAGGGTCTTGCCGTGTCTAGTGCTCCAGGGTGCTGCAGTTCTCCACGGAGCTGGGCTTCCTGGGTAATGCTTCCAGGTTTGGGTTTGTGCATTTATTTCCCTGTCAGCTTTCCCCTATCTCAGAAGTGCCAATCACATTTTGTCCAGAGAAGATGGTCTTCCTGCTATCCACTGCGGTGATGAGGGACAGCTTCCTTCCCTACCTGGTGGAGCTTATGATGGCTATTCTTGGTTGTCAACTTGACTACACCTGGAGTTAACTAGAACCTAGGAGCTAGGCACACTTGTGAGGGATTTTTTTCCTTAATTAAATTACTTGAAGTGGGAAGCCCCACTTTTACACTTAATCTTAGCCAAAAAGCTGAGAAGCAATAAGCCCCACTTTTAGTCTGTATCTTTTGAGGTAGAAAGATCCACCTTGGATCTAGGCCACAGCTTCTGTCGGCAGCCACTTCGTTTGCTCTGGATCTCACTGGCAAGTCCATTCCTTCTCTGGAATTAGAACCTACTTATTTGGAATTTGGCGTATACTGAAGACCAGTCGTGACCATCCAGTTTCTAAGAACTAATATCATACTGTTGTGCCAGGGAAATGTTAGTGATCCCTAAAACACACTCAGGAGCCATCTGATGCAACTCACAGCAGGGTCTTTATTTGAGCTAGCTCACCACCCCCACCCCACGCACCACCATCACGAAGGATGGCTTTGGTGGTGGTGGAGCCCCGGAAGTCTATTAGGGCAAGGTTTTATAGTAAGCAACAAGCAGGGAACATGTGTACAAGCATCTTTTTGGAAAGTTACTGTGGCCTTTACCATCAGTATTTGGCTGATGCTGGGAGTCATATCATAAACTTAATTTCTGCTCCCCTCTGCATTGGTGGTTGTTAGGCAAGGGGTGGGCTTGTAACCTGGGGGTGCAGGTTTGTTGGGAGAATAACCTGGAGACACTGGTCTTGTTGAGAGCATAACCTGGAAACTCTGGTCTTGTTGGGGATTATCCTAAAGACTGGAGCTAGGCTTAGGTTTTGTTGGGGGGCAACTTGGAAACTAATGTTAGGTACCAGCCTCTTAAGTTTGTCTGAGTTCAAACTTAGGTCAGGTTCTCTAAAATGGAGTCTGAACTTAAAAGCTTTGGCATCTCAGTACAACAACATACTGGATTCTTGGACCTTCCATTGTAGACGGCCATTGTTGGGCTCTTTGGACCAAAGCCTGTAAGCTGGTATAATAAACTGTGTGTGTGTGTTCTTTCTTTCTATTAGATCTGGTCCTCTAGAGAACTGTGACTAATACAGAGGTGCACTACCAGGCTAGGTTGATTTTATTTTATTTTTTAGATTTATTTACTTAAAAGATTTATTTATTTATTATATGTAAGTACACTGTAGCTGTCTTCAGACACCAAAAGAGGGCATCAGATCTCTTTACAGATGGTTGTGAGCCACCATGTTCAAACCTAGGATTTGAACTCAGGACCTCTGGAAGAGCAGTCAGTGCTCTTAACCACCCAGCCATCTCTCCAGCCCCAGGCTATTTCTTTACTGCCAGCATTCTTTGTAGCCTGTGCCAGCTGAAAGCATGGTTGAGCACTGTCTGTCTACCCTCTCCTGCTGCACTCTGAGTAAGGCCTGGGCTTCAGCTGTCTCCATTCTTCTGGTCAGTGCTGAGGCAAGTCAGGCCCTAAGGGTGTTACTATCTAGGCTCACAGCCCACAGTAGCAGGAGGGACCCAGCCTGTGACCAGGCATCACCATTATGTTAGTTAGGGTTTCTATTGCTGTGGTGAAACACCATGACCAAAACCAAGCTGGGGAGGCATCGGTTTATTTGGCCTACACTCCACATTGTAGTCCATCATTGAAGGAAGTCAGGACAGGAACCCAAGTAGGGCAAAAACCTGGAGGCAGGAGCTGATGGAGAGGCCATGGAAGAGTGCTTCTTATTGGCTGACTCAGTTTGTTTTCTTATATAACCCAGGACCTCCAGCCCACAGATGGCACCACTCATAATGGGCTGACTACCATCCCTCCTCAACCATTAATTAAGAAAATAAGATCCCCACAGCTGGATCTTATAGAGGTATTTTCTTAACTGAGGTCCCCTCCTCTCAGATGACTGTAGCTTGCTTGTGTCAAGTTGACATAGAACTATCCAGAACAACCACTCAGGAAGAAATCCTGGCATCTTGTCTATCCTTGAAAGTGGGGAATGTGGAGTGTATGCAGTAAATCCCAATTGTTCCTCCTGAGGGTGCTAACTCAACAGAGATAATACAAGAGACCTGCAGTGCTGGGGAGAGGGCCCAGTCAGTACAGTGCTTGTTGGACAAACATGAGGACCTGAGTCTAATCCCAGTCCCCAGGGAGAAGCTGGGCACAGAGGCGTGCACTTATAACTCCAGTGCTGGAGAGGCAGAGATCGGAAGGGCCCTGAAGCTTTGCTCTCCACAGCCAGTCTACTGCAATCTTGTTTCTCAAGATGCAAGGAGAGTCCTTATCTCCAAAAAGGAGGTAGAGGAGGGCAGTTGAGAAAGACATGTGACACTAACCTCTAGCCTCCACACCTGCCCACACTGCCTGGCTGTGTTGCCTTGGGTAGGCGCTCTGGTATTTGGGAGACTCTCCCCATGTCTAAAAGGAATCTCATAACGCTACTTGTTGCAAAGATTAAATAAAGGAACACAAGTGCCAGGTGCACACACTCCTCAGGAGGCTGGGTGGAGCCCCACCAGAGTGCCTGGCTACCCTGTGTGAGGCCCTCAGGTGCCAGATGCCCTCTCTTTCTGGGAAGCTCCTGCCCTACCCTATAGTCTCCCGCCCTTTCTTCCCCCTGAGACTCCAAGTCCCGTCCACTTCGTAACTAGCCACACATGGTCCTGTTACTTACTCCTGTTGTGGTCTCCAACAGTTCAGCCTGTCCTGATGAGCTGCCATGCGTCACCTCAGCCTATCCCACACTGGGTTGCTTGCACTGGTCTCCAACTGGGCCATTCGTCTCAGTCTCAAGGAGGGGCGGGGGCCAGGGGGTGTGATGTGGGGTGTGGCATGTGTGTATCTTGCAGGGGATGCATGCATTAGGGGCTCAGCTCATTATGCTAATTTAATTACTTACAGCCTATTTAGATGCCACACCAGGGTGGCACATACCTGTAACCCCTGCATGGGGAGGTGGCCTTGGTAGGGTAAGAACATAGATCAAGGTCATCCTCAGTTATGGTGAATTTGAGGCTGGCCTGGGCTATGTGTAATTCTGTTTCAAAAATAAAGGGAGGCTGGAGAGATCTCTCAGTGACTAAGAATACTTGCCATCCCTTGACCTAAGTCAGGTTTCTAGCACCCATGTTGGGCAGCTCCCAACTGCCTGCAACTCCAGCTCCAAAGGACCCAACACCCACACACATGTGGCATTTGCTCATGCAGAAACATACACATCACACAAATAAAATTAAATCTTAGATTACGTGGTGGTGGCGCATGTCATTAATCCCAGCACTTGGGAGGCAGAGGCAGGCGGATTTATGAGTTCGAGGCCAGCCTGGTCTACAGAGTGAGTTCCAGGTCAGCCAGGGCTACCCAGAGAAAGCCTGTCTCAAAAAACCAAAACAAACAAATGAATAAAAATAAGTCTTACGAAACAACCCCCACACCTGACTCTAAGCAAACAAGCAAATGGTAATTACTGAAGTTGAGACAGGAACCTACAAGTTTACGTTTGTCATATTACTTTGCTTACTTTTGTGTTTTTCTGAGTTTTCCCCCAAACAAAAGCTTTTTGTGTTTTATTTTCAAGTCAGGGTCTCACTATGTATCCCTGGTTGGCTTGCCGCCTCAGATGTAAAGCTGGACTTAAGATCTTAGAGAGCAGCCTGCCTCTGCCTCCCAAGCGCTAGGATTAAGGGGTATACCACAATGCCCAGCTATTTCATTTATTTATTTGTGTGTTTGTGTGTGTCTGTCTGTCAGTCAGTCTGTCTGTCTGTCTGTCTGTCTTAGCTAAGGCAGTGCCTCACTCAGCCGGCTTTGACCTTGCAACAATCCTGCTCCTTGTGTTTCAGCCTCCTCAAAGCTGGAACTTCAGGAGTGACCCACCACACCCAGCTTCACCTGCGTTCCTAAAGTGAACACAATTGAGGGCCTGGAGAGAAGGCTCAGTGGTTAAGAGCACTGGTTGTAGCCGGGCGGTGGTGGCGCACACCTGTAATCCCAGCACTTGGGAGGCAGAGGCAGGCGGATTTCTGAGTTCGAGGCCAGCCTGGTCTACAGCGTGAGTTCCAGGACAGCCAGGACTGCCAGGACTACACAGAGAAACCCTGTCTTGAAGAACAAAAAAAAAAAAAAAAAAAAAAAAAAGCACTGGTTGCTTTCCCAGAGGACCTGGGTTTAAGTTCCAGCACCCACATTGCAGTTAACAACCATCTCTAAGTCCTGTTTCACGGAATCTGACCCCCCTCCTTCCGGCCTCTGTGGGTACTATAAGCACAGGGTGCACAGACATACATGCAAATAAAACACCCACACAATAAAGTAATAATAATAATATTTTAAAGTTGAATCTCGTGATCTGCAAGGGTTTGTTGTTGGTATTTGTTTTAAATCCAGTCTTACCATTTTTCCAGGCTGGCCACAAACTCCTGGGTTCCAGGGATGTCCCTTCAGCCTCCCAAGTATGGAAGGCTACAGACCCCATCTACGTTCTTTCTGGAGGGCCATAGCATGATAGCTAGTCATTCTGTGAGTTCTACACAGGCTGTCTCCTAAGCCTTACACCGACTCTAGGATGTACATATTATTAGCACTTCCCATTTTACAGATGAGGAAATAGAGGTTCAGAGACTAATAATAGCTAACCACGTACCACATTTCAAGTCCTGGGCTAATTGCTTTAATTGAATTTATTCATTTAATCTTCTCCCAGCCTTCAGAACTGAGCTAAGCACTATTATCATCTCTACTTTATAGGTGAGGAGGAGATTGAGGTTTGGGGAGGGTAAGGAGCTTGCTGGCAGCAAGAGTCAAGCATCCTCTCTGTGTGGCCCCAAAGCCAGCTGCTAGTCACGGAAGCGTCTCAGGATGCAATTCATCTCAGCGGTTGAGAGCAACGGCTCAGACCTGTTCCTGTTAGACACTGGGCCTTGGGTGACTGACTCGGCTTTCAGAAACCTGGTTTCTAACCTGTAAATTGGAAATAAAATAATAATAACTCTCCAAAAGGGTAACTGTGGGAGATTAAATGAGACAATTCTATCAAGGAGTCAGCCTTGTGCCTGACCCATACTAAGGAGTCAGCTGATGTAAGGGATCTTGTTTGTTTCTCCCTTGGCCCTACCAACATCAGATTATCTTAGAAGTGTAGAAAAAAATATTTTTAAAAAGTGAGATGGGTGCTTCCTGTCTCGGCCGCCATAGGAGAGCAGCAGCAATGGCCCTGCGCTACCCGATGGCTGCGGGCCTCAACAAGGGCCACAAGGTGACGAAGAACGCCGCGGGCGCCTCACCAAGCACTCCAAGTTCGTGCGGGACATGATCCGGGAGGTGTGCGGCTTCGCGCCCCACGAGCCGAGCGGAGCGGCACGCCATGGAGTTGCTCAAGGTGTCGAAGGACAAGCGAGTGCTCAAGCTCATCAAGAAGAGGGTGGCACATCCGGGCCAGGAGAAAGCAGGAGGAGCTGGGCAAGGTCCTGGCAGCCATGAGGAAGGCGGCGGCCAAGAAGGATTGATGAAGCCTCCCCCAATAAAAGATCGTTCTAAAAAAAAAAAAAAAAAAAAAAAAAGAGATGGGTATGACGGCTCATGTCTGTAATTTGAATACTCTAGAGGCTGAGGGCAGAGCTGTGTAGCAGGACCCTATCACAAAGAAAGAATGAGAGAGAGAGAGAGAGAGAGAGAGAGAGAGAGAATAAGGAAGGAAGGAAGAAAGCCAGGCGTGGTGACCCACGCCTGTAATCCCAGCACTTGGGAGGCAGAGGCAGGCGGATTTCTGAGTTCGAGGCCAGCCTGGTCTACAGAGTGAGTTCCAGGACAGCCAGGACTACACAGAGAAACCCTGTCTCGAAAAAACAAACAAACAAACAAACAAACAAACAACAACAAAAAAAAAAAAGGAAGGAAGAATAGAAGGAAAGAGGAGAACAGGAAGGCTGGAATATAGCCCAGTTCTTAGTTTGCTTGCTCACCCTGCATGAAAGCCATGATTTGATCTCAACCCAGTCTTCCATAAAACTGGGTGTGGTGACCTACATGAGTAACCCAGCACTTGGGAGCTAGAAACAGGAAGAACAGAAGTTCAAGTGCAGTCTGGGCAATGTAAGACTGTCTCTCAAAACCCAATTATTAAGCAAATGGCTCCTTGGTAATGTGAGGGGCATTCCTCTGGTATTTTCTGTGAAGGGGAGAGAAATGTTTTACTTTTTCATTCATATGTAGCCAAGACAAGATGGTGGTGCACATCTTTAATCCCAGCACTCAGGAAGCAGAAGCAGGGATCTCTGTGAGTTTCAGACCAGCCTGGTTTACATAGAGAGTTCCAGGCCAGCCAGAGCTGTATAGTGGGACCCTGTTTCTAACACAAAAACATTCAAAAACAACAACAACAACAACAACAACAGCAACAACAAAAAACCAACCCAAAACAAATCCAAACAACCAACCCTCGAAGTTTGTCACTTGTAGCAAAACTGAATGGAAAGTAGAGTTTTCTCCACTGTTGGCCGCTGTCGTCCTGGACTATCGACATCCCACACCAAAGCCACACACTTGTCACAGTGACTTGTCATAGTGACTAGACCCTGGCTCATTACAATCACCCAGAGTCTACAGCAAGCAACTTCTGTTGTGTTGGGGACAGTCTTGCACACCCATGTTGTCTTGGAATATGCCTCTTTTCTCTCCACAGCAAGTGCTGGCACTGTAGGCCTGTGGTACTATACCCCGCTTTCTTAGTCAGGGTCACCATTGCTGTGATGAAACACCAGGACCACAGGCAACCTGGAGAGGGAAGGGCTTATTTGGCTTGTCCTTCCACACCACTGTGGTCATCAAAGGAAGGAAGGACAGGACCTCACACACAGCAGGACCCAGGAGGCAGGAGCCAGTGCCGAGGCTGTGGAGGGTGCTGCCCAGGGCTTGCTCGGCCGGCTTCCTTATAGGATTCAGGACCACCAGACCAGGGATGGCACTCTCACAATGGGCTGGGCCCTCCTCTATCAGTCAATCAATCACTAATTAAGAAAATGCCTCACAGGCTTGCCTGTAGCCTGATCAATTGAGGCTTCCTCCTCTCAAATGACTTTAGCCTGTGTCAAGTTGACGTTAAAAAAAAAAAAGTATCTATCACACCAGCTGAAGTTCATCATGGGTGATATACAATCTATGGGTTTCCAAACATGTATCAAGACATATTCACCAATTATCATACAGAATAGTTTTACCACCCTAAACAAACAAACAAACAAACAAACAAACCCATGCTCTGCCGTCTGTCCTTCCCTCCCCTCCACCCTGGCTACCGACACCACAAGCTTTCACCACCTCCACGGAACCTCGCCAGCTCTGCCCTCTGCAGAACAACATGTAATGGGAGTCACACAGTTTATGGCCTTGCTGCTTGGCTTCTTTCGCCTAGTAATATGCAGCGAGGCTCCTCTACATCTTTCTATGGCTCGGTTGCTCATCTCTCTCCTGGGCATTGAACATTTCATTGTCTAGACATACTGAAGTGATTTATCCACCTCCTGAAGATATGTTCTACTGAAGATGCCACTTCCGTGTTTTGGCGATTATGAATGAAGCTGTTAGAAAGTCATGTGCAAAGCCAGGCGTGGTGGCGCACGCCTGTAATCCCAGCACTTGGGAGGCAGAGGCAGGCAGAATTCTGAGTTCGAGGCCAGCCTGGTCTACAGAGTGAGTTCCAGGACAGCCAGGACTACACAGAGAAACCATGTCTCGAAAAACAAACAAACAAAAAAAAAGATTAAAAAAAAAAAGTCATGTGCAGGTCTTTGTGTGCACATGATTTCAATTCATTTGTGTAAATATGAGTTATATTTTGTAAGAAACTGTCAGCCGGGCAATGGTGGTGCATGCCTTTAATCCCAGCACTTGGGAGACAGAGGCAGGCATGGATTTCTGAGTTCGAGGTCAACCTGGTCTATAGAGTGAGTTCCAGGATAGCCAGGGCTACAATGAGAAACTCTGTCTCAAAAAAAAATTAAGAATTATATAAGTCATCTTCTTTTAAAGTACTTGTGTTATTTCGTGCTCCCACCAGCAGCCAGTGTTTGAATTTGTCGTTCCTTTCCCCCTCCCCTGTTGGCGTCTGGAGTTGGACCTGTGGGTGCTTAACAGACCTCTTAGAGCCTCCAGGGCTCACTCAAACTAAGCCTTTGGGAGCCTGTTCCTTCCCACTTTGGGGTATAGTTCTGGAACTGCTCTCCTTGGATTTAGCCATTGTCACCATCCAGCAGGACTGTCTCTGCAGAGCCACTCTGGGAAGCGACAGCCACCAAGACTCACATCTCAGAACAGCTCTATCCTGATCAAGCCCATGAATGTCCAGTGCCTGCCTTGGGTAGTTTAGCGCGTCCCTCTGGTGTCTTCCCAGGGCAGTGCAACTCAGCACCTTTCAGACATGCCCCGCAGTCTCCAGAGGCTAGAGCGGACAAAATCTCCAGGCATGGCCTCTCGGACGCAGACGCGGGGTCCTCGGAGTCCATCGCGGACCGTGTCTGGGCAGCACCGGGCTCCAGCTTGGCGGAGGCTGGCGGCGCGCCCGGGCATCAGGCCGGCGGACGTCTATGCCGCCAGCCGCCGGCAGGGGGCGGGCTTCGGTTCGCTCGGCTCGCGCGGGCGCGGGGGGCGGCGCTGCGCCGCGCCGTGCTGCGCTCCAGCCGGGACCCGGCCGGGGCCGCTGGATGCCGCGTCTCCGCTCCTGCTGCCTGCCGGGCGGGCTCCGGCGGCCGGTGAGTGCCGGGCGGCTCTGCGGTGGTGAGCCGGGCCCGGGAGGGTGGCGTGGTGGGCTCGGGCCGGCCGGCGGGGCCCACGGGCTCCTGCTCCTCCCCTGTCCCCTGGAAGCGGCGGCCCGGACTCCAGGCTCTGTCCCTGGCGGCGCCGCGGGGCTGGACAGCCCGGGCGGGGGCCGATCCGGAGCGGCGGGCAGGGAAAGCGCGGGGCCCGAGCTGGCAGGCTTGGGCGCCGGAGGCGGGATAGGGTGGCCTTCGGCTTGGGAGGGCTGAAGGTTTAGAAGACCCAGGTGGCCCAGAGCTGCGGGATGGGGGCTGCAGCCTCGGCACTGGGTCGGGGGGCATCCCGGGGCTAGGCCCGAGACCCCCCAGATGAAGCGAGCGGGGTGAGGTACCGTGGAAGACAGTGAGGAAAGCGAGCACCTCCGCCGAGTCCTTTATCCCTGCCAGCGGCCTTCACCCTTTCACTGCCAGGCCGACAGCGGGCTCCTCTCAAAGGAGCAGCTGCTAGACAGCTGGCAAAACAATGGAGACCCCGCTTCCCGGGCCCCCTGCTCTTGGGACAGATGATTGGGGGGTGGGCGAGTGTCGGGCTAGGGGATTTAGCAGGGCCGGCTGCCCGGAGTAACTGGTTGCCCACTTCACCTTTCCCTGCAGGGGGTGGGGTGTGTGTGGGAAGGTAGGGCAGTCTGCCCCAGGCTTCTGGGAGAGAGCACCGACGCCCCGCCCTGCGAACCTGCCGTGCCAGTTGTTTCGCCAATGGAAGGGGAGGTGGCAGGGTCAGGTGCCCCCGCCTCTCCCTGTACTAGAGGCACGCCGGTTGGTACCCAGCATGGCCCAAGGAGTGGGGTCACACTCCTGGAAGAGATAAGGCCTGTAGGGAACACACCACACAGGTTGGGGCTTTGTTGTGGGGGTGTCGCCCTGTGTCAAGGCACATGTGTCTACTGATTAGCCAGGATGAGCTGGATGGAGGTGGCTGGAGGTGGGAAGGGACGGCAGCCAACTTGGTTTTGTACTCATTTTGCCTGGTCTTTTGGCCAACGAGGCATGCGTTTGTCAGCCTTGTAGTGTGCGGCGACTGCGGGAGGCAGCCCCAGAAGCGGGCTCTCCTCTCTAGGTAGTCCACCCAATGATAGGATTAGGATCCTTCTCCCTTCCTCTCGCTAAGGTGCTGGGCTCGTTTGCATAGGCAGCCTTTGCCTCTCTGTGTCTCCGACATAACTGTGGGCGAGGAGACCCTGAGAATGCTCCTAGGGTTGTTGAGTGAACACACCGGGGGGGGGGCATATTAGAAAGAAGGAAAAAAGGAAAAGCACACCCCAGGACCACCAGGGGAGCACGGACACCCTAGCAGGACGATGAATCTAGAGGATGCTGATTCAGGCTGCCTTGGCTTATGCTCACCAAATCTGGAGCCTTTTTTTTTTTTTTTTTTTTTTTTTTTTTTTTTTTGAGCAGGTTGGTGTCCTGTTGCCATGGCAACAGGCCTGGCTAACCCGTGCTCCCACCCTTTCTGGTTCTGGTGCTACTTTCTATTTGGGGATTTTGAAAGTTGCTCTCCTGAGGTCTCCGGCTTCCTGGCAGGCCTGGTTGGCTCTTTGTCAAAGGCCATCCACCTTCTTCCCGGCTTCGTCTTTTTGTGAGGAGGCTTTCCAGGAAGGATCTTCCTGGTTGTTGGACAAGACTTGGTTGGTTATATATAGTCTTGGGTGGAGGTGTGCTTGGCTCTTTGGAATTGAGGATACTTGGAGCGGGGCCTCAGTTCCAGGGAAACAATGGCTTTGGAATGGGCTGTTGTGTTGTATGTAAGCTTAGGGAAGCGGGAAAGGTTGCAGGCGGGGAGGAGGGGGCGGTAGGAAGGGTCACAGGCTATGAGCACTTCCTTTGAGAGCTTGGACTTTGGATAGTTGACCACAGGATACGGCGTCTCTGAGTGTCTCATTTGTTTGCTCTCTCCTGGCCTGGCTCAGGTCCCAGGTTGTGTGTCTGAGGGCTTCCTCCTCAGAAGCCCTTATCCTATGCACGGTGCCCTTCCTGACTCCAGGGCGGACTGGGCTCACTGCCTAGATCCCCTCTAATGGCTTCGCTGGAGGCTGCTCACTGAGGGGGGGGGCACGTGTCTTCAAAAAATGGGCGCAGGAGTCTAGGGTTCCCCAGAAGCAGGTCTGAAGGTGAACTGGGTAGGGCCGAATGGAGTTTACGTGAAAAGGGAGTCCACCCTGCTGCCTGGGTGGAGCACGGAGGTGTTAGGGACTCCGGAAGTCTGCATCCAGACTTAATGTGCCAAAGGAATTCAGGGCAGCAGTGCGGCTCGTACTCCTTCAAACCACAGATCTGCCCCTAGCCCCTGGAGCGGACACCACAGCAAAGCATCAGTGTGAGTGAGTCCTCACGTGGAGGGCAGAGCGGAAGGGCTGGGGATCTCACAGGTTCTCACAGGACCCGGGACCGCTGAATGAAGTCGTACAAGCTGTGCTTTGGGTTAGGCCCTGTGTGCTTTAAAATCTGTACACCCTTTCCTCTCCCCGGCATCATTTTCTTCCCCCAAACCCGCTCTACTGAGGCCTTTTATTTGTATTTCTAAAGTGTTTTCTGAGGTGGCCGGAATTAGAGGGTACAGGAAGTGGGATGGCAGCGAGTGGGCGTTCTCACCCATGCTTCACGTCCCTCGACTGTGGACGTAGGAATTGTGTGGTTTGCACACGATCCACGGTCCCTTGACATTTCTGTTTTGAGAACTGGAGTTTTTGATTTTACAGGGCTCTCGGGTGGCTTTCTCTTTGCCAGGTTTTCAATACTTCAACATCTATCACTAGGGTGTGCGCCTCTGTGTGTGTGTGTGTGTACAATTTGTTATTCTGAGAGATGTCGGTGTTGGGTTGAAGGTCACACAGCAAGTCGGAGGCAGAGAGGGCTTTGAACCTGAATTTTGTAGTAGAGTGGGATGTCCTTCAGGCAGAGATTTGGAGCCAATTCTGTGCTGTCGTGCCCTTGGAGATTTTTACAGTTGGAAGACCCCGGGCTTAAGAGGAGATGCCACTAGCTCAAGGTCACACAGAAGGGGTGGGTGGCCCGCAGAGCAGTGGCAGGGATGAGCTGCAGGCTGGGCTGCAGGCAGGAGGCACTGGAGCCTGAGGTGACACTTGGAAAGGGAGGGCTGGGCCTTGGGCATTCTCCCGCCCCTGTCCTCCCTGGTCCGCGGCTTCCAGCGAGCCGTGGGAGTGGGTTCCGCAGCAGCTGCCGAGCTGCAGATGCTGCCGTGCGGGCCGGCTGGCGAGGAAACGCCGAGGGCCGCGGGGCTACTGGGCTGCTCTGGGCGAGCCGGCTGATGTCATGTGAGAAGCCTGCACACCTGGAGCCCAGATAAGCTCCGTGTGACCTGGCAGTGAGTCACGCGGCGCTGCGGAGCTCAGCAGAAGCGGCGGGCGCGGCGGGCGCGGGCCAGGTCAGCCTGTGCGACCCCGCATGGCGCTGCGCCATAGCGCGCCGGCCCGGGAGAGGGGCCGCGGACTGGAGGGAACCACAGCTCCGGAGGTCAGAGGCCAAGGGAAAGAGGCCGGCCCCCTCCGGAAGGCATTTCCTTTGTATTTATTTATGAGTGTGGGGTGGGGTGGGGGCTGGGGAACTGACCTAAGGATCAATCCTTGGCAGCCAAGTCAGGGTCGCCAGTTTGGGGAGGCTAATGCTATGGTGGTTTCCATTTCCTGGAGTTTTCTGCTTTGCCTGCGGCAGGATGGCCCATTTAACTCTGTCCCAAAGCTGCGGAAGTCACTGAAAGTTTTTGAAGACAAGAAGGCAAGCCTTATATTGGCCATGGCAAATCCTATTTACTGCTCCCATACCCGTGGATTGCTCACTACCTTGTCAGGACTCCTTTTTTCACTTTTTGAAACGGACACTCGTCCCGCCTCTGACTCTGGGATTGGACTTTTTGGTTTGTTTTTGGTGCAGAGCTAGTATCAAACCCAGGCTTGTCACAGGTGCCAAGCTCGCTGAGCTATAAGGCTAGCTCTGCAGAACTTTTAAAGACTTGTTATATGGATATGTAGAGAGAGGGGGTTAAATGTTACTTTTTTTTTTTTTTTTTTGGTTTTTTGAGACAGGGTTTCTCTGTGTAGCTCTGGCTGTCCTGGAACTCACTCTGTAGACCAGGCTGGCCTCCAACTCAGAAATCCGCCTGCCTCTGCCTCCCAAGTGCTGGGATTACTGGAGTGCGCCACCACGCCCGGCTATGTTACATTAAAATATAATTTAACGAACATATTTTTATGTTTTCTGTAGAAAATAAAGCTGTAGAAAAGTAGTTGAACAAAATCCCATTCCACTCAATTTTCTCATCCACAATTGGACACACACACACACATACACACACACACACACACACACACACACCTACCAGCTGAATATTGACATTGTAAAAATTTATAACATGGGCTAGAAAAATGGCCTTGCTGCCAAGCCTGCTGACCTGAGTTCAGTTCCTGGAACCTGAATGGTGGAAGGAGAGAGCTGACTCCTCTTATGTCCACAGTGGTCCTGTGGGACATGTGCTCATACACACACAGAAATAAAATGAAGTAATTAAAAGCATGTGTGTGTGTGTGTGTGTGTGTGTATCACAAATCTGCTTTTGACTTCTAAAATCTGTATCAATTCCTCAAAGCATACAGCCCCCCCCCGCCGTGAACATGCAAATAAAATATGTAATATTTTACATATACATACACATATATTAATTTTTTTGTACCATGGGCCTGGGGAGATAGCTCAGTAGTTAAGAGCACTGGCTGCTCTCCCATGGGACCTGAGTTCAGTTCTTTTCACTCACATGGTGGTCCATAACCTGTAACTCCAATTCTAGGAGACCCAATGCCTCTGTAGGCACCAGACATACAAGCAGTGCCTATAGGTACATACAAACAAAACACTTATGCACATGGGGAAAAAATCAATATATACTACCCCACAAGTTCCCTTTTAAAAAAATTTAACAGTATAGAATTTTTCTAGTCAGTACACAAATGTACCCCTCCCCCACTTTCAGCCTGGGGAATTGAACCTAGGACCTTGTGCATGCTAGACAAGCACTCTAATGCTGTTATACCCACAGCCCCTACCTCATTCTTAATAACTTCCTAGTTATTTTATAATTTAGCAATTTCCATAATGATTTATGTTTATAGATTTGCTGTTATAAATAAAGCCACAAAAGATTAGTTATGTCTATTGTGTGGAATATCTATAGATGACCCATAGTATATAGAATTGACCAGGCAAGGGCTGGGGAGGTGGCTCTGTGGTTAAGAGCACTTGCTGCTCTTCTAGGAAACCCAAGTTCAGTTCTGTGCAGTTCATAACCACTGTAACAACAGTTCCAACGGATTGGGCACCCTTTTCTGGCTTTTTCATATTCATGCACACACATGGTATTACTCAAGTAAGTGCACATATGCACATAAAATTGAAAAAAAAATCTAAAAAAAAATTGGACTGGTCAAGAAACCATGTATATAAGTAATTTTGTAGACACCGCCCATTTGCCCTACTAGAAAATTATGCCAGGGCTTACTCTCACAGTATGTCTACTAAGATGGAATGATCCAGGCATTCGCATGGCTCCTGTGTAAAGATAAGATACTAGTTCATGAAGCAGTACCTGTGTCTATAACAGAAGTGGCCTGACCTTTTTATTACTCAGAAAGAAAGACATGGGGTCCTGAAATGCCCCAGCAGGCGGAGGCTCTCACCTGGCGACCCGAGTTCTGAGCTTGAGCCCTTGAGCGTACCTAGTGGAAAGAGAGCAGTGGCCCCTGTAACTTGTCCTCTGACCTCCACCGGTGCACATCAGCTCCTGCACACAGAATAAATAAATGTCCTTTACAGTTTTACAAAAAGAAATCGTATGACTTTGCACTTTAATCAACATAGATAAGAGTCTCTCTTTCCCACACCCTAATCGATGCTGCTCTTATTAAAAAAAAACTACATGCCTGTGCCACCTATCTGTGACTGTTATAAAAGCGGAGTTGCTCTTCTTGTTGCCTGTTTGTGTTTCTGCATCTGTGAATTTCCTGTCAACATTATTTTTTTATTTTTATTTTTTTCTAAATATTTATTTATTTTATATATGTGAGTACACTGTCACTGTCTTCAGGCACACCAGAAGAGGGCATCAAACCATTAAAAATGGTTGTGAGCCACCATGTGGGTGCTGGGAATTGAACTCAGGACCTCTGGAAGAGCAGTCAGTGCTCTTAACTCTCCAGCCCTCCTGTCAACATTCTTAGCAGTAGCTATGGAGGGCTGTGGACTCAAGCAAGTAGATCCATCTGGTCTTGGTCGCCGGCTCACCTTCACACTTTTGGGCTTTACTGTCCATGTACAGAGGTCTAAAGCCCAGCGGTGGAGCTGGTGGTGCAGCCTTTAATCACAGCACCAAGGAGTCAGTGGCAGGCAGATCTCTGAGTCTGAGGTCTTCCTGGTCTACAGAGCAAGTTTCAAGATAGCCAGGGCTTCACAGAGAAATCCTGTCTTGAAAAACCAAACAACAGCCGGGCGGTGGTGGCGCATGCACGTCTGTAATCCCAGCACTTGGGAGGCAGAGGCAGGCAGATTTCTGAGTTTGAGGCCAGTCTGGTCTACAGAGTGAGTTCCAGGACAGCCGGAGCTACACAGAGAAACCCTGTCTCGGGGAAAAAAAGAAAGAAAAGAAAGAAAGAAAGAAAGAAAGAAAGAAAGAAAGAAAAGCCAAACAACATCAACAACAAAAAGCAAAAGCAAAACAAAGAGAAAACAACAAAGGTCTAGACTTCATGTGTGCTGGTGTGCACTGGCCTTCAGTGTTACTCGAATGGCAGACTGTGCCTCTGCAGGCGGACGCCTGCAGGTGGGTCTCTTGGTCAAGGTCATCCCTTGGCTGCTTGCTGCCTTTGAGGCTAGTTTTTCTTAACCTGTCCTTTCACAAACAACAACGAAAAGAAAACTTTATATATCATATATGCTACAGGATTTAGAGTTGCGCATGCAAATAGTTTTAATTTACTTTAGGAATGTGTCAAACATACTCATTTGCATATCATTAATTAGAAAATATTAATGTATGCATGGTGCCTGTTTCTGTATTTGGGGGAAGTGCATGCTATGGCACATGTGGAGGTTGGAGAGCAACTTTGTGGAGTTAATTCTCCTTCTGTGGGTTCTGCAGATAATTCAAGTCACTGGGCTTGGATTTCAGATGACGAGGACCTCCAGCTGTTGCAGTATCGTGGCAGTCCGCTGTTACCGTTCTTGGGAGCTGCTGTGCGGTTAGGCATTGTAAGAGCACCTACATGTTCACGGAATATGTTGGGTGCCATCCATCCTCTTGGCTTCTCACTCCTTTTGGGGTAGGGACTACCGTTGCGTCCGTCTTACAGATGAGGGGAAGGCAGCCTTCCGTGTCTCTAAGTGACTTATCCCAAGCAGCACAGGTGTTACCTCTTTGTTCCTATGTCTTCATCTGACGGCCATAGTCTGAGCTTTTTACTAGGTTTATTTACTTTGATATCATTTGTATTTAGTAGGCACTTGGTACACACGTGTTTTCCAGCATCTTATCACGGAGATCGGCAAACATTCAGAAAAGTTACAGAATTTTACAGCTACTGAGCTTCCTAGACCCTGCACCCGCTTCTCCCGCTTGTTTGTCACATTCTTTTCTTTTCCTTCCTTCTTTCTTTCTTTTTTAAAAGATTTATTTATTTATTATATGTAAGTACACTGTAGCTGTCTTCAGACACACCAGAAGAGGGCGTCAGATCTCGTTATGGATGGTTGTGAGCCAACATGTGGTTGCTGGGATTTGAACTCAGGACCTCTGGAAGAGCAGTCAGTGCTCCCAACCGCTGAGCCATCTCAACAGCCCTGTTTGTCACATTCTTATCCCTTATCCCTTCATATAATTATGAAATTATATGAGATGATTGACACGTCCCAAGGAAAATTAAAGTGATCAGCATGCTCTACTCAGTCCTGTAGCTTGTATTTGTTAACTAGAATTTGGCATTCGTTTGTAGTTGTTTCGGTTTTTGGATCTTGTTTGTTTGTTTGTTTGTTTGTTGGGTTTTTTTGGTTTTGGGTTTTTTTTTTTTTGTTTGTTTGTTTTTGGGGTTTTTTTTTGTTTTTGTTTTTGTTTTTTTTTATTTTTTCGAGACAGGGTTTATCTGTGTAGTCCTGGCTGTCCTGGAATTCACTTTGTAGACTAGGCTGGCCTCAAACTCAGAAATCCACCTGTCTCTGCCTCCCAAGTGCTGGGATTACAGGCGTGCACCACCACGCCCAGCCTGTTTGTTTTTTGAGACAGGGTCTCACTGTTTAGCTCTGGCTGCCTGGAACTCGCTCTGTAGGCCAAGCTGGCCTGGAACTTGAAGGTCCACCTTCGTCTGCCTCCTAAGTACTGGGATCAATGGCATGTGTCACTATGTCTAGCAGTTAGTTTTCTCTCTTCTCTCTCCTCTTCCTTCTCTCTCTCTCTCTCTCTCTCTCTCTCTCTCTCTCTCTCTCTCGTAAATACTTAAGCTCAAGCAAATGCACTGGTAGCAACCGACAAATGTGTAAGCTTGTCAGCTCAGCCCTCTCTGAACATGCATGGCTACAGAAAGTCCCCTCGTGCCCTTTCTCACACATTCCTGACCTTCTGTCCCCAGGGATAACCATTGCTCTGGCCTTTCTCACCATAGATGGGTTTTGCCTGCAATAAGTAGAATCATACCAGCAGGTAGAGTGGTAAATGCCTGTAATCCCAGCACTCAGGAGGATCAGAGCCATCCTCTGCTACATAGTGAGTTCAAGTCCAGCCTGGTTACACGAGACCCTATCTTGAAAAAGGAAAAATTTAAAAAGAAGAAAAGAAAAGAATGATATTAATGTGCATGCTTTTGTCAGTGGCTTCTTTCTTGTTTCAAATGGTTTTGAGATCCATCCTTGCTCTATGAGTTGCACTTTGCTTTGTGAATGTGGATGATGCACATTTCACTGAGTGGTCCTTGCCTTCAAGAGGCCGACTGTCCTAAGATAAGTTGCTGGATTGGACTTGGAGTCAGGATGGTCAGAGTAACTTACGGACACACTTACCTTTCCTCCACTCAAAATTAGGGAAAGCTTCCTGGTCAGGAGAGTTAGGGAAAGAAGTCAGAATGACTACAAGGCTAAAGTCCCTGAAAGGAAGGGAGAGGGCAGGAGAGGAAGGGTCAGGGCAGGAGAACTGCAGCCCAGCCTGAGGATCTGGGAGGCAGTGGTCTCAGCTGCTGGAGCCTTTCAGCTGAGGACAGGAGCCACTGGCAAGTCCCAGGAATCTAAGAAAGGTTTGGAACCCAGCTCTGTAGTACACTCAGTATAGCCGAGTGAGGGGTTCAGCAGCAGAGGCAGCTGCAGCTGTATCACAAACTGGTTCCGGAGAGGGGGGTGCAGGCAACCAGGTAGTGGTAGACACATGACTCGGGAGAGTCTGGATCCACAGCCAGGCCTGGCCACATCGTCTCGCAGTGGGGGAAGGCTGCTCTGTGAGCTGTGCAGATAATGGTAGCAGGACGAGGGTGGTAAGTGACTCACAGCGCAGCCTCTGAAGGCCCCAGGCTTGTGATGAGAGAGAGCCTTCGTGTCTTTGACAGAAAGTTAACGGTTAACTTGTGTCCACAGGAGAGTTGGACTGTTGGAATTTCAGAGCTGGAGGAGGTCTAGATTATTTAGTTCAACCTTGAGCAAAGTGACAGGCTCAAGGTCCCCTGGAGACCTGTGGCAAACCCAGGCCTAGATACAAGATCCTTAACAGTTTTAGTCAGAGCTGTTCCCTGTGGTGCTGTTTGGTCCTGCCCGTTGCAGTGACAGTGAGGGACAGGCTTATGCCGAGAAGAGGGCCTTATGGAAAATTACTTCTAAGGGACTTTTGCAGCTCAGAGATTCTAGAATCCTCGGACTGCTTTTTGTTCATAGTGCTCTACTGTCTAACGCACAGCAACGCCAGCATTGGGTAGGGACAGCATGGCAGACAGTTGTTTTCTGGGGTTGGCCAGGGCCTGAGATCCCTTTGTTTGTCCCGTCCTAAGTCTCCATTTGTCTTCATTTTCTTCTCTAGGTATCTATGCCTTTAGCACAGTGTGGGTGGTGACAGCCTGGGTAGGATGGAGCTGCCTGGGCCTTATTCCCAGCAGCATTTGGGAGGAGACAGCCCCCTTAGAGAGTAGAGCCAGTCCCGCACTCTGTCTCCACTCACTGAGTCTCACTGAGTCTAGACGCGGCCAACCAAGATTGCTCCTGATTGGTGCTTTTAGGGGTTTATGTTTCCTGTCTTCCAGCTTCCAGGGACTGTTCATTGGAACATTTAGAATTTTAGTTTTATGTAGGAGAAACTGAGGCTAGAGGAGCTGGAGAGAGAGCTTTGTTGGTAAAGCTTATAAGCACAAGGGCCTGAGTTTGTTCCCCGTGACTCAGGTTAAAAAACAAACAAGCAAACAAACAAGTGGCCGGGCAGTGTGGCGCACGCCTGTAATCCCAGCACTCAGGAGGCAGAGGCAGAGGCAGAAGGATCTCTGAGTTAGAGGCCAGCCTGGTCTGCAGAGTGAGTTCCGGGACTCCTGGGGCTACAAAGAGAAACCCTGTCTAGAAGAAGCAACAAAAAACCAGCAAGAGGTGGGGGGCGGGGGTGGCACTGGTTGTAATCCCAGGGCTGGGGAGGCAAAGATCCCAGGTGGATCCCTGGGATTCAGTGGCCTGACATTCCATGAGCTTCAGGCTAGTGAAAGACCCTGCCCGAGGCCAACCTCTGGTTTCCATATGCACAAGCACAAGCACACACGCTTGTACCAGTGCACACATAGAGAAACTGATCTCAGAGAGCGAGATGGGTTCTTGCTACAGTAGCTATAAAGAGTTAGTTGATCCAATCAGATTTCTTCTTTTTTAAAAAATTTATTATTATTATTATTATTATTATTATTATTATTATTTTTGTTTTGTTTTGTTTTCGAGACAGGGTTTCTCTGTGTAGCCTGGCCGTCCTAGAACACACTCTGTAGACCAGGCTGGCCTCGAACTCAGAAATCCGCCTGCCTCTGCCTCCCAAGTGCTGGGATTAAAGACGTGCGCCACCACCGCCCAGCCATTAATTTTTTTTTAAAGATTTATTTATTATATATGAGTACACTGTAGCTGTCTTCAGACACACAAGAAGAGGGCATCAGATCTCATTACAGATGGTTGTGAGCCACCATGTGGTTGCTGGGATTTGAACTCAGGACCTTTGGAAGAGCAGTCAGTGCTCTTACCTGCTGAGCCATCTCTCCTGCCCCCAGCCATTAATTTTTAAAAATGTTATGTTCATTGGTGTTTTGCCTGCACATAGGTCTGTGTGAGAGTGTCAGATCCTCTGGAACTGGAGTTACAGATAGTTGTGAGCTGCCATGTGTGTGCTGGGAACTGAACCTGGGTTCTCTGGAGGAATGGCAAGTGTTCTTAACCACTGAGCCATTTCTCCAGCTTCCTCACTAGATTTCTTACCCTTATGAATACATTCTGCCCTGGTTTGCCTTCTTTTGATGTGATAAACACTATGATCAAAAGCAATTTGGGGAGGAAAGAGTTACCACAGTTCATCATGAAGGGAAGTCAGAGCAGAAATTCAAGGCAGAAACCTGGAGGCAGGAACTGAAGTAGAGGCCATGGTGTGGGGGCTGCTGCTCACCGGCTTCCCCCAGAGCCCACTCAGCCTGCTAATACCACGTCGGACCTCCTCCTGCCTAGAGTGGATTGCCCACAGTGAGCTTGACGCTCCCATATCAAACATTAATCCAGAAAATGCCCTACAGGTTTATCTGGCGGGGCGTTTTCTCCATTGATACACGACTTCCCAGACAGCTCTAGCTTGTGTTAAGTTGACAAAAAACCTCACCAGGATGGAGGGCACACTCCACCTCTAGACCGCTCCAGAGCTGTTCTGAGCACGCCGGCAGCCCTGGAGACCGAGCATCTGAAATGAAGGTTGTGCTCTGAATGTAAAGTACAGGCTGGGATCTTACTCATTCATTCATTTTGAGACAAGTTTTCTCTATGTAGTTCAGGCTGTTCTAGAGCTCGCCACACGGACCAGGTTAGCCCCAAACTCACAGAGATCTTTGTGCCTCTGCCTCCTGAGTGCTAGGATTAACGATATGAACCATCATACTCAGCCTTGCTTTCTTGGGAATTTAATTGGAAAATTAATTGGAAATTTAACACGAATGTGTCAGGAATGGTTGTGCACACCTATAATCTCAGCAGCTCTCAGGAGGCAGAGGCAGAGGCAGAGGCAGAGATTCTCCATAAATTCAAGGCCAACCTGGTCTGTACTGAGTTTCAGGTCCAGTCAGAAGTGCATGAGACTATATCTCAGAACACAAAAAGCAAAATACATAAAATACACACACACACACACACACACACACACACACACGTCTATATATCGAAACAAAACAAAGTATAGAAAATTAAATATAAACTATCGCATGTTTACATATAAATACTTTATGTAGATTACATGTTGAGATGATAACAGTTTGGATACATTATAGTAAATGGAGTATATTATTAAACTTAAGTTTATCTAGTTTGCTTTTGAAACAAGGTTTCTAGTTACTGGCCAAATTTGGCTCAGATTTAAGATCCTGTCTCTCAGCCTTCTAAGTACTTAGAATTGTAGGTATGGGTTACCCTGCCCAAATTTACCAATTTCTCTCTTTTTAATTGTTATTTATTTTATGTGTGTGTGTGTGGGGGGCGTTTTGCTTACATGTATGTGTTTGGGCCACAAATGTTCCTGGTGCCCATGAGGCCAGAAATGTCCACTGGGTCTCCTGGAACTGGAGTTACAGATGTTTGTGAGTTGCCACGTGTGTTACACGGAATCAAACCTGGAGCACTTAGCTGGGGAGTTCCTGGTCTCGCTGCCTTCCTGGGCATCGGAACTTGGTTGGTGTGGGTTGCTCCCATTCAGTGGGACTGGATAGTGGAGGGCTTTGCCTAGCTTTGGGGGTTGGGTAGAGAGGAAATGCCTGTCCAGGGTCTGGCAATAGGCCACTGCTGGAGGGGGTAAGCTCAGAGACCCTCTGTCTGGAATTCAGAGGGGAGGCGTTCATGGAGAGGGAGAAATTACAGTTAATTTCTAATTAGATGGTATGGCCTACTTTTATTTTGTGCTCCCTGCTGGTTAGAACAAGAAAGGCCCTCTGGGCCCGGCCCCCACCAGGTTTTTCTTACTCCTGCCCCTAATCTGTTATGCATGAGAATGGGGGTAGGTTAGGGCCTGAGGTGCTCACTTCCTGGAGCCCTGGAGCAGGCCTTCCCTCTCAGGCAGCCACAACTTTCTTCCCTAGTCTATATTTAGGTATTGGTCTGGAGAAAAGGATGTGAGTTTTTCAGGATCCTGTTTATCTAGCCGCCCCTACCCCACCCCCACCTCGCAACTGTCTGTCCTGTGTACAGTCTGGGACGTCCCCTTCCTTCCCTCCCCGATTTACTTTGGACACCCAGGCCATCAGAAAGGACACAACAGCAAGGCCACTCATTGCATGGGTTGCACCTGACACATCCTTAATCTTCCAAGAGCCATTTTTCTCACCTGTGAAGATTGAATAGGAAGGGGTATGTGTGAATTTCCAGATAAGACACATCATATAAACACTAACCCCGGGTGCCAGAAACACTGCTCTGTGGTTGCGAGCACCTGTTACTCCTGCAGAGGAGGATTCAGTTCCCAGCATCCACGTGGGCGTTCACAACTGCCTGCCACTCCAGCACCAGAGGTCCAACACCTCTCTGCTCTAATATGGCACTAGGCACACATGTGATGCGCATGCAGATAGGCAGGCAAAACACTCATACAAATGAATATTATTTTAAAACGTTGGACGGGCCAAGGTCTTTGAGGCAGGGCCTAAGGCTGAGGCTCTGGGGATACCAGGCACAGGGAGGACCCCCGTCACGTGAGATGTCTGTCGCTATAGTGAGCTGCCCGTAGGGAGGTGATGTTACAGTCCCTTCCGTTTCCCTTTGTGTTCATTTCAATTCGTGTTCCAGGTTGCAGTGGTGTTTTCTGTTAAGTCAAGTCTCTCCAGGCACACCTATGCTTTGGTCTAAAGGATGAAGTGAATTAGAAAAAAATATGTAAATCAGATTGCCTGGTACATCCATAGCACTCCACCAGGGGTGACTGGTTTATCAGCATCAGCTGCCTCTGCCTGAACTGGAAAAAACAAAAACATAAAAACAAAAAACTGAATAGCTTTTCTCTGTTTCTACTTGCAGCTACAAGGTGGGGTCCAAAGACCCTGTTAAGCACCCGTAGTCAGCTGGGGATACAACCCCTAAAAACTGCACACCCACCATGTTTAACCTCATGAAGAAAGATAAGGACAAAGATGGAGGGCGGAAGGAGAAGAAGGAGAAAAAGGAGAAGAAGGAGAGGATGTCTGCCGCAGAACTGCGGAGCCTGGAAGAGATGAGCATGCGCCGTGGCTTTTTCAACTTGAATCGATCCTCCAAGCGGGAATCCAAGACGCGCCTGGAAATCTCCAACCCCATCCCAATCAAGGTGGCCAGTGGCTCTGACCTGCACCTGACCGACATTGACTCTGACAGCAATAGGGGTAGCATCATCCTGGACTCAGGCCACCTAAGCACAGCCAGCTCCAGCGATGACCTCAAGGGTGAGGAAGGCAGCTTCCGGGGCTCTGTGCTGCAGCGCGCAGCCAAGTTCGGTTCACTGGCCAAGCAGAACTCTCAGATGATTGTCAAACGTTTTTCCTTCTCTCAGCGGAGCCGGGATGAGAGTGCCTCAGAGACCTCAACCCCCTCAGAGCATTCTGCAGCCCCGTCGCCTCAGGTAGAGGTGAGGACGCTTGAGGGACAGCTAATGCAGCATCCTGGGCTAGGCATTCCTCGCCCTGGACCACGGCCTCGAGTCCCTGAACTGGTGACTAAAAGATTCCCAGCCGATCTCCGCCTCCCCGCTCTGGTGCCCCCACCACCTCCTGCTCTCCGGGAACTGGAGTTACAACGACGACCCACAGGAGACTTTGGCTTCTCACTGCGACGCACCACCATGCTGGACCGGGCCCCTGAGGGTCAGGCCTATCGACGCGTGGTTCACTTTGCTGAGCCAGGGGCGGGCACCAAGGACCTGGCCTTGGGGTTGGTGCCAGGAGATCGATTGGTGGAGATTAATGGACAGAATGTGGAGAATAAGTCCAGGGATGAAATCGTGGAGATGATCCGGCAGTCTGGGGACAGTGTGCGGCTCAAGGTACAGCCCATCCCAGAGCTTAGCGAGCTGAGCCGGAGCTGGCTTCGAACTGGCGAGGGACACCGCAGGGAGCCGGCTGATGTGAGTGCTTCTCTGGGTATCAGGGGTGAGCGAGGAGTTGTGTATGTGAGCATCTCCCGCTGGTGTGCTTACATGGGTGCTTGAGGGAACCCGGGTACTGTGAGCAGATCCTAGCGAGTGTGGAAATGGACCGCTGGGCCAATAGGGAGCAGCCAGCCCTGGAGAGGGCACCCCTCTGGAAACTCATTAAACTCACACCTTTGCTTCTTCTGTGCCTTGTCAAGAAGCTGAAGGCAATCCCCCAAAAGCCCACTGGGGGAAAGTCCTTAGTAATTCAGCTGGGCCTTCTGCTCTGAGTTTCCCTCCAATGTCCTTTTGGACAGACGTGATTGAATTCAGCTTTGAGAGTTTTCAAGAGCTTTGGGTTAAGGTCAGCTCTGGCCTGGCACCTGGGGTGGGGGGAAGGTTGGAGGTGAGATGCCAATGGGTAGTTGGTGAGAAGGTGTTCAAGTTTCATCATACAGAGCTAGCTTAGGGGCCTGGGCACCACGTTTGCTGAGCCTTAAATTGGAGATGTAAGTTAACAGGTGCCACTTTTGAGATCTGAGAGTCTTCCAGCATCAAAGTATAGGAAGCCCGTGTCGTTTAGATTCCAGGGGTGAAAACAGTATGGCAATGACCTAAAATTATGGCTATCTGGGGTGTCTAGCTGCCATGGTTACAGTCCTGGGAGAGATAGACGCTGGGGTGTCCTCTCACCCTGAGTGAGGGAGAGAGCAGGAGTCTGGTCATAAAGAACTTGTAAACAATGGTTGTAGTTTAGATTTATCTATACTACTGAGATAGGAGGTAGTTAGCAGCCTGTCTGTGAGACCCATCCCTTGTGATCGCCATGAAACCCCCCAGAGGGAGGGCGAGGGCCCTCAGATCACATGCATTGGTAGGACTCCGTGAAGCACCAAGACTTGTAACCTCAGTACTCTTTTGGTGCAGGGAGAGTGAAAGGATTTTGAATGCCCTGTGTGGACATGCTGCACGACAGACTAGGTGACCTTTAGTCATTGTTCTTGTCCAGCTGTGTGTTTTAGGACTGTCCAGATCTATGTCCTGCAGCCTGAGTAATGAGTGACCTGCCTGGAACCTTTCAGCACTAAGTGATTAGCCAGATGTGCCAAAGTCGGAAAGGGGAGGAAGTTGGGAGGAAGCCGGCAGAGCCCGGCTCCCAGTGAGGGGGAGCAGGATGCTCAGGGTGGTGATGAGGATGCTCGGCCCAGTCTTGCAGTCTGCTGGGTCCAGAGAAGGCTAAGAGGGGCAGGTCAGACCTAGGCAGACACCCTGGGCTTGTGTTCCAGGCCTTCCTGTAGTGGAACTGGTTGGGTTTGGGCAGTTTTGCAGAGGGAGGTTAGTGGGTGGGATGGTGCTTCTATAGAATCCAGAGAGGGACCTTGACTTACTCATTCTAGAGATATACACTGAGGGCCAGAGAGATGGCTCAGCAGGTAAGGGGAATGCACCTTCCATGCAAGCCTAACAGTCTTAAGTTTGGTCTCTGGATTCTGGAGAATGAGAGGACCAACTTCTAAAAATTGTCCTCTGACCTCTGTATGCCTGCGCTCGCTCTCTCTCTCTCTCTCTCTCTCTCTCTCTCTCTCTCTCTCTCTCTCTCACACACACACACACACACACACACACACACACACACACACAAACAGTAATAAATAAGAAAAAGAGGAAGCTAAAGAGATGGGCTAGCAGTTAAAAGCATTTGTTGCTCTTGGTGAACACCCAGGTTTGGTTCCCTGCATCTAGATGGTGGCTTCCAACCAAATATAACTCCAGTTCCAGGGGGTCTGAAGCTTTTCTCTGACTTTCTGGGGTACCAGGAATGCTAATGTATATGCAAGCAAAATGTTCATACACATAAAATAAAATAAATAAATCTTTTTTAAAAAAAAAAAAAAAATCAGGGGCCGGGCGTGGTGGCGCATGCCTGTAATCCTAGCACTTGGGAGGCAGAGGCAGGCGGATTTCTGAGTTCGAGGCCAGCCTGGTCTACAGAGTGAGTTCCAGGACAGCCAGGACTACACAGAGAAACCCTGTCTCGGGGAAAAAAAAAAGTCAGAAAAGGGCCATGTATGGTGATGTATACATGTAATCCCGGTACTCAGGAGACAGAGGCAGGTGAGTTTCTGTGAGTTTGAGGCCAGCTGGGTCTACAGAGTGAGTTCTTAGACAGGTAGGACCCTGTCTCCAAACAAGCAAACAAGCAGGAAGCGAGGAGAGACGGACACGTTGAGCATCTCCTGTCAGCCGTCTAGCTTGGCTGAACTCAAGGAACCACATTTTAGAGGAAGATGTGCAAGGGGAATATTTTTATCTCAGAACCTAGGTCGTAGTACTCTACTACACTTGTCTCTGTCCTCTGCTGATACTGCTTTTAACAGGTGGAATTTTCTTCTCAAACACAAATCCCCCGGGGTATTGTTGCCAGCTCCCTGCCGAGCCACAGCCAGGCCTCTGGGGCCCTGAGCCTGGGTTCCCAGATGCCACTGTGTTTACTCTTTATAGATCAGGCAGAGGGACTCTCCTGGCATCTCCCATTTCCCAGGCACTTTACCTTCCCAGCTAGCTGCTGCTACCCCATCCCCAGGGGAGAGAGGATGCTTTAGGTTGGAGGTGTGGTAGCATCTACCTTGCAGCTGGTATCCCTCAAGTCCCAGCTTGTTCTACACCCCATGGGACCAGCCCAGCTGACCCAGAGGACTTCTTCCCCAGACTTAAGCCTAACAGATCTGACAGAGTGCAAAGCCTAACAGATCTGACAGAGTGCACCATAGGAACCCCACCCGTATGACTTCTCAAGCAGGCTAACAGTGCTTACTGTAGAACACGTGGGGCTGAGAGTCTTTGTCCCTTCTCCCATTCCGGTCGTGGTGAGACTTCGAGCACGAGCTGAGCATCAGGGTGAGCCCAACGTTTCCAGCTTCTTGAGACAGACCCCAGGAGCTGAGTGGGGAGGCGTGTCAAGTCTCTGGGGCCCTCGCCTTATCTTCTCCTCTTCCCATCCCAACTTCTGCTCAATGTCTTGGCATGAGTTCCAACCCCGCTTCCATGCCAAGAGTCTTCCCACATCCTCTGGGCGGGGTACCCTCATGACAGTAGCTCCCTCCATAGGGATAGCTCCTGGCAGCCGCCTGTCCATCAGTTCATCCATCAACTGTCCACATGCTGCCTGTCTCCAGGGAGCTCTAAGGGAGTTGGCTAGCCATCTGTCCTCTCCCCCACACAGATGGCGCCTGAGGCCTTCATTCTATGTGGCCTGTTTTAAAGGCCCTGGGGAAGAGGCAGCTTTGGGATTCCGGCTCAGAAGATGTAAGTGGAATTTGCAAATCCTTTTCACCTGTCCTGTAGCCGCACCAGGGTAACATGAGAGCAGGTGAGAGGTGACCCTGAGTCATTAGACAGACTTGGAGCTGGAGTGACAGAACCCAGTCGGCAGGGCTGTCAGCAGCACCAGTTCTCTGCCATGGCTACCTGTCCTTTGGTACAACTACCCACTAAACAGATAGATAGCTGTTTGAAGACCCAGACTTGGGTTTTGCCAGTTTCCAAACTTCTCTGAGCCTCCACTTACTCATTTCCCCCAGTACACAGTGCAGTTTGCTTAAGGGCCAGGCCTAGTGCTGGGCAGGAGGGGTTAAGTACCGTGACCTTTCCCAGACCCAGCACAGACCTAGGTGTCCAGCTGAGCACCGTAGCTGCTTTTACATAAGGCTGAGCACAAGCACAGAAGGCTGGGAAAGAGGAAGTGGCTGGGTCTGACCCTAGGAAAGGTGACAATCAGCAGAGATCACCTCAGTGGAAAGTGACCCTTGATTCTATAAAAATGTATCTATTCTTTCCTCCCTGAGATTAGACTGGATAGCTCCTCCCAGGTTAGACTGCTAAGCAGTGAAGCCCAGCACCTTTCCTCTAGGTCTCTCTGGGAAAGACAGCAGGGGGCTAGCAGTTAGCCAGGTGCTGTCCCCCGTGAGTCTCCATAAGAGACAAGCATGCCATGTAGCAGGCGAGCTGCTCTCAGGGAAGTTGGCATCTCCCCCTGCCCAGCTGTGAAGCCATGCAAGGGTGGACCTTCCTCCGATTCCCCCGTGCTCCCACCTGGCCCCGTGCTCCCACCTGGCACCCGTTTTCTAGGATTCCCAGGCTCTTACCTAACCGTTCTCTTTAAGATAGCTCCAGGCGATGGGGTTACAGCTCAGCGTGTGGGGAATTCCTGGGTGTTGTCCAAGCCCTGAAGTAAATAAATGAATAAATAGCAAACAAACAAAAAAGAAGGAAGAAAAGGCATACTGGGTGTTTCTTTTTTTTTTTTGTTTTGTTTTGTTTTGTTTTGAGACAGGGTTTTTCTGTATAGCCCTAGCTGTCCTGGAACTCACTCTGTAGACTAGGCTGGCCTTGAACTCAGAAATCTGCCTGCCTCTGCCTCCCAGAGTGATGGTATCACAGGCATGCGCCTCCACCACCCGACATACTGGGTGTTTCTAATCCTTACCCAGGTTTCTGTAGAGGATACTAGGGAGAGACCATCTGGTCAGGGTTGCCTTCGTCTGGGAGAGACCACCAGAGTCCCTTTGGCTGTTGTGGAATTTCAAGACTCCCGGGTGGAAACCTCACATGTTTAATTTGACAGCGAGGTTCCTGGTGCCATCAGGACTGGGACCTGCAGCCTGGTCCATGCTGAGCACTGGGGCGGGGTGGGGGTGGTGGTGCTAGGTGCTATTTGGGTTTGGAGTTCCATAGTGCTTTTGTTCTTAATATTTTTTCAAATGATTCTTACAGGAGTTTTGAGGGTTTTTGTTTGTTTGCTTGCTTAAAACAAAACAAAAAAATTTATTTTATGCCAAAGCTTCAGGAATCTCTGGCATCAGAGTCTTACCTCGGTAAAGGCCAAGCTAAGTTTTGTGGGGTTTTTGGCAAGTGTCAAAAGTGCAGGAAGTGCTAGGTAGAAGGGCCTGGGGGCACCTGAGGGTACACTGTCCGGGGCCTGGGGTTGGCACCCGAGGGTACACTGTCCGGGGCCTGGGGGCGGCACCCGAGGGTACACTGTCCGGGGATACTAGGGTTCCTGAGCAGTGAGCAAAGTTAGTTCTGTGCTGCCAGGCCTCTCTTCTCTGTCCTTAGAGGGACCATTCTGCCTTCTTCCTGTGATGAACAGCAGTCCCAGAGTGCTCTGGCCGCCCAGCCCGTGGGTGGTGGGCACAGTGCCTAGGCCACATTGGACGGGGTGTGGGTACATGCCCTGGTCAATGGCTGTTTTTGTAGGCGCAGCTTGGCGTGGGGGGCAGGGTCTTAAAAGTAGCTTGCCCCGAGCCACCTAGGACACTGCTGCCCTCTGCTTCCGGCTAATCTCTTATTTACATTGAAATGGTTCTGGAAAATACCAGATAGGCAAGCACCCTGACTGGGGTGGCTGGGGAGTAGGGTGAGGGGGGGGGGCGTGTGTGGCGGGTGGGAACACAAGTATTTTAAAAATGCTGCAAATCTCTACAGCGTTTCCCAGAAACCACAAGCATGTGCTCTGCCTGCCAGCAGGGTTCCCGCCACCCCACTGCACCAAGCAGCTAGATTCTCCCAGTGAAGCTGGGAGTGGAAGTCAGCTTGGTGGGGGTAGCGGATGGGGATCCGTGACCCAGCTGAAGTAGGGGCACCCCTGCTGCCAGGACAAGACATCTGGCGCCTCCACTGTCAATCCCGTGGTACGGAAGTGCCCCGGGCATCAGGCAAGTCTGTGGGCACCTACTGTGTCAGACAGGCTCTGTGAAGGAGTGGCTTTTTCTCGGTTTCCCTGCCCCCTGCTGTGCAGCTCCTGGATGGTGGTTGGCAGCAGCCTAGGATCTGTTAACTACAGGGGACATTGTCAGCACAGCTTATTTTTCAGTTGGTTGGGAGACGATTTCCTCAGACCTGGGTCACCACTCTGAGTCCCTTCTTCTTGTGCCAGATGCCCCTCAGCATCAGGGCATGGCCTCCTGCCCTGGCTGACTCAGCTTCCCGCGCGTTGCATAGACGCTGGCTTCTCCATGGCGCCCAGTCCAGTGTGGGTGTGGGGGCAGATGTACCACCTAGTGGTGATTACTGGATGTAGATCTAGTGGTGATTACTGGACAGAAAAGGCTTGGGGCACACAGCATGGGAAATAATGACAGGTGAGGCCGTGAACCTCACTAATAAACCCACTGCAGACCTCAACCCTCTGATGCCCGCAAGCCTAGAACCCTCTTCATTCCTTCTCTTCCTGCTGTAAGGAAGGGGAAGCTGAGGTGGCAGTCTTGTCCTGCAGAAGGGTGTGACTGTGACTGTCAGAGGGTCAGCGGGAGGAAGTGAACAGCAGGTGGCAACAGCTAGTATTCAGAGTGACTGGACGGACAGGGCAGGGGGGGCGTAGCCGAGGAAGCCTCCGGAAGGGCTGAGACGGCTGCCTTGGCAGGTTAGGGTGTGGTTCCCCTAGGACAGACGAGAACACACTGCGTTGCCCCTTACACCGCCTCCCTGCAGACCCTGGATCTCGAAGGCCTGGACATTGCCTCACTCACGTTTTTGGCACACCCTCCTGCACTGTCCTCAGAATTTATGGTGGCGCAGTCACTGGAGTGTCACCTGTGCCAGTGGCTGGCAGGCCCCTCTACATTGCACAGGGCTGAGTGCTATTATTCTTCCCTATACGTTGTGGGAGAAACTGAAGGAGTAAAGCCAGTGGGGGCGGGGGGTCCAGCAGGAAGGTGTCCAGCCCTGAGGTTCTCACTGGTTCCTAATATGGAATTCTGGGGCCCTCCTCTTGTCCACGGTACTTTCCCCTGCATACCGCACGCACACGTGCGTATTTCCCGAAGTCTTCCTCAGGGGAGCCGTCGCTGATCCTCTCAGACCATGCCCGTGTGTCCCCCTAGGCACCCTTCCTCACAGCACCCGTTGCCACCCTCGGAGCACCCGTCCTCCAGCATCTGTTGGAACCTCGTTGGTTATCTGGGTGTTTCTCTGTCGAGCGGCAGGTGGAAGCCTGCGTTGGGGGAGTGGTGGGGCCCGTGCGGCTATTTGTGAATGATAAGATGGTTCTTTAGGCAGGAACTGGCTTCCCGTTCTCTTGTCTGGTATTCTTTGTGTAGCTAAGGTTTGGTTGATAGAACTCTCCCCTTCTGCAGTACCATGCAGCTCTCGCCTGTACTCCCCATCTCTTATGTGTTTAGGGCTTGGCATCTCTCACAATAGAGGAGCATAAGGTTCTGCGGGTTTCCAGAATAGGAGATCCTGGGTAGGAAGAGACCCAGTTGCTGCCTCTTCTTGTGCCTGCAGAGGCGTCCCCATGAGCCACGGGAGATTTCGGGTTACAAGGGAGCCTACAACGTCCGGTCCAGGAGACCCTAGTGGAATGTGCCTATCTTGCTGTCTGCAGGTCTCCCAGGGGTTGGAATGCGGCCTGGGCCCCAGGCTTCCTCTTCCCTCCTGCTGTTTTCCCCAGGCTGCCTCTGGGCTGGAATGGCAGCAGCCTGGGAAGGTTCTCGGGAAGGACCTCTTCCAGTCTCAGCAACGAATTCCAGCTGGAGCCTGGGGACAGCTCCCACATGGGTACGGAGGCCACCAGAGAGGGCAAGAGGAGCACTAGGCCTGTGGGAACTGCTGTGTTCTTGGATCCCAGGCTGGTGGACTTGCAGCCCTGACAAGGCGTTATAGGGATCTCTCCCTCCCTTGGCCAGGTCCTGAGGAACCTGAACTGAAGGACTCAGGAGTGGAAAGGGGAAGCCTGAGGAGAGAGGAGCCTGGCCCTTTCCCACAAGTCCTTGCCTTGTCCAGCCCTGACATGAAACAGGAAGGGGAGTTGTCCCAGATTCCACCCTCAGGTGGGGCCTGCCTACCAGTACCAGGTTCTCTGGTTCACTGGGACCACCATTCACAGCAGGAGGTGACGCTCCTGAGTTTGTCAGCCATGTCTGACTTCTCAACATTTCCAGGGTCTGGTTCCTTTCTTGGTGACCTTTGCAGCTCCTGTGCCCTTTGTCCCCTGATCTCATTTCTTCTCCCTCCCATTCCCATTTCTGTAAGGAGCTGACTGACTCACTTCCTCCTCCCAGCTCCGCTCACTGCCAGGCCCTGTGGCAGGCAGGGTGTATGCAGGGAGGGAGAGCTCACCAGGGCACAGCAGTGGGACTTGGAGGCCATCCTGGGCTCTGGAGCAGTAGATGGGGAGGAGGGATGGCTGCAGGCCACAGGGAACCCCCAGGATAGGGCATCGGGGAGCACCTGCTTGGGTCACACTGTAGGCTTGTTTGGGGAGGAGACTGGCAGTCCCGTGAGGAAGGAGCCCGAGCTTTCACTAGAACTGTAGGCTCCCGTAGAAAGCCAGCTCTCAGCCCTGGGTGGCATGGGCTAGAGGCCAAGTGGTGACAGCACTGTCAGGCAGCTGGAGAACGTCATGGCCCTTTGTGACACCCAGTCTCATGCACAGACCCATCACATTGAATGAACTGTAATTGGAGGTTCAAATGGAACCTTCTAGAGGCCCCAGCAAGGGACAAAGATTTGATATTGTCTCCTGTGTGAGTTCTTGCTGATGGGGCTCTGCCCCTGCCTCCCTCATTAATGAACTGGTTTGATTGCAGAAGTGACGGCAGAAGCCCCGTCTGGGCTGCCGTTGTCTTCCGCCTCGCTCTCCCTTGAGCTGTCCAGGCCGTGACAACCTAAAGCTCTCGACACTCCAGGCCCTGGAGGGGACCCAGCTTGTGCTGAGCCTGGCAGAGCGTCCATCCTCCTGAGAAGATGCCTCCGTTACCTGGGTGAGCCCAGGCTGGGACCAAGTCTCCACTCATTTGGATGTACATTAAGGTTGAAAAGAAAATAGTGGGGATTGGGAAGATGGCTCGGGGTAAATGGATAGAGGACTTGAGTTTTGATCAGTGAATGCACATAAAAAGCCAAGTGTATAGCCTACGCCTATAATTCTAGCACTGGGAGGCACAGACAGGAGGATCATGGGGGCTTAGCACTGACCAGCCAGGCTCACTCGTCAGTGAGCACCTGGTTCAGTGATAAACCCTGATAAAAAGAGGAGCTGCGCTGGAGGGGCGGCTCGGCCGTTGGGAGGATGCGGTTCGCGCAGAGGAAGGACCTGGGCTTGGTTTCCTAGCAGGCTCCCAACCACTGTAACCCCAGTTCCAGATTTCCAACGCCCTCTTCCAGCCTCCATGAGCACCAGGCACACATGTAGTGTACATACAAATGTGTACACAAAACACAAATACACATGTAATTAAAACAAAATAAATCTTTAAAAAATATTAAAAAAGAAATAAAGGGCAGAAAAATGATAGAGGACGATGCCTCATGCCAGCCTCTGGCTTACACACATAGGCACACACATACACACACAAACATGCACACACCACACATACACATACATGCAGAGAGTAGGGAGGAGGGATAGATATCAGGGGGGAAACTGGGCCACGGCCTTTGAGGCAGGGTGTTTCTGGGGGCGGGGGGTGGGGGGGCACACACTGCTGTGGTCTGCCTTCCTGGAATCCAGTGACAGCAAACAGCCCTGTTCCCCACAGCACTGAGCTGGGCCTGGCAGTGCCCCATGTACTGTGGCCTCAGAGTCTGACCTCAGGACTTCTGGGTGACAGGAGTTTCTTGTGTAGGTTGTGGGGACTGGAAAAAGTGAGGGGTGCCAGCCTGACGCCCACCTGAAATGCCCATTCCCTAACTAGGTAGGAGCAAAACACTGCACGGCACATGGGGACCCTCTGTTAGCGCAGACACTGTCACTAGCTCGTGCTCCACTGGACTGGGGCAGGCTCCTTAGTGTGAGAGTGGCCTGTGTACTGACTGCCATGTCCCTCCTGCAGAGTGAACGCACTTGTGCTCTTAGCCTCCGGTCCGCCCGCCCCGGCCCCTCCACCCGCCCCCAGCCCAGCGCGGCTTCACAACAGAGGAGCGGGTCTCCAGGAAGGCAAGGCTGAGCGTTTCCACTTTACTTAGCCCATTTGTGCTTTCTTCAACTGTTGGTGTTCCTTCTCTGCTGTTGGGAGAGGGGTCTTGCTGGGTGTGGTGTACATCTGTAATCTATCATGTCACTTGGGAGTTGGAGGCAAAAGAATCAGGAGTTCAAGTTTAGCATCAGCTACATAGCAACTTTGAGGCCAGCCTGGGCTACATATGACCTTGCCTCAGTAAACAAACAAATAAATACAAAACAACTAAAAACAAAATCAAAAGAGAGGCTGGAGAGGAGAGATGACTCAGTGGTTAAGAACATCTGTTCTGAGCCGGGCATGGTGGAGCACATCTGTAATCCCAGCACTTGGGAGGCAGAGGCAGGAGGATTGCTGAGTTCGAGGCCAGCCTGGTCTACAGAGTGAGTTCCAGGACAGCCAGGGCTACACAGAGAAACCCTGTCTCGAACCCCACCCCACCCCCCAAAAAAAAACAAAAACAAACAAACAAACAAAAAAAAACAAGAACATCTGTTCTGGGGCTGGAGAGATGACTTAGCAGTTAAGAGCACTGACTGCTCTTCCAGAGGTCCTGAGTTCAATTCCCAGCAACCACATAGTTGCTAACAACCATCTGTAGTAGCATCTGGTGCCCTCTTTTGGTGTATATGAAGATAGCAACAGTGTACTATACATAAAATTAATAAATACTTCTGAAAAAAAAAGAACAATTGTTTTGTGTTTTTGGTTTTGGTTTTTTGTTTTTCGAGACAGGGTTTCTCTGTGTAGCCCTGGCTGTCCTGGAACTCACTCTGTAGACCAGGCTGTCCTCGAACTCAGAAATCCGCCTGCCTCTGCCTCCCAAGTGCTGGGATTACAGGCGTGCACCACCACGCCTGGCAGAACACTTGTTCTTGCAAAGGGTTCAGCTCACACCATCTATAACTCCAATTCCAGGGAATCTAACATCCTCTTCTGATCTCTGCAGGCACCAGACACGCACATAAGTCCACATTCATACAGATAGATAAAACACTCATATGCCTAAGAAAACAAAAATAAAAACAATTAAAAGTTCTAGACTTAGCCAGGCGGTGGTGGCGCACGCCTGTAATCCCAGCACTTGGGAGGCAGAGGCAGGCAGATTTCTGAGTTCGAGGCCAGCCTGGTCTACAGAGTGAGTTCCAGGACAGCCAGGGCTACACAGAGAAACCCTCTCTTGAAAAACCAAACCAAACCAAACCAAACCAAACCAAACCAAACCAAACCAAACCAAACAAACAAAAAAAAACAAAAAAAAAAAAAACAAAAAAAAACAAAATAAAAACAGTTCTAGACTTATTAAAAAAGAGTGAGAATGGGGGAGAAGTAATCTAATCTGTACTGGGTGCTCTTTCTGTCTCATCCATTCTCAAAGTCCGGTGTAGTCCCACTCCCCACCCCCTGCAGCTTGCACTGCTGCTGTAGAAGCAGATGCATGTACACAGGGCTTGGGTGAACGGTTGGTTCTGTCTGGAGGGGCCACTCCCAGCTTGTCTGGGACAAGAAGAGGAAGGCAGCTCAGAGAGAAGGCCCAGACAGGACTGACATATGGCTTCGTGTGTGGATTTCACTGCGTGGTGACGTTTTGGGTGATGTGTGGCTGTGTGTGGATTTCACTGCGTGGTGACGTTTTGGGTGATGTGTGGCTGTGTGTGGATTTCACTGCGTGGTGACGTTTTGGGTGATGTGTGGCTGTGTGTGGATTTCACTGCGTGGTGACGTTTTGGGTGATGTGTGGCTGTGTGTGGATTTCACTGCGTGGTGACGTTTTGGGTGATGTGTGGCTGTGTGTGGATTTCACTGCGTGGTGACGTTTTGGGTGATGTGTGGCTTTCTGCTGACTTGCCTCTGACTGAATGACCTTGTACAACAGATTCTTTCATCTCCTATTTTCCTCTACTATAAAACAAGAGTAACGCTGGTGCTTATGAGTGTTGTGAGGGCCGATGATGGTGCATTTGTAATCACGTGAGGGTCGGTGGACACAGTGCATTTATAATCACTTTGAACAGCACCTCAAAAACTGTTAAAGTAGTTCCCCTCACCTCAGAGGGTCACAGACCTAGTGGATGCCCAAACCCCTAAGTATACTATCTGTCCTGTACATGGATATTTATGGTAAATTTTAATTTATAAACTAGATGCGGTAGGGGGTTAACAGTAACAGTAAGATAAAATAATCCTAACAGAACATTGTAAAAAAAAACTTATAAATGTCCGAGAACCTCAACTGACATCTGGAAACTCAGCATTTGGGAAGGGGAGGGAGAGGAGCAGGAATTCAAGATCAGCCTGGGCTACAGAGCAAATTTAATGCCAGCCTGGGCTACATGAGATGCTGTTTTTTAACAAAACAAAACAAAACAAATATCAAAAACCCAACAAGCAAATGAGAAACCTGATGAATTATTTTGTTTCTAGAATTTGCCACTAAGTTGTTTTGGACTGCAGTTGACTGTGGCTAACTGAAACTATAGCAGGTGGAACCAGGACTGACTGAGGGGGTGACTGTCGGGGCTCCAGAGTGGGCATCACAGCCCTCAATCTACTTCTGAACCCCAGGACGTGCCTGGTGTCTGGAGGGGAGACCCTCTGCCTGCAGAGGTGCTGCAGGCTCTGCTCCTGCGAGGGACGAGGCTGTGTGCCCTCTACTCGTGTCCCCAGGCTTTGCCCGCGGTGTCCTTCCAGTGTAGCCGGGGAAGCAGGCCGAGCGTCCGCGGGGCCACTCTGAGCATGGACCGCTTGCCCTGAGCTCCAACATGCTCTTTATAGCTTCTCGCCAGCTTTTCAAATCGTGCTGAGTTTCCTTTGTCTGCTGGTACCAATGCCTTCGCGCTCCAGGCCTTCTCCTGTCTGTTTCCCAGTGGGCAAGCTTACCCTGCTCTTGGTTGTTATCTGTCTTCACGCCTATCTTGCTCCCAGCAGCCATCTCCAGTAGGGCTAAGCAAGAAGAGAGGCACAGAGTTTAAAGGCAGCCCTTGCCTGCTGTCCTGGCGCCATCCTCATCGCACATAGGAGTTCTCAGACTCTCGTGTAGATTTTCTAGCTAATGTAGCCAAGCCCTGAGATTCAGGCCCTGTGGTAGAATGTGCTGGCAGCCAGATCTGTTCTGTTGTCTCACTCTTCTAAGTATCCAGGCTTAGTAGAGCTTGCCTGCGTCACTCCAACAGGTGCCCAGAGTCCACTGCCCTCTTCTTTATTTGCCTCATGAAGCAGTCTAGAGGGAGATGTCCAGTTTGGCCTTCAGTACCCCGTGGCTGAAGTCCTGGCCTGGGACAAGGTGACTTCAATGATTTTATTTGCCCTTGAATTGAACCTTGAAAATTTCGCTTAGGACCCTTTCTGGGGCACCACCACCAACTGCGAGTCCTGCAGTCAGTGCTCTGGTGGGAAACCCTCAGGCCGCTACATTCCAGACATCTTACCCGGTGCCTGGCCCAGAGACTGTGCAAACAAGGACGGATTGTGCTGGACTGAGGGGCTTTCTCCCAAGCCAGGGTGCCGTGGGGTGGAGGCTGGCTTTCCTTCGCTCTCCTTCCAGCCCTGCGGCATCTGGCTTCTGCTCACTGGCTGGACACTAATTGTGACTGCTCCCTCTCCCCAGTTCTTTTTGAGGCCCAGGGAACAAGACTCCACACATGGGACAAGGATGTAAGCAGACTGTGGGCAGGGGTGGGAGAGGACAGCAGCAAGTCAGGGACACCATCTGAAGGAAGCCTGGGCAAGAGTGACATTAAGCAGCCTGGAGGGGGGACTCCTGGGCCAGAACTGTCCAGCAGAACAGAATACCCTGTGAAATAGAAATGTTCTGTGGTCATGTGGCCACTGAACACTTGGGACATGACTAGTGCACAGAGGAGCAGAACTTAATATTTTATTTGATTTTAATGTAATACAAAATATTCCTGGTATTTTTAATGTAACTTAAATTTGAATTGCTTTCATGACCAGTGGCTACTGTGTCGAACACTACAGCTCCAGACAGCTCCTAGAAGTGTGGGGTGGGGGCAGGGAAACAGTTCTTACAGTCTTATCTCCTTTTGCAGAGTGCTCTCCCCCCAACCCCTCCAGGCTGAGCCTGGTGGCATTTCCCCTTCCTGTCAGGAAGGAAGGTTTGTTCTCTGGCAGTTTCTGCACTTCACCAACTCTGGAATCCTGATGCCCTAGGGACAACAGGTCCCTGGCAATGTGCCACCACACTGTGGCCGCGCTTCCCCACCTCACCAAGCGTGACTCTTGCCCAGCTTGGTAACACACAGGTGCTCACACGCCCAGTGGGTTTGGCGGGCTCTGCACGTGGGGGTGGGGGCGGAGACCAGGTAGGCAAAGCAGAAGCCTCTTCCTACTTCTGTGGGGACTGGGCCTAGCTTTGTTGTTACTTCAAAGGGTTCTAGAAAACAGGCTCAGTAAGGTTCTCAAGAGAGCATACAGATCTTCAAATACAGGATCTGTGTGCCCCCCACCCCCGCCCCCACTTAGGGGAACCTGGGAATGCCTGAAGGAGCCTCTCTGACTTTGAGGAGTTCTACAGGATGCCAGCTCTCATACCCTGAAAGGCCTTCCTTGGGCTTTATTAAATCAGTGTGGCCGACCCTTAAGCTGGTTTTCCTTTATTCTTCTGTGGAAATAGAGAAAAGTGGTCATTTATACGACAAGAGCACAATGCTTCATTGTGCTGGTTCTCGAATGTCGGCCAGGCAGCATGGGATGGTGGATGCGGTGAATGTGGTGTAATTAGTCGACTCAGACCCAAGCCTCCCTGAGATCTGAGGCAGAGCCTGGTGAAACTGTCAAGACTGGTCCTGGGCTTTGAGCCTTGTGGAAAATTGGAAAGGCAGAGGCAGTTTGGAAATCCCCAGGGACGGAGGAAATCCCCAGGGGCTGAGAGTCCCTAAAGAGAAACAGTACCCCTAGAGCCACCAATCAGGTGGTCTTTCTATGCATCCAGGATCTGACTGTTTAGTTTTGGGGATAGACACCTCTTCCCCCCTCCCCCCAAATGGTGCGCTAGTACAGGGCTCTGAGCAAACCTTTGGATGTGTAAAACTGCTGCCTGGTGGGACAGAGGGGACCTGGAGTGGCTGATCCTTGAGTCTTTGGGACAGAGGTCTGTGATTGCCCTCCCTATGCCCACTGACTCTACTGACTGCTTGTCTCAGGCCACTCTCCACTATAAAACTCAAGGTGTGGCTTGAATCTTTGAACTATAAACTCAGGTATTCATTCATTCACTTTATTTCATCAGTAAACACTAAACATCTACGTGTGGGAACTCTTTCGGATACTGAGGATAAGTCAGTAATGAAAAAGAAATGTAGGTGTTCAGCGCATTTTTGCACCTTCTTTGCCATCTCTCTCCTGGGTAAAGTGAGAGGCCATCTTGCTGCTGCAGCCCCCCTGAAGCCTCAGCTCCCGGGACGCTTGCTGGGGGCGGGCCCAGCAGAGGTGAAATCCTGCAGTCTTGGCCGTGCCCGCAGATCCATGAGAAAGGGAAGGCTCCCCTCTGCCGGAATCTCGTGGCATTGCAGGGCAGAGTGGCCCTGAAGTTCCAAGAGCATGCGCCGAACCTGGCTCCACCCATGCACAGGCGGCCAGGCGGAACAGGAAGTGCCGCGGTAGTCAGGTCTGACGCCGATTCGGTTACCAACAGCTCCCAGTGTGTGGACTTTCGGACAGTACAGGTTTCCTTTTATCTGCCCCTACCCTCTTGAGGCCATCTCTAGGCCTCTTTAAGGATTTTGGCTGCTTCCCTTTAGGGATCCCTTGATCACTTAGTGCTATTAAAATATGGAGGCGCCCCTGCCCCAGCGGTCTCTGTAGATAGGTGTTGAGGAACCGCAGAAGAAGTCCTCTGATGGGGTGCACCTGTCACGATTGGTGGCTGGCGCTCTCCTACCCAGGAAGCAGAAGTTCTGTGGTCTCCTACCCGTCCTTAGGGCTGAGTGCTTGAAACAGGGCACTCTGCAACTATCCTAAACAAGTTCCATTTGTTTTATGTTATTAGATACTGTAAATTAGTAATATAAACATGTAATTGGTACTCATTTATGAAAATGTCAAAAGATTCTTTTCGTAACCATTTTTATTTTATGTGCACTGGCGTTTTATTTGCATGTATGTCTATGTGAGGGCATCAGATCCCCTGGAACTGGAGTTAAAGATAGTTGTGAACTACCATGTGGATGCTGGGAATTGAACCTGGGTCCTCCGGAAGAGCAGTCAGCGTTCCTAACTGCTGAGCCATATCACAGCCCTATAGACTCTTTCACATTTACTTATTATTTGTATGTGTGTGTAAGCATGAACATGCTACAGCCCACATGAGTGAGAATTTGTGGGCTTCTCTCCATCATGTGGATTCTGGGATCAAACTCAGATTGTCCAACTTGGTGGTAAGTACCTTTACCCACTGAGCCATCTCAGCCTGATGGACTGAGCAACAAAAATATTACTTATTTGTTTAGAGACAAGGTCTCACCGCTTGAACAGCGTGGCAGTGCAGAGCCCCCGCCCCCATCCCGTGGGCCCCCTGTGGATAAGCAGTCCATCCAGCTTCTTATTGTACCTTCTAGATGAGTTGGGTAAATCCAGTGGCTTGTTGAATACCTGCTATGTCCTTGGTGTTGGTGAGTAGGGTAGCTTTGAGTAAGTCTTTCAGGAAGATATAAAATTAAATATGCCCCTAGTACCAACAACCAGAAGAGTGACTTATTCGTTTGTGTGCGTGGCGGGGGGGTGGGGGAAGGGGGAGGGGCTGTGCTGTGATGTGGGGGGGGGCTTCAAGCACACTAGGCTAGCACTCTACCACTGAGCAAGAGCCCTCCGAATTCATTTTGATGAGTAAAACAATTTATTAGGGGTTACTTACAGAGTGATGGACATGGGACAGATGGACACGGTCTTTTTGAGGTAACCAGTCTGTCCCCAGCATCAAGGTCCTATTCTGTCTCTAGTCTGCAACATAATTGTAAACCTGGGTTCTGAGTGCCACCCAGTGTTTAACTCCAGGGCCAGACAACCAAAAGGCACAGAGCAGAGCAGAGTCAGGGAAAGCTGTTCACTTGTGCGTAGTCTGTGTTCCCTTATCAGGGTTTTCCCTGTCTCAGCAAACACCATCCCGCTGCGGGTGAGGTGGAGTGCTTTGCTGCAGCCTGGCGTGAGAGGTGGAGTCCACTCTAGCTAGAGGACCAGTCTCTGCAGATGGCAAATGAAGGAGGCAAAAGCGGCCCTGATGGCTTAGACGTAGGACAGCCATTGACAGCCATTCAGAACATTGACGTGGGCTCCGTAGTCACGGCACACACACACACACAATAAAGCTCAATGTGTTCAGCTGTATGTTTGTGGGAGAAATTATATTGGCCTAAGATTATTGCGAATAGCATTCGGGGTATTATTATATGTTATGCACCCTGTGCACCGTGCTTCCATGGAGATGGATTGTATAGAATGGTACAGAGGTCCCCCCTCATCCACAGGAGATGTATTTCAAGATCTGGAGTAAATGCCCGAAAGCTTGGCTAATACCGAGTCTTAGAAATAATGTATTTTTTTTCTGTTTGCATACCTATGATAAAGTTTAATTTATAAATTAAGCACAGTAAGAAATTAACAGTAAGGAATGAAATAGCAGCAATAATAACAATATGGTGCGATGAAAGGTTAGGTAAATATCAACTCTCTCAAAAAGTCTTACTGTGTTCTCACCTATAGGAAGTACTTTCCAGCTTCTCTCTGGCGTGTCTGAGTTTCTGGCCACACCACTCCCCCTTTAGGGGAAGAATTTATTTATTTAACAGTCTGGTGATTGAATCCAGGGCTTTAAGCATCTAGGGAAGTATTCTAGCACTGAGAGACCTTCTCATCTCTGAGGTCATTATTAAGTACAATACACTTAATAATTATATAGTTATTCCTTGAACACAGCCCGGGGTCCTGTGACCGGCCTCATAACCGGGATGGCTACCCAGTGACTTCTGGGTAGATGGCGTTCATGGCACAGACTGTGACTTCTGGGTAGATGGCGTTCATGGCACAGACTCGTGTCTAGGAAAAAGTGGGATGATGGGAAACTTCATCATGCTACTCAGAATTATGTGTAATTTAAAACGTAGAAAACCTTTATTTCTGGGGTCCTCTAACAGTTTCAAACCGTGGTTGACCTCAGGTAGCTGAAAGCGTGGGCTGTGAAACGGCGCAGAGGGATTGCTATAAATGCAGAACCACGTGGACTGCATCCTTGCTGAACAATTGTAGGGGCTTTAGGAGACTTATTTATTTATCTTTGTGTGGGTGGGTGTTTTGCCTACACGCATGTCTGTGCACCACGTGTGTGCCTGGTGCCTGTGGAGGCCAGAAGTGGGCATAGGATCCCCTGGGACTGGAGTTACAGACAGTCGTGAGCCACCATGTGGGTGGTGGGAACTGAACCCATGTCCTCTGGAAGAGCAGCAGCCAGTGTTCTTCACCAGTGAGCCATCTCTCCAGCCCAGGAGTTTTTGACTGTATTCTATTTCCGTATTGCATCGTGACTTTAGAATCGAATGTTACACAATGTGTGACTCTCCGTATGTAATGGAGCACCACACCAAGCAGATATTGAGCACTGTGGCTTTGAATGATAATTTAAATGATGTTAATCCTGTAGTTACCACCTATAATTTAATCTGTCAGGCATAAGCTTATATGTACTGTCTTCTAGTCTCACAACAATTACACACGGCTAGAATCATATTTTACTGCTGTAAGGGGCGGGGCAGGAGGTAGCAACGTGAAGAAGTGGAATAATTCTTAGATCAGACAGGAAGAGAGAGGCTGCTCTGGGGCTCGGCCCCAGGGGTGTGTTGTTGCCCCATCGTTTTTTTTTTGCACTGCACTTCTGGGCGGGGTTATTTTTTTATCTTTTTGTATACCCCAGAGAGGTGTCTAAAGAAGGCTGGGGGTGGGTCTTAGGAAGGGGGAGGGCTGGGCTGGTGGTCGAGTGGGCAGGGAACGTGGGGAAGTTCACGTGAGATTGCGTGGGAGAGTGAAAGGGAGTCAGGCCTGGAACTCCTGGGGATCCCCCTGCCTGCATCCTCCTAGCACTGAGATCAAGGGTGTGGAACTAGTTACAGATGGTTGTGAGCTGCTGCCATGTGGGTGCTGGGAATCACACCCAGGTCCACGGAAGAAGAGCTACTCTAACCACTAAGCTGTCTCTCCAGCTCCTGAGCCTGAGTCTTTCCATGGGTGCAGGGATCTAACTCATGTTAATACAGCACACACTTTGCTAAGCCATCTCTCCATCCTTGCTTAATTTTTTTAAGATTTATTTATTATGTATTTTTAAATTTATTTTCGACAGGGTCTCACTGACTCACTGTGTAGATGAGGCTCCCCTTGAGCCCATAGAGATCCATTTCCCTCTGCCTCTGTCTTCAGAGTTCAGGTATCCCTCCATACCTAGCTTAGTTATTCTTTATTTGCACTTAAAAAAAAAAGATTTTATCTATTTATTTGATATATATGATGAGTACACTGTAGCTGTCCTTAGACACCAGAAGAAGGCATCAGACCCCATTACAGATGGTTGTGAGCCACCATGTGGTTGCTGGGAATTGAACTCAGGACCTCTGGAAGAGCAGTCAGTGTTCTTAACCTCAGAACCATCTCTCCAGCCCCTTGTTTTAGTTTTTCAAGGCAGGGTTTCTCTGTCTAGCCCTGGCCATCCTGGAACTTGCCCTGTTGACCAAGCTGACCTTGAACTCAGAGATCTACCTGCCTCTGCCGCCCATGTTCTGGGATTAAAGGTGTGAGCCACCACTGCCAGGCTTCTATTTTTATTTTATGTGTATCAATGTAGTGTGTGTGTGTGTGTGTGTGTGTGTGTGTGTATGTATATGCATCATGCATACATGACTGATGCCCTTGGCAGTCGGAAGAGAATGTTGGAATTACAGATGGTTATGAACCATCACGTGGGAACCAAACCTGGGATCCTTTGTGAGAGAGTGCTCTCAACCACGTGCCAACTCCATTCTCCATTCTCCACCTCAGCTCCTTTCTCCTTTTTTTGTTTTTTTTGTTTTTTTGTTTTTCAAGACAGGGTTTCTCTGTGTAGCCCTGGCTGTCCTGGAACTCACACTGTAGACCAGGCTGGCCTCGAACTCAGAAATCCACCTGCCTCTGCCTCCCAAGTGCTGAGATTAAGGTCATGCACCACCACCGCCCGGCCCTTTCTCCCATTTTTAAGATAACAGTATTTATCTTTTCCTCTTTGTGTGTGTGTGTGTGTGTGAGTGTGTGTGTGTGTGTGTGTGTGTGTGTGTGTGTGTGTGTGTGTGTAGGCCAGAGGTGGACACTGGCTGTCTTCTTCAATCCTTTTGCTGTGTTTTTGTTTTTTTGAGATAGGGTGTCTCTATTATCCCTGGCTGTCCTAGAACTCACTATGTTGATGAAGCTGGTCTCAAACTTACAGAGATCTACCTATTTCTGCTTCCTGTGTGCTGGTATTAAAGGCATGCATCACCATATCTGGCTTTCCTCAGTCATTTTTTTAGTAGAAAATTACATATTTAATTTGTATGCATCTGTGTATCTTTGTATGGGTGTTATGCGCATATGTATGGGCAGAAGCCCTGGAGTTAAAGGCAAACAAATGACCACACTAGGCATGCTTGAGCGCACATACATACACATATGCGTTCATGCATACATGTGAGTGTATGCACATGTGCTCATGCATGTATATGTATATGTATATGCGGATGTGTCTGTGTGAGTACATTCCACATGTGTGAGAGTACCCACGAAGCCAGAAGAGGGTACAGGAGCCCCGGCAATAGGAGTTACAGGTGGTTGTGAGGCCCGGGGTACTGGAGACCAAGCTCTGGCCCTCATGAAGAGCAAGAAGTGCTCTGAACTCTGGAGCCATCTCTCCGGCTCCTATTGTTTGATATATATATATTTTTAATGTGAGTTCTAGGGTTTTGAACTCACATCCTCATGCTGACACAGCAAGTGTTTTTCTCATTGAGATACCTTCTCAACTATTATTTACATTTTGTGTATGGGTGCCCTCCCCCACGTCCTGGGGATGGAACCCAGGAACTCCAACATGTTAAATAATGCTGTGTCCCTGAGGCCCAGCACTGGACAGTGGTTTCAGAGCTTTGTGTGCACTAGATCTTCTACCCTATGCTATCTCTAGGCTACTAGTTCCCCTACTTTACTGACAAAAAAAATTGAATTATAGAGTAGCGATTACTGTATATAGTTACTGTGTGAAAGGGCCAAGATTGAACCAGGAAACGTGGCTCTGAAGGTTTTATCTTTAACCGTGGCGTACTGTGAATACATCTTTTCAAGCAGTGGATCTCAGACTTTAATGTGTATCAGAAGTACTAGAAGCCTGGCTGAGCCTCAAATGCTGGGCCCCAGCGCTCTGGATGCAAAGGCTGGAGTGCAGCTTTAGTATTTCTAGCCAGTGTCCACTTGATGTGGATGCTGCCGGTCTGGGGACCAAACTTTGAGAACTAAGTCTTTTCTATCCCATACTTACCTCTTACTGACTGGGAACTGGTACAAGCATAATCTTCAGTGTAAAGATGCAGGGAATTAAAGTTACCTGCCCATGGCTACGCAGACCACCCACCCATCCATCCATCCATTCATCCATCCACCCATCCATCTATAATCCAGCCATCCGTCTGTCCATGCATCCATCCATCCACCCATCCATCTGTCCATCCATCCATCGTCCATCCATCCATCCATCCATCCATCCATCCGTCCATCTATAAGCCATCCATCCATCCATCCATCCATCCATCCATCCATCCATCAGTTGGGCACATTACTACTAAGCTTTATGCCTGCCTTAGTGGCGTTGACTTAAGCTAGAATCACCAGGAGCCTGCCTTGGGGGACATGTAATCTCAGCTTCAAAATCCTGAGACAGAGACAGGAGGATCTAAGTTCGAAGCCAGCCTGATCTGCTTAGCCAGATTCTCTAAAAAAACAAACAAACAAACAAACAAAAAAACAAAAAGAAAGAAAGAAAGAAAGAAAGAAAAGAAAAGAAAAGAAAAGAAAAGAAAAGAAAAGAAAAGAAAAGAAAACATACAAAGCATCATGGTGTATGTCTGCAATCCCAGTATTTGGGAGGCTGAGGCAGGAGGATTAATTGAGGGCTTGATGTAACCCAGGCTATATAATGAGTTCAAGTCATCCTGGGCCATAAGGTGAGACTGATTCACAAAAAGCCAACACCAGGGCTGGAGAGAGGGCTTGTGCTTACAAACCTCTGTTTTTCTTGTGTGGGATGTGGGTTTGGTTCCCAGCACCCATGTGGTGGCTTACAACTACCTACAATTCCTGTTCCAAGAGATCTGACACCCACTTCTGACTTCCTTAGACACCAGGCATGTATGAGGCACCTCATACATACACGAACACAAACAAAACACTCACACTCATTAAAAACAAACAAAACACAAAACACCGAGAAAGAATTATCTGGGATGCTTTAGACATTCCAGTGCTCAGGGCTCCTTCCCAGACCAATTAAATTGGAAACTAAGAGGGAGACAGGAAGATCCAGGCATTATCTCCTATACTAAGGCCTGAATTCTGAAGCATTCAGGGCTCTGTGAGCATTGCTGTGCTCAGCGGAACCTGATGATACAGAACCTTTGACAGCCACATTGTCCTCATTATCCTAGGAGCACCAGGGACCTCCTCAGGAAGAAGTACCACTTCCCTAGGAAGCAGAGAAGCGTGTTTCCTCATAGCCTGTGTATGTGTGTGCATATGTGTGTGGGATGGTAAGACGGTGGCTTGCACAGTGTCATGTAGAAAGATCGGAGAGACCTGGCAGTGGTGGCTCACACCTTTGATGCTAGCAGTCATGACACAGAGGTAGGCGGATCTCAGAGTTCAAGGCCAGTCTAGTCTACAGTGTGAATCCCAGGACATCCAGGTTCTACAGGAAAACTCTGTCTACAAACAAATGAAAGGCAGGAGAACTGGGTTTGGTCCTTTTGGGCAGTTCTTATCATTCTATTTCTGGAGAATATAGTAGCTTCAGGACCACGGGTGCTTAGAACTGACCGTGGGTGACGAGCTTGGGTTTTTCCAATCCCTCCCTCCCTGGAAAGGAAGAAGGAAGCAATGACTGTGTCCATTTTCCACAGACACTTGGCAGGCTCTGTCTTTCCCTCATTGCTGTCTTTTTCCCAGCACCCGTCTCAGCCTCCAGGGTATCTGGTCGTGTTAACTAGAGCCAGGCTGGGGTTTCTAATAAGGAACACAAGTTCTTCACTGACAACCATTGTTCACTGGCCAGACACCCCCAGTTCCCTCTGTTTGCAGGGCTGAGAGCGCCCACCCCTCCCCACCCACCACACTCTCCTCTGCATATGCAGCAGCTGGCTGGTGTGTGGGAGAGGGAAATGTGATGGAGGGAGAGCAATTGATTCTCTGCATGTCTCCAGGCGCCTGTTCTAATGAGGCAGCCGGCAGCAGGAGGCCTCACTCAGGCTGATCTTGTGGGTCTCTGCTCTTGCTGGACCTTACAGGATTGCTGTGAGGTTACGGCCTGGGCCTAGTGTGCGTGGGCCTGTACGTCATATCGAATGCAGTGTTAGTGTCAGTTACTTAGATGGCATAGTGAGGCGTATGATTGAAGTGTTCTCGAGTACACTGTGCCGTGATTGAGCTCACGCATGCTGGTATGTGTGTGTATGTGAGCGCGCATGTGCTAGTTTCAATCTTGGCCTGTGGGGCCGGGGGCTGCAGGTCTCAAATTCCTTTGCTATTTTTAGGGGCCATATCAGCTCAGCTGTCCAGGAGCCTGAGTGTGTGTCAGAAGGAAAGTGCCACCCTTCCTGTCTCCTGTCCCTAACCCCAGGACACTGTCCCCAACCCATGCCCTTATTTGAGGAGCCTCCTTTCCCTTCTACCCAGACCCCATTGCTCTCTGGCTGTGCACATACCTGGTACCCGCAGTCCTCTAGCCTCTGCTGTCTCCACAGCTCTGGCAGGGTTGGGCAGCTGCAGCGGGAGGGGCTTGGGGGAGGGAGGGGCCCAGGGGCGGGGCCGCAGCCTGTGCTATTCTGAGCTGCTAACGGGAGCAGCAGAGAGAGGAGACTCCTTGCTCTGGGCTGCTCCAGGCCAAGCCATGCGGGTGAGTGTCCTTCTGACCCCAACCCCGGAAATGTCCCAGTCTCCCCACCATGTTTCCTCATTTAGGAAAGGAAGGCGTCCCGTTATTTCCCCAGATGTGGCAGAAGTAGGTGGAGAGGAAGGGGTGGAGCCGCCCCGGGGCTCCTCTCTCAGTCACTTGGTTGAAGGGACAGTGCATGGCCCCAGCTGCCTCAGAGCCCCTAAGAGGCAAGGCACATGCTGGGTCTGACTCATGATTTGGGGAGCTCTGGAGGGGAACCATCTTCTAAACCTCAGTTTCCTGGGGCCACCTCCTCCACCCCACAGACTGAGGCGTGCCCCTCCCACAGTGATGATGGTTGGGAGGCTTTTATTTCTTCAGAGCCTAGAAGCCCGAGCATGTCTTTGGAGAATTTGGTCCTGCTTTGGGCTGGTGTGGTAGCCTCCTCTGCCCTCTTACTCTGGACTAGATGGGAAAGATGGCCTTGACAGGCGATGGTCTTTGTGGTTGGCTAGAACCTTCTTACTATACTCAAGAAGAGCCCAGCATGGCCTCCTCCATTTCCGTGCCCGGGGTTACTTAGAAGAGACACACATGGCAGGCATCTCGAGAGGCCCTGTCTGTGAGCCTCTATCTTAATTTAAAGAAAACTTTTTATACGTGTGTGTGTGTGTGTGTGTGTGTGTGTGCGCGCGCGCTGGCCCACCCCGGGTGCCTTGGCTTGTGTACAGAGGTCAGAGGACAACTTGTGGGAGTTGATCCTCTCCTTCCACCATGTGAGTTCTGAGGACCAGACTCGGGTCCTCAGGCTTCAGCAACAGCATCTTAACCCCCCAACCACCCTGCCAGCCCATGGCTCTCTTTTAGCAAGTTATTCCAGAGAAGTAAGTTCCTTAAAAAAGCCAGTGAGGAGAGACACAGGGAGGCAGGCCACCCTGCCCTCCCCTCCGCCCCTCCAGCCTCTGAGGGTAAGGTTTTCAGTTGAGTCAGCAGTTGGCTGAGCGTGAGCTGGCCTGTGCAGAGGTGTGTCAGAAGCCTGCGATGTGCCCACAGCGTCCGTATCTCTCTGTGCCCAGAGAACTGCCCTGTTCCAGCTGCCAAACTGGCACCCCTGTGGAGGTGCGTGGGGGCAGAGCAGGGTGGTGCCCAGGGAGGGGCTCCTCACTCCGGGAGCTGAGTGCTCCCTGCTCTAGCCTACTCCCCACCCCATCCTGCATCCCAGGCCACCAGCACCTTGCTTGTCACAGACTCGGGGCCATGGGAAATGGCACTAGCAGATGGCAAAGTGCCCTGCAGAGAAGCCTTGAGTGTCCTCAGACAGGGGAGGCCCCAGCGGCCCGGCTGGCTGTCCGAGGAAACCCTGGGCCTTCTGCAATTGCAGTGGGGACAGGAAGCTGTCCCATGGCACCTGCTTCCTCCGGGTGGGTAGGCAGTGGCCCAGGGTTCTCTGCTGCTTTCTGTTCCGCCCTGCTGTGGGGGAGGGGGCTCGGCCAGAGGCTGGCTCTGAGGGCCACCTCTCCTTCCTCCCTTCCTTTGGCTGGCAGTGTGGCCTTGGGGCCCTTCCCTTCAGGACTTCCCTCTTTCTGAGTGGAGGGCCGTGGAAACTGTCGCTCCAGCCTCTGATGTGGAAAGGCCCACGGCGGGGAGGTGAAGAGGGAGAGAGGGGAGAGCTGGCCACACTCCCTTCCAGTAAGCCCTGAAGGCTTGGTGAGGGACAGATCCGAGTTTTCATTTTAGATCTGTCACTTGCTGTCATGAGGCCATAGCAAAGTCACGTGATCTTCTGGGTCTTCCTTGCTCTTTTGTAAAGCAAGACTCATGCTGATGTCTACTTCAAAGGGATATTGTGAGCATCAAATGGGACGCTGCTTGCTTGTTAGGGGCTGAGCGCTCTGCCTCGCTTGCACCAAGAAGAGGCTCAGTAACCGTGCACTGTTGGCTGGGTCGGCTGCTCAGAGGCGGAGGCTTGGTAAGGCGCGGGAAGGAGACGTTACTGCCACTGGCGCTGTTCTTTCTCCCCTTCCCCTGCTCCTCAGAGGGGTGGGTGCTGGGGTGGAGTCGTCAAGGGGAGATTCTCCTGAGAGAAGAGCATTGACAATGTTGTTGGCACTGGGCAACAGGCTGGACACTTTCCTTGGCCACTGATGGCATTTCCGTTCCCTCTAGACACAGTCTCTGTCTTGGACTTACCTGCTGCTCTTGGGACTTGAATGTCTGGCTTAGACATGTAACACTTAACGACATCCGTCCCAGCTGGGCATTCCTGGCCTGCAGGGCTGCCCAGCAGGTACGATTGTCCTCAGGGTCTTTGAACTCCTCTATTTCTTTCTTTTCCTTTTCCTTCTCTCTCTCTCTCTCTTTAAAGATTTATTTATTATATGTAAGTACGCTGTAGCTGTCTTCAGACACTCCAGAAGAGGGCATCAGATCTCATTACAGATGGTTGTGGGCCATCATATGGTTGAGAATTGAACTGAGGACCTTTGGAAGAGCAGTCGGTGCTCTTACCCACTGAGCCATCTCTCCAGTCCTCTCTCCCTCCCTCCCTCCCTCCCTCCCTCCCTCCCTCCCTCCCTCCCTTCCTTCCTCCCTCCCTTCCTTCCTTCCTTTCTTTTGAGATTTATTTATTTTTGTATGTGTTGGCGTTTTGCCTATATGCAAACCTATATGAGACTGCCACATCCTCTGGAGCGGGAGTTACAGACAGTTGTGAACTACTATGTGGGTGCTAGGAATTGAAACTAGGTCCTCTGGAGAGCAGCCAGTGTTCATAACCACTGAGCCATCTCTCCAACTCTCATCTCTCCTTTCCTTGACACAGTGTATTGTGGGAGCTAAGGGAGGGTTGTGGGTGTTGACACGGGGTAGGGCAAACCCCAGCCTTGCCTCCCTGAGTGACAGGAGCCTTTGGGGCTGAGGGTAGACAGTGCCTCAGCAGATTTCTCCTCATTGAAAACAAATGATTCTAGCTATTATTATCTCTTTTTTTCTTTTCCCTTTTTTATTGACTATTTAGCCATTTTACAATAAAAGCAAGCAGTAAGTAACGGCTGCACAGCAAAATAAATAGCCAGGATGTCTATTGTGTTTAATTTACAACATTTACAAAATTATTATGATCATCATTTGCAGGCTATTTATGTTCTCATTCTTTTTGATTGATGTCATTTTGTGTGGAATTTTCCATATGGTTTCATTGTCCACATCTTTGTCTTTATAAATGGCAGCATACCCATGTGTTGGGTTAACGCCGTTGTTTCCCTAACCGGCTCTCATTCCAGCCCCTTGGGCTGTTTGCACTTTGACTGTCCTGTAGAGTGCATCTCTGGAAAAGTGCTTTCAGGAGCTTGCGGGTTTCCTTTTCCTCTTTGTCTCTCCACGTCAGATCATTGGCATATATCCCTGCAAATGGGCTGGCTAGGCCAGAGAGGATGCACAGCCCCGCCTTCCTCATCCTGGCCCCACCACCCCGAGTTTGCTATCTCTCTATCATTGCTAAGTTTGATTTACACCTCTCTTGCTTGTGTCACCTCTCTGAGAACCAGGATGGACAAGTCTTATTCTCTGTAGTGTATATGAGGCAAAGAGACCAGATGGAAATGAGCTTTGGGCCAAGAACCTTGCCTTCTCCCCTGTTTCCTCCATTGTCTTATGACTGACAACTTGTCAGAGCCTAATGGTGTGATGAGTAGGAGAGAGTCCTGGCTAGGAGGAAATCCCAGTCAGGGATGACATAGTTACCAAGACCCCTCCTGGCTGCGGATGCCAGCTCTGCCGCTTCACTGAAGAGCTCAGCAGCTCTCCCTCTGGTCCTCCTCTGTAAGCAGCGTGCTGTGAGGAGAGCGAGGGGTGAAATGACTCAGGAGAGAGTGCTCAGGGCCATGGCTTTCCTTTCCATTCTTCAAGGGAGGAAAGTGGTCAGAAGTGACACGGGAAAGAGATGGCGGGGCCTCAGAAGGTGTTGGGGACATCCTGGAGTCTCCCTTTTGTAAATTCAGAAACTCAGCTTGGAAAGATTGGATACACGTGCAGCCACACTGCCAGCCTGTGCCACGGCTTGAGCCAGATCTCCTGGGACCCAACACCGAGGAAGAGAAGCTGGTGAAGGAGGCGGTATAGACTTTGGAGTTGGACCAACTTTAGATTAAATCCAAGCTCCACTGGGGAGTCAGAGGCAGGAAGATCAAGAGTTCACGGTCATCTTTGGCTGCACATAGAATTGAGGCAGGTATAGGCAATGTGAGATTCTGTCAAAACAAAACAAAACAAAAATCCCCCCAAAGAATAAAATCCAAGCCCCATAATATAGTCTTTGTGACATAATAACTTTCAGAATTATTTTTCCTCATCAGCGAAATAAAATAATAATGATTCCATGTCAGAAGATTACATTAGAAAATCTGGGCTTGCTGGGTATGGTGTACAGATGTGTAATTTCAGCACCCAGGAGGGCTAAGGCAAAGTGATCACAGCAAGGCAAACCTGGTCTATATATTGAATTCTAGGCCAGTCTGGGCTACATAGCAAGACCCTGTCTCAAAAGAAAAAGTAAATAATAAGATAAATTAGGCTGAGGAGATGGCTCCTTAGGTAAATGCTGTACAAGCACTGGGACTGAGTTTGGATTCCAAGCACCCATATGAACAAGCCCGGGTGTGGCAGGCAATGTGTATCTGTAACCCCCACTGGAGAGAGGAGACAGAGGGAGGGGCCGGGAGTTGTCAGCCAGCTAGGCTAGTCAAAAGAGCAAGCCCTGGGTCCACCGCCCGGCTGCCTCACACATTCTTAAGTGGAAGTACTGGCAAGTTGGCCTGGTGGCTCAGTCAGTGCTCCCCAGCCTGACAGCCTGGGGGAGCACCACAGGACTCACATGGTTGGAGAGAGTTGTCCTGTGATCACACATGCACCATGGTGCATGTGCGTCTGCACACTCACACATGCACATATAAATAAACGTAATAAAATTAAAAGAAATAAGGTGGAGACGTGATTGAGAAAGGCATCCCGATGTTAACCTCTGGCCTCCCGCACTTTTTCTGCCTGAATGAATACACCCACACCCACACTCAAATAAGTGAATGGAAGAGTGAGTGAATGGACGAGGAAGAATGAATAGATAGTTAGGGAAATGTATGTTAAATACCTTGTATAGAGCCCATTCCAGTGCAGGCATTCCTTATTCAGTAGTTAATGCTGGAAATGGCTAAAGTTACTGGAGCAGAAATGTCCGGTCTGGGACAAGAGCCTTCTCTCTGGGCGTCCTCGATCCACAGCAAGTCTCTAGCTCTGGGAGAAATGTGTTTTAACATCTGGAGTCACAGCTACAGAGGCATTGCCATCAGGTCTGGGACCGGAGTTCCTTCTCTGCTCCCTATTGGATAAAGATGACCTGCCCCTGGTCCCTAACAGCTGAAAGAGAGGAGAGATTCAGGCAGTTCTCGTCCAAGGCACAGAGGCAGTTTCCTCTGGGGCCATCCCCGCATGCTGTCAGAGTGAAACTCCCTGTAGTAGCTGGTGTGGAGGAGCGAACCAGGTGTCTAGTGGGCAGTGTCCTTCTGGGGCATACAGCACCCCTAGACAAGTAGGGAAACGCAGACTTGACTTCAAGGACCAAATGAGTCAATTAAATTTAAAGCCTGTAGCATATTAACTGGATAGAAAGACAGAAGTCAACAGAGCTGATTAAAAATAGGGCCAGAGTATAGCTCATAGGTGGAGCCCTTGCCTCATGTGTGTGAGGCTCTGAGTTCCATCCCCAGCATTTCAAAGCAGAGCTAACTTCTAACTGCTTGTTTATCACGATCAGCTATAGGAGCGAACCAATTCGTTCTATAGAATCCAAGTGATTCTTTAGTGAAGCCTCTCCTGGGCAAGGGTGGATTCTGGTGCTGAGGACCTGCGGTTAGGAAAACTGCCACTCCACAGACCCCTCTTTCCCAACAGGCAGAGGGCTACAGCCGGGAGGCAGAGGTGCTGGGGTCCTGGGGCAGCTTGCTTGCTCTCTCTCCTGGAGAATCAAGGGCACGAGTGGCTCTCCATCCCCCTCCCAGACGCTTACAGTTCTGGGTCTGGAGGTGACTTTATTCATTATCTAGTCTAGTCCCTGATTCTCCAGGCAGGCCCAGAGGGGTAAGGTAGCTTATTTGAGGACACACAGCTTCCCAGTTTAGATGTTCTCCGTCAGACACCCACCTTGCCTCTGTTTTCTTCCCACAGTTTATTTCCCAGTCCTTCCATCACCCGAGTTTTGGAACCCTGCCTCCTAGCCTCCTTTCCTCTTGTCACCCACAGCATTCGTCCCAGCGGGTCTGGCCTTTAGGAAGACTCTGAGCCCCTGAGAGGCCCCACCCCTATTTCTTCTCTGACTGGTACAGGTGCCTCCAGCACCATGGCCTTCTCATCGCGATTTGCCTTCTGGGAGCAAAAGGGAAGTTGGATTTCAAAACCCTGGTTCTCTTGTGTGCTCGGCATGGTGAAGCTACAGTGGGCTTGGGGCTTGTGTGTGCATTTGGGGGTGCAGGGAGAATGGCCAGTGGCTGGGGAGCCCTTTTCTGTCTTGATGGCTTCTGTGCTGAGTCACTCTCTTCCCTGAGCTCCACCTCTGGTAAGCTGAGCTGCCTTTTGTGCGGGCTGGTGCCTCTCCAAGTTAGTCCCTCCACACCCTTCCACAGCCTGTAGCTCAGACTCAGCCCTGGGACTGTGGGGTTCAGGGGAAGGCTCAGCCCTGATGCCTGTGGAGCCCAGAGTCTGGGGAAGGAGGTGGGTAGAAGAAAGGAGCTCCTAGCGGGGATGGTAGCCAGTTGGCAGCTAGCGCCGGAGGGTAATCCAGGCCGTGGCACTTGGGCATGCCTTTGTGCATATGCACAGTCTCTGGCTGGACAATGACCTACACAGCCAGAAGCTTTAGAGGGGGGGGAGAGGGCGTGAGTCAGCCCGAGGCTAAATCCAGAGCTGAGCTCATACCTGTGCTCCAGTGTCCCAGACACTTTGGGGGGCAACCAGTATTTCCAATGCCTCCCCTTGGACAGCCATTTGGGACCCCAGACACAGGCTACTGGAGAAAGGACAGATTTGGAGCTGGTGAGGGACACAGAGTGAACTTAGAATCTGGGCCATATGTGAAGTCAAGCTAACAGCACTGTGTGCATTAATGAGAGTGTTTGTGCTTTGGGAATACTTAATATCCTCTAACCTGTGTGCCTAGGGGCTACTGCATGGTGTGATCCCCGTGGGGAGGGATGGCTGCCCTTGCCGAGGAGGACGGCAGGTGCAGACCTAGCCACCCTGCATGTATCGCAAGGGCCCTCCGCTTCCCCTTCTCTGCACAGACCCCAGCTTCTGAAGTAGGGAGCTTTCTTCTGTGAGTCGTCCATGCCACTGAAAACTGACTGAACCCTGGACCCATTGACTATGCTTCGTAGACAGGCTGTGGCTTCAGTCCTGCAGTGACCATCATGCTGGACAGTGTCCAGGCACTGACCATGGACCTTGGTTGAAAGTGAACAGCCCCACTTCTCTATTAGATAATTGATTCTGGATGTTGCTAAGAATATCTTCCATTAGACGTCAAGGCTTCTTCCTGGGCTCCTGTCTTCCTACTATTCGGGAAAGAAGGGCACGCTGAGGCTGTTATGGGGATAGGAACAGAGCCTGGGGAAGGGGGAGCATTACGTTTCCCGGGACTGCCTGGGTTTAGGAGGCAGAGGTGCTAGAAGAGCGGGCTCTTCTGACATTGGGGCCCAGCCCCTTGGAGTCCATTCCCAGCTTGACAGCACTGGAAGAGCCTCCAGAGCGTCCACATCACCAGTCCTTTTCCGGACTGGTGTCTGCCGTTTGCCCTGACTCTGCACCTTCTGTCTGACTCAGGCTGCAGCTCTGGCTGTAGCGGGAACCCCCACCCCAGTCAGGGATCTCTCTCTGCTGCCTGGATGGCAGCTCTGTGACCCTGAGATAATGATGTGGTGGACCTCTGACAGCCCCGGTGGGCCACTACCTAGCCCACAGCATTCTTGGGCTCTTACAATGCTGTCTCTGGGCAGTCTCAATGTCAGGAAAAGAGAAGTCTTGCTCAGACCCCTAGCCTCAACCCCAGTCCCGCTCTGCTTCTCAGGGAGAGAAGGCCCCTAGATCTTTTCTCCCAGCTTTGACCTGCCAGTGACTTCTCTGTCTGCTCCCTCAGGTTAAAGAGGAGGACAAAGGTGTGCCAAAACCCGGCCCTCCAGGCAAAGAGGAAGGGGCTGTAAGTGCTTCCCTGATGTGTGTGTGTGTGTGTGTGTGTGTGTGTGTGTGTGTGTGTGTGTTGGACTGGCCTTGTCCCTTCCAGTGTTGCCGGAGTGGTTTGAGAGAAAGTCAGCAGTGGGGTGGAAGGTACAGTGTGTATAGCACCACTGTGGGTACAAAAGGGAGGAGGGAGGCTAAGGTGCTTGGAGGCCTACCCTCGGGCACCCACCCCAAGCCTCTGGGTACTTTCAGGCTTGGTTTCTTGGACCTTTGGGGGTAGGCCCTGTGGGTAAACTCTCAGGTCAGGGAGCACGGACCAAATGAAAGCTCAGCTGCTGGGAGCCCTCAGCCTGCACTGGGTGGCCCAAGACACAGAGGGATTCAAGGCAGCTGCTGCGGGCGCGTCCACCCCACCCCTCAGCTGTTCTGTGCCCACAGACGCCCAGTGTCCCCATACCCTACCACCTTGGGACAGAGACCCTGAGTAAAGCTCTTATGGGGTGAGAGGGAAGGTACCTTCTGAGCACTGTATCCAAGGGAGGATGCAGACATTTTCAGGATGGGCAGACCGGCCTGGCTGTCCCTACTTCCTTAGATGACTGATTAGCCAGGCTTGTGGCTTCCTTTGAAACTATAAACAATCCCAGAAGGTCAAGGCTAACCTGTGATTTCAAAGGGATGTGATTGAGGTGTGGCGAGCTGCAGAGTAGCCTAGATTATCTTTCTTTCTCTTTCTCTTTCTCTTTCTGACATGGAGAGTGCTCAGGAGAGTGTCTAGCAGGCAAATACAATGTATGTGCCACAAGTTACTATTGTGTCCTTGGATCTGCTTGTGGGGGGTGGGAAGGAAGTCAGGAATGGGAGAGGAGGAGGACCTGGCATTGGGGCTATGGCCAGTCCCACAGTTCCCTGTCCTGCCACCCAGTGCTCGGCCTAAGAAGCTGAGGAAGAACCAGCATCCAGCCCTCCCTCTCCCCGCTCAGTAGAACTTCCCTAGAGCAGAGGCCTGGACTAAGGCCCTGGACTCAGCTGTGCTCAGAAGACGAGGCGCCCTCCGCGTGCGTTGGGTCTGTCATCTGTGAGTCTGTAACCAGGCTCGGCAGCCAGACTTCACAGTGGAGTGATCAGGGAGCAGCAAGTCACTGTCTGCTCAGCTCCTGGATTGACCTTGCCTCCGGCCACAGGCAGTGTGGTTAGCTTCGCAGGAAGCCGCCCCGTCATTAGCCAGCGTGGCCCTCCTAGTAGCTGTCTCTTGCCACCCCAGGCAGTTCCTGGCATAGTGTCAGGGAGGGAGTGGGTACCCTAGAAAGAGAGTGCCAACATACACCAGGCAGCTCCTGGATGCCCAGAGGCTGGTAGCCACCCAGCTGAGCCAGGACCCTGCTCCCCAGGGAGCACAGCTGGGACTACTGGATGCTTAACCCTTTGCGGGCCCCAGTTCCTTCCTCCCATCATTCCACACATGCCCTCTGGGAGGTAGGAGTCCCTAACCCATGAGACGTTTGCCGGAGGGACACAGGGTCAGCACTGGGCGTCTGCAGCTCGTAAGAGTGTGGGTGAAGGGGAGACAGTGGCTACAGACCAGAGGAGCTGGGCGGGGGAGAAGCTTGACTAAGGAGGAGTAGCTTGTCAATTTCTCCCTTCAGGAAGGTCAGGCCGTGGGTCTGGCCACCTAGGGAACTGAGTGACGAAGAAGTAGGGATGGCGAAGGCAGGGAGCCCCGAGGAGCCAGGCCTGGGGCCTCCTTACCCTCCAGCTCTGCTGGCTGTGAGGGAATGGGGTACGGGTGGGTTGGGCCTTGGTTGCTACTCTGACATAAAGGCAGTAATTCTAAGGTGCTCATGGACCTTGGGGCGCCTTGTGTTAGTGTTTTCAGTGACCTTCACACCTTATGGGGGTCTCAGCAGAGTGATCTGTGAGAAAGAGAAGCCAGGTTTTCGGTGCAGTTGTTCTCTAGATGTCTAGACTCTAGAAGGTGGAGAGAGGAGTACTAGGGAAGGGGAGGGAGCATTTGGATCCCCGTGTTCTTTGGTGGACGAATAGAAGTTCGGTCTTGGGGCCTGAGGCCACACCCCCTTTCATCCTGTGTGCATGACATGGGTGTGGCTGTGGGGTTGCTACTCATGTCCTTATGTATTTATGTGACTATAGCTAGAGACCAGCTCTAAGGACAGCAGTGCTCCACCTAGGAGTCCTCAGCCCGCCGCCAGCCCGGTACCCTCAGAGACAGCCAAGAGCCCCGAACCCACTCTCACCATGAATGGCGTGGGGGCTGCCTCGGCCGAAGGCCCAAATGAAGAGGCCCAGGGCCTGTCCCGGAAGCGGGTGGCGAATGCAGTGAGGAAGGTGGTCAGCAAAGTACTGCCTGGCGAGGAGCCTGGGGGTGCCAAGGAGCCTCCCGGCCGAGGAGCCAAGTCCCCTGAGCACCCAGCTCGAGGCAAGAAGGGAGAAAAGACAGCCTCTAGTCCCAAGCCTCCCCCACCGCCGCCGCCACCACCTCCTCCTGCTCCACCAAAGCCTGAAGCAAAGAAGGAGGCAGCCAAGGATGAGCTCTCTGTGGGCCTACGCAGTCTGATGTCTAGGGGCCGAGGCAAGGACCACAAGTCCCGCAGCAAGCAGCCTCCTGGGAAAGGGGAGAAGGCCCCCAGCCAGGAGCCAGCCTCCTCTGGAAAATCAGGCTCTCCAGACATGGTGGACTCCCCAAAGAAAGCAGGATCCCCAGCCAAGCCTGAAACCCCAAACAAGCAGTGCTCCCCAGCCCCAGCTCAAGAGCTGGCTGACCCAAACGTGGCTGGCCTGAAGTTGAACCCCCCTGGAGAGCCGCAGGCCAAGTCCCCAGCCTCTGATGTGCAGCAGGAGGTACCAGAGTGTGCCACTAACCTGCTATGCCCCTCGCCACTCTTACCGGAGGGCTTAGCACCCCCTTGGTGGCCTCCTCAAGCCTGAAGGAGCCTTGCATGACCAAAGCTGGCCCAGGGTTATATGCCCACGGCAGGGGCTGCATGGCTTTCATTAACCCTTTTGCCAGAATGAGCGATGGCCTGGACTCTGGCCTGGCTGCTGAGATGGGACCTACTCACCAGCATGCTGCAGGCCTTTCCACGACAGGCACAACCTGAGTCTTGGCAGATGAGTGCAGGGTAGAGACAGGTTTCTTACGTCAGGTGATCCAGGCTCACACCCTCGGCCTCACCCCGGGAGATCCAGCAAGGCCCATCACCAAGGGCCTGTCTGTCAAGAGGGCAGTTATAATGTAGGCCCTTAGTCCCTTCTGTGGAGCCTTAAGCACTAGGAATTAGTCATTTTCATATCTTGGAATGTTTTATGGTGTACATACAAGTAGCCACCTGCAACCACCTTGTGTGACTGTCACGAACAGTCTCGCTTTAGGATCATAGAAGATCAACGTGGTTCTGCCACCAGAATAATTAAAAAAAAAATCTTTTGTTTGGGGGGCTCTGGAGTTTTGAGTTACAAACAAGGGGTGAGGCCCGCGTCACATGGTGGCTGTGCCGATTAGATAGGATGTGGGTCGTATTCATATGCCAAGCCTGCTCCCTGGCACCAGGTACCCACGATGATAGGGCCAGCAGTATGCTGATGACAGTCACTAATGCCATCACTGCCTGAGCGTCCACCGGCCACAGGGCTCTTGGGAAGCTGTGCCTGGGCGGCAGGTAGGCACAGGGAGTCCCTGTGTGGCTGCACTAGCCCATCTTCACAGGGGTTGGCTCCTTGGCTGGTCTTGAGTTAGAGTCAGTTCTTTTCAAGCTCCTCCACCTTGTGGGTCCTGCTGAGGTCTCGTAGGGTGTATGTCGGGAGCAACGTCAACTTTGACTCTGCTTTCCCAGATTTCTTGTAGCTAGAAGGAGAGCGGAGAGGTGGGTGCCAGGGCACAGCCTGAGGGACCTTAGGCACTCACTGGGTGCTTCCTCTTGGTAGCCATCTTTCCTGGAAGCTGCCTTGACCCCATTCTTCCTAGGTATTGCAGTCTGTAGAGGAAAGCCAGCTGCCACTCCTTCCCACCCTCCTGGCCTGCTCTGTCAGGGCAGTGTGTCCCTGTCCCACAGGGAAGAGTTGGCAGGGGCTTGCTGGCACGATGATCAGGGTAGCAGCTGAACTTCAGTTCCTTGGGGAACCTCTAAGTAGCCAGAGAGTGTCATGTGCCTGCCCCGGGCTGTGGCTGCCCCAGGCTGTGGCTGCCCCGGGCTGTGGCTGTCCTGGGCTGTGCCTGCCCTGGGCTGTGGCTGTCCTGGGCTGTGCCTGCCCTGGGCTGTGGCTGTCCTGGGCTGTGCCTGCCCTGGGCTGTGGCTGTCCTGGGCTGTGGCCTCCTTCCAGCTCTCTGCACCTTCTTCTTGCACTAGGGTGGAGTTGGGGGCTAAGAGGTGTCTTGACCTGGAGTTCATTTCTTGTTCATCCTAGGACAGGAACGAATGGGGTGGAGGGTGGATAACGGGTTACAGTGTTAGAGCAGTGGGAAGAGATACCCCAGGCCTCACAGGTACCTCTCTCTCTCTTTTTCACATCATAGTTTCAAAACTCAAACTGGTGCTCAGCTTGTCTCTCTGCCCGTTCCACTTCTGCACTGGGCCCCCGTGGCTTCCTGGGCTAATAGCTTGGCATGTGGTGCCCCCACTGTCCCCTGGGCCAGAACTAATAGTAGTTTAACCTTTAGACAGGAGCTGACCCTGAGGTCCGGCTGAGTCCTGCAGAGGAGGCACACCAGCGACTTGAGAGGATCTTCACAGCTTCTGTAATGCCACCTCCCTTGTGTATAGGGTTCCCAGGCCCTGGCCCCGTTCTTCCCAAAGCTGGTGGATGGAGAAAGAGGGGGGGGGGAGGAAGGAAGGAAGGAAGGAAGGAAGGAAGGAAGGAAGGAAGGAAGGAAGGAAGAAAAGAAAGAAGGAAGGAAGGAAGGAAGGAAAGGAAGGAAGGAAGGAAGGAAGGAAGGAAGGAAAAAAAAAGAAAGAAAGGAAGAAAGAAAGAAAGAAAGAAAGAAAGAAAGAAAGAAAGAAAGGAAGGAACTCCAGAGTTATCTGTGAACTCTCACAGTGGCTCTTTGGTTGAAGAAAGGAAAGCTGAACTCTATGGCATATTGGTAGTCCGGACAGCCCAGGGCCGTGTGACCACACAGAGGCCCTTCCTAGCTGGGGATCCAGTCTCCTTCTCTTGCCCTGGCCTCCTACTTTGAGGACGCTCATTGGTGTGAGGGTCTGGTGTACAACAAGGCAGGAGTCAGTGTTTCACTTTTTTGTTTGTTTGTTTTTGTTTTTTTGTTTTTCGAGACAGGGTTTCTCTGTGTAGCCCTGGCTGTCCTGAATCTCACTCGGTAGACCAGGCTGGCCTCGAACTTAGAAATCCACCTGCCTCTGCCTCCCAAGTGCTGGGATTAAAGGAGTGCGCCACCACCACCCAGCTGTGTTTCACATTTTGATGCCCTGTGTCTAGACCCATGTGAATATTAACCCTTCTCATTTCTAACACGCAATGTTGAAGATTTGCCTGGCTCCCATTTCTGCCAGAAAGGCTTTGGGGGGCTTTAAGTAACCAGAATGTGGTATAAAGGTCAAGTCTGCCTGCAGGTTTGGGTACTTGACAGGTAGCTAGGGCTGGAGCTGGGTGGAGTGAGGCCTCTGCTTGCAGTGTGGCCACTGTGCCTGCCCAGGTGTGGGACACGGTGGGGGGAGGGGGTGCTCAAAGAATGTGCCTTAGATTTAGGCTGTCAGTTCCCTTGTGTAGCTCTGAAATGTAGTCCTTGGCTCCGGGAGTGGTACCTCTGGGCTCGTGTTTAGAGAAGACAGGCAGCATTCTCTTGGTGTCTGGCACTCTGGGAGCGGGAGGAGGCAGGAGGATGGGGGCGCAGGTCTTGGGTGTTAGGGGGTGGCCTGGCCTACCAGGGGTGTGGGAGAGCAAGACTAATCCAGGGTAGGCTAAATAGCCAGCCCAGGATAGACTGGCTAGAGAGAGAGGGTCAGATGCCTGTGTGCCTCAAGGAATGACCCACTGACCTGCCTTCTACCGGGTCTGATGACAACAGAACCTCTCCTGTCACCGCCCTCTGGCCTCTCTTGCCTAGCCAGCAGCCCAATCCTGGGCAAGTGCTCTTCACTCGCACTCCATATAAGGAACAGAGTGCTGGCTCTCCGGCCTCGGGATGTCTTTGGAGGGGACCCGCAGTGCTCTCTACCTGTCTTCACCTTTTTCTCTTTCTCTCTTTGCTTGCTCCTGGTAGCTGGATCCCGAGGCCGCCTCTCCTGCCCACAGCCAGGTAGGGTGCTCCTGCCCCACCCAGGAGCCCTCTGCTTTCTCCAGTGGCCACCCGCCACCCCCACCCTGCACCTGGGCCAGCGTCTGTGCTCGGGCCTCCTGCTGGAGTGTAAGGCCTCTTTCCCTCTAGGTTCCCACTTTGTATTGGGGTACCCAGGGGATCTGAGACGGTGCAGCTCGGGGAACTCCGGCGCCCCAGCTTTGCCTCTCAGCCACTGGGGCCCAGGTGTTGCTGCACTGATCACAGTGCGTAGGAAAGCACCAAAAGACCTTTCTTCCTCAATTAGCCCCAGCCTGAAGATGGAGTGGTCTCTGTCTCCACCTTCTGGTCGGTGTGAGGAACTTGTTCTCTCTAACACATGGCCCTAGAACATGTGTTAGAACATAGGGCTCACTCAGGGCAAAAGCTTTACTCGGTTCATGTGATTTGGAAAAGACAAAACACTGGTGACTTATTTTTTGAGACAGTCTCTCTCTATAGCCCTGGCTCTTCCAGAACTCTCTATAGACCAGGCTGGCCTTGAACTCAGAGCCTGCATCTGTCTCCTGAGTGCCGGGGTCAAAGGCACCAGCACTCCTTGCTCAATCCTCCAAAGATTAGAAGATTAGAAACCCAGCACTTTGAAATTTTCTCACTTAGACAAATCAAACATTGACAGCTTTGCTATGATCAACCTATTGATCCTATTGGTGATCTCCCTCCCTTTCAAATCTAAGGAATGTGATGAAGATTACACAGTATTTCTGCTGACACGCTCTTGCCATTTTCTGACCCCTCACTCAGGGCTCAGTGCCATAGGATGGTGTCTCTGCCTCAGAAAGGGACACACCCGGGGTGAGACTCTGGGGGTGGCCGTCGGGGAGAGAGTTGGAACAAACCTGAGGGCTGGTCTGCTTCTAGGTGGCCAGCCTCCCTCACGGTGCCGTGACATTGCTGACACATTACAGTCAAGGAGCCTGATAACCATGGTATCTAGGTCCCTTTTTGGTCCCAGTTCCTCTGGTGCTACTGTTTCCTAGCTCAAGTGTTCTTATTAGAGGGTGTCAGATCTGAGAGCCCCACACTCTGACAGTGCTTATGAATGCCTATTTTGATTGGTGACCTTTGACCTCTGGTGCTTCCCAGCCCTTTCATGACCACTTCTGTGCTCCCTGTCTTTGACCAGTCAGCTCTTTCTCGTGCCCTTGCTGCCCTGTGCCCTCATGTGACACTAATATGAGTGCCCACTGGGCTTGTGCAGGTGCAATCTTCCAAGTCTACAAAGGGGCCTTTGTGACTGACTTGGAGAAGGGCACTATGCCCCTGCCCACGTAGAGCATCTTCAGGCGAGAGCCCAGGGCTTCTTATCATTCCATAACAGAGTCCTAGGATGCAGGAGATGGTTCCTCTCATCTTAGGGGAAGAGCGCTTTCGTTTTAGCATGAAAGAACCCGTGACTGCGGCCCAGAGTTCAGGGCTTGAGTCAGGATACGGGTCTCACAGGCTCCCAGGGAGGAGGGAAGGAGGCGGAGGGCGGGGAGCCTGGTGACTGGGCTCTCCCGGGGCCTGTTCTCTCCTGGCCACAGTGCTTCCTGTATGCCTGAACCCTCAGAGCTGCGACCCCCAATCTCACTGTCTTTGCCCTCAGTGGCTTCCCGGCCTCCTTTCCTAACCTCCCACACACCCGTGCCCCGTGTCTCCTACCTGGCTTTTCCGCTTGCCCAGGGGCTCAACTTGAAGCCCTTTCTTCCTTGTCTCCTCCTCATTCTTGCTGTCCTTGTCTCTGACCTTCTAAAGCAATGTCTGTCTGTCCCCCCCTTCCCTCTGACAGGCCAAGACAGAAGAGCAGATTGCCGCCGAAGAGGCCTGGTATGAGACGGACAAGGTGTGGCTGGTCCACAGGGATGGCTTCTCCTTGGGTGAGTCTTTGAACATTGCTTATAGATGGTGAGACTTGAGTCGGGACTGGCAAGAGGGAATGCCTCTGCTTCTGGTAAGGCCTGGTAGTGAGCGAGGAGAGGCCGGTGAGCCAGTGGGCAAGAAAGCAGGAGAGAAGGCCTAAGGAGAGTGGTAGAACTTCCCAGGCCCAGGTCCGACTAACCCTGCTCTGCAGCCAGCCAGCTCAAGTCGGAGGAGCTCAGCCTGCCTGAGGGGAAGGCGCGTGTGAAGCTAGACCACGACGGAGCCATCCTGGATGTGGACGAAGATGATATAGAGAAGGTTGGAAGGAGCTTCTGGCAAGGGAGGACTCAGGCAGGGCAGGCCCGTCCCCTGGGATGGAGATGGGATCTGTGTCTTCACTGTCTGTCTTCCCAGGCCAATGCTCCCTCATGTGACCGGCTAGAAGACCTGGCCTCACTGGTGTACCTCAACGAGTCTAGCGTCCTGCACACACTGCGCCAGCGCTACGGGGCTAGCCTGCTGCACACCTATGCTGGCCCGAGCCTGCTTGTCCTTAGCCCCCGAGGGGCTCCTGCTGTGTATTCAGAGAAGGTGTGCCTTCCCATGGACCCACCCCCTGCCTCATCCCACCTTTCCGGTTCTCTACTCTTCCTCTCGGGTATCCACTGAGTTCATAGTTAACCTGGGCAGAGGAGTCAAAGAGTGGGGCCAGAGGGATATCCAGCAGTCATTAATAGAGTTGACAAATGTCTGTGTTTGCATGTATGGCCCAGCCCGGCCCTCCAAATACCTGGGCATCTATAGACTGGCATTACAGAAACACGCAGGCCCTAGAGGTGAGAGCAGGTGGGCCCAGCTCTAAGGGCCTCTCCCTTCCCCCTATGCCTCTCCTGTTCTAGGTGATGCACATGTTCAAGGGGTGTCGGCGGGAGGACATGGCACCCCACATCTACGCCGTAGCCCAGACTGCATACAGGGCGATGTTGATGAGTCGTCAGGACCAGTCCATCGTCCTTCTGGGCAGTAGTGGCAGTGGCAAGACTACCAGCTTTCAGCACCTGGTGCAGTATCTGGCGACCATCGCGGGCACCAGCGGGACCAAGGTGTTCTCAGGTGAGGCGGGCAGCAGGGAAAACAGACCGGGGCAGGGATGTGGGCACAGGAGAATGATCTGCCGAGGTGCCGCCTCTTTCCCCCTGGGTTCCTTGTCCCCCTGAATAACGCCCCAAGCTCAAGCCCTGGGCAGTTGTTGTCTGGGACATCCTGGAGCCCATGCCTTGGGGGAAAGCTGTCCCTGGGTTTCCTGATGTCCCTGGCTCTGTGCTCTGCAGTGGAGAAGTGGCAGGCTCTGTCCACCCTCCTGGAAGCCTTTGGGAACAGCCCCACCATCATGAACGGCAGTGCCACCCGCTTCTCCCAGATCCTCTCCCTGGACTTTGACCAGGCTGGCCAGGTGGCTTCGGCCTCCATCCAGGTAAGGGGCATTGCCCAGGCCCAGAGAGCAAAGATGGACCCCTGGGTCATCCTCTCCAGGATTCTTCCTGATGAAATGGATCCCATGACAGCACAGGCAGGGTTGGCCTGGGCTGTCCCCATTCTGCCCTCCAGGTCCCTGTCCGTCTCCTGTTCCCCTCTCCACTGCACTGCTGGGAACCCCACCTTCCTCCGCCCACTTTCTGAGACCCAGGGACTTAGAACTTCTGTCAGGCCAGTGCTACACACTTGATAATTAAAGTAAGGCCCAGGCACCCTGAGCTTCTCTTTACACTGAATGAAATGTCTTTTTTAAAAATGACCTTGCCGGGCGGTGGTGGCGCACGCCTGTAATCCCAGCTCTTGGGAGGCAGAGGCAGGTGGATTTCTGAGCTCGAGGCCAGCCTGGTCTACAGAGTGAGTTCCAGGACAGCCAGGGCTACACAGAGAAACCCTCTCTCGAAAAACAGAACAGAACAAAACAAAACAAAATAATAATAAAATTACCTTTATTCACTTACTTGTATGTATGTATGTGTGAACACACACACCGGCATCCCACAGCATGGAGGTCAGAGGGCAACTTGCTGAGGTCAGTTATTTCCTTCCATCCTGGGGATTAAACCCAGGTTGTTAGGCTTGGTGGCAAGCATTTCTGTCTGCTAAGCCATCTTGCCACTCGATAAATGAAGTTTTCTGCCATAAGTGTCCATCGGTACTGGACATGGTAGTGCCCACCTCCACCCCCATTCCAGGAGTTGGGGGGCTTTCTTCTTTTGCCTGGGTCTGGTTTCTACCTTTGCTGATCTTGAAGTGAAGTGGTAGGTAGTTGGGCCCCTGGGAATAGGATGCCCTACTGGTTCTCTAGGCTTGGAGGATCATGGGTAGGAATGTGACCCTTCTTCCTCACCTCTGCTGCGCCACAGACAATGCTCCTGGAGAAGCTGCGTGTGGCTCGACGCCCAGCCAATGAGGCTACCTTCAATGTCTTCTACTACTTGCTGGCCTGTGGGGATGCCGCCCTCAGGTGAGATGGGATGGAGCTCTAACGGGGCCGTGGACTCCAGCCCACGGACGAGGATTGGGGGCCTTGCCAGCTCCTGGCCCACGGTGCCTGTGTCCATTACCTACTGTGTGCTGGCTCCAAGCTGGGCCCTAGGAATGGTGAGATTATAGAGACGCGGGTCTTGCCATTAGGAATTACTTGGTCTTAAATCTTGGGGTCATGCTGTATGAAGGGGACACAACTGGCCCCTCAGTGTTCAGGCGTCTCCAGGTCTGGGGAAGAAGCTCACCCGGACGCAGGTGGGAGAGAGCTCACCTGCAGATGTGCAGTTGCTGTAAGCTGAGCTGGTCTGAAGGCCAAGCCTTCTCCGGGACCCTCCAGGTGGCCCTCGGCCACTCGCTGGGCACCTCTACCATGCCCTTCCATTTATGCCCCCAGACTGGCTCCCTGCTCGAGGCCAAGCAGTGGTTCCAGGCGCCCTCGTCAGCCCCCTTCACAGCAGAGGCATACACGTGTCCTTCATGCAGGCGCCCTGCTGCTCTCTGGGGTTCTGACCATACCTTCTTCTAGGGAGGCTGATGCCCGGCTGAGGCATCCAGTCCAGTGAGGGAAAGGGGCAGATCTGGCTGGATGATTGGGTGACGACGGGCAGACAGCACAGTCTGAAAGCTCTGATGAGTTGTCATCCCGGAGAGGGAGGTGGCCTCGGCCTGGGGACCACGCCTCTTGCTGATGCCTCATTTGTACCCCCAGGACAGAGCTCCACCTGAACCACTTGGCAGAGAACAACGTGTTTGGAATTGTGCCGTTGTCCAAGGTGAGAGCCCGCCTCTGGGGACTGGGTTGGTGGCTCTAGGGCTAGAAGCCTCCATTAGCAGGTGGTTCCTCGTGGGGGGTTCTAGCCCGGCGCTGCATTCCCAGAGGGTGCAGTGGTATGGGGAACGCTGGAAGGGAGGCCCTCTGAGCTTCAGAGCCCGCACCGCCCTCTACCCTCCAGCCTGAGGAGAAGCAGAAGGCTGCTCAGCAGTTCAGTAAGCTACAGACGGCCATGAAGGTGCTGGCCATCTCCCCTGAGGAACAGAAGGCCTGCTGGCTCATCCTGGCTTCCATCTACCACCTGGGGGCTGCTGGAGCCACCAAAGGTAATGGGCAGCCTGTCCTGTTACCCAGAATGCATTGGAGGCCCCTACCCATTTGTGTTGTTCGTTCTTGTCCCGAATGTTAAGTCTTAACGTCCAGCTGTCACCAGACAACCTTCCCCCACCCCCACATAGTCTGAGCTGTACTGTCCGCGGTCTCAGTACGACGCATCAGAGCAGGCACACCACAGCAGAACATCTCTGCCCATGGTTGCCTGAGGCTCGGCCTTAGCTCTCAAGACAGTGAGGAGCTAGCGGGTGGGTGGCTTGGGCGTGGGGCTGAGGGTTGGAAGGTACTCCCTCAGAGCGGCGAGTGACTCTCCTTCCTGTTCCGTTCCCGATAGAGGCCCTTGAGGAGCAAGCCGGTAACTAACCTTGGCATACCTGGGATGTAGGGACCTGCTTGGCTGTCTCGGTGCTTCCCTGGGCTCCCGGGCACTGGGCTCATTCTCATGGCATGGAGAACTGGTCTAAGGAGAAGCCCCACTTAGGGACAGAAGGAGAGCCTGAGAGCTGTGGGGCTTCTTAGAGGCCCGCCCCCTCCTCATTTGCACCCAGAACCTGGGGCTTCCTGAGGCCAGTTTCCCCATCTTTGGTTTAGTAGTTGCTGCTCTTTCTCCTGCATGTCAGGGTGGTGGTCACTAGGGGGCAGCAGGCACCTGGTGCTGGATGGATGGACTTAGCACTTGGGATGGATCCATGCTTGTGGATGGCTGGGGTGCACTCTGAGTCAGAAGACCGAAGGGCTGGGACTGCAGCTCCTCACCCCCTTCCCCTCCTGCCTTGCAAAAGGGGATGCAGGCTCTGGACAGCACGTGTGGCTTTTGCTCTCTGTCTTCTTGGAGACAAGAAAGGGCCGCTTAGCAGGAGCTGGAAAGCATTGGTGGCTGTGGGTGGGTGCATGCAGGGACAGGTGTCCGGGTGTCCGGTCTTCATGAGATCAGCTTTGGGTTAAAGAGGGGACCTTCAGACTGTTGGGCAGAAGGGTGTGGGGGCGTGTAGTTATGTCTTGAGAGAAGTGTTTGTTCATGAGGAATCGGGCCCAGGTTTCCTCTGACCCTCCTCAGTTGTGACTGCAGGTGGAAGGCTCTCCGAGTGTTGATTAGCGTCATCCTCAGAGTTTCTAGTATTTCCCAGATGTGTGTGTGTGTGTGTGTGTGTGTGTGTGTGTGTGTGCCCATGTGCACAGTGGGACATCTGTGGGTCTCTGTCAGTGTGATGGCATCCACAAACACATTCCGTTGAGACTGTGTACTTTTGTATCTCAGGGCCAAATGTGATCATGTTTTCTCGCCCGCTCATCTTCACAAACCCCTGCCTCCCGCAGCCCCTCGCCGAGGGCCTAGCGGGCTCAGCTGATGACTGTTTGCTAACACACTGTTTTTCTTTGCATGCTGCATGCTGGTCCTTTGCCTTACAGAAGCTGCTGAAGGTAAAAACCTCGTTCCTTGTTGGCTTTCCCTAATTGCTGTGATTAGACACGTGTTGGCTCAGGCGAATATGTCCCTGTGAGCCGTTCCCTTTCCCCTGCAGCTCTGTGGCTTCTCTACTGTTGAGCCATTAAGGTGTCTACGGTCTCCCTTAGGGTAGGGGTGTGGGGAAGGATCCGGAGAACGGACAGATGCAGTTGCTTTCTCTTGCTAAAACCCCCCACAGGCACGCAGGTCTCCAGTGCTCCTGCTGGGTGGGCCTCATCCTCTGACCCGGCCCTCACCCAACTCAAGCTGGAGGAAAGGGATTTTGAAACTGATTGTGCGCCCTCTAGTGGGAGCTCGTGGACTTAGCGCTTCTTTTAGGCTCTGCTCTTTCCACCCTTAAAGGACCCTGTAAGAGCTGGCAGTTGCTGGCGGTTCTGTTGTCTCGTCAAGCACGGGTCAAGGCTGTCTTTTGCCTCCGGAAGATTCCAGCTCCCCCATCCTATGGGGTGAGGGTGCCAAAAGTCACAGCGGTCTTCGTTTGCCCTAAGGAGAACCGAAGGCACTAGATCTCTTTTCTTACCCCACAGCTGGACGAAAGCAGTTCGCCCGCCACGAGTGGGCCCAGAAGGCCGCATACCTGCTGGGCTGCAGCTTGGAAGAGCTGTCCTCTGCTATCTTCAAGCACCAGCTAAAAGGTGGCACCCTGCAGCGGTCCACCTCCTTCCGTCAGGGCCCTGAGGAGAGCGGCCTGGGAGAGGGCTCAGGTGCCTAGGGCCCCTTGGCTGAGGGGTGGGACTGGAAGGTCGTGCCTGGGACTTGTGGCCATCCTGGGGGTGGGCGGGTCTAATAGAGCCAGTCGATGCTTGCCGTGGGATGCCGTGGGATTGCCTCTGTGCTGGCTATGTGGGCAGGGAGCATTGCTGGACAGGTCGGATGCCCCAAGGGCTGGAGCCACATCTGCCCCTCTGGTCCGCTAGGCCCCAAACTGAGTGCTCTGGAGTGCTTAGAGGGTATGGCGTCTGGCCTCTACAGTGAGCTCTTCACTCTCCTCATCTCCCTGGTAAACAGGTAAGTGCCCCGTGGAACCCAGAAGCCCTCCTCTTTCCGCGTTAGTAAAAGTGGGTTTGGTGTTGATGTGGTGGCTTGGGCAAGGCTGTCCTCCACCAGCAGAGGACTGGGTACCTGGGCAGGGGAAAGGGGATGGCTGGCCACATGCCAGGGCAGAGAAGTGGGGCTCACGGTGGGGTAGTGCCCTATCCAGCTCTGACCCAGGCTCTTCCCACTAAGGGCTCTCAAGTCCAGCCAGCACTCACTCTGTTCCATGATGATCGTGGATACGCCAGGCTTCCAGAACCCTGAGTGGGGCGGCTCGGCCCGGGGAGCCTCCTTCGAGGAGCTGTGCCACAACTATGCCCAGGACAGGCTGCAGAGGCTGTTCCACGAGCGCACCTTCCTCCAGGAGCTGGAGAGATACAAGGAGGTCAGTAGCTGCCGCCGGGGCCCTGCCGAGCCACACCCCACCTCTCCTGGCCGAGGCTCCTGGGCAGGGATCCGCACACACGCACCCCGACTCCCAGCTTTCCATCCCTGCTCGTTCCGCCCACCCTCTTTTATGGATGGAGGATCATCCTGGCCCTTAGCTGTGTCCTTCCTTTGTGACCAGTCTGTGCTCTAGGAAGCTGACGGCATATTCAGAGTCCCGGGGAGGTCTTCCTGGGGCCTCTTTACAGCCCACTTTTCAGTCTGTGAACTGCCACAGTGCAGTTTCTGCCTCACCGTGGCCGTGGGTGCCTCTTCTCCCAGATCCCTGTCCCAGATCTCTTAGACTCTAAAACTTGGGTGTGGCTAGCCATTAAGACCCTCTGAAGAGCTCTCTGGGATGGCGTGAGATCTGGATAAGAGAAGACCCCAGAGGGAGGGGTGTGACTCTGTCTGCATGGGTTCTAAGGATGACTGAGTGACCTGGAGAGAGGGCTTATTCTGCACTGCCTAGTCAGCTGGTGCACATAACAGCCAAGGATGACTGCAGGTTAGTATGAGAAGAGATTATGAGAATATTTGCAGTCAAAAAGCATTGAGTATTACTACCTCGGGAGGTCAAGAGCAGTTTGTCCTTTGAGATAGTTTAGGGGGGCTCCGGCATGGAGATGAGGCCTTGGATTTGCTGACCCTGGAGGCCCCGCCGCTCCTGTAGGCTCCGTGGTCCCTTATGCATTTTTGTTGTACCTTCCTTCCTAGGACAACATCGAACTGGCGTTTGACGACTTGGAGCCAGTCACGGAGGACTCGGTGGCTGCCGTGGACCAGGCGTCCCACCAGCCCTTGGTAGGAGTGCTCGGGAAGCAGGGGCTAGTCTTGACTCTCTCCACTCACTGGCCTCTGGTAGAGCCCTGCCACTGTGGCCGGAAGAAGGATCGCACCCACATAGCATGTGCCCCACAACTACAGGCACTCAGGGTGCCTGCGAGGGTGGCACACTCTCCTGCCTAGAGGAGCGGGCAGCCATGATCCAGAATCCAGCCAAACAAGAAAACATCCCTCCTCTCTTGCTACCTGAGGCTCAGACCCTGTCCTAAGCCCGGCTGGGCTGCCAGTGTACTTGCCACAAGCCCTGGTGACCACTGCTGTGGGTTGGGGTGTGGGGTGAGGATCCAAATCCAGAGGGTAGAATCCATCCCTCCATCGTCACAAGAGGAAGGCAGAGGCAGTCTCCCAGGGCCGTCGAGGAGGCAGCAGCACCTCAGACTGGGAAGCAGTGTGGGGGCAAAGAGCAGTGTGGGAGCCCTCGCCCCACAGCCTCGGCAGCCAGCGGGCACCCTTCAGCTTGGCTATCCTTTTGCCTGGGGCAGTGTTTGGCCTAATGAGAACTTGGTCTTTGGTGAATGTCTTCAGTTCCAGAATTTGCAGCCTGTACACTTTTTGGAAAGTGATATTTTTGCTGGGCAGCAGATCTGCTTCGGCTCTTCCTGTTTGCCTGCAGGGCCCCCGCTGGGCAAACACAGGCATGGGGACAAATGCTTATAGTGTGTGTTGGGGGACTCTCCAGGGAAGATTGAGTTTCTGTTCCTAACACCTGGGCTCCCGCGGAGGCCTCCCTGGAGAGCCTTTGACATCTTCAGATGTGTGGAAGTTGTCCTGGCATCTCCTGAGCAGCAGGGGGCAGACATGTGTTAGGCTATAAATCAGGCATCCTCCCAAGGTCTCCGCTGTTTGATGGTTCTGGGGCGGGGTCTCCAGTGCCTCGGACCGCATCACTCCTTCCTGCTGTTTGTCTCCAGCTACTAGAATACCGTCACCACCCACTGGTCCTTGGCCTTCTGGAACTCATATCCTACTTCCTTCTATGGGGAAAAGATACAGGCAGTAGATCAAAGAGATCAATTTTCTTATTTTTCTTGTCTGCCAGGCCCTGAAAGCCAAGCAAGAATGGGGCGTGGGCAGTTCTTCCTGCCTAAGGAAGGCAAGGAAGACACACAGAGACACAGGAAGGGCACCTTCAGGCCAGATGTGGCCACAGGCCTGGTTTACTTGGTCTCCATGGGGTGTTAGAAAGAATTCCAGCCTCTTGAGGCTCAGAGGCCAGGCAAGTGGTTCATTAGGCAGAGTGGAATCGTGAAGATTGGAACTCACCCAGGAGACAGAGACGGGAGATCCCCAGAGAGGCCGGCTAGCTAGACCAGCCAAATTGGCCAGTTCAAGCAAGAGACCCTGCCTCAGTATATAAGGTGCAGGCAAGATGGGGAAGGAAACCGGGCGTGGTGGCACATGTCTGTAATCCCAGCACTTGGGAGGCAGAGGCAGGCGGATTTCTGAGTTCGAGGCCAGCCTGGTCTACAGAGTGAGTTCCAGGACAGCCAAGACTACACAGAAAAACCCTGTCTGAAAAACCAAAAAAAAAAAAAAAGATGGGGAAGGAAAGATGCTGGACATTATTAACCTCTCCTCCACACCCATGTGCACACATGAGAGAGGGGGAGGGGAGAGAGAGAATGAGAAAGGGTGAGGGGGGAGAGAAGAGGGAGAATGAAAGAAAAGAGAGAAAGGATGAGTGCGAGAGAGACAGAGACAGACAGACAGACAGTTTGCCAGCACTACTTACAGGCTCCTCCAGGACAGTAGTCTGCTTGAAGAGCTGTCGTTCCCTTCTGACTCTGCCTATGCTAGCCACTACCTCTAAAGAGTCCGAGGCCTCGGGGTTTAGTCCTCTGTTTGTGGCCAGCAGTGTTCTGGGCACTCTCTGGGTTCTCCCCACGAGGACCAATGTTAACCCGACAACCATCGTTTATGAAGATCCTTCTTTGAAGCTGGGTGTGGTGGCACATGCCTTTAATCCCCACACTCTAGAGGCAGAGTTGCATCGATCTCTGTGGGTTTGAAGCCACCCTAGTCCACAAAGTTAGACCCTATTTCAAAATAAATAAGCAGAGAAAGGCCTTCTTTGAGCTTTGGCTGTGCACAGACTTACAGACTTCATCGCAATGAATCCGCCAGGGAGCGAGGGCAGTGTGTGGGCTGACCTTGCTCCTATGCCCTCGAAGGGGATAAGGATTGAGGAGAAGCTCTAAGTATGGGTGCACATCAGAAGCAGCTTCAGTCTGGGGGTACCTTCGGACCCAAAGCCCCAACAGTCTTTTGTGGTGGATTCCTAGCATTCTTTCTCAGCTCTCTTCCCGCCTATGCCCATCTCGTCCACAAGGTGGCAGCAGTGAGCAACCAGCGCCACACCTTTCAGATTCAAGCACTTGTGATTTTAGCTGTTAATCGTGTGTGGTTGGGAGGGGACGGCTCCTTTTGCGCAGCTCCGTGCTCTAGGCTTTTCTCCTTGTCCGTAGGTTCGCTCACTGGCCCATGCCGACGAGGCAAGGGGACTGCTGTGGCTCCTGGAAGAGGAGGCACTGGTGCCCGGTGCGACGGAGGATGCCCTCCTCGACCGGCTTTTCTCCTATTATGGCCCCCAGGAAGGTGACAAAAAAGGTAGGTGGCACCTAGAGGACAACCCTTCTGCTCTGGAAAAGCCGGGTGGCGCTCTCCATCTGACTGTCGGTGTCCGGGTCCTGACAGTCAGAACTTTGCTATTTGTGCCCTCAGGCCAGAGTCCTCTTCTGCGCAGTAGCAAACCACGGCACTTTCTCCTGGGCCACAGCCATGGTACCAACTGGGTGGAGTACAACGTGGCTGGCTGGTTGAACTACACCAAGCAGAATCCAGCTACCCAGAATGCACCCCGGCTCCTGCAGGACTCCCAGAAGTAAGACCATCTCCCATACTGACCCTGTCACTGTTCTCTGGGCTGCCTTCCTCTGGTGATATGTCACAGTCCCATCACTAGCAAGGCAGATAAGCCTGGTCCCTGAGACAACAGTCAAGGCCACAAGGGCTTGAGGACACAGGAATAGCCTGCAGAAATAGAAGTGGGAGGCATGTTTAGAAGTGCCTATAGTTTTCAGAGAAAGCAGAAACAACACAGTCAGCAAACTCGGCGGCACACACCTATAACCTCAATACTCCGAAATTAGTAGCAGGGGTGTCAGAAGTTCAAGATTATCCTTGGCTACATTTTTAGAAGATTTTTTAAAATTATGTATATGAGGGGAGGGGAATCAGTACATGAGTGCAGTGCTCATAGAGGCCAGAAGGGGGCATCAGCTTCCCCTGGAGTGAGAGTTATGGATGAGTGTGCAGCCTGCTGTGGGTCCTCCGTGAGAGCACTCAGCTCTCTGAACCGGTAAGCTGTCTTTTCAGACCTTTCAACAAAGTTCAGAAACGAAAAACAATATTTTAAAGCCCAGAAATCGATGGGTGGTGGTGACACATTCCTTTAAACCCTGCACTCAGGAGGCAGAGGCAGGTGGATCTCTTTGAATTTGAGGCCAGCCTGGCCTACAGAACAAACAAAAAAACAAAACAACAAACAAACAAGGGCAGTTAAAACCCAGAAATCACATAAGCCCTGCCGTTTGTTTACATCACAGATTGTTAACTTCTCCCTCTGTGGAGGGGGACTTGTAGGTGCCAGGCAGTTAGCGGTACAACACACATCCCTGCCCTACACAAGAGAGGTGATGAACAAGAGGTGAAGTATGTAGACTAATTATATGGTGCATCTCCCCTCAGCAGTGAGGAAGGACAGGTCGCCCCCACTGCCCAGCCCCTGCGCAGCCTCTGCCTACCTTGGGCTTTCTCTTCTGGTTTTGCTGTAGGATATGGGACATACTGCGTCAGTGAAGATGGCTCAAGCCTCTGACCACAGCCATAGTGTGTGTGTGTGTGTGTGTGTGTGTGTGTGTGTGTGGTGTGTGTGTAGGGGGGTTCTTAAGGAGCAGTCTCTATTGCCCCACATTTTAACTCCTTTTCTGGGCTTGCCTCCTGCAGAAAGATCATCAGCAACCTGTTTCTGGGCCGGGCAGGCAGCGCCACGGTGCTCTCAGGCTCCATTGCAGGCCTGGAAGGTGGCTCCCAACTGGCCTTGCGCCGGGCAACTAGCATGAGGAAAACGTTTACCACCGGCATGGCAGCTGTCAAGAAGAAGTCACTGTGCATACAGATTAAGCTGCAGGTGGTATGTGTCCAGCAAGGCCCCAGGTCCCTGGCTTCTGGCCCTTAGCACACTCATGGCATCGGTGCCCACTGAGACCCACGTGCCAGCCGGGCGGCTATGACTGGTCAGCCAGGCCTCCGGAGGGTGGAGGCTTAACGATGTCCTAGCAGGTGGGGGACAAGCTGCTCTAGTCTGAGGAGAGGAGGTACCAGACATCAGAGCACTGAAGGAGGTCCCGTTCCCTTTGGCAGGATGCCCTCATTGATACCATCAAGAGGTCCAAGATGCATTTCGTGCACTGCTTCCTTCCTGTGGCAGAGGGCTGGCCTGGGGAGCCCCGATCTGCCTCTTCCCGCCGAGTTAGCAGCAGCAGTGAGCTGGACCTGCCCCCCGGAGACCCCTGCGAGGCTGGGCTGCTACAACTGGATGTGTCCCTGCTCCGCGCCCAGCTTCGGGGATCCCGCCTACTTGATGCAATGCGCATGTACCGCCAAGGTGAGGCATCTGCCCCGCCCCCCCAAGCGAGCCCTGGACCTCTTTCCCAGAGGTGCTCCCCGCCTACCACCCCCCACACCCCCCACACCCCGGCTGCTGTTTTGTCTAGGGACTGGCTTGAGGTCTCCTTCCTTCTGAAGGTTCTTTCTTCTTACTATTCCCAGTCTAACCTTGCTCATTCTAGTCCTCCATGTGCACACACGCGCGCACACACACGCACACGTACACGCACACGCGCACCTGCACACACGCGCGCGCACGCCCAGGAATGTACACTCCATCCCAAATGGCCTATCATTTGCTCTCTCGGCTCCTCGTCCCCATCTTCCCTGGTGTGGCAGGCAGGCCAGCTCTGCCCGTAGCATCAGCTAAGAAGACTCAGTGCGCTTTCAGCTCCACCTGCCCAAGGGGAAACAGGTGCTAAATCTCTTGGAAGTACGTAAAATTCCCTAGAAAGGTCAGAAAGACCCTTTTAATGGACCCAGCTCCAGGGGGAGGGGACAAGGATGGTGGTAGCAGTTGCCATCCGTGCGGTATTTATGGCTGGCCAGGCGCTCTTCCCCGCTCCTCCACACAGTGGTTCACAGCAGCCTCGCGAAGCAGTAACTACCATCATCCCTAACTGCGGAGGCAAGACTCAGAGAGGCTGAGCAGCGTGCCCAGGGTCACCCAGCCGCAGAGCCTCTTGCAGTGAGATTAGGAATTGCCAGGTTTCTGCTCTCTGTTCCCTTCCCATCTCCTAGAAGCTCAGGCCGGCCCCGCCCACCCACAGACAGGTCCCTAGAGGTATCCCCGCAAGCACCCTCATTTTTCCTCAGCGGTGAAAGCCAGGAAACAGGCTCCCTACCCTGTTCCAAATAAATCATCGATCCGTCCGCACGTCTTGATATGGAGTTGGTGTTTATTATTTCAAAACCAGATTGTTACCGCTCTGAACCAAAATCAATGTGCTTTACTCAAACAAGCAGATCGATGAGGCCAACGGCAGCAGCCTCCCCCTCCCCCGGCCCCCAGCCACCATCGATAGCACTGATGATTAATTAAGATGCCAGGCGTCCAGACCTGCTATCCTGGCCCATCAATTTAATTGCAATTCAGATACAATCAATAGCTCACTTTGTCTCGGCCCCTCGGCGGCCCCCGCCTCCTGTTTCAATTATCAGGCACATGCATCAGCCTCCTCTCCCAGATGGAGGCTTTCCAGTAGCTGGCCAGCCAGAGCAAGCCCCCAGCTGGCTGTCAGCAGCCCAGGTGTGAACTCCACCTCTGCCTCCAGCCGCAGCCTTGGTGACCTTGGGCAACCCAGAGACTCCAATCTCAGTCCTCAGGTCCCTAGGCTGAAAGCTGACAGAGATCTACTTGGGAATCCCTTTCTGGCTTGGAACTCTGCAATCCGAGGGCGTGGATTTTGGCCCTCTACTGTGGGCCCAGGTGAAATCAGTGTAATTAGAGTCTACTCCTGCTAGCCTCTCTCCTGACCTTGTTCTGAGCAGGGAGCGTCTCATCCTTCACTTGACCTCAAGTCCAGACACTCTTCAGGGGAAGAGAATTTCAGGGTTTTCTGGTTCTTGTTTTTGTCTTTTAGCTTTAAATTCAAGGTCAAGGTAGGGCAGGGAGGGGTCCCTGCTTCAGGAGAGAAGGGGCAGGGAAGTCCCATTTCCTGAGTGTTATACGCTAAGCTGTGCTTACCACCTAGTTTCTCCGTGACTGCCATGTGGAATAAGGTCCAGGGCCCTATTTAAAGGTGAAGCTGGGCCTGGAGTGTGACTTTAGCTCAGGATAGAGAAGAGGGCACACTCAGGAAGCCCTCCAAATGGAGATCGAGAAAGACAGCTGGGAGGTCTGGGTGACCTCTCTGGGCTACTTTCTACCCTTCCAAGTTCAGGACTCTATGATAATACAGAGACTGAACGAAGTCTTGCAGCCTTAATAAGGAAAAACAGTAGGACATCAGATTGTAGTTGAAAAACTGTGGGGGCTAGCCTGGGTGGGACCCAACTCCTCACAACCATGTGAGTTTGACACAGAGAGGGAGAGCGAGAGGGAGAAGTGTGTGTGTGTGTGTGTGTGTGTGTGTGTGTGTGTGTGTTTATTGCATTGGGAATGAAACCTGGGGCTACATCCGTGCTTTCCCCTGAGCTCAAGCCTTCATATCTTGTTTTAGATCTGAGGGTCCACAACCACCACAGCCACCACCATTCACATACACACACACACACACACACACACACACACACCCCACCTCCCTGCCCTGCCCACCCGATGAGGCTAGGTATTGATGATCTGGCTCTGGTTCACCCTCCAGGTTACCCAGACCACATGGTGTTTTCTGAGTTCCGCCGGCGCTTTGATGTCCTGGCTCCACACCTGACCAAGAAACATGGGCGTAACTACATCGTGGTGGACGAGAAGCGGGTAGGTTTGGGTCTCCAGGATCTTTGCAATCCTCCTCATTCATGCCGAGCCCTCTGCCCATCTTTCCTAGACATTGCAGGCTGGTTCTTGCTCAAGGTTACCAAGTTCCAGCCAGCCATGGCTAGGGCAGACATAATACTGTGGCAGCGTGTACTCTGAGTCAGCTCAGAGCTCAGGCTGCAGGACTGGAGAGGAGCCACTGTTGAAGGCCAAAGACTTGGGTGTCTGTGTCTTAGGAAGCCAGACAGCCATACGAGCAAACATGCCAGAGCCTCCCAACTAGGTGACAAGGTTTTGTGTTTTGGGTATCCCACTGAGGTCCCTTGACCTCGGCTTCCATTCCTGAAGTAGCAATCTGTCTAAGACTGGGCAAGCATCCTTCCTAGGAGGAGGCTGAGGTGGCATGTCTACTTTGGTGCCAGGAGCACACGGGTCTGCAGGCCTCTTACGGTCCTGAGGCAACTCCTCAGGCAGCCAATAGGCTCCTTCCTTCCACCTTGACTCTGAAAGCACCCCATTCCTCAGGAGGCTTCTCTGAAGGGAGGGCACAAAAGCAGCAGGAGAGCCCACAGCATTGCTTCGTCTGTCCCTTCACTCACAGACGCCTCAAAGATGTGTGCCGTCTTGGGGGTGGCAGGTTCCCCCTCACCTCCTCTCATAGGTTCTAACTTTATCCTCGCTCTCCTGTCATGGCTACAGACTGTGCCTGTCCCCCTGGGAGTGCTGTTCTTCCCACATGAACCTCTCTGATCACAGCGCCCTGCTCAGGAATCTGCTGGGACTCAGCGAGACCTTTCCGGTCTTGACCAAATCTGCTCTCTGATCCATCACTATTTAAAAGTATACTAGCCGGGCAATGGTGTCACACGCCTTTAATCCCAGCAGGCAGAGGCAGAGGCAGAGGCAGAGGCAGGTGGATCTCTGAGCTCAGGGCCAGCGGGTCTACATAGTGAGTTTCAGGATAGCTAGGACTATACAGAGAAAGAAAGAAAGAAAGAAAGAAAGAAAGAAAGAAAGAAAGAAAGAAGGAAGGAAGGAAGGAAGGAAGGAAGGAAGGAAGGAAGGAGGAGAGAAAAGGAAGGAAGGAAGAAAGAAAGAGAGAGAGAGAGAAAGAAAGGAAGGAAGGAAGAAAGAAAGAGGGGGAGAGAAAAGGAAGGAAGAAAGAAAGAGAGAAAGAAAGAAAGAAAGAAAGAAAGAAAGAAAGAAAGAAAAAGAAAAGAGAAGGAAAGGAAAGGAAAAGAAAAAAAGAAAAAAGAAGAAAAGAAAAGCGTTCACTTGTGCGCTTGCCCTCCCCTCCCTGCCCTGGAGGACCAGCCTTCGGCCGAGATCTTCATGTTAGACCCCCAAGGGCCAGGGAAAGAAACTCTGTAGACTTAAATCCCTACAGGCTTGTGATCTTCCGTGTGTCCGTCCTCAGATGGCTTCGGCACCAAGCCCCTAGCCTGCCTGCGCTCACCCCCCTTCTCCTCACATCTTCCCTACCTTGCCTTCCCACATCATCCCCAGCAGACCACCCCGACTCTGAAATCCAGGGTCCAGTTTCGTCTGCCATCTTTAGCTTCTCTTCATCGTCCTCTTTCCTGTCCCCCATCCTGTCTTGGTGGAGGCAGGCTGGAGACAGGGCATTTTTTGTGCAGTTCTTTCCTCTACAGCTTAGAATCCATTCCATCAGGGATTAACCATTTGTGCCTTGTTCCTCTCTTGTCTATTGGAATGGTTCCAGAGATATGGGCTGAGGACACAGCCTCTATCTGAGCTGTCACCCAGCTAACTGGGTCAGCGCTCTTTTTTTTTTTTAATTTATTCATTATTACATGTAAGTACACTATAGCTGTCTTCAGACACTCCAGGAGAGGGCGCCATATCTCATTACGGATGGTTGTGAGCCACCATGTAGTTGCTGGGATTTGAACTCAGGACCTTTGGAAGAACAGTCAATGCTCTTAACCGCTGAGCCATCTCTCCAGCGCCCTGTCTCAGTGCTCTTGCCTGAGGCCGTCCAGTCTTCACTTCCGAGCTCTGCTGTCATCTATCATCCTGAGCTCAGGCTGTCAGCAGCCTGTTCTCCCCTCTGGTGTTCTGGGGCTGCTACCACCCCCCCCACCACCCCACCCCGCGTTGCTAGAGCCACTGGACACTTTTCTATTCTCTGTTCCTTGAATTTAAAACAAAAGAACAACAAAAAAGGATTCATTTATTTTTCTGTGTTCAAGTGTTTTGCCTACATGTATGTATGTGTACAACTTGCTTGCTTGTGCTCATGGAGGCCAGAAGAGGGCGTCAGATCCCCTGGTACTGGAGCTACAGATGGTTATGAGCCACCATGTGGGCACTGGGAATGGAACCCAGGTTCTCTGAAAAAGTAACCAGTGCTCTTACCCACTGAGCCACCTCACCTCTTCAGTCTCTTGAAAAAAAAAAAAAAAAAAAAAAAAGATGTTTTTATTATGTATTCCCAGTTCTGCCTTCATGTATGCCTGCAGGCCAGAAGAGGGCATCTGATCCCATTACAGATGGTTGTGAGCCACCATGTGGTTGCTGGGAATTGAACTCAGGATCTCTGGAAGAACAGTCAGTGCTCTTAACCTCTGAGCCATCTCTCCAGTCCCCCTGCTCCCCCTACATTTTTTTTTTTTTTTTTTTTTTTTTTGAGGCAGGGTCTCACCATGTAGTCCTGAGCCTCCTGGAGATCACTATGTAGATCAGGCTACCCTAGAATTCACAGAGGTCCATCTGCCTCCAGCTCCCAAGTGCAGCACCTGCCGGGCTGTTCCTTGAGTTCTTGATTTTACCGAGAGCTCTGGCATTCTGACATGCCTCCTGCTCCCCTCTCTGCTGCCGTGCCTAGCACACCAGACCCTGCTCTTCGCACGCCCCTGGGGGCTCCTGCGTCCCCTCACCACTTCAGTAAAGACCTCACCCCTCAGCGCGCCACCGACATCCTGGCTCTATTGTCTATTCCGCCCTCTCTCCCTGGACAGCCCCGCTCACACCCATCACTTCTCTGACTACATTCTCTGACCACATTCTCTGACCACGTTCTCTGATCAGTGCCGCCACGGCTGGACCTCTCTCCCGCATCCCAGGTGCTTGTGTCTATTTCACTGCCTGGGATTTCTCTCACCCCAGACTGAGCACGCTCAGACCTCTCATTCTCTTGCCTCTCAGACCTGTTCTTCTTCATATGTCCCTTGCCTTGGTGAGTAACCTCTTCAACTCCAACTCTGTCCCTTCCTGAGAGAACCGAGCCCAGTCCCCCGGCACGCAGGGCTCCCCACACCTTGATGGCTGCTGACTTCTCTTGTTAAATCCCTGCCCCTCACTCCTGCATCTTGTGATCCCAGCCTTTGCCCAGGTTGGCAGCACTGCCCCTTTCTATCGGGTAATTAAGGTCTCAGGCCACGCCGTGCTCCTCTGGGGCCCTCCGCTCCCCGCTCCTGACTGGCCTCCACGCCTTTTATTTTGATGAACTTCACTTGTCTTGCCTCTCCCTCGTCTTGCTCCTCAGGAACACAGTTTGTTCCTCTTCTAGTCACCTCTGGTCCCCAGAGTGGATGCAGTAGCAGCACCATGGAAACCTACCTGAGGGGCTTGTGGAAGAAATGAGGGACGGGGTTGGGGGTTGAGGAAGTGGAGAGCCTGTGCAGGCCTGATGGCGGCCTCTCTCTCTCCTCAGGCTGTGGAGGAGCTGCTGGAGTCCCTGGACCTGGAAAAGAGCAGCTGCTGCATGGGCCTGAGCCGGGTAAGTGGCCCACAGGCGGGCGGCCAGGGATTTGCTCCCTGGTGGCCCTCGCAGGTGGCTGGGCCTCCTCTCTGTTCTGCTGCTTTGTCAGACCTTGCAGTCCCCCTGTGTCCCTTCTGAGTCTTGCTCCCCAACTCCGCACTGGCCATCCAGGAACTACCTCTTCTTCAGACAGAAGCCAGGGCGTAGCTGTTCCAGTTTCAGCAAACCACTTTCTTACCAAGATAGTGAACTGATTCAGGACCGTGAAACCTCTGTTGGAACGTGGCTCTGAACTGGGCCTGAAGCCCATCTGGGGAGTGGGAAACAGAAGGGCTGGGACAGCCAGAGGTAGTAGGAAGACTGTTCCAAAATGTTACCAGGGTCTGTAAGAGCAAGCAAGGACATGGTGAGCTGGGCCGCCACCTGCCCACGGGCCACATCCTCATCTAAATGGAATGTGTAGCTTAAATGCAGGCACTCCTGACCTTGGGCTCACACTAAAGGCCAGCGGAGCAGGCTTCCCACAGGCAGGCAGCCATGCCCGCCCCGCCCCTGCCGGGAAAGCTTGGATAGGAGCTGTTCTTGAATGTGCTCTGGGGGCTGGCGCAGAGCAAGGGCAGAGAGAGAGAGTCACTGATACAGTGCTCTTCTGTCAGCAGCGGGGGGTGGGGGGAAAGGGGGGGAAGGGCTTCTTGCAGTGCGAGGTGGAGGGGCAGGCACATGTCCCTTGTCCTCTGTCCTCTGTCGGTGTTTCCCGACTCTCTCGCTGTGTCTTCTCATCTCAGCACCTGCTGTCCTTCGCTCTCTTCCCGTTGAGTCTTCACAGCCCCTTCTGCTCCGTTTGTTGCTTTCTGGCCCTGTTTTTCCTCTCTCCATAGTCTATGTCTGTTCCCACCCCTTTGGTATGTTTTCTGCTCTGGTCTTTGCTTTACCTATGACATCTGGCTCCCTTCCTTTCTCTCTGGTCAACCTCCACTACGTACACACACAGACACACAGACACACAGACACACAGACACAGACACAGACACACACACACACACACACACACACGGATAAACATATTCACATACATACACATTCGCACACACAGACAGACAAACAGACACATACAGACACACACACACATGCACAGAGACACACACTGACATACACACACATTCTCACACACAAAAAGCCACAAAGACATACACACACTCATATACACGGACATACACAGATACACATACACACAGACATAGACGGACAGAAAACAGACACACATACACAAAAAGACACACTCACAGAGATACACACACACACAAATTCACACACATAGATATACTCACAGACACACACACAGACATCTCACACACACAGACACACAGACATACACTCATGCACACACACATATACAGACACACACACACAGACATAGACAGACACACAGACAGACAGACAGACACACACACACACACACACACACACACACACACACACCTTTTCTGAGACTCAGAGACTGCCAGCTGGGCTGCCTGCAGTCAAAACCATTCCTTGAGCTTTGCAGTACCTGTCAGGTTAGCTCACACCCTGTTTTCCTGTGAGCTCCTTCCTCTCTAGCCGGCTGGACTGCTGCAGGCTGGCACTGGGAGTGGATCTCCTCCAAGCCAGTTCCCAGTTTCCCAGACGCATCTCAGGCAGGAACAGGCCTGTACAGGTTGCTCTTCTTCTGGCTACATCTTAGATCCTCAGCTGTCCCAAGTCCTTCCAGGTACCAAGCTGAGGCAGGTGAGCCACCGGGCCTTCTGGTATTCAAGGGAAAGGGGGGCAAGGCTGGGCGTTTCTCTGAGACAAGAAGCTTTAGCTTTGCAGGCTGCACTTAGCACTGGCTGGTGATCAGGGACTGGGTGTCTGTCATAATGCTTCACTGGAGTGGCTTCATTAGAGGCCACTGGTCCCTGAAAGGTCAGGCTAAGACTTTGGGAGTCTGAGACCCTCCTGAATCTATAAAATCTGCATTGGTGAGTACTCAAGGAAGATGATGAGAGTCTTCCCCTAATGTTTTCCTCTGGGTGTAACTGCATTCATGCATATGTGCTTGTAGTAGGTGCTGTGGATTAGAGGCCAGGACTTGAATCTGCTGTCCTTCTCCCTGGCTCTCCACCTTATTTTTCATTATTATTATTATTATTATTATTATTATTATCTTTGTTACATTTAATTATTTAGAGGGAGTTGGAGGGTATATGGGCATCCTTGTGTTAGAGGACAGTTTGTAGAAGTTTATTCTCCTTTCTACCACGTGGGCATTGTGGATCTAACTCAGGTCCTCAGGTTTGGTGGCAAATGATAATTCACTGAGTCACCTCCTCAGGCCTGTCAGTCTTAAGTTTTTTGAAACAGGGTCTCTTACTGAGTTGGGAAATCACCGACTAGCTAGACAGGACAGCCAGCATACTCTAGGACCGTCCTCTCTCTGTGCCCTACCCAGTCCCCAGGAACTAGGGTTACAGACAAGCGTTACCACGCCTGACTTTTATCTGGATGCTGGGTGTCTGAACTCAGGTCGTTTGGCTTCTATAACAGGCACTTAACAGGGTGAGCCTCCTCCTTAACTTCCCTCAGAAAGGACCCTTAGCTCCACAGACGTTGACGAGAGTTAAGGCTTATGTCTGTAGCCTTTAGAGCATTATTTCTCATTGTGTTTCTGAACCATTTTGGCTCTCTGTGTGCGCACTCCTTTCCCCTGTTTGTCAGCCAAGCATGTTTGCTTGACCTAGGAGCAAACTGGCTGCTCTTCCCCTAGAGGCTTGCATATAGATTACTAGAAACTGAGGTCTGAGTCAGACTTAGGATGCACGTGGAATCCCACTCTGTCCGCTGGTAGGATTTGGGACAGGATCATAGAGCGGAGCTGGTCTTAGAGGGTGAGGCTTCTGTGATGTCTCCAGATGCTGCGCTCTGGCCAGGTTTAGGCGCTTTCCCTACCTCTTCCCTGAGGGGGACTCTGGGATCCTTCCCCATAGGGACTTTATATTACCCATGTTCTCATGGTCTCCTTGATTTCCCAGCACTGACCAGCCAAAGGGAGTTCCTTCCTTCCTTCCTTCCTTCCTTCCTTCCTTCCTTCCTTCCTTCCTTCCTTCCTTTCCTTCCTTCCTTCCTTCCTTCTCTCTCTCTCTCTCTCTCTCTCTCTCTCTCATTGCTTATATGTGCACATGTGCATGTGGGCGTGTGCCATGTGTGTGAAGGTCCACACAGAGGCCAGAGGAGGGCATCCCCTGGAACTAGAGTTAAGATGGAATCGTGGGCCACCTGAGACCTGGTGCTTCGAACCGAGTCGGGTGTTTCTGAAGAACAGGTAGCCCCTCCACTGCCGAGCCACCGCTCCAGCCTGCCTCTCTTCTTAAAGATAAATTCTATTTATCAGATATATTATTTATTTACTTGATTGTTGTGTTTGTTTATGGATGTGTGCATGCCCCAGTACATATGTAGTGGTCAGGATAACTGGAGATGGTTCTCTCCTTCTTCGGTGTGGGTCTTGGGCATTAAACTCAGGTTGTCAGGCGTGGCAGCTTAGCCATCTCACTGGCCCTAAGAAGGAGATTTTCTTGTGCTCTGTCCCAGGTGAGGGTGGGGGTGTTCTTAGTGCCCCTTTGCCTTGTCAAGGTGCCTTCCTCTAAGGCCAGTGCTCAGGGCAGCAGCAGAGGAGAGAGAGAGAGAGAGAGAGAGAGAGAGAGAGAGAGAGAGAGAGAGACAGCTGGGTGGAGGGCACCCAGCAGGTTCCCTACACATCTGTCTTCCAGCCCCAAACCTGTATGACAGGTCTCTTGCTGGGGCCCATTCCCACCCACCTCACCAGCTTCTTCTTGAGAGTGTGAAACCTGGGGGTAGGGGCGGGGCAGTGACATGAAAGAGGAGGCGGCTGGAATGAAGCAGAGCAGGAGGGTGAACGGGCAGAAGCCACACCCCCACTCCAGTCTCCCCCCACACACACACACACATGCAGATCTCAGACCTTCCTCTCACACCCAGACACATCGCCTCACCTGATGCCGGCGGCTGGAGCTGTGCTTGGGCCCTGCCATGCCACGCCGCCACGCAGCACAGTGACAGGATCGCAGAGAGCTGAAGGGCCTCCCCTCCTTGTCTGGCCAGTGAGGGCTTCTGCTCCTTGGCCCGGTATCGTCCCTCTGTGTGCTGCGGTCACTTCTCTTTGAAGTTAGCCTTCCACCTGGGCCGGCCCTTCCCCGGCGGCCCTGCTGGAGCACCTTCCTTCTTCTCTTGGGCAAGTGGGTTTTCAGGCTGTTCTAGAACCAGGCTCCACACTCCCTAGGCTGCCGGCTCCCTGTGCCAGCTGCCTGTCCCTCATCTTGTCTCTCTGCTGCCCCAGCCTGGTCCCAGCTTTTACCCGCCTGCTTCCCCGACAGGTGTTCTTCCGGGCAGGCACGTTGGCACGGTTGGAAGAGCAGCGAGACGAGCAAACCAGCAGGCACCTAACCCTGTTCCAGGCGGCCTGCAGGGGCTACCTTGCCCGCCAGCACTTCAAGAAGAGAAAGGTGCTGCTCTAGGGATGCCTCAGCCTAGATGGCACAGCAGAACACCCGTGGGAGGGCACGCAGGGTACATGCCAGGGAGGCCAAGCACTTATCATCAGCTGAGAAGGAGGCGGAGCCTCCCAAGAGCACCACGCTTGGGCCAGAGTGGGAAGCATGCTTGAGTGCCGAGCAGTGTGGGCGTGTGCCCCAGCCAGGTTACTGTGTGGTGGGAGTGTGGGGGGAAGCAGGGCCCAGGCAAAGGTGGGCTCTGGTTCATGGGCTGCTCTATGAAGATTAAGGAGCTGTGTCAGCGACTCCTTTTCTTATTAGCAAGTCCATAAAACAGCCAGCACTGCCGCCTCTTGTGTTTCAGCAAGATTAGGTTTTATAGCGCAGCTAGGCCAGGGTGCTGGAAATAATCAGGCAGCAAATAAAGCAGATGAAATTATTCCTAATGACAGTGGGACGTGAGTTCCCTGTGCACCCGGCCCGGGCCCGCCCACCCTCAGAGGGGTGAGGGAATGTGGGAGCCAAGGTGGGCACAAAAGGGTCTGGTCCTGGGCCGAGGGTCCTGGGGCGCCAACCCAGGGGTCGTGTGGGTGGTGGGAAGTGGCTTGGCCAGGGGAACTGAAAGTCCACCGTGTGGCACACTCAACTGCAGATCCAGGACCTGGCCATTCGCTGTGTGCAGAAGAACATCAAGAAGAACAAGGGCGTGAAGGACTGGCCCTGGTGGAAGCTCTTCACCACCGTGCGGCCTCTCATCCAAGTCCAGCTGTCAGAGGAGCAGATCCGAAACAAAGACGTGCGTGACCCGCGGGGCCAGCTGGGTCCCGGGAGGGACTCCATGTCTATACAGGGGTCTTGCTGGTCGGCCCTGGGCTGAGGGGCTCTTAGGGTCAGATGGAAGGTGGTGCCTCTGGACTGCGCCCGTCATGCAGATCCCTCCGGAATGCTGTCTGGGCCCTAGGTGGCTTCTTCGGGTAGCTCTGCGGGCATCCCTGTATGTGGAGAGGCTCAGGAGCCCTGGGAGGCTCTCCTGTGGTGGGTGTGCATCCTCTTGTGTCCTCGCGGACAGACCCAGGTCTTCACGCCTCCCGGCCGTTGATTGCTCCCCACAGGAGGAGATCCAGCAGCTGCGCAGCAAGCTTGAGAAGGTGGAGAAAGAGAGGACCGAGCTTCGCCTCAACAGCGACCGGCTGGAGACCCGGGTGAGTGAGTCCAGTCACCAGACAGACCGGTCCACTGTCCCAAGGCGCCCTGCCCTGGCCCATGAGCCTGGAGTTCTGGCTGAGTGAGGCAGTCACTTCAACCGGTGACCCCCCCTCCCCCAACCCCAGATCTCAGAGCTGACATCGGAGCTGACTGATGAGCGCAACACAGGAGAGTCCGCCTCCCAGCTGCTGGACGCGGAGACAGCCGAGAGGCTCCGGACCGAGAAGGAGATGAAAGAGCTACAGGTGAGTGAGATGGCGATGGAGACGGCGGGCTAGTGACCGCCACACTCTGCTCGCCCTCCCAAAGCCACTCGGCACCTCCCCTACTGGCTCGGCACCTCTGTCTGCCTGGGGTAAGCGTGTGGCCGCTGCTTTAGGACATTGGGTAGGACAAGCCAGGCGGGGAGGACTGGCGAGGCTGACAGGCTGTCTCCGGCAGACCCAGTATGACGCACTGAAGAAGCAGATGGAGGTGATGGAGATGGAAGTGATGGAGGCCCGGCTCATCCGGGCGGCTGAGATCAACGGGGAGGTGGAGGATGAGGATGCAGGTGCGTGTGGACTAAAGGGGGGCGGAGGCCGGAATGGCATACCCTGGTGTCTGCCCATCCCCGGGGAACCACACACCCTGTCTAGCCTTGTCTCCCCTCTCTGAGCTGTTTTAATACTAAAGTAAATAGATGAGAAAGGAGAGTTGCTAAGACTGGCGCGTGCTTGCAATCCCAGACGACCGAGTCCAAAGTCATCAACTACATAATAAACTCAAGGGTGGCCTGGGATACACGAGATCTTCTCTCGAAAACAAACCAAAGACCTCAAAACCACAACGTCAAGGTGCTGAAAACAAGTGGGTTGGACGGCTACGGTAGTAACAAGGGCCAGGCCAGCGAGGAGATAGCATAGGTGCCCCTGTCACCCTCTCTAGAGTTTCCCCTCATAGTGGCTCCACCCAGCCATCATTCCAGAAACACCCCTTAGTCCTTCTGGTTGTCTCCCCTGCCCCTTCCTGGAGACCCTCAACAACTCAGGAGCTGTCTGCCCCCTACCCTGCAGGGGGAGAGTGGAGGCTAAAGTACGAGCGAGCTGTTCGCGAGGTGGACTTCACCAAGAAGCGACTCCAGCAGGAGCTGGAAGATAAGATGGAGGTGGAGCAGCAGAGCAGGAGGCAGCTGGAGAGGCGGGTGAGGCTGGCCGGGGAACCCAAGCCTGTGCCCTGAGCGCAGGGGCAAACAAGCCACAGGCAGGCAGACCCTAAGAGGAACAGGGAAGTGGTGTGTAGGCCGGCCCTGAGGGGCAGCAGGAACTGCTGTGTGGGTGTCACGTCTTGGGTCCCGAGGATGTTCTGGTCTTGCCCTGCACCCCGGACTCCTGGCGGCGGCTGCTGACCATGCGCGCTTCCTCACCTCTAGCTTGGGGACCTGCAAGCAGACAGTGATGAGAGTCAGCGGGCACTACAGCAGCTCAAGAAGAAGTGCCAACGACTCACAGCTGAGCTGCAGGACACCAAGCTGCACCTGGAGGGCCAGCAGGTCCGAAACCACGAGCTGGAGAAGAAGCAGAGGAGGTGGGTGGCCCCTCCCCCAGCCCTCAGAGCCGTCCAGCCACGGGACCTGCACTTGGCCAAAAGCCTCACCTTCACTCTTCCGTGCTGGGACAGGCTCTCTCCTGACCTCCCAGGAGGACGCGGGCCGGGTCTACTTGGAAGGCCATTTAGGACTCTAGTCACGCGTGTTCCACTCGAAGTGTACCTGTCATCTGTGCCAAACCAAAAAAGGACAGGCTTTACCAAGTCCAGAGCCACTGGGTCCCAGCCCCTGGCCCTGCCCCCACCCCACCCTGCCTGGTCGCTCTCACTTGCCTCCACTACATAACACACTCTCCTGACTAATGTCATTAAACTACCGTGCCACTTCCATCTCATTATGGTAATGGCACAGAGGAGGGGGGCAACCCTCACAGGAGAAAATCCAATCTAAATTAATTTCCCTGGCTGGGGATGGGGTGGGACGCTTTTATTAGCATGGAGAGGAGCCCACACACCCTGGGAACAGTGGGGTGCCCTGGGGAGCGGGAACAGAGCTTGTCTCCCCCCTGCCAGCTTCTGTAAAGGTACCAATTACCTTTGTGAAGAGGAACCTCACCCCGTGACCCTGGGAGTGAGAGGGGCAGAGCAGAGCCCCCTCTCCTCCCAGTAATGAATTACCTTACATGTCCCCAACTCCCTGTCACCCTGCTTGTGGAACTGCTCACTGGGACTCTGAGAACAAGAGAACAAGCGGGTTTGGAAGATTGTTCTGTCCCCTCCAGGACAGCCAGGCAGTCCACTTCCCTCATTCTTTAACCCCACTCTTTTCCTTTACCTAAAGACTGGCACCCTCTCTTAGCAGGAACCCCTCCTTCATGAGCACCCCAATAATGGTGCCAGCTTGGCCTAGTAACCATGTCGCTGCACTCCCACCCCCCACCCCCCACCCCCACTGGGCATCTTATTAGGTTTCAGCTACCCGGTGTTTTCTGACTTTCAGTCTGCTGTGGGATGGGGAGGGGGCTGTGGAATTTCCACAGGAACCCAGTTAGCCATGCAGGCAGGGAAAGGGAGAGGGACTTCAGCAGTTTGCTTCCAGTCTAGAGCCACCGGTGGGAGGTGGGAGGACAGGAAGTAGGAGGAGTCAAGGGGTGGCTTTGGACCAAGGGCCCTGTAGAGCATGCTGCCATGCCAGCTGGGCCCAGCAGGAACGCTCACCAGCCCAGCATGGGGTGCCCCGTAGTGACTCTGGTACCGCTGAGGTGTGTGGCACTGACCAGAGGCAGCAGCTGTGCCTCGTGTAGCTGAGTTGTACACACAGAGCGTCATTTCTGCCTACCCTGTTGGCACTCTCGTTTTACCCCGGCACCTTATTTTTTGATCTGTTAAAGAATGTGGAGATTGTCTCCTGAGGCGAGGTTTGGCCTGCCTCTTTCCCAGAAGCAGTATGTGGGACCCTCTTACAACCACTTGACAAAGCACTGAGTGTTCACCAGGGCCTCAGATAGTCTGACCTGCATGGCCTGGATTCCAATTCCATGTCAGCAGGGCCCCGAGTTATACCTGCAGGAGTCGCTCCCTCCCCCACCCACAGCCCTGTTGGTGTCTCGGCCCTTTCCGATGGCCTCCGCTTCCTGACAGTTGCTGGGTGCTGGATCCCTAGACTTTGTCCTCTGACGAGGCCACCATGCTTTCACACAGGTTTGACAGTGAGCTCTCCCAGGCACACGAGGAGACCCAGCGGGAGAAGCTGCAGAGGGAGAAACTTCAGCGGGAGAAGGACATGCTCCTGGCTGAGGCGTTTAGCTTGAAGCAGCAGCTAGAGGTACCAAGGCCGACCCGCTTCCTTCTCCATCTCCTCCAAGACCTGGGGACAGCCCGGTGTCGACCTCACCTTCCCTCTCTCTCTAGGAGAAAGACTTGGACATTGCAGGGTTTACCCAGAAGGTTGTTTCCCTGGAGGCCGAGCTTCAGGACATTTCTTCTCAAGAGTCTAAGGATGAGGCTTCTCTGGCCAAGGTCAAGAAGCAGCTCCGGGACTTGGAGGCCAAGGTCAAGGATCAGGAAGAGGAGCTGGATGAGCAGGCCGGGAGTATACAGATGCTGGAGCAGGTATGGCGCTGGCCAAGGGAGGTGGAGGCACAGCAGGAGGTATCGCCACGCTCGCCATTAACACAGACCAAATGAAGGGCAAGACCCACATTCATTCATTCATTCATTCATTCAGTCGGCCAGTCAGTCAGTCAGTCAGTCACTCATAAAACATGTGAGTACGTGGTCTGTGCCATCCACAGGGTGAGGACAGTTAAGCTGCCACAGAGCTTTTCACAAAAGCAGATCCTGGTTGGATCTAGAGAGAAAGGAAAGAGAGGATAGTGCAGCCAGAGGGCCAGGAGCCCCCAGAGCAGGTGACCGAACAGCCAAGTCAGTTCAGGGGGACCTGCTCGGGGAGACAGAGCTGCAGGATCATCTCCCCTCCCGGCCTCCTCCGAGCCCAGGAGAGGCGCTTATTTGGGAAGGAGGCATGCTACAGCCTCCACGGAGAAGTTGGCTGCCAGGGGCAGAGTAGAGCGGGCAAGGAGAACTGGGGTGGGTCCTGGCGGGAAAGGAACTTTGTCCTGACTCAACCCACAGGCCAAGCTGCGTCTGGAGATGGAGATGGAGAGAATGAGACAGACCCATTCCAAGGAAATGGAGAGTCGGGATGAGGAGGTGGAGGAGGCCCGGCAGTCATGTCAGAAGAAGGTATGGCCCTCAGCGCCCAGGCTGGAATGCAGACCTGTTCTTTCTCGCCGCGTCAGAGTGAGGCGCTTCGCTTTTCTACCTTAGTCCCTGTAATATACTGCTCTTCTGGACCAGTAAGTCCTCCCTTAGGACTCAGATCTGACCTGGGCAGTGCCTTTCCGTCTGTAGAAAAGCTTAAAGAACAGCAGCTCCTGGCCTGTTTTGTCAGCCAGCCCCCTCTCTGTATGGGGTCTACAGTGGCTCTGGTGGCTTGTGACCTGCTGTCCCCATCCAGCAACTGCACTCTGGGTTACCCACACTTATCCCTGCCCCACTGTTCGGGGATGAGACACTCAGCGTGCATGGGAAGGGACTATTGGCCACGCACAGAAAGGACAATGAGCCCCTGTCCCCGTGACTCTGCAGTTAAAACAGATGGAAGTGCAGCTGGAGGAGGAGTATGAAGACAAGCAGAAAGCCCTGCGGGAGAAACGGGAGCTGGAGAGCAAGCTCTCCACACTCAGTGACCAGGTACTGGGGACCCCTACAGCTAGCTACTCCTCCACTGGCTCAGGACTGGGGTCCCGGGACAGTACGCTGGGGGTGGGGCGGTGCTCCCCATCAGGTGCTGTATCGTGGCGTCGTCCATCACCCAGGCCTTTCTCGCTAGGCAGCACGATTCTGTTATACCCAGGAGAGCATCCTTGCTCATTTTGGAAAGCGTGAGGATGAATAAAGTTAGCAGTCAGTTTGGGGGGGACTCGAGGAAGTCCGATGGCGGAGCTCAGTGCCTTCCCGGATGGTGTCCCCCCTCCCCCAGGTGAACCAGCGGGACTTTGAATCAGAGAAGCGGCTACGGAAAGACCTGAAGCGCACCAAAGCGCTGCTGGCAGATGCCCAGATCATGCTGGACCACTTAAAGAACAATGCCCCCAGCAAGAGGGAGGTCGCCCAGCTCAAGAACCAGGTAGCTTGCTCAGCTGAATCCGCTGGTTCCAGGGGTAGCCAGGACACTCATTTGTTCAGTTACCTTCTCTACTGCTTGCTGGCTCTTAAGTCCTTGAGAAGGAAGATGGCTGGACAAGCCACTCAGAGCAGTCAGGCTCCCTAGGGTCCGGGTGTGTCCTACAGCATGGCTGCCAGGCCCTAGAGTGGCGTGGATGGGGCCTCATGCCTACTGGGGGAGAGAACAGTATATGCACCACAGCACGGCTGTGGCTCTTAGACTGACATTCAAGAAGAAAGAGGAGGAGCAAGGAGGGGCAGGGGGAGGCAGAGGAGGGCAGGGAGAGGTGGAGGAGGGCAGGGAGAGTGTCTGAGCCCCTCCTCCCTTGTGAGCCAGTGCCCTGAGTAGCCCTGGTGCCCCAGAGCATGGCTGATGTTTCTCCCCTGGGTGGGGGTGGCTTGTGTCCAGCTGGAAGAGTCGGAATTCACCTGTGCAGCAGCTGTAAAGGCGCGGAAAGCAATGGAGGCGGAGATTGAAGACCTGCACCTGCAGATTGATGACATCGCCAAAGCCAAGACAGCGGTGAGGGGCAGAGGATGCAGGGCGGGGCCGGGTGCCGAGGGAGAGTTGAACCATGCCTGTCTTCACCCGACACCGGCCTTTCCGTGCCAGGGATTTCTGCAGGGTCGCACCCTCCTCTCCCACCCCAGTCCTCTGCTTTCTCCTGCCTCCGAGCAGAGTCTTGAGAGGAGGGAGGGCTGGCGGAAGAGGGAGCCAGCCAGGGTGCACATCCCCCTGTTTAACCACCTGCCTCTGGGAGCCTGGCCGCAGGCCCTGGAACCATAAATAAAGGCAGCTAATGTGGCTGAGGGATGTAAACAGGTGCCTCGAGATTAGCAGAAGCACCGATAAGAGGCCGGGATGCCAGGCTCCTTCCCCTCCCCCTGCCCGGCCCACTGACAAGCCCAAGCGCAGCTAATTAGAGCTTTTATTTAATGCCTCCCTTTTAATTCCCACCTCTCCCACGGCCCATCCATCCATCCGGCTGAGTGTTCACTCCTGGGATGTGGCCACCCGTACCTCCTCAGACCAGGGGCGGGGCAGGGGAGGAGGCTCAGCATAGCTGTTGGCTTCACGGCCCCTAGCTACCCATCCCGCTGCCGAGAGATGCCAATCTCACAGGCTTGATTTATCTTGTGACATTTGTGCTCCTCAGCAGTTTCCAGGTGAGTAATTCAAATTCCTTAATTTTGTTAAAAAAGGCTGTTATAAAATTACCATTTTATTTAAATCTGAGTTAATAAATTTCTTGGCGGAGGCTTCCCCAGCTCCCCACAGCCCAGTAACAAGATGGATAGGGCAGAGAAGGAGCCAATGCAGTCATTTTGGTTTGGAATTACAGGCTAATAGATTCGTTCATTTCCTGAAGCTGCTGGTGCCTGTCTCTTCCCCGTGCCCCCAGGCTAGGAGAGGTGGATGACCCAAGAGTGGACCATCCCCAGGGAGAACAAAATCCAAGTCAGGGGTGTCACCGCCGTAAAAGGTCCTTCCCTGTGTGCAGCTGTGGGCAGCGTACATGCTGGTCAGGCTGATCTACCCGGATGATGGGTCATTTGTTATAGGCAGAATGTCTTACCTTCTCATTAGCCTTGAAAGAGCTGCCCGAACGCAGCCATCAGTTAGCACCTAGAAGCCCCAGGGCCCGCCTGTTCCTCATCTCACTGCCCAGAGCCCATGAGGTAGCTTCGCCGCTTCTGGAACCCACTCCGACGCACCACTCCACGAGCTCCCCACGGGAGAGGCGGGATGAGGGGGACAGGCTTGGGCTTGCCGCACCAGGGCCTGCAGATGCAGGCCTGATGCCCTCTGGTCTACCCTTGCCCCTGATCTACCCTTGCCCCTGACCAGCTGGAGGAGCAACTGAGTCGGCTTCAGCGTGAGAAAAACGAGATTCAGAACCGGCTGGAAGAGGATCAGGAGGACATGAATGAGCTGATGAAGAAGCACAAGGCGGCCGTGGCCCAGGTACCCTGCCAGGAATGACATCCGAGTGACCGTCCTCTGGGCCTGAGCCACCTCACAGATCCCTGACTAGGTGTAACTCTGGCTGTCCTGGAACTCACTGTGTAGACTGGGCAGGCTTTGAACTCACAGAGATCCGCCTCTTCCTCCACACCTGGCTCTAGACACTTCTTTGGAGAGACATAGTCTAGGTGTCCTGGCCCTCGATGGCTGAATTCCTGTTTCTGGGGGACCTTTCTCCACTCTTCCTCTCCTTTCCCAGGCCTCCCGGGACATGGCACAGATGAATGATCTCCAAGCTCAGCTTGAAGAGTCCAACAAGGAGAAGCAAGAGCTCCAGGAGAAGGTGGGTACCCTGGGCTCCCCCGGGAGTGAGAGAGAGTTCAGGAATCACCGGGCATGACGCCCTGCTCTCCCTGTACGGAGGGTGTTTCTCTCTACCACCAGAAAGCGACAGCACTGTGAGCTGGCAGGAGGAGCCGGGCTTGCAGCCATGTCACCATGGTAGATGCTTTGGCTTCAGATGCCTTGCTCACATTTCTGGTCCCTAACATCCTTCTTCCTTTCAGAAGGGCAGAAACAGTGCCAAGTGCATGGGCAGGCGGGTGGGGCATGGCTCCGCTGGGGCGGGGCTCCTCTCACCCTCTGTGTATCTCTCCCTGCCTCGGGGGTCTTCTAGTCACCATGGTGATATTGCCTGCCCCAGACTCGCCGCGCCCCTCCCCCTTCCCGACTTACTCTGGACTCACTCCTTTCTTCTCTTACTCCTTCCACCCCTAGCTACAAGCTCTGCAGAGCCAGGTGGAGTTCCTGGAGCAGTCCATGGTGGACAAGTCCCTTGTCAGCAGGCAGGAAGCGAAGATCAGGGAGCTGGAGACACGCCTGGAGTTCGAAAAGACCCAAGCGAAGCGTCTGGAGGTGGGTTCGGCTTCCAGTGCTTCTCTGCAAGCCGAGCAGAGCTAGAGCTGCCCCAGTGGCTGGAGCCACGCATGCTCCGAAGGGCTGTGCAAGCCAGGGACACTCCTGAGTCCTCTGCCAGGCCAGCTGACAGGGTGGGAGCTCCCTTCCCGCCTGCCTGGCCTGCTCCCTGGGCCCCGCAGAGCCTGCCTATTTTACATTCTGTATCCATCCGTGCCTGCTTTCTGCCAAGGGACCAGAGCGGCTTAGCTTTTCGTCTTCATATTTTCCTCTGCCACGAGCCCCCCCTCCTGTCCCCCTCACTCACTCTCTGGTAGGGTCATAAATATGCAGCGGATGGCACCACTGCTCTGAGGGCTGAAGTCTGCTCCCCTCTCACGGCTCGCGTGCGCTCTCTCTCTCTCTCTCTCTCTCTCTCTCTCCCCCCCCTTCCCTTTCACACCCCCCATCCCCTCACTCCTTGCCTCCCTTTCCAGCTCTGCTTTCCCCCTTCCTTCTCCTCTATCACTGTCCTTGGTCCATCTCACTCTCCTCCAATGACTTCATTTCCCTCCTCCCCCCTCCCCCATTCTCCTTAACACCCCTCTTCTCATCATGCTTGATTCCTCCGTCGTCCCCACAGTGGCTACCTCACACTCTGCCCCAGCCCTTCCTCTTCTGGACTCCTGTAACCAGCATGCTCCGGGCCTCCCTATGTGAAAGCCAGCGGCATCAGGACCGCGTCTCCGATCGTTCGCCCGTAGCCTTGTCCTGAAGCTCTTCTTCTGAGCTTACGGATATCTGTCCAAGCACTACCAGGCTGGCCTGAGATCGTGGTCACTGCTGTGGACAGGGACCTTCTCTGTTGCCCCGCCCCCAGCAGTCCCTCTGTCAGGCAGTAGGAGAGGGGTGGAAACAGGTGGGCGGCCAAGGGCATTACCCAACTGGACATGGGAAACTAGAGAGAATGCAAGGGAGCTTTATACCTTCTTCCCTGCCCCCCAGCACCCCAGGATGGGTGGTCACATTTCAGGCCTCACGTCACATACAGAATAGGGTTTGTGTGGCTGCTGGGGCCGGAAGAGGCCGCTGGCGGTGGGTGAAGGCTCTACCTCCTGCACCTGTCACCTCACTCATCTCAGAGTCCCTTCTACTCAAAAAGGCAATATTTGCCCGGTGGTGGTGGCGCACGCCTGTAATCCCAGCACTTGGGAGGCAGAGGCAGGTGGATTTCTGAGTTTGAGGCCAGCCTGGTCTACAGAGTGAGTTCCAGGACAGCCAGGGCTATACAGAGAAACCCTGTCTCGAAAAAAACAAATCCAAAAAACCAAGAAAAAAAAAGGCAATATTGTGCTTTGGACCCCTGAGAGATAAATAGAGATGCCTCAAGTGACCCCGTAGCCTGGGCTGTCACTTTGTAGAGCCAGGCTGGGGCAGGTACTCAGTGGAATGACGCTGGATGCTGACTTGTCCTCCCTCACACTCGACCTCTACTCCAAATCATTTCTGCTTAACACCCTACTGCTGCCAAGGAGAGCACGCTCGTGTTTCTGAGGCAGACAGGTTCACGAGGCAGAGAGAGAGAGCCCTGCCCGGGCCTTGTAATCAGGTACACTCAGCAGAACCCGTTACTCTGAACACTGGCTGTAGCTTTGGGAGCTTCTGAGTTCAGCGTCTCTGAAAAAGCCCAGGTGACCATGGGGACACTTACATGACAGGGCGCCTGAGCCTCTGCAGTCACAGCCCCTCCAGCCTTTCCCCTTCCAGATTACCTCCTCCAAAGCCCCCTGCAGAGATGCAGGTGTCATCTTCCTCCTTGATGGGCAGCAAAGCTCGGGGGCTAGGGAGTCAGGTCAGCGGGCAGAGCCGACCCTGCCGACCCTGCGTGGAAGAAGACCTGAGTTTGCCCAGCACTTAGGTCAAGAGCCAGAGCAGTGGTGCTTCCTTACAGTCCCAGCACTGGGGGTAAAGACAGGGGGACTACCAGGTCTTGGCAGGCAGTCAGGCAGACAGACAGCGCCCAGCCCTTGGGAGGCAGAGGCAGGTGGATTTCTGAGTTCGAGGCCAGCCTGGTCTACAAAGTGACTTCCAGGACAGCCAGGGCTACACAGAGAAACCCTGTCTCGAAAAACAAACCAAACCAACCAACCAACCAAACAAACAAACAAAAAAGTGAACCGCTAGCATCCCTTAGCCGTCGCTGAGCAGTGGGGCGAGAGCTTGGCCCGATTTCCTGGTCCAGACCCCGCCCACAGTGCCTCTCTCTGGCTGACAACCTACCTGCTGGTCTTTCTTCTCAACCTGCTCACCCAGAGCCTGGCCAGTCGGCTCAAAGAAAACATGGAGAAGCTGACTGAGGAACGGGACCAGCGCGCCGCAGCTGAGAACCGTGAGAAGGAGCAGAACAAGAGGCTCCAGCGACAGCTTCGTGACACCAAGGAGGAGATGAGCGAGCTTGCCAGGAAGGAAGCCGAGGCTAGCCGCAAGAAACATGAACTGGTAATGCCCTGCTCCTCACAGGTCCCAAGCTGGAGGCCTGCTAAGAGCATGCCCACCCCACCCTGGGCTGTGTGGGGCCACTTCAGTCCCCAAGTCCTGTTAAGTATACACTTACCTCAACATGGGTTTTGGTGGGGGACAGTTCAGTCCTGACAGGCAAGAAAGGCAAGGGCGGTCCCAGGAGGTGAAGCCACGCCCTGCGGCCAGCCCAGTGGCCTGTGAATAGAGAATCCTCTGGAGGCTTAGAGGAGTACCAGAGTGGCTCCTGCCTGCCAGGGAGTGACTTGCTGCAGGCTCCTTCAGAGATGCTAGGGGACATTGTGGCCCTCCTGTACACTAGACCCCCCTCCTAGGAGATGGACCTGGAGAGTCTGGAAGCCGCTAACCAAAGCCTGCAAGCTGACCTAAAGCTGGCGTTCAAACGCATTGGGGACTTGCAAGCCGCCATTGAGGATGAGATGGAGAGCGACGAGAACGAAGACCTTATTAACAGGTAAGAGGCAGAGTGTGTGGCATTTCAGGCAAGGCCAAGTGAGTCCCTCTCGAGCAGCAGAATCAGGCCCCAGGAGACATGCAAGCCCTGACATCCCACAACCACGCTACCGTATCACCTTCCCAGTATAGACCCCGGTGGGAGAGGCTGAGGATGTTGGGGGTGGGGGAGTGTGCATCTTCCTGTGCTCTCCTTCCCCAGGCCCCCCAAAGCCCAGATTCTGGTGTTGCCTGTTCCCTGTGAGTTATCTCCCCGTTTAGCTGCATTTCCGTTGGCGCCTGCCCTACTCTAGGGAGAGCAGAGATTTAAGGGCTGTGGTGCCTTGTTACTTGTGCTAGAGATTTTCTCGCATAAAACCCACCCAGGGAATGGTTTTGGAGAATGAGAGAGATTTGTAGTCCTAGGCTGAACAGAAAGCCACAAATCCAGAGGACCAGCGGTGTGGGGGTGGGGCTGGGACTTTGGTAGATCCCAGAGGTTCCCCACATCCTGCTTCAGGGTCAGATCCCTTCCCATGCCTAGGGCAGGGCAGGGCAGGGCAGGGCAGCCCAGGAGCCTTGCTCCTTTGGGATGAATGCTGGTAGTGAATCAGGCCCGGTTCTGAGGATTCTGCTGCTCACTGGTACCTGATCTCAGCCAGCCAGAGATGTCACTTACTGAAGAGAGGGGAGCCGCGGATGAGGACACTCCTCAGGATGTCTATAGACGTCCCCGGCTGCTGCTTGTGGCCCCTTTGCCCACCATTTTCTTTCTGTTTCCAGTTTGCAGGACATGGTGACAAAATATCAGAAAAGAAAGAATAAACTGTGAGGACCAGAGCCATGAGCTCTTTGCCTCTCCCCACGGGTGTCTAACCATCCCTAACACAGGGCTTCCTGCCAGGGCTCCTGCTGCATGCTGCATGCAGACACAGCCTCCTCAGACTCTCGAACTGGCCTCTCATGCTAACGTTGCTGACTGACCTTAGGCTGGGGTGGAAGGACTGGCTGGCAGTGAAGTGTGTGGCAGTACGACAGACCGACCCTCAGAGCCCAGGTAGCCAGGATGAGGCTTTATTGCCTAAGTCCCAGCCTCTCTTCTCTGGGAACCGAATGCGGTCACTGCCCTGGCCTGTCTCTCTGGGGGTCAGGCAGTCAGGCTACATCTGTCTACACCCTTGGGCTCTTGGAACCCAAGCTGCCTGAAAGGGATGGGTCCATTTTGTGTTTAAGGTCTGTTGCGTTCCTTAGGCAGATGCGGGCTGAAGATGAGGGGCGTCTCACAGCTGCTCCTCTGGAGAAAGCATCCAGGCTGCTAACCTTGGGCGCCTCTGCCCTGGCAGGGGGAGGGAACAGCAGGTTGTGTTTACTTTGCTCCCTGGGGGCACCTCAGGCAGTAGTGGTGGTGGGGGAGGGGGACACACATCCGTGTTGGTATGTCTGTCAGGTGTGGAAGACCTAGGACATCTGCCCTTCTGTTCCTTCTTTCTGGTGGGGGAGCTGGAAAGTGGTGTGGATATGCAGGCCTTCAGGCGCATTTGCTGATCCTCTGTCAGTTCGACAGGGTTGCTTTTGGAAGTTGTTTTTTCAGCATGGCACTGAATTTCCTGCCTGGCAGGCCTCCTCCCCTGGCCAGGATGGGCTGGCGGCCGTGCAAAGGACTCAGGGAGAGCTAATGATAAATGTAATAGTGTGTAACAGTGATAGAGGGCCGCTGGAGCCCGGTTGTCACACACAATTAATATCCCCTGCCGTTCTGTCTCCGTTTGTTTGTTCCCCCGTGATTCGGCTCCCAGTTAACTAATAGCACATGAGCCTGGACATAAATTGTATTTGACGCGAGGTTTAATTCCGACCATTTAAAATTTCAACTGCCCCCTGAGCCTGCCTGCCCCTGGAGTTTGTTTACGGGCCTGATTATTTAAGGAAGAACCCGAACATGGTCTGGATTCTTACAATTCAAAGGAAGGTGAGGGTAGGCCAGCTAGCTTCCCAGACCACTGACTGCTCTGAGTGTCAGGAAGGAAATTCAGATTCTGGGCCTCAGTCTGTCCCTAGTGTGTTCCATCCTGCTGTTCTTGGGCTGAAGGAACTCTGAGGGCTGATGAAATGTGCATTGAAGATCATATTCTAAAGCATAGTCAGGCACACAGGCTCGGCACACACACACACACACACACACACACACACACACACACTAGCATGCACTCAAAGCAGGTGCCTGAGAAGGTGCAATTCTAATCAGGTTCCTCTGATAGCAGAGAGGTTCCGTCCTCAGCAGCTCCAAGTTATTGAGCGAGCATGCTAAGGCGGGCAGAAAAATAATGTTTCGATTTACTTAGAGATACAGTTGTTATTGCCATAACCTTAATGAAAGCAGTAAACAGTGCAGTATTAAGGGAGATTTATACAGAAACACTTTTAACATGTAGACATAGATTTTGCGATGCATACAGCACCTCCTTTCCAAAGCCAATCAATATGGTTATGAACGGCAGTGATAAATTACAGGCTCTGAAGCTACAGAGGGAGGATTTTTGCGCGGGTGTATAAATCAGGTAGTATTGGCGTTCCTTGGGACCCAGGCACCACAGTAAATCTGCCAGGCTCCAATGGGCACAGAGCTTGCATTAGTGGTTTGGGGGCTGCCCGCTAAACTCCTGTTTACCCAGGGCATCGGCAGGCCTTGTCTCTGTTATAATTCTGTACTTGATGGAAGCTCATAAAATATGCCTCTTTGTTCCCCTTCCCCATGTGCACGGCTCTCTCATGGTCCCTAGAACTGTGGTTTCCTGTGATGTGTGTGTATATGTACACACACACGCTTGCGCATGCCTGGGTATACATGTGTCTGCCTGTGTGGCTATTTATTCAAGAACATAATTCAGGACCAGGGCCGCTCTTGTTGATACAGATGAAAAGAAATTTGCATCAAGGAGACATCTTAGCCTCTCTGCAGCAGGGGAATTTAGGGAGTAGACATTTTGCAGAATTTGCAAAGCATTTGCACTCAGAAACCATCTCTGTGCCCCACTGCTTCATGAGGGGGTCACCACGACTCTAGCCTCAGAATTAGACTCTTGAGGCTTTCTTGCAGGTCCTGAGGTTAGCCTATCCAGTCAGCAGTGGGGAGCAGGGGCTGGAGGCTGCCTGAGATGAGGAGACCCGGAGAGTTAGAGCCTTGCTTTGAGACTTTCTGGGCCCCTGGGCTTCCTGCAGCTATCTGAACCCTGAAGGCATCACCAGCTCCCCCCGCCCCCAGAAAGGCCTCTCTTCTTCTCTTCCTTCCTATTTCTTTTAAGAGCTAGGGATACCACAAGGTGGCTGTGGCTGTACTGCGTTATCTCAGGTTTGTGTTGTTAGCAGCCAGAGACCTCCAGGTTCAAGTTAGCCTGAGGTCATGTGATATCCTGTTTTCTGTCCTGTGTCTAGCAACCCAGCTTTTATAATGAAGACAGAAAATGGTGGTAGCCGTAGCCACAGTCTGAAGCATGCACAAACACAGACACACATGTACACATGTATTTGTGTATGTGGACATATGTATGTGAATGGGTGGATATGAGCACAGCGCATGTGTGTAAGATAGAAAACATGGTATGGCCTCTAGGGATTGAACTCAGGCCATTGTGAACAGTGCTGTTCTGCACGGAATCATCTCGTCAGCCCCTGAGACTTCTTTTTAATGGAGAGCCATTAGGCTAGACTTGCTAAGTGGATGGCCTGCCTATCCTTCTCATCTGGTTGGCCAAATAGCTTGTCACTCATCCCTGGGCTGGACCGGGTGGTGCCTCCACACTCCTCGGGTTCTTCCTAGTGACTGTCACGGTGTGGTCTGCTGAGTGAAGGGATGGGCACCTTGTGGGTGGCGTGCTCGCGCTAACCTTTCTCTTCTCCCTGACTCACTGATGTGCATGCCACCTGCACTCCAACCCCGCCCAAGATGTGCCCCGCCCCCTCCTTGCTCTCCATGCTGGCCAGCAAGTGATCCTCCCCTGGCCAGCCTTGTCTACCTTTGTGCTCCTCACCCAACAGTGAGGGAGACTCAGATGTGGACTCCGAGGTGGAGGACCGGGTCGACGGGGTCAAGTCCTGGTTGTCGAAGAACAAGGGACCTTCTAAGGCACCTTCTGACGATGGCAGCTTGAAGAGCTCCAGGTGAGCTTGGCCTCCAGCGGGGAGGAAAGGTCATCTCAGCCACCAGTCATGGGTGGGCAGTGTCATGGCACCAAGGCGGCAGCCCTCAGGCTATGCATGCTCTCTTCTGGCCTGTGAAAGCACACAGGACAGCTGCCTCGCCAGGAATGCCCAGTACTGGGGTGTGGGCTCGTGTGTAGGTTTAACGTCATCCCATGTACGGGGTCAGCAGCGTCTAACTGTTGGTACCTTTGAGATCAAGTCGTGGTTGGGGCCCCAGGGACTCTGGGTCCTAGAGCCCTGCACAGGCAGCCCTGGTCAGCTCTGGCTCCCTGCCCTCCACAGAGCGGCAAAGCATCAGTTCTCAGCGCCAGAGCCACTGTGACCCCCCCCTCACTCTCTCCTTCCTCTGTGCTGGGGGTTTGCTCCCCTACTGTCTGGCTGATCATAACCTGATCCCACAGACAGCCGCTTCTAGAAGCCAGAGCTCCCACTTGAGGTCCGTTGCCGCCCATTCCCTGCCCCCTCCCACACGCAGTTCCTTACCGCCTTCCCCACCTCTCCAGAGACAGGCGGCGGGCTGGATAGGAAAAGTGATCTCTCCCCTTCGTTTCCAGCCACCCCCAAGTCTAGCCCCTCACCACTGGTACCCAGCGGCCCCCTGTAATTGGTTTAATTTATTCGACCAAACAACATTTTGTTATTGCAGATAATGGCGTATCCCCGCCCCACTGCCGTTCACCGCAGTGTGGCACAAGGCTCCAGGTAGTTGACAATGAAATAAATTGAACTAAACGTTTTAGAGGGGGAAAAGTGATGAAATAGAACAATAGTCTAATTTACATGACATTCTCCATGAAGCTATTTTCACTGACGCAAATTATTTTGCTTCATTTCCTTGGATGCTTTTGCTACCGCTTTGCCAGGGCTGTGCCGGTTTCTCCTCCTTCCTCCCTCCCCCTGTGTCTTTATTTTTGTTAATGCCTCTCTCTCTCTCTCTCTCTCTCTCTCTCTCTCTCCTCTCCTCTCCTCTCCTCTCTTCTCTCTCCTCTTCCTCTTCCTCTTCTCCCCTGTCACTCATTCACTCTGGGTCTCTTCTCCTGGGCCTTCCTTCCCACTCAGGACGGCTCTCAACAGCCTCCCTAAGGAGGGCAAGGGGCCAGAGGAGAGACCCTCCTCTGTGCTCAGTTCCCTCAGCTACCGCAAGAGGCTCACCCTGAAGGACTCCATCGGGGGCACTGGAGACCAGGACTCGCTCCTCACCACCCTGAGTGAGCGTGCCATCTCCCCTGAAAGGCCTCCCAGGAAGGCCCGAGTGGGCCCCAGGGAGGAACCTGACCAGTCCCAGGGCAGGAGGTGTGAGGAGCTAGACGATTGCAGCTCCATCTTCTCGGGGGCCGGAAGCCGCCCTGGCCGGGGTCTGGAGAAGCGCTGGGGCTCAGACTTTGACAGAGCCTCAACTGTCTCTGCCCCGGTCAGCCGAGCCTCCTCAGCCACGCGTGGCTCTGGGGAGGATAGGGCTCGCTCCTCGCTGAGCTTCTCACTGTCAGGCTCGCCCAGCTCCCGCCGCAGCACGTCCAGGCTCGATGGCTTGTCAAGCACAGTAAGTCCTTCCTGGAACCGGGCCTCGGGCCTGGGTCGGGAGAGCCCTGACTCCAGGCTATCCCTCGGCCAGAGCTGCTTGGATGAGTGGGATGATGGAGCCAGCGTGGCCCTCAGTGAGGCACACTCACAGTTCAGCCATCCATCACTGGCCCGGAGCCTGTCAGTGCCACCCCAGCCGCGGGGCTCTTCCTCGGCTTCAACCTCGGTCCCCGAGGGCTCCAGCATCCGACCCGTCAGCCGCCACTCCTACCTGGATCCAGACCTGGAGGCTGCCATTAATGAGGTCTTGAGCTACAAACCCGTGCCGTTCCAGCGGAGCAGCCTGGAGCCTGACTCAGAGGATGATGACCGGAAGAGCATCCAGAGTGCCCGGAGCGCGCAGCTGGAGCACCCAGATCGGGGCACCAGCATCCGCCGCTCTGCCTCTGCCGCGGATGTCTCTTCGCGCAGTGGCCGCAAAAGCCGGAGCAAGCATAGGAGCAAACGGAGCAGCCCCAGCCCCAGCTCCAGCTCCAGCTCCAGCTCCAGCTCGGAAGGTTCCTCGGCGCACAAGCGGCGGAGGAAAGGGCGCTCTCGGAAGAGCAAGAAGAAATCTAAATCAAGAAGAAAGAAAACAGAGAGTGAATCCGAGTCCTCATCCTCATCCAGTGGCTCCACGGTCTCAGGCCATAGCCGCTCCAGTGTGAAAAAGGGCCCAACCGCAGACGCTGAGGAAGGGGGGCAAACTCCAAGACGGTCAAAGAAGGAAGAGAAGCAGCGAAAGAAAGAGGTCGACAGCCTGATGATGCGGTACCTGTACCGACCCGAGAGTGACTAGCGCAGTAGGTGCCGCCTGGCCTGGTGTGGAGTGCAGCATGGTGTGTCCCACCCACCCTTTGTGAACTAACGTGCCCCCTGGCCCTCCGACCTACGGCCACCTCAGGCTCGCCTCAGAGAGCCTCCCGGCTCCTACGCGAGCTCCGAGCTGAATTTGCTGATGTTGGATTAGAGCGCCAACCTCACCCTGGGCCTCCTGTGCTGTGTTTTTGGAACTAATCTTCCCTATAACTTCATAACAGAGGTCTGATCAGCTGTGTTTCATAAAAAGTTAGGGTTCAGAGAGATTAAGTTACACAACTGGGAAGTAAGGTTACCAGGAGCTAATGGGGTACATGCAGAGCATGTAGGTGACAGGTAGGTGTCACCTACACCCAGTCAGAGCTTTCCTGCAACAGGATGGACCGGGAAAAGGGTCCTAGCTGATGTGATGCCTCAGCTGTGAACTCTGCTGAGGCTCTCTGCTCTCTGCTCTCTCCTCCCCTGCCTAGCATGGATCCTGAGGTGCGGCCTACACGGCGCCACACCCTACAGTAGACCCAGGAGATGCCTGCCGCCTCCCACCCTCCCACCCACACTCAGCCCCGCGTGGGCATCACCTCAGCTCTGCTCATCTTGTAGAGTTCTAATGAATAGAAATTAGCAGTCGCTGAGTGACAGCCCCCTCCCCCGGCTCTTCCCCGTCAGGCCCTGTGCCCACACCAGAGAGAGGCAGAGCCTGAATCACTGGAATCCCATTGTTGCCAGTTTCCCTGGTGGGTGGTGACATTTTGAATCACCCCTGTGGAGAGAGGGTGGGAAGTACGTGCCACATGGGGCAGCCTCGCTGCTTCCCGGGAGGGAGGCACAACCCCAGGCTGCAGCCACGCGGGCACCACAGTTTCCCAGACTAACACACTGACACACCTGTTGCATGCTTGTGCCATGGGGCACCCGGTGAGAGGGGAAGTTGCCTTTGTCTATCTGGAACCGGGAGGGAGAGGGGAAGTGGCTGAGAAGTGGGAGGATGGACGACCTGACTCATGGCATCTCGAGCCCAGGCTAGACCTCTGTTGCTCCCCCACCCCCCACCTGTGTGGTTTCAGGGCACTCAAGGGAGAACGGGGAACATCTGTGGTCTTTGTTAGTTCTACTGGGAGGAAAGATTGGAGTCAAAATGGTCAATGGTTTTAGTCTCCTCAAGGCTTAGCCTTGCTAAGGGCCCCCGCACCCCAGGCCAAATCAGTTGGTGGCTGGAAGGGGAGGTCTAGACCCAGAGAAGGCCAGGCCCCTCTGTGCCTCTTCCCAGAAGGAAGCAATTGCCTTGCTGGGCAACCCCAGCCTAACTGGTGACTAGCAGACTGTACCTGAATCCCTCTACGCCCAGTCATATTCCACAGTGACTAGGACAGAAAGCCCGGCTTCTGCAGCCCCCTCTCACCCACGGCTCAGCTGCTTTTGTCTACGGAGAGAGCCGACTGGTCCCGAAACCCTGCACTGTACCACTATGAGGCTTGGACTTAGTGATGGTAGAGCGGTCTCCAGCTAGAACCTGGCCAACTACCATGAAGTGTGTGTGTTGGGGGGCGGGGTGGGGGGAGGGGTAGGCAGCGAGGGAAGCCATGCAAAGGTAGAAGGTGTGGGCAGAGCCCCTGACCCCCCCTGGCCTAGGGTTAAGGACCAGTGAAGAATTCCAAAACAGAATACAGAGTTGCCACCCTGGGCTTTCCCAGCAGGAATTAGCTTGTGTACCAAATTGTTTGTGACAGCACTGAGCAGGAGACACTGGCTTGTGGGGAGGAAAAGCTTTTTAAACAATTTAGTTAAAATGTTCCAATTGCCAGCCCTGGCTCTTGCTCTGGGGACAGGGAGCTGCCTGCTGTTGGCCCTACTGATGGTGGCCGCGATAAAAGCAGATGTGGAGACTGGCCAGAGAGAGCCCAAGAAAGACTGCAAGGGATCTTGTGGCTCCTCAGCCCAGAGAAGAGCAAAGGACAGAGTGTGCCCCATGACTGGTGGCCTCTGCTTCTCCGTGGTGTCCCTAGAGCAACCTGGCCACTGTTTATCTGGGCGTGTGGGATGTGGAAATGGAGTCTGGAGACACCTGTGGAAAGAGATAAAGGACAGACGCGGCCGGCCACACAGGGCCGCGCCTCCTTTACACCCAGACACCCGCCCTCTGCCCACAGACTAACCCCACTGTCTTTCCTCAAAGCCAGGCATTCCTTAGCTGGAAAGCAAACTGGGCTAAAGCCCAGGCATACAGAAGTTCCGTGAAAAGAAAACAAGTGGCCCCTACTAATTCAGGATACAAACAAGCCCAAGGCTAATGACCTCCATTTTTTCTGTGTTGCACAGTTAGCATTGAGCTTTATAATTTTGTCCTGGAGATGCTGTGAGGCCTTAAGTGGTTCTGGCCCATCAGAATAAGACTCATTTATGTTCAGTCTAGTTTGTATTAAGTGTGTTTTGTGCTATTCTGATTCCTTTAAAAATGGTAATTCATTCATGAGAAATACAATAACTATAACCAGACTGCCCCGCTGCTGAGCCATTTTGCATAATTGAACATATATTTTCCCAGGCTCTTCCCTCGGCCAGGGGCAGAGGCCTGTCTTCACATACCCCAGTGGCTCCCCGGCCAGCAGGAGACGTTAGGTTTGCGCTTGTTTTCTTCCTGTCTCATCTCGGGGCAAGAGTGCTCTAAGGCTGACGTTGAGTTCAGGTTCAGGTCTTGGCCGTGACCTTGGGCAAGGCGCTCCTTCCTGAGGCAGCTTTGCATCGTCCGTTACCTGGAAGAATACGGCAGAGCAGTGAGTCCATGGCGGTGGTTCTCGGCCTTCCCGATGCTGCTGCCCTTTAATACAGTCTCTCATCTTAGGATAACCACAAACATAACATTATTTCATTGCTGCTTCATAACTGCAGTGTTGCTGCTGTTGTGAATTGTAATGTAAATATCTGATATGCAGGATATCTGATATGTGACTCGCAAAGGGCTCCAAGGGGCTCAGGCAGCGCCTGCTACAGGAGCACTCTTGGTGGAAGGAGCCTTCACTTCTGTGCCTCTGCTGCTACCTCCAGGGGACCCTAAAGTGCTGTCTGCTTCCCCAGCTTACCCTAAAAGGACCAGGGAATAAAGGGCCGCCCCCGGGTTTCTAGTTCAGAATATAGTAGACCAGCAATGGCAGACATGCCCCTTGTCCAAGCAGAAGGTCACCAGGACCTGTATCCCTGGTCTCTTGGAGCACATGCACCCCAAGGACAAGGCTGGGGCCAGGGCACCGGTAGAGGTGAAGCTGTGTTGGGCTGTGTCTTCTTCAGTGACATTACACTGTACTGCTTGTGCTCAGGGACAGTGGAGGAGGCTCAGACGCTCTGGGAGAGAAGAGCGTAGACGGAGCCAGAGAATGGGGTCCTGTCTACACTGTTGGATGTCACAGTCCTCCTCCCTCGGGGGATAATGCTTCTTCATACCTTTGGAGGGGCAGCCTTCCAGAGCCAGGGGCCTGATGGAGACTACAAGGAGTTGTTAAGAGCCCCTCCCACTGGTCCATCCTCAAACAGATCTGGCCAGCCTCTGTCCTGAGCCTCTGCTCCTTTTCCAGTAGAGGATGCCATGGTCAAGGACAGAAGTCTCCCGGGCCCAGGGAAACCCTGATTAGGGGAAATAGTTCAGACCTGGAATCCTGCCAGGAGTAAATCTATCTGCCTGAGAGTTTCCCCCTTGGACAGGCTGTAGTCAAGTGGTCACCTGCCTCGAGACTTCATCCGGGTGGTCTGTGGACTGCTCGCATCTGAGCGAGGGCATTGAAAACTCCCAGTCCCAGTGGTCCTCCCTCGTGGCTCAGCCCAAGCTTCTCAGGGGCAGGAGCCAGGAATGAATGTGCCTCTGAGGCGCGTGGCAGCCTGGTCCTTGCGGCCACCAGCCTTCCTGACATGGTAGTCTGACAAGCTTCCCGGCTGCAAACTGTGTGTTCCTTTTGACCCTGGAACATTTGGGTTTTGGAGTGCTTGAGCAGAACCTGGTGGCCCAGAGTGGAAGTGTTCTTTGGCCCTGACCCTGTTCCTCTCTCCCTGCAGCCCTACCAGCCACTGGAAGTCCCTCGCCCCCGACCCATCAGATGATGAGCACGATCCTGTGGACAGCATCTCCAGACCCCGGTTCTCCCACAACTATCTGAGTGACAGCGACACAGAGGCCAAGCTGACAGAGACCGATGCATAGCCTGGGGGAGTGGCTCGCAGCTCTCCCACCCCACGGCTTCTCCCAGGAAATAGAGGGGAACCACTGCCTCCATTTGACTGCCGGCACTCTGTCGGGGAACTTTCCAGGCTGTGGGTGTCCGGTAGCTCCACGAGGAAGAGGTGGGGGACGCAGAGTCTCTGCAGAGAGCTTCCACTCTTGCCGCAGAATGCCATGCTCCTAGCTCCCACCCTGGGCCGCTGTGGACCATGTCAGGTGGCCTGGCACTTCATGGAGCCCGTAGTGGACCTCCATCTCAGCCTCCTTCCTGCTCAGGGATGGTGGATAGGTTACCTGCTGGACCGCTCGTCGCTGGGCCCATGGGAAAGAGTCAGGAGGGAGCATCGATGCCCCCCCTGCTGGGGTGAGGGCTTTCTCTTCTCAGTGCCTGCTGTCTTTTTACTGTTTAATTTAAATACCCAAACCTCCATGCAGCTGCATCCCTGCGAGTGGGAGGGGCCGCCGCAGCTGGGCCCTGTGGGATGCCTTGGGGATCTCCTCCGGCTTCACTCCTCCAGAGCCCCTTCCTCCTGCAGCCTGCTGCCAGGGGACACTGCTGAGCAGAGCTGGGGCCCTGGTTCTTAGGAGGCAGGTGAGGAGGGTGGCAGCTGGGTGCTGCTGGCTTGGACGGACAGAGCAAGCCTTGTTGGAGTAGTGGGTGCAATGAGCAGCTATTTAAGAGCTGACCTCTTCCTCCTGCACCCGCCCATGGCTTCCAGCACTGCCTTCCTCTGATGGTGTTATAGTCAGCCGCTCACTCGGCGCTGAGGACCTGTGGTGGGCACCGTGGAAGGTAGATGTTTTGGTCTGTTTATCAGACTAGAGTCCTAACCCTTTGTCATCTTTCTTCTACCCACAAACCTGTTCCCACACACTTACCCCAGACACAGCAACAAGTGGTCTCATCTCAGCTACTTACCATAAAGGTCATCCCGACCTTTCCACCGGATTTGGGGGCCCAAAGGCAGTACCTGGTGCTGGACCCATTTGCCACCCCCTTCCCTTCTGCGGTTGCTTTGTACTCATCGGGCTGTGCTCTCCCTGTGGGCCTGATTGATGTAAGGAAATAAAGGGCCCTTCCCTCCTGGCCACGTTTCCCTGACTCTCCTTGCAGACCCAAGGGTGGTCCCGGGGCAGGGACAGAGGCAGAGGTGGGATTCTGATGGGGACATGGAAGGGCCACCTTGGTCTGTGTGGCCTAGTCCCAAGCCAGGCCAATGTCACTGCCAGAGCCTTGGCAGGTCCCTGGAGATAGTGGGTGAGGAGATTGCTTGAGGAAGACAGAGCCCCACATTTGTGCTGAGGCGAGGGGGGGGCAGATAGCTTGCTTATGCCCTGTTCCCAATCCCTTCTCAAAACTTTAGTCACTCCAAAGGTGACTTTTTGTTTTGTTTTGTTTTGTTTTGTTTTGTTTTGTTTTTCGAGACAGGGTTTCTCTGTGTAGTTCTGGCTGTCCTGGAACTCACTCTGTAGACCAGGCTGGCCTTGAACTCAGAAATCGGCCTGCCTCTGCCTCCCAAGTGCTGGGATTAAAGGCGTGCGCCACCACCGCCGCCCTGCTCAAAGGTGACTTTTTTTATCAAAATTTGGCAGCATGTTCTCTGTTCCTCAGCCCACTTTGGCGACAGAAAACCTGAGTAAACTGGGAACACAGCCTTAGCTGCTACTCAGCCTCTGCCTGGAGGCCGGAGCTACACTTTGCCCATGCTTTGTGGCCTTGCAAAAGTTATGGGGAAGCTCAGGCAGATGAGGAAGAAACCAAAGGCCTTCCCTACCCTCATCCTCCTCCTCCTCTGAACCTTATCCATGACTAGATATATTTTCCACAGGCGTTAAATGGTCTGAGGAGGTGGGTGGGAAAGGCTCTGCTGACGTCTACCCAGAAAGTCAAGAGAGGGAAAAGTCACCACCAAAACAAGGTGGGGAGAACTATGAAATGGATCCTTCTAGAACAAAGGCACCTGTCCTCCAACAAAGAGAAAAGGCGATGAAAGTGACAGTCTCACCGCGTAGGCGTAGCCCAGGCTCCAATTCACACTTCTCCCGCCTCGTCTTCCTAACCCCCAGATTACAGGTGTGAACTAACAAACTAACATGCCAGGTCTGGGGTGGGAATGTTTCCTCAAGTCAGGGACCTTGTGCTACTCAATCCCCTCAGCCTTTGAGACAGCTGCCCTCATTGGCCTGGGCGTGGTCCTGGTGCTGGGAATGGAGACCTTCCAGATGGCGGGTCTCCCAGTGTGGGAACGGACACTTAGAACATCTGCCTCACCGGCTGGTAAGTATCAGCTTCCAACCTGAGCCGAGAAATCTCAGTGCCTGTCCTCCGGGGATGGGAGCAAAGGCCACTGCGGAAGGACAGAGGCTTCCAAGCCACGGGGAGGGAGACTGCAAAGGGCCCTCAAAGCAGTATTTGGGGCTAAGGCCTTCAAGGGAATGATCCCACAGGTAGTTATTGCTAGGACGTACATAGGAAAGAGCGACGGTCCTGAGACGGGGAGGGATAAGCAGTGCTCATGCCACAGGCTGCCTGGGACAGCCGGAAGTTCACGCCCCCCACCCCACCCCCACCAGTGCTTCTCCCGGTTCCCACAAAACCCTCCCCTCCGTGGCTCCAGGTTATGAGGGCAGTGCTTCCGTCCCTTGGTTCCCACTCCAGAGCCCCGTGGGGCCTGACTTCGCTTGGGGTTACACCTGGAGAACCCTGCAGGCTCCTAAATGCCCACAGCACCTCTCGTCCCCAAGATGCTGTGATGCCACAGAACTAAGCCCCTGGCCCTGTGCCCTGTGCCCTGTGCCCATCTCACGGACACCCTGCATCCCCGTTTCCTCCCCGCTAATTTCCAGCCTGCAGGGATGGTCTGACTCCAGAATAAGAGGCAAGGGACCAAAGCCCTAGGGGACTCCCTGTAGTGCCCAGACGCGGCAGCAGCGGGCAGTGACCCCCAAAGGGCTCCCTTTGTCCTCCAGTCCTCTTGGCAGATTATCCCAGTTGTCCTTCCCCCGTCCCCCGCCCCCGTGCCTGGTGGCACAGACACTTAGCGATTTGCTCCTTAATTGTCCCCCAGCTAGGCTGCGCAGATGCCGCTCTTTAATCTCTCCTGATAAATGAATCGCGCCGCTCCTTTAATCATATGTTCATATCCAAGCCAATTTGAATCAATTTGGCAGGGAGCGAGTTGCAAGAGATGCCTTGACTGCTGTTCTCCCCCCAGGGCCCCAGGGCCTGAGTGCCGCCGCCCTCACTCTAGCAGAGAGCCCGGCAGGGCCGTCTAGGGAAAGGAGCGCCTACCTGAAGCGGAGGACTTTTTAAAGTCAGCCACCTCATCTGCTTCCCGCCCTCCAGGCAGGCTGTGTGGGAAGGGAAAATGGATTCCCAAAGGCCTCAGGAGTCAAGGAGGGACAGGGGATTAGGTCACAGCCAGCCTTGGTCACAGAATAAAGGGCCACATTATCATCCCTGGGAGAAAGTGCTATGGTAAATCTAACCTTAATCCCCTCTGTTCCCTTTCATTTCCTCGGAACTTGGAACACTTCATCATCTCTTATATAGGGACACGTGTCAGGCCAGACTATGCTAATTTGTCCCCGCCCATTACCTCAACTGCTTCCGTCTTCCCCTGGGCTGTGTCTTCTCTAAACCCGTGGCTGGTGTTCTGCTTTGGGGCAGCGGCCTTCCCTTCGCCGCAGTTGGAATCCAGACCCAGTGAGAAAAACAGCAGAAGCAAACAGGCTACTGACACTACAACCTGGAAAGGGGCTGACTCTTCTGGCCTCGGTTTCCCCATTTGTAAAGTGAGGTGGTGTCACTGGCAAGAACCTTTCTTTGGCTCCTAAGTTCAGAGTTCACTGCTGCTGCCAGGGCACCCTTGGGTGCTGAGGAAGCTCATGGTCTGGCTGGGCTTAGCTCCCATCCAGTGGCCTCTGACGGCCAGCCCTCCTTTCATTTCCTATTGTCCTCCCTTCCCAGCCGTCAGTCCAGGTGGGTGCCCCGTCCAGGTGGGTGCCCCGTCCAGGTGGGTGCCTGTCCAGGTGGGTGCCCCGTCCAGGTGGGTGCCCGTCTTTCATTGGGAAACCAGGAAATCATTCACTCTGACCTTCTTTGCAAGTCACAGCCCTGACTTTAGAGCTCAGCAGTAGCTCCTGGCCCCATCCTGCACCTGGAGATTCTGCTCCCAGAAGCCACACACCTCCACAGGGTTTCTCTGTATAGCTTTGGCTATCCTGGAACTCACTCTGTAGGCCAGGCTGGCCTCAATCTCCCAGAGATCCACCTGCCTCTGCCTCTCAAGTGCTGAGATTAAAGACCTGAGCCACTGTTATTAGCACCATCCAGCTTAAGTCAAGTCACATCTTTTATACGAGGCTGTGTTTCTCTCTCTCTCTCTCTCTCTCTCTCTCTCTCTCTCTCTCTTTCTCTGCATATGTGTGTGTGTGCTCGCATGCGCGAGAGCGACAGGGTCTCACTGACTGTCCTGGAACTTACTGTGCAATCAGGCTGGCCTCAGACTCACAGATGTCCAGCTGCCTCTGGACCTCTCCCAAGTGCTTTGATTCTGTCTCTTCCCAGATCAAATTGCAAGAGTGGTCTGGAGTGTACAGTGGTACCATCATGCTTAGCATTTTTTTTGAGACAGGGTTTCTCTGTGTAGCCCTGGCTGTCCTGGAACTCACTCTGTAGACCAGGCTGGCCTCGAACTCAGAAATCCGCCTGCCTCGGCCTCCCAAGTGCTGGAATTATAGGCGTGCGCCACCACCACCCGGCCAGCATTGCCTTTTTAATAATTTCAGATCAGATCCAAGGGAGCAGTTTCTCACCCCTTTAAGGCTTCTTATAAGTCTTAGGGGAGCTGAGGCGATGATGGACCAGGTGGGCGGGTGGTGCTTCCAGTGCGATCACCTGTTTGGTGAGGAGGTAACAATTGTTCCTGTGCATTGAGTTGCCAGGTCTCCAGCCCTTACGCCTTGGCTAACATGATCCCTCACAATTCTCTTGTCATTGTCCTCTAAGGTAACTGAGGTTCAAGTGATGTCAGCAAGGTCCTCTGCTTGGATCCTGCAGCTGGCCGGGGCACCTGGAACTACTCCAAGCTTGTCCGGGTGCAGAAGAAGCCAGAAGGGGAGGGACCACTGTCATGGGCTCCTCAAGCCCTCATGTGCTCAGGATTCACCAGACCTGGCCTGAGCAAGAAAACACTTGGCAATTTCAGGATAAACGGCCTAGCTTGCATCCATGTTGCTCTTTAGAATTTTAGACGCCACCCCCCCCCATACATTATCACATTTGTGCTGCGATCCCACTGCGCCAACAGTATGAATAACAGTTCTGCGTGGCACAGAATGCATATTTTAAGCAATATTCACTTCATCTAATTTTGCGATGGTAAGACAGAACAATCCAGACCATTCTTGCGATTCGATCGGGGAAGAGAGCCATCCGAAGCAATAGCCATTTTGGAGCTAACAAGGAGGCTAGATCTGTTTAGGAGGAATTTTACAGAGAAATTGGGTTTTCTGCAGTGTGTGCTCCTCTGATGGGTCATATCCATAAGGGAGATTCCAGAGACGCTGTGTGCTTTGTGATTGAAGTTGGTGACACAAATCTCCCAGCAGAATACTTATATGTGCAGATAGAATTTGCTTTTGATATCAAAAGTCAGCTATGACAGTTTTATCAAAAAAATGTTTTAAAGGATATTAAGTTTTGACATCGTTCAGGCAAATTATATTTGAGGTGACTTAAGAGTCAAAGAGTTTCCACATTTTAATAAATTTTTATATGTTTTGTGCCAGATTTACCATCGGACTAGATTAGGGAGAAAAGCAAATGCATTTGGGGAAGAGAGGGCGCTTAGGGGATTTAAAAGTGGGAATAAAATTTTTAAAAGGGAGTTAAAAAAAAGAAAAACAGAAGCTGCTGCGTGAAGGTGCAGCCGTTTGGAGCAGTGAGTCTTTAAAAGACGGGTCAACGACCGCAGCCAGATGGGTAAAATCATACGGAATGAAACAGGCCCAATGTCTCGTTTTAACCCAGGGGCCTGGCATCATTTGCAGATTGGCATCCTAGGGCAGAGTCCAGCCCCAGGGACTACTAACTCCTGGAAAGCAGCCTTGATGGGTGGCACTCTGAAAGACTTTGTGTCAGAAGGACAGGTCCTGTGAAGTGCCACCACGGACCTTGGATCCACAAATGCTTGACCACCAAGCAGGTGTCCGTGACAAGAAATGGACCTCTGTTCCCAAGGGCCTGCTGAAATGAGCCAGCAGAACAGCGAGGCAGGCTGGGCTGAGGGTGCAGCTCAGGGGCGCGCTCGTCCAGCCTGTGTAACCCCTGGCTTCCAGCCCCAGAACAGAAGAGGGAAAGGAAAGTGGGAGGGAGGGAGAGAGCGGGGAGAGATGGCTTTATACTACACATGACAGCTAGCTGTGGTAGAGGATGCCTTTTATCTCAACCCTCGGGAGATGTGTGGATGGATCTTTGTGAGTTCTAGGCTAGCCTGGTCTATACAGAGAGTTCCAGGCCAGCTAAGCTATATCATGAAAAGAAAAAAGTACAGTCGGGCGTTGGTGGCGCACACCCACCAGCACTTGGGAGGCATAGGCAGGCGGATTTCTGAGTTTGAGGCCAGCCTGGTCTACAAAGTGAGTTCCAGGACAGCCAGGGCTACACAGAGAAACCCTGTCTCGAAAAAACAAAACAAAGTACACAAGAATGCAGGTTAGTTGATAAAGGGAGAGTCAGGAGATATGAGTGTATGTGTAAGACCTTGGGTTCTGTTCCAGGCAGTGCCTGTGGGAGGGAGCACCTGCGATGCCAGGTCCTAGGGCCAGTCTGCAGCACAGCCAAACACACCCTCTCCCTGCTCTCTCCATGCCTCTCTGTGCCTCTGTCTCTGTCTCTGTCTCTGTCTCTGTCTCTCTCTCTCTCTCTCTCTCTCTCTCTCTCTCTCTCGTGTGTGTGTGTGTGTGTGTGTGTGTGTGTGTGTGTGTGTAGAGAAGGAGACTATAAGTAAGGCATCTGTTACTGTTAGCATGGAATTTGTACGTGACTTTGAAAGCCAATACACACATGGATACTAACACCAAGGAGGGTCCTGCACTGACCTATGTGGCTGAGTAGAAGAATAGTTTTTTTTTCCCCTTAGCCTCCCCTGTGTAGACGTCGGCTGGGTAGGGTGGGTGGGGGTTGGGTAAGCCATGTGGCAGTGCTGCTTAGACACTGCTTGGCTCCTTGCTCAGGGAATGCCGCCCTTAACGCAGCAGGCATCTGCTGGCAGGCCTGAGAGCAGAAACTGGGAAAGAAACAGATTGGAGGGTGGAAGGGTGGGGAAGAGAAGAGAATCCAAACCTCTCTCTTCCACCAGCCTGGAGCCCTGAAGGGGGTGGGTTTGGGTAAGGACATTCCTACTGATGGAGGGGCTGGAGGAAAAACTGAGAAGGTGGTATGGTGATTATAATGTGTGTGTGTGTGTGTGTGTGTGTGTGTGTACACACACACACACATATATATATACACACACACATACATATTTCTTTTTCCTGTCTCTAAAGAGACAGTGCTCACTGACCGAACTTCATACTGGTTGATAGATTTGTGTATCTAATGTCTCTTTTATCCTCTTGAGGAAAAGGAAAAAGCGTTGTAGTCATCAAATCAAGTGACCAGGGAGCTTCTCCTAGAAAATAGGAAGGTCTGGGTGTGGGGGAGGCCCTCAGGACGGCAGGCACACCAGAAGGTCTGGGAAGGACAGTGGGTCCCCCGGGGCCTGAACGCAATCTTCATGCCCCTCTCCACCCCCACCCCGGCTCTCCAGTAGAAATCAGCTACAAATCTCGGCTTGTTGGGAACAGATGGCCTTGGCTGACGAATAAGCCACCGCAGGCTGCCCCACCTGTTCTGGAGCTGGAATAATCAGCTCGAGACAAACATCGATGCTGAAATAACTCATGGCAGCGGCGGGCGATGCACAGGCGTGGATTCCAACACTCTCATAAGCAGACCCTCCCCGACCCTCCCCGACCCTCCCTGCTCCCCAGCCCCCGGTGGCCATCAGGAAAAGTAATGGAGCAGAGAAGATGATTGAGACCCAAATGGAGCAAGATTGGCAAGGCAGGGTGGAGGGCAGGGCTGAGTTCTAAGACAGGGCGAGACTCCCCCTGGTCGGGGTGAGAAATTATGCCTCGGGGATCCCTGGAGAAGGTGCGGAGGGCCGGTGCGTGGGTGGCCTGGCCGTGCTGAAGAGACTCAGTCCGTTCAGGATGGGAGAGACCTGAGACTCAGATTTGTTTCATTAAAGGAGTGCTATGCAAATAGGACTTAGCGGAGAAGTGACCGTCTCAGCTCACCACAACAGCCACAGACCTTCTTCCCAGGCTGCTCGGGGAGGGGGGGCGGTGCCTGGTGCCCCGAAATTCCCTCCAGTTGCTCTCAGCTTCCCCTCACCTCCTTGATGACATCAGCAGGGCTAACGTCCCCTGCCTGCCTGGCGGAGGCAGATGAGCCCAGGAAGAGCAGCTGAGTCAATGTGGGTCAGGCTTCCTGGAGAGGGTGATGCTTCAAGCTGTGACTTTCTGATCCACAGAGCACAGGGGTTCTGAGCCCCTAGAGCAGCGCTTCTCAACCTGTGGGTCACACATTAGATATCCTGCAGATCAGATATTTACCTTATAATTCACAACAGTAGGAATATTAGTCATGAGGGAGCAGCAAAAATAATTTTAGGGTTGGGGGTCACCACAACATGAGGCAAAAGGGTCGCAGCATTAGGAAGGTTGAGAGCCACCACCATAGAGGCTGATGGGTACAAGAGGAGGAGGAGGAGGAGGAGGAGGAGGAGGAGGAGGAGGAGGAAGAAAAGGAACGGAAAGAGGAAGCAGCAGCCGCTGCCTGGTGGCGGCTCTGCAGCCTTGTCTACGTCTCTATGTGCCAAGTTTTTGTGCCCATGTGACCCGAGGCCTCAGACATTAGAGGACAGGGCCCTCCCCTGTTATGTAGGATTATGGAAAAACCCTTTTAGAAATCAGTTCTGTTCGCAAAAGCGCACTGGGCCCCTGCTCTCCTACGCTGTGGATCCACTGAATGTCAAAGAGCTGCTCCGATTGCTGTTTGTGTATAAATGTAAAAAGTGTAATAAAATGACTCTTTTTCACCCTCAACAGAGGTCAGTGCTGAACTGTGCACTGCCTGCCCACCTGCCCTGCCGGTTGATGGCAGATCTGAAGGTTCATCAGGAAATGCTTTTGTATTGATCCCCCATAGAAAAGAAAATGGCTCTTAGAAAAGGCATAATCACAATACTTTTATCACACTCGAAAACAGATCAATAGTTTTTTACTATAGTCAGTCCGTGCTTAAATTTTCCTGATGCTATTACATAGTTTTAATTCTACATATATTTATACACATGTTTTATACAAAACAGATGTCAGGCCTGTAACCCCCAGTATTCAGGAAGCCGAGGGAGGAAAATATTAGTTCAAGGCCAGCCTAGGCAACTTAGTGAGTCTCTGCCTAAAAATTAAAATAAAAGGAGATTGGGGGCTGAGGAGATGGCTTTGTAAGCTGAGGACCTGAGTTCAGATCCCCAGAGCCCATGTAAAAGCTGGACTCAGTGCAGAGCTCCAACAACAATCCCAGGAGGCGCTCTGACCAGCTAGCCTGGAGTACTACACAGTGGTGAAGGTGGAAGGTGAGGTCAGAGAGCCAAGGCCTTCTGACTGCACACAGCAAGCTTGTACCCACGTTCACCCACATGCACACATGGTAAAATAGTAAGAGTTGGGTACAGCTCAACTGTGTCATCTGACTAGCGTGTGTAGGACCCTAAATCCAATTCCCAGTATTAGAAAGTAAAAAGGTTGGTTTGTTTCACAACAAGGCTCAAACTGGATTAAAGTATGTAAAAAATAAATATAAATAAATAAATAAATAAATAAATAAAAAGGTTGCATTCCCAGCCTTGTCTCTGGGGGGATTCCGATTTAACTGGTCTTGGGTGTGGCCCTAGCATCATATTTTTAAAAAGCTCTCCGAGTGGTTTTCATGTGCAACCAGACTTGAGAAATGCCCTGCCCTCCCAGCAATCAGAGGTTTCTGCGAGATCCTTCCATCAAGACTGTTCAATACATCCATCTCCCAGGCCGCAGCCAGCAGAGCGAGCAGCTCCGAGGTCTGCCACCCTGAACATGCTCGCTGGGAGGACGCAGGGCTCCTCTGGCACCTCGTTTAAGGGACGCTGGTTCCTCTCCTCACCAGGTGCGCATGCCCCGTCTGTCTCTTTCTCCCCAACATGCCCAGTGCTGGTTCTCGCCTTGCAAGGATAGCAGATCCTCCCCCCTACCCGCCCCTTCTGAGCAAAATTCCTGCCTCAGGAAAAAGCGAGAACTTCCCCGGGGGCTATACTCATTTGGCTGTTCAGATGACTGCCTGCAGAGCCGAGCGAGTCAGCGAGGACCGCTGCCGGGTTCGCAGCAGACGTGAAAAGGAGAGGGATTTGACCAGGATTTGAACCCAGCACATTTCAGACAATCTACGAAATGGCTCTGTCTTAAGATGGTGGCCGAAGCATCAAGTTAAAGAAGTATGTCTGTGAGCGCCCGGGCTCGGCGTGGAGCTGGCCTTGAACTTGCTTTCTGGGAATCGCCTGGGCGCTTCTGACCCAACCCGCCCCGCTCTTGGATCCATTCCTCCCTCCCGTCCCCCACTCCATGCCTCACTGGATGTTGGTGAAACAAATCTAGCCTAAAATAATGAGCAATCAGCTACCCTGACGCTCATTTTAGGGGCAGGCTGGGCAGGGCTGAGGGAAGGGGTAGGAGCTGAATCATTTATAAAGCTTAATAAAGATGCAGATGAGCGGTGCAGAGTAGAAACCCCAGCGCTGGGCTTATTCATTATTCAAAGTTATGCAAATGTCACCGGGTCCTGTGTGATAGAATTCTGCCCCTCGTCCCTCCCCCATTCCCGCCCCCACCCCACCCCCACCCCAGCCGACAGAGCCAACCCACCTTGCGTTTCCATTCCTGCACTTAGCAACCCAATTCCAATGGTGCAGGTTAATAGGGATCCTAGATTGCCCTCTCGGCCCAACAGCTTTCCAAAAGAACTGTCACATGCCCTGGTCTTTAGGTGAGCCTCTCCAGGCCCAAGGACACCCACAGAGCCAGCTCTAACAGTGCTCATGTCCGTGTCTTAAATGTCTCACATTTCTGTCTAATGGGATCGATATCCTGAAGTCTAATCTAAATCCCTCTTGCTGCATAGAATGGCCAACAGAGAACTAACCGGATTCTCTTTAACCACTCTCCCTGAGAAGGGAGATAAATGCAGGTATGCCTGGAGTCATTTTCCAGCGGGAGTCTCCAGGCCGGCTCCTCTGGTTGCCCTGTTTGGGCTTTCCAGACAGTTGAGTCTCCTCCAGGTTGGATTCACATCCCTTAAACTCTCAAGCCTATTCAGGAATACCAAACTTTGCCAGAGGTGAACCAGTACTGACCACACTGCATCTCTCCTCTTTTTCCTCACGATGCCTTCAGGTCACCGAAGCCTCTCCCCGCTCTGCCAGTCTTTCCCCACCAAGACCTCATTTGTCAATTTGGTGAAGCTGAGATGAAGAATTGGGTCAGAGTGGGGAGCGGCATCGATCGCCTCGGCTCCCCCTCCTTTTCTGGCCTGGCTCTCCTCCCTGCATAGCCCCAGTCTATTTTTAGCCTGCCTCTGTTTTCCTCAGTCTGGTTGGCAACCACTCCGGCCTCTTTCTCTTCATTGCCCTTATCTCTCCCTTGCAGCCCGTGCAGACCCCAGCTGCCCCTCCTGAGGACTCCTACTGCCTCACAATTGCTTCTGATTTCCTTCCATCTTGAAGATATGTAGGGGCTGCCCGCGAGGGGATGCCTGGCCGCGCTCAGGCACAAGGAAAGCAATGAGATAATGAGGTGCTGGGCAAATCCTCCGCTGTTGCAGCGGCCCTGCTCACTGTCCTCCAGCCTCTCCTGACCTGTCTCCCTGTGTCACCTCGCCTGTGATCCCATCCAACCACGGCTGAGAAAAGCTCCCTTCCTCCCACCTGTCCACAATGGGCCTCGGGCTCTGGCTTTGTGGGTGCACGCTCCTGGAAGCCCCGCGGTCCTTTGGTCCCCGGGTTCTCAGCCTTCCCTCCCTGACCCCTGCTTCACCCCATTATCCCCTCACACCAGCTCGGCCCACTCCTAAGGCTCGCCCGCTCACAGTTGTAGCGTGCATGGGGACTCTCTTGCAAAGCCTAAGGCTGCTCAGGCAAGGCTTTGGTAGCCTCCCCCAGTTGTCCTTTCTCTGCTTCTGCAAGACATCGGTCTCCCCTTTTGGCTGTAACTGACAAACTGAATAAAGCTGGGTATTTTGGAAGGGGAGCTGCAGCTGGCTGGGGGAGGAGGATCGGGAGGCGCAGAGGAAATAGAAGGCAGGCGGTGGGCCACGGAGCGGGGGCATGCGCCTTAGCCACCGGCTCTTGCCGGCTTTGTCAGCACGAGAGTTGCTGAGCTCACACGCGGCATGCAGGCCCTTCTCAGCATCCGGGCTATCTGACACCCCCACCACACGCCCCTTGCTTTGTGGCTCATTCCTTTTCTTTTTCAACCCGGACAGGGCCGGCCTCGAGTTCACCCTTATGTATAGCCAAGCGTAACTTCCGGTCTCCTGTCTCCCTCTCTTACGTGCTAAGATTACAGGAGTGTGCCATGCCTGGTTTAAGCGGTGCTGGGGTCCCGAACCTGGGACTTCCTGCACACTAGGTAGATACTCTAGCAAATGAGCCACTTCGCCCCTGCACTTCACGCCGTTCTTGAGTAGATACCCAGTGCATGGTGGTTCCTCGATGAGTCACTGCACAGGAAGACGACAGCCTCCGACCACTCATGGGGAGACTCAGCGTCTCCCAGAATTTCCTGTCCTTCTCTAGTCTGATGTCCCCCAGAGCACTCGCCACCTTCTTGTGTGTTATAATTTACATGCATGCACCTTCTTTTGTATTATAATTTATACATGCATGCATTGCTTATATGTCTGCTCACTACCACCATCAGCTTTAACTGATTTTTTGTTTTGTTTTGTTTTGTTTTTCGAGACAGGGTTTCTCTGTGTAGCCCTGGCTGTCCTGGAACCCACTCTGTAGACCAGGCTGGCCTCGAACTCAGAAATCTGCCTGCCTCTGCCTCCCAAGTGCTGGGATTACAGGCGTGCGCCACCACCACCCGGCTAATCACCATCAGCTTTAAAGAACATGAATTTTGCTGAGCGGTGGTGGCGCACGCCTTTAATCCCAGCCTTGGGAGGCAGAGGCAGGCAGATTTCCGAGTTTGAGGCCAGCCTAGTCTACAGAGTGAGTTCCAGGACAGCCAGGGCTACACAGAGAAACCCTGTCTCAAAAACAAAAACAAAAACAAAAACAGACAAAAAAAAAAAAAAAAAAAAAAGACCACGAATTTTTAGAAATCATGGTAGAATACAGACAACATTTATCATCTTAGCTATTTTAGGTGTGTAGTTAGCCCAATGGTATTAAACACATTCACATGGCTGTGTAACCAACTTCCAGAACGCTTTTCATCCTCTAAAGCTAGGGCTCTGGACCCAGAAACAAAGCCTCCTCTTGGCTCCTGACAAGCCGCATTCTCTGTGGCTCTCACTGCTGGTCGCTGGTTGCCGGTCGCCGGTAGCTGGTCACTGGTCGCTGGTCGCTGGTCGCTGGTCGCTGGTCGGAACCGCACAGTATTGGTTCTTTTGTCTCTGCTTATCGTACTTGGCCTGAGCTCATTTCAGCCACGACACAGCGCGCGTCAGGGATCTCTTCAAGACTGACTGCTATCCCACGACATGCACAGACTACATTTTATTCATCCACTCTTGTGTAAATGGACATCTGGGCCTTTTCTGCCTTTCGGCTGTTGTGAATAACGGTGCTATAATGATGGTTGTATGGATTTCTTTTTTGAGACCCTAGGTTCAGTCTTTTGGAGATATATACCCAGAAACAGAACTACCAAATCATGGACTATTTTTTTCTTTCTAATTTTTTTGAGGCCCTCGTGCCGGCTGGTTTTATGTCAACTTGACATAAGCTAGACTCATTTGGGAGGAACTGGGAAAACGCCTCCATAAGATCAGGCTTTAGGCAAGCCTGTAGGGTGTTTTCTTACTTAGGGATGAGGAGGACCCAGCCCTTTGTGAATGGTGCCACCCCTGGGCTGGTGGTCTGGGTGCCAGGAGGAGTAAGGCAGTAGCAGCACTCCTCCGCTGCCTCAGCGTTGGCCGGTCTCCCTGACTTCCCTCAGCAGCAGAGCATGACTTGATAGTTGTAAGCTGAAATAAACCCTTTCCTCCCCAAGTTGTTTATGGTCACGGTACTTTATCCCAGCAACAGAAACCCCTAACCAACCAAGACAAACTCACTCTGCTGTTTTAGAACGGGGATTTCCTCTGTGTGTTTACTGATTGTCTTAGTTTCTTTTCTATTGCTGTGACAAATATCCTGGGGGAACAAAGCAATTTAGGGAAGAAAGGGGTTTATTTGGCTTACAATTCCAGATTAGAGCCCATTATTGTAGGTAAGTCAAGGCAGAGACTTAAAGTATCACATCTATAGTCAAGAGCAAAGAATAAATATATGTCTCTTGTTTGCCTGTCCAATGCTCAACTAGCCTTCCCTACCCTTATAGACTGTAGGGGTCCCGCCTAGGGGATAGGGCGTCCAGTGGGCTGGGTCTTCCTAAGTCAGTCAGCAATCTAGACAATCCCTCACATGCATGCCCACAGGCTGGTCTAGGGACTTCCTCATTAAGAGTCTCATCCCAGATGATTCCAGGTTGTTTCAAGTTGACAGTTAAAAGTAACTGGTACACAGGTGCATCCACACAGCACCTGACACATTGAAGAAACCAGATCAGTATTTATGTATTAGAGGAGTAAGAGAATAATGTTCGGGCCTCACTCATTTCTGTATGGTCAGTCAGTATTATTATCATCTTATGGAGACTGAGTATCTGAGAGAACCAACTGAAGTTCACCCCAAAGAAGACTTGGCATGGGGCTGACAGGATCAGCTGGCTTTTGGAACTCCCTGGAGAAGTCAGACAGAGCTAGCACACATCTCTGGACCTTAAAGGACTAAGAGAGGTAGAGGGACTTCCTTTGTGGTGTACTTCTTTGGGGGCGTTGCAGTCCTATTGTTCATGTTTCCTGCCCTTCCTCCTGTCTGTCACATCTACCTGTCCCAGCTTCTCTCTCCCCAGAACATGTGAGATCCTGTTCTCTGGGACGATGCTGGCTCTACATAGAGGTCTCCCACCCCTGGCTTTTGGGGACCATCTAAGCCAGTGGTTCTCAATCCGTAGGTTGTGACCCCATTGGAGGTCAAATATCAGATATTCACATTATGATTCCTAAGTAGCAAAGTCACAGCTATGAAGTAGGAACACATATAATGTTATGGTGGGGGGCAGGGGTCACCACAACACAAGGAACTGTGTTACAGGGTTACAGCATCAGCAAGGTTGAGAACCACTGCTCTAAGGCCTTGCCTGAGTCCGCGTTCACACCCCTCACCCCCGCCACCCACCAGGGGTACTTACAAGCCCCATTCTCTTCCAAAGCAATTAGTGCAAGGAGGCCAGCCGACTCCGTGCTAATGCGGTTTCATTAAGTGGGAGCAATCCTAATGATAATAAAATGGCACATTTAACATTCAAACATTGAGCGGGGTTTCTAAGCGAGTGTGTCTCTCGATTTCTTTCTGGTATAACAGTTCTGTCTTCATAAGGACCTGACAATACACCTTAATGAGGGAGCGTGGGGAGCCGAGCTCCTTTACCGATCCAGAGAGAAGGTGAGGAGGAGACAAAGCAGAGGGACACGGTGCATCGAAGGGTCAGAGACGCCATGGATCCCACGGGGTAACAGACTCTGGGGTGGTAATTACCACATAGACAGACAACAGAGCTGAGAAGGAACGGGGTTATGTAGAAAATAAAGACTATCGCAGACATTATGCCATCCAGGTTTTTGTTTATTTTTCTCAGCAACTTTTTTTTTTTTTAGATTTATTTTACTTATATGAGTACACTGTAGCTGTCTTCAGACACACCAGAAGAGGGTGTCAGATCCCATTACAGATGGTTGTGAGCCGCCATGTGGTTGCTGGGAATTGAACTCAGGACCTCTGGAAGAGCAGTCAGTGCTCTTAACTGCTCAGCCATCTCTCCAGCCCTCAGCAACTTTTTTTTAATAAATAAAATTTATTTTTTTTACTTAAATATTTATTTATTATTTATTTATTAGAGGGGAGACTCTACAGGAGTTGGTGGTAGAGGCTGGCTTAAGTTTTTGGCAAAGAAACCCCAAAGGCACTAGTGGTTTATAAAGATAATCTGTTGTACATTCCCCTGAGAAGAGTTAGTCAAGGCGATCTCAAGCTCATCCGATGTCCCAGCAAAGAGAAATGTAAAGGGGTCCCTTAGCCTAGCGGGCCTGTCTCGGGCCCCTCCCCATGAGACATCCATCTTAATGCTCCTCGCTGTTCTGTGATGGTGAATCTGGCTGACTTTCTGGGAAGGAGAAATTAGATAGACTTGGGAGACTGATTGGGGAAAGAGGTTCAATTATTTGGTGTTTACGGGAGATTCCATTGAAACAGGAGGAAAAGAAACTCATCAAGGCCACAGCCTCCTAGAAGTCTTCCCTAGGAGGGCTTTCCTGCCCAGGAGAGAGCCAGCTGGGGTCAAAGGTGGGCTTTGCTCGGTGTAGAGAAGCGGCTTATTCTAAACGGAGCCAAGTCATAGGATGGTGGTAAGTTCATGCTTAGCTCATAGAGGATCTTCCCCACAACAGGGGCCAACTTGAATCCATGTCCTGCGAGGAGGAGGAGACCGTGTCATGTTTCTTCAAGTACATACTCTGGGCTCTAGAAAAGTTCCCTCCCTACCCCGACAGGACTACCTCTCCTCGTGGTCTCATCCCAAGGCCAGAAATTGCCACCTGCCACAGGTACCCCCTCTTTTTTTTTCTGCCTACCCTCCTATTCCCCCAGTGTCCAGCCTTCAGCTAGAGCACACAGGATCCCCTTTGTCTGGTACCCACCGGCCCATCCGCAAACTCACCAGAGAATCCAGCGCCGATGACGATGTTGTCATACTTCGGGTGGCGATCAAGAATAAAGTGCTCATCGGGGGTATTCTAGAAGGAAAGTCACACCTGTGTCCTCTGAAGACAGGTAGGAACTACGGGCTCTGGCTGGAAGGAACTGGCTGTGGACGGAGGGGCTGAGGTCTGCTCTCTGCTTGCCCAACACCCCCCCCCCCCCCGTTCTCACGGAAAGGCTGCCACTCCCCTACTGTGCACAGCACAGACACAGTAGGTAGTCATCTTTGTAAGCTAACTTTAGCCAAGATGCCTCTGGCCTGGTGGCATCTGCCTCTTCTCTTTGTCCCCAAGGCCTGCTCAACTGGGAACATCTTGCCAAGAACTGTTTTAGAGCTCTTCTGGGAAATTTAGGGAAGGACTGCCAGGCAAAAGCCTCACCGCCTAATAAAAAGGAATATGAATAATCTTTAACAGGCCCCTCTCTCATAGAGGTGAACCAATCCACAGGAATTAGCTGGCTAGTTGAAAGTCACGTACTGGGTCAGAGGTCAGATGGAGTCAGGCCTGGCCAGCCGGGGTCTGTCTGTCTCTGCCGCCCCAACCCCCGTTTTGCAGAGTGGAGCAGCCCGCTTACCGTGTACATGCACCGCTCCATGATGTCTGGCTCCGGCCGCAGGCCTGGTAAATGATCTCTGACAAAGTGGCATAGAATCTGAACGTCTTGGATGTCTGAGAAGGTTTTGGGGCAGTCCCGCTCCTCTGGGTCCACATTGTCACCATGGTGATAGCAGATCTATACACACACACACACACACACACACACACACACAGCCATTGGATGAGCATGAGCTGTAGAGGTGACTTTCCAGGCATAGCAGCTGGTGAGGGGTGGGTTCGGATACAGTTTGTGTCCACCCATCATCCCAATCCCCAATCCTGGCATTTGCTAGCTATTGTTAGCACCTAAAGTCACCTAGCCCTCCTCTCCAGCCCCGCCCTGTGTTTAAGAGCTTGTGCTGCAGATGGCCTAGAGTGAGGCCGACTCCAGGAGGGTCCTCCAGAGGGGTGTTAGGGCGGATACCGAGACCTCCATGGACTTAGTCGTCCAGTGGCGCTCTTAGCATCTTCTCCTTACCTTCATCAGCCCCGGGTACTCTGACGCTGGCAGGCCATAGATGTGGTGGGGGGCCAGACCCAGACCCAGGATGCACGGGAAGGCTTGTGACACACTGTAGCTCCCGGGGACCTTCTCTCGCCAGTAGCACACATTGATCCTAAGGGTCTTGATGCAGGAGGGAGTTGGAGATAAGGGGGAAGCCATGGAGCTCTACAGATAACAGCAGCAGGGCCAGGTAGGGTCCTGTGGGCCTTTCTTTTTTTTTAATTTTATTTATTTATTTATTTATTTTCCCTGTGGTCCTTTCATATCCAACCTGTTTTACCTAGTTCTCACGTCATGCACATATGTCATGTACATATAATATACATTATATTTCACAAAGATCTCCAAACCTCAGTTGTCTCCCATAGTCGCACCCAGGCCCGACTTGACTGGCTTTTCAGGAGTTGATACACTTCATCTTTATGTGGGGCTGTAGGTCTGGCTATCTCCTGGAGGCTCTGGTGTATAACACCAGACAGTTTAACTCACCAATAACCTTGTGAGGTAGCTGCTATTTCCCATACTGGTAAAACTGACGCTTAATGAAGTGAACTGATTTGCCCAACGCTGACTCCTAGGAAGCGGCTCAAAGTCAAGTCTGACTGGCGCCACGACTTCTCCTCTTAATCGCTGACCCTCAGGTCCCCAGCTCATCCTACCTGGAGAGGCAACTCAGTCCCCAGGGGACGAAGAAGCCGGTTGGTCCAGGGACCAGCAGTGATGACCAAGCTGTTGGCTTGGTAGCTCTTCGAGGTGGTTCTCACTGTGACAGGTAGGCCAGGTCTTATCTCCACCACCTTCTCTCCGTCACACACCGTGCCTCCTAGCTGGCAAATTATATGCTGAAAGGTCAGGGACGAGAGAACGAGAGACATGAATTAGTTGTGTGTATGGTTCAGCCTGGGAGACCAAGAGCCTGTCACCTAGTGCAGACAAGAACGCAGACTCTGGCCCTTTCCTTTCAGATAAAGAGACCACCAGCAGGTGTGCTGAGAGAGAGAAAGAGAGAGAGAGAGAGAGACAGAGAGAGAGACAGAGAGACAGAGAGACAGACAGAGACAGAGCCCTGTCTTAAAAATCAGGACCATGGGGGCTGGAGAGATGGCTCAGCAGTTAAGAGCACTGACTGCTCTTCCAGAGGTCCTGAGTTCAATTCCCACATGGTGGCTCACAACCATCTGTAATGGTATCTGACACCCTCTTCTGGTGTGTCTGAAGACAGCTACTGTGTGTGTATTCATATACATAAAATAAATAAATCTTTAATAATAATAAAAAAAAAAACATTAGGACCAAAGTCAAAGACCTTTCTACTGACTAGGGGCCAGCATGCCCAGAGAAAGGATTTGCATTGCCGGGGGGGGGGGGCAGCACAGCCTCACCTGGAGGGCCCTGAGGGCCTTGTCTGCATAGAGGACACCTCCAGTCTTGTCCAAGAGCCCCACTTCTCCCCTGGTGAACCGAATGTTTGGAAAGCGCTGCTTTAAATCCACCGACGAAAGACACTCATGGTCAATCCCCTGCCTAGACAGAGTGGCCTGGATTGTCTTTAATTCCGGATTTTCCTTCGGTCCCAGCAACAGGAGCTCAGTCTGCCTGTTTCAAAAGAAAAAGCCAGCTGGGTGAAGGGGTGGCCTGCCCTGGGACCTGGTCCCACTCCTCACTGAGGGACCCACGTCGGCAGCAGCTGCAGCTCTGCCTAATGTTCAGAGCACAAGTAAAGCCACCTGGACTTCTGTCTTGGAGTCTTGGCATTCTCTGGCTGGTTTCCAGACCATTCCCAAGTCCTCCCCTGACACCCACTGTCGCTTATCCCTTTACCTTGTTCTTGACAGCAGAGGTCCTAAGTCCCCATGGCTTTTCTTACACCTTGGAAATGCCAAACAAAATAGCAGATGTCCACTGAGATGTGAGCCCTTACCTGCTCACCACTGCTCCACCACTCCCCACCTCCCGTTTCTTTTTCCCCCTTCCCCACTACTTTACCTTTCAAAGATTTACTTTTATAATACGTTTTTAAAATTGCGTATGTGTGTGGGCAAGGGCCCATGGAAGCTAGAGGTGTCAGATCCCCAGGAGCTGGGATACAGACAGCTGCGAACCACCCAATATGGTTGCTGGAAATGGGACCCAAAGGGTCTGAAAGAACAGCATGCATTCTTTTTTTGTTTGTTTGTTTGTTTTGTTTTTTTTGTTTTTCGAGACAGGGTTTCTCTGTGTAGTCCTGGCTGTCCTGGAACTTGCTCTGTAGACCAGGCTGGCCTCGAACTCAGAAATCCGCTTGCCTCTGCCTCCCAAGTGCTAGGATTACAGGAGTGCGCCACCACGCCCAGCTAACAGTATGCATTCTTAACAAGCGGGTCATCTTTCTGGCTCCTCCCCCCACCGCACCCCCAACCCTGTCCCTCCTGTCATACTCTGCTTTGACCTTGTGCATTTGCCTGCCTGCCTCATTGCTTCTCCTCATTTCAGGGAAAAGAAGATCTGGCTCTGCTTCTAATCCGGGTGTCACCTTGGTGTGACTTTGACTGGTGACTCACTACTCCAGGGCCCAAATTCCTCCTCTGAAACCCAAGACTCCCTTCAGGTCAGTGGCGGTAGGAGATGTTCTGTGGTTGTCACCATGCCTGGGGTTGCCACTCACAATGAGTGGACAGGGGACGGGGATGCCAAGCCTGCAGTGCTCCAGAAGGTCACGCAGACACGATGGCATTTTCATACACAAGCACAGACACGGATTGGTGCATAGAGCTCCAGCAATAACCTCAGAGTCTCCCTAGAGACTTCCATCCATCTTACTCTGCGAGGGAGAGAGCAGTTTCCCTTTGATGCTTCCTCTTTGATGCTCCCCTGCCCCTCTGTCATAATAGACCAGAAGTCCCTTTGGAGGGGGAGCTAGCCGAACAATGGAAAGGTGCCTCGGGCCCTCGGGACGCTCCTATGTTCTCTCTTGGCTTCTGCAGCTCCACGGCCCAGCGGCAGTCGGCTGCATCCCCCAGGTACTGCATATAAAGCTCGTAATAGCCTATAATGGAGTCTCATGGATATTACATGCTTCCAAATCCCACATTATCTGGTCGCGGGGATTAAAGGGAAGACCAGGAGGGGGTAGGGATGCAGCGGGCCTGGGGGCCGGTGTCAGTACACAGAGCCGCGCAGCGTGCCCAATCCATTCGCCACGGGCCCCCGCCTACCCGGCATTCACGGTGAGATAGTGACGCCAGCTCTGCCTCTTCAAAAGCTCAGCTTAGGCTCGCCCAGGCAGAGTCCCCGGCCAGGAGCCGGGCTCCTTTCTGTAGCCTTCCCAGAGCACTTCAGATTAGTTCTTAAGTCATGAAAACGTGCCTAGTCAACTTCTTGGTCAGCAAGATAATTAGGAAGCCACCCCAAAGGCTAGAGGGTGCAGCTCAGTGGAGCATTTGCCTAGCTCAGACCCGAGCACAAGGGCCTGGATCCCATCCCGGCATCTCCATAAGGAAAAGAAGCAGCACCTAGTGTTTTGTAGTTGGTTTATGATGCTGGGGGTGGAACCCAGGGATTCCAGGACACTAGGCAAATAAATTCGTCACTAGGCAAGCCACACCCTGTCTGTGTTTTTGTTTCGTTTTTTTTTTTTAAGAAAGGGACTTTCTCCCATCACTCCCCCAAGTGATTTCGGGTGTGGACTGCTGCACAGACTCCGGTGTGCTTGGTCCCTTTCACCTGGTGGGCTCTGGGCTGAGTGGAATCGTGGGAAAGATATGACTTACAGCTCTTCTAAGCAGACACGCGTCAGCGCTCTGGTCCAGAAATCACAGAGTGTCTCTTAGGCTCCGCATGCAACAGCACAGCCTTGTTCTCTCCTGTGCTCTGGCGGAGCTGGCCTTCTCCCGCCCAGCCTTCCTTCCTACCTTCCCTCTTTCCTTCAACAGAACTCCATTTACAGAGACGTATTGTGTGGGGAAAATGAGCTTGTGCCAAGACAACGGGCAAATCTGTCGAATTATGAAATGCTGAGTGATGTTCTAATTCCCAGCCGTCCTGTGGTGGATGCGGCCAGCGCTCCCCAGCCCTAGGAGAAGTCACGGAGCCGACTCTGCCGGATGTAACCGTGCCGATTGTAATCCTTTTGCTCCAGCTCTCTGCCCCTGTGGCATTTATTTCTTAGCCCAGATATTGATCTAACAGTGGGAAATTTTCCATCTGAATCTGTGATGCCGGACCCTCCCCAAGTCCGAAGATGTGTTTGGGAAATTCTCATTTTCCGTGGATCACGGCTGAGCTATTTGGCCTGAGGGAAACAGTTCACCGTTGGAGAAATGCCTTGGATTGGAGAGAGATTTTTTTTTTTTTTTTGACCATTATGAGCAAATCGGAAATAAATGTAAAACACTGCCTGGAAATGCAAAGGCCTGTCATTATGGGAGATAGGTGAGGGGCTCCTGTGGGAAATGCTCAGAGAATTGGAAATCAGTCAATCAAAACCAGGATCGGAGACCGGGCCTTTCCCCGTATGAAGACAGATGACTTCCACAGGCAGATTGAAAATCATTTAAGTGCTTATTTTCTTAATGGTTTTTCCTGGATCCCAATAAATAGACTACTGATTCTGCATCAGTTCCTTACGCCTGTGCTTAAGGGACCTTCCCTCCTCTTTTTTTTTTTTTTTTTTTTTAACCTCAGACCCAAGCTACAAAGTTTAAGAAAAAAGGAAAAAGGGACAAAAGTCTTTCTATAGAGAGGGGGGAAGACTGAAATTCTAGGGTTACCAGGAAAGCCGTGCAAGTTTGCAACTCCCACCTCCAGAATGCCCACCACCTTAATCGGGAGCCCTGGTATGCCCCCCCCCCTTCCTCACGGCCGCCGAAGTGAGATTTCAGCACCGAGAAGAGGCCTCTGGACTTGATGCCTCTGTGGTCCATGTACCATAGGAGCTGGTGATTGATCGATCAGGAATCTCCAGCAGTTACTAAAATAGGGCTGGGGTCAGCGGGGAGAGGAGAAGGGGGAGGTGCTGGGAGGGGCAGACAACTCTCCCGACTCTCCCGCCTCCCCTCCAGGGGTTCTGGCCATCTTTTTCTTTACTCCAGTTAAGAGTGCCAGGTGGGCCAGCTCTCAGCACCACCGTGGGGAAGGGCGGGCCTTGGTAATGGCGGCTGCGGTCTTTGTAGGTTTGGGAACAGCTCTCCTGTATTTCATCTTCCGCTCAGTGGGCCGAGGTGGAATTGGTTAACAAAGATTGCTCCAGGGAGAGGATGTGGCTGACAAGCCAGACACTTCGCAGGCACAGGAAGCAAGCAGCAGCTGCGGAGGGGGCCACCAGGTTCTGCCAGCAGCTGTACTGCCTACGGCTGTGATCTTGTCTGATATTGTCAGTGGAGCAGGGGCAGCCAGGGTCAGGAGCTGGATAGTAGAACTCAAAGGGAGAAGGCGGGGCAGGAAAGAGATGGCCTCAGAGCCTGGCTTTTCGGTTTGTACCAGCATGCCGGCTGTACACATCACAAAAGACGCAGGCCTTGTGATCCGACACATGTCATTGTCTGTTCCCAGAATATATGCAAATAACCCGAGCCCACCCGTGTTTCGTATGTGCTGTCACAGGAAACAGAACAGAAGAAGAACTGGGCAACCTCCCCCACCGCCGGCTCAGAAAGGTTTTTGCGGTTTTTCAAATCATCATCAGATGACATTAAATACACTCATTTCTATCATTTATCTTATGGTATTATGCTGTGTGTCTAGAAGGATCCAGAGAGAAGCAAGAACGACAAAGATGATGAAATCATTTAGAAAATCAAAATTAAGAGCAAAGCTAAGGCAATTTGGATGGCATTCAGCCCAAAGGTGGAAAACCATATTCAGATACCATTCAGGGAGTGGAATATCTATCTGTCTGTACTGCGTCCTATTCAGTAAAAGGAATCAAAAAAAAAAAAAAAAGTCTGGTACACATGAGTAAATTAGGGTAGCCATAAGAAAGGAGTTGCTAAAGACAGAATAATAGCAACAACAATAATAATACTTAGCACTCTATGGTGCTTTGAAGGTTTTAAAGCACATTCACATTACTCTTCATCTTTCTTAATTAGAGCCGTGAGGCATCTGAGCACTCTGCTCATACAGGCTGTGGCAGAATGCACAGGAGCCCTTTTCAAACCTGGGATCACTTAGACCTGAATTTGTTTGGAGGTAGGCACTGGCAACATAGCCAGTTTGGACCAAATCTAGCTTCTTGTCTATTAAAATCCACAAATTAAGACGGTTTCTATATTTTTTTAAATGGTTGATTTTTAGAAATCTAAAGCAGAATACGATTGCAAGACACACAAGCACTGAGCGGGGCGGTAATTCAGGCCCAGAAGGTGTTCCAGAGGTAAATCAGGGAGAGCTCAAGTTCGAAGTCAGTCTGGGTTAGTGTGTGGGGGCCAGCTGCCAAATAAAACCTGTCTCTAAAAGGAGGATGGGGGAGAGACGGCCCAGTGGTTAGAGCACCGGCTGCTCTTGCTAAGGTCCCAGGTTTGGTTCCCAGCACCCACATGATGGCAAACAACTATCTATACCTCCAGTTCTTGGGGATATGACACCCCCTTCTGACCTCCATGGGCACCAGATACACGGTACACATACATATATGCAGATAAAATACTCATACATATAAAAAATTAAAATAGGCGGGAGCGGCGGCCCAGCTGCTGAGAGCGCTTATTGCTCTTGCAGAAGATCTGGGTTCAGTTCCCAGCAAGGCTCACAACTCTCTGTAAACCCATTTCCAAGGATCAAATTCCTGCTGGTATCTCCAAGGGCAGCAGGCATGTATGAGCTGTACACATATCTACGTAGGCAAAACACTTGAAACACATAAGATAAAAAGAAATACATTTTTAAAAATTTTAAAAATAAACCTTTAAAAAGCACAAGGAAATAGCATGGAATTCAGATTTTGGTGTCTTGAAATAAAGTAATTTTTTTTTTTTAGAAACAAAGTTTTATTGGAATATATCCAGGTTCATTTATTTGTATCTTTGGCTGCTTTCACACTACAATGGCAGACTTGAATATTTGCAGGAGACCATATGGCCAGAGAAGTCTAACATACATCCTGTGTGGCTTACAGAATAAGTTTGCTGACCTCTGTTTCAAACCGAGAGTGTAGTAATTCAGTGATTTACAGTAATACATTATGACTGCTACATAGCTGGTGGTGGTACACGCCTGCAGTCCCCAATACCCCAGAGACCCAGGGTCAATGGGACCCAGAACTTTGAGGCCAGCCTGGGTAACACAAAGAGACCTTGTAAAAACAACTGGAAGAAGAAGGAGAAAGAAGGGTACAGGAGAGAGAGACAGGGAGAGGGAGAGAGGGGGGAGGGGAGAGGAGAGGAGAGGAGAGGAGAGGAGAGGAGAGGAGAGGAGAGGAGAGGAGAGGAGAGGAGAGGAGAGGAGAGGAGAGGAGAGGAGAGGAGAGGAGAGGAGAGGAGAGGAGAGGAGAGGAGAGGAGGGGAGAGAGAATACACCCTAACCCTCAGTAGCTTCCCTTTTCACTTTTATAAAACTGTGGAACAGGGGCTGGAGAGGTAGCTCAGCGGTTAAGGGCACTGGTTCTTCTTCCAAAGGTACTGAGTTCAATTCCCAGCAACCACATGATAGGTCACAGCCATCTGTAATGGAATCCAGTGCCCTCTTCTGATGTGTCTGAAGACAGTGACAGTGTACCCACATACATGAAATGAATAATTCTTTTAAAACACAAAAACAGGGCTGGAGAGATGGCCCAGCGGTTAAGAGCATTAACTGTTCTTCCAAAGGTCCTGAGTTCAAATCCCAGCAACCGCATGGTGGCTCACAACCATCTGTAATGAGATCGGACTCCCTCTTCTGGAGTGTCTGGAGACAGTTACAGTGTACTCACATATAATAAATAAATAGATCTTTAAAAAAAAAAACACAAAAACAAAACTGTGGAGCGAAGTAGGCGTGCTGTGTGTGTGGGGTAAGTGGCCCTTCCCGAGATGCTTGGACCACACCCGTCCCTCACCTCTCTGGATTCTGGTACACTGTGTGGATGCAGGCATCCAAATCCTGGATCTTGCGTCTATGCAGCTCTTCTCATCACCACAGTCACTCACGGGGTGCTGAGCATCAAGCCCAGGGCCTCACGCGCACTAGGCAAGCACCACAGCTGAGCTACACCCCCCCACACACACATCCTTGTTGCCTTTTGTTTGTCTCCTCTTGATCTTCCCCCTCTGTAGTCCAACAGACCCAGGAGAGCAGGGAGAGACCTCCAGGACGAGAAGGTACGGGCACTGTGCCGAGTATTTATAAAGTCTCATTTAACCTTCAAAAATCCCTAGGAGGTACAGAGATTCCAACCACACAGCTGGTAGGAGTTGAGTCAGGAAGTAAACCCTACCCGTGGGACCCCAGCCATCTCTTGGCTGCCTGTCTGTCAACACTCTGCTGGACAGACGGCCCTTCAAGGCTCAGGTTCATCCCCGCCTTATAATGCTCGGTAGTACTCACAGCCAGAGAGGGGTCCCTCTGCCAGGCCACTCCTCAGAGAGACATTCGCCTTTATTTGGGTGCTGGGTGTATTCGCTGTCTCTGAATAAATCCTTAATTAGCTGCCCTGGCTGTATTTGCATAATGGATTTCACTTTGTTCTTAAGTTAATGGTGTTTTCGTAACAGAACAGTAACCTCTTGGTTCACAGCCATTAAAATAACTGCCACCCTGTAGGGCAGAGCCAGGGTTATGTAAAGGAGGTTCAGTTAAGAGTTCAGAGGAGTAAAAGGGGGTGAAGGAGTGGTTTCTGCTTCCTTCCCTAGGAGTGTCAGGAAGGAAAAGGCCATTGTCAGAGGAACCCTAAGGTTTGGAGAGAGCCTCAGAGCAACAGGGAGCTGCCGCAGGGTCACTTCCGACAAACAGTCCAGCCCCTGGGACAGCCTCGGTCTGTTTTCAGGGGATAGTGTATTAATCAAATGCATTTGGCCGGGCGATGGTGGCACCCGCCTATAATCCCAGTACTCTGGGAGGCAGAGGCAGGCGGATTTCTGAGTTCGAGGCCAGCCTGGTCTACAGAGTGAGTTCCAGGACAGCCAGGGTTACACAGAGAAACCCTGTCTCAAAAAAAAAAAAAAAAAATATATATATATATATAGATAGATAGATAGATAGATTTTGGCACAGGCCCTGTAAGATGACTCAGGAAGGCTCTCTGCAGGCCTGCTCTAGATACCCGTCCATGGTGTTTCTCTAGGTTTTCAGAATACAACCTGTACTAGCCTTGGACACAGGATCCAACCAGGCCTGGAACTCAAAGCTGGCAGAGGCCAGCAGGGTTGGTGAAGGGACAATGACAGTGAGCAGAAGCCCTGCACATGACTGGTGCCTCCCTCCTGGGCTTGTGTCCCTCCAGTTGCATTTCACGTTCACACCTTACACATTCAAAGCACCTGGAGGGTCGGATCCCCTACGATCCTGGCCTTCCGCCCTTGCCCACCTGTGCAATTGGGTTCCGGCTTCACGCTCCAGCTGGGCCCATGTCTGATAGCATTCCTTCATCATCCTTGTATAGAAGTCCTCTGGATAAGCCTTTCTGATTATGCGGCTCTGTCCGTGTGAGCTTCCTCGGGAATGGGGAAGAAAGAACTAGAAGCAGGGAACAGGAAAGACACTAGAAGGGACAGGAAAGACCCTAGAAGCCAGTGTCTTTGTTCCGAAGACAGGGAAGAACAGCCTTCCCTTTGGTCTTCCGGAGCCATCTCAGGCTTCAGATGGTTCCTTCCCTTCTGGTCCTGGGTATTGAACCTCTGGCCTTGCACACACGAGGCAAGTAGGTGCCCTGCAGATGAGCTATCACCCTAGACCTCTCTTTATTTCTTTATTTCTTTTTTTTAGCCCTGGCTGTCCTGGAACTCACTCTAGACCAGGCTAACCTCGAACTCAGAAATCTGCCTGCCTCCACCTCCCAAGTGCTGGGATTACAGGCGTGGGCCACCACCGCCCGGCTTCTCTCTTTATTTCTTATTTGAGACATTGTCTTATGTAGCCCAAGCAGGCCTTAAACTTGCAATCCCCCTGCATCAGTCTCCTGGGCAACTGGGATTTTTCAGGCTCTGATTACCAGGCCTAGATATTTTCAAATATTTCCATACAATCCTTTCAGGTCTCTTTGCAGCCCACCGACTGGCCAGACATTCGGGTTAGCAGTAGTATCTCAACACTGACTACGTTTTCCCTTTTGTAAATAGCCCTCACAGCCACCCATCCATTAATAACCTTCTATTATTCCACTGTATTCGCACCCCGCTTAGATGCCTAGAAAAGCAGAGCTGGAAAAGAACCTTCCAGATTATGCAAATCTAGCCCCTGGGTTTTACGGATCAGGAAAAGGATGTCATCTCACTGAGCCTTCAGGTACTCAGGATAAGGGAGCACTTTTGGGGTTGGGGGCGGGGGTGAAACAAAATGGAGGATTTCCTGCAGGTTGTAACAGGAATCCCTTGGGCTTTGGGAAAACAGAGGAACTGAAGACAATTCCCAGGAAGTGGTAACCAGCTTGGAGAGCTGCAAGGCAGAATGGAGAAGGAAGAAGCCACTGGGGTAGAAACTCACCATGACTGATTGTATAGGCCCCACCCCTGAGGGGCCCTGCAGGGTCCCAGTGCCACCCTCATTCGCAGCAGTCATGTGACCACTTTTCCTTTAAGATAAAGAGTCCTGTGTCTTAGTTCCCGGGCATCAAGTGAGGAGGTTGCTGTTACCCAAAGGTGGCAGAATCAACAGCAGGAGCTCCTACTAGGTTCTGGAAGGAGAGGCTGAGAAAACGCAGCTTCCTGCAAAGCTGGCACCTTTGCCTCTAGGCGAAACTCTCTTGATTTAAGGTTACCCAGAGCAGAACTGATTCTTTTTCTGGTTGTATCAACCATTTGGGCAAAGACAAGACAGAATAGCAAGAATGAAAAGAGGTGGGACACGTCTTAATCCGGGGCAAGAACTAAAAGGCTTGAAAAGAATATACCAAGAAACCTCGCGTGGACTTGAGGGTGGGGATTGTCTTTGAATCGTCAGGGTCCACGTGAAGTGGTTACAAGGCTACAAAGTGCACAGAATTCCTGGTGTCCGGCCATTTGGCTTCACGCGCAGCCTGAAAGTTCCGGAAAGCCCTCCCTGGGAGAGGAAAGAGGAGGGGACAGTCTTACACAGCAGAAGGGCAGTGTACCTGCTCCAGCAGCAGGACCCTCTTAGAGTGCTTGGCCAGGTGGTACGCGGTAAAGCAGCCCTGGATGCCTGCTCCGATCACAATAGCATCCCAGAGATCTGTCTGAGCAGCCATGACGCCACAGAGCCCACAGAGGAGAAGGCAGACAAAGGCACCTCCAGGCTAGAGAGGGAGGAGGAAGGCAAAGTCCAGCTAAGCTAGAGTTCCCACAATCCCTTGGGGCCTACGTCCTTGTCTTTCTTTCCCTCCCCAAAAAGCCTGGCACAGGGCTCAGCCTCCGCCTCCCCCTGCAGAGCAGAGCTGGGTAGACGGATTTGTGAGGTTTCGCCCAGCTCGGCTGCCAGCCTCACCCTTGCGTCCCTCTAGTTTGCTATTCTTGGCTCAATTATTGTCATGCAAATGGGCGCCTTCCCATGCCACCTTCCGGTCTCATTATGATCTTTGTCTCAGGACTTCGGCCCCGGAATTTCAATGCCTCCTAGACCAAGCTGGGCACCGGGAATGCTGCCTCCCCCTGCTGGCTTTCCTCTCTGCAGCTTGATTTCTTCCAGAGATCTACAGGGCCAGCTAAGAACTTGGCAGGATGCCCAGGGTTTGGCCCTCCTCCCTGGTGGGTGGCCAGGTCAGGGGGTAGACGCAGGGGCCAACTGGGAGGGCAGTTTTGTGATTATGAAATCATTCTCAGTGTGTTTTTCTTTCATGTTGAAAAAAGGGGATAAATGGTCCTAGGGAAAAAGAAAAAAAAAAAAAAAAACAGGAAAGGACAGTGAGAGGAAGAACCTTGTCCTCGGGCACACAGGGAACCAGGCGCCAGCCCAGCGCAAAGGGGCCGTGTGTAGAGAAGCCTTCTGTGCCAAGCAGCAGGCTCAATGGGTATTGTTACAGGCACTGGGGACAGAGCCAGGATTGGCAGGTCCTGATTCTTATACAGTTTGGGGGTCCATTTTAAGATAAAAGGAAAGGGGACTTGGAGGCACAGCTCAGCGGTAGACTTTTGTGTTTGGCATGCTCAAGGTCCTGGGTTCAATACCCAGCACTAAAAATAAAAGAGAAGAAAAGAAAAAATTAGTCATGCAAAATTAGATGGCAGGGCTTCGGAGAGCGCTCAGTTAGGGAGCCCCGTGGTTGAAGCTTTATTAGCTTCCTGGTAAATCTGCCTCTGAATTCGTTATCTCATTAAGTGTTCAGGTTGTGTGTGTGTGTGTGTGTGTGTGTGTGTGTGTGTATTTTTATCCTCATTTTTTGGCAGATTAAAGATAGCCTCAAGTTCTCTGTCAGTTCTCCCATCACATGCTTGCCCAGTAGAATACAGTGACTGCCACCCTCTTTCTGAACCACACCTTTGGACAACATCCTCTTCTTGCCTTGAGGAACTCGTTCTTAGACCCTGAACCACTATGTTACAAGTCCAGCCACTCTGAGAGAGAGAGAGAGAGAGAGAGAGAGAGAGAGAGAAGATGAGAAAGTTACACGTAGGAGAGAAGCCATTTTGGAACTTGTGTCCCGATGAACTAAACCACCACTGACCCAGTCAGTGGCACATGACCCAGTAGCCAGACTGTGTCAGCATTCCTGAGGTTTATGAAGTAAAATAAAATGCTTGTTTTAGACACTAACTTTTGGTTTTTTGAGACAGGGTTTCTCTGTGTAGCCCTGACTGTCCTGGAACTCACTCTGTAGACCAGGCTGGCTTCTAACTTAGAAATCCACCTGCCTCTGCCTCCCCAAGTGCTGGGATTACAGGCGTGGGCCACCACCGCCTGGCCCAGACACTAACTTTTGAGAATGGTTGTTTATAATCATAAACACACTACTAAACAGACAAAGATGGCAGGATCTGTCCAAGAGCCCATACTGGGTGTGCCAAGATGCTAAGATGTGAACCCAGGTCTATCTGCTCCAAAACTTAGTTTTTCTTGTCAGTGTTTTCTTTCTTTTTTGGAGACAGGGTCTCACGCATGGCTTAACTATCCTCCAACCTGCTTTGCCTCCGCAGGTGACCTTGAACTTCTGGTTTTCTGCCCCTGCCTCCTGGGAAAATAGACCTGTACCACCATGGTGGTTTAATATGGTGCTGAGGATCAAACCTGGGGCTTCACGAACATGAGGCAAGAACTCTGTCACCTGAGTCACAGCCTGGTACCAGGACACTTCCCTCTCACCACAATGCTCTAGCGACAATGAGAACTTATAGTCATGATTCTGATTTTAACATTTAGCTGTTTTTCTGGTGGCCATACAGTAGGAGAGAGAAAACAGTGATTGGGGGGGGGGGGAGGAGCACACGTGACTGTGGGGAGCCATCCCACCTCAGTTAGCACTGTGGCTAACTGAAGCCCCAGCAACACTTCTAGTTCACAGACAACCCCCAGGGCAGTCTTAGCAACTGGCTATCTTCTGACTGGTCTTTCCTTTCCTAGTAAAATAGAACCCAAAGAAGGACCGGCATTTGACTGGATTTTTTTTTTCCTTCTGAGGGAGGAAAAAAAAAAAAAAAGAGTCTAAAGGTCACTGCATTCTGTCCCTCAACCCCACAGAGGGCAGGATAACATCTGCCTCATCGCTGGACAGATCCCTTACAGTAAAATAATAGCAGATATAACCAAGAAAAATATGGTACTCTGAATGTGTAAGGGCTTGATAGAAATATATAAGATCGGCCCCTGGATTTCTTGTGATAAGATGTCAGCAGAGATGAACAGCTTGCAGGCAAGGGAAAGCAGGCAATAAATCCTTGCATGGAAGTGTGCCCAGTCTCACCAGCAGGCAAAGAGAAGGGAATTAAATAACTCGAAGGTACTATTATGTGTCTATTAAATAAACAAAAATAAAAACGATACAACCTTATTATGTTGTCCGTGTTGCAGGTGGCAATTCATACAGGATCCTGTGGAATGTTCTGGGGCCATGGACAACAGGATAAAATAGTTCAAATATTCTGACCTAGAAATTCTACTTGGTGAACTACTCCCTCGGGGAAGGAAAAGGCTTTTGCATGAAGACATGTGTATCTGAGCTCTTATAATATTAAAAAATAATGGAAATGATTCCAGCATCAGAGAATAGCTAAGCAAAAGCTGGCATGTTGATACAATGTGGCGATTCTAAATGGCAGGCATGAGGACCCTGCTTTGTCCAAACCAGATAGGAAATTGATACAGAGACGCAGAACACAAATGACACACTGCTTACAGCCCTGACTTCTGTCCACGCTGATCAAAGATCTAAGAAGAAATTGGTGGTGAGGTAATTGAGCTTAATTCCCATTAGTTCCTGTATTCTATAAAGATGGTGCCTCCATTCACAATTTACAAAAGGAGGAGAAATCCCCAGGTGAAGCATATGTTTCACTTCTCCCTGGTTACCAGATCCAGGACCTGGGAAGTTCTTTCTTTGTTTTAATCTCAGTCCTTCCTGCTGCCCGATATTGTTCAGTCCTCAGCAGAAGCTGCAGGGAAGCTGCCAAGCCTCTCTGTATTCCCCCCGCCCCCGTTTAATATAATATCCCTTCAGAGATAAAATGACAATCCCATTTCCCCGTCCCTACTTCACAAGCCTGCCCTGGATTCCTGAACTCAAGCATTCTGCTTCTTGTTAAGAATTTCAAACGGCGGCTCCTCCGAAAGCCGACACTGGCCGCGGCCCAACCTTGAAATGAAAAGCAAATCTGCTTCTAAAGGCTTCCCCTTCTATCAAGGATTGCCCGTCCTTGTGGATGTCCTGACAGGGGCAGGCAGAGAGAAGCGATCCCCTCAAATTCCATTTTAACACTCATTCCGGATCGGAGGAATATTAAAGGGCGAGCCAACAGCCCTACACCTTGCTGCTTGTATGTGTCAGCAGCCGCGGCTCGTGTCCTGGGGCAGAGACACCGAAGATGTGAGGGCTGAACTGCTCATCCGATGGCTTGATTGACACTTTGCAGACAGGGGTGGAAGAAGCGAGCCAGGGAAGCAGCAAGCTGTACAGCTCAGAAATAATGAGAGGACCCGAGTGGAGAGAGAGAGTGGAATAAATAAGAGAGACCTAGGAGTGGAGAGGGAGCGCCTTCTGTTCTGTTTTCTTCCCTGTCCCACTTTGCCAACGAGCTGAAGCCTAGGGCAAGGAGGTGGGCAGACAGCCGATGAGCCCTACCCTGAAGGCAGATCCTTCAAGCTCCCGGCTCCCTGCTCCCGGTTCCCCGGTGCCTGGGTTCCTGAATGCTCCAGAGGATGCCGGTTGTGGGCTTTGTGAATGCTTTGCATACACATCGCCGACCCACTGTTCTGTCTCAGGTGGATTTCCCACTTCCTTTCTGATCCCCTTAGGTCAGGTCATCGACCCACCTTTAAAGACAGCCTTTAAATGGCAAATCTGGGCAGGTTATTCCTCGTGAAAATTTTCTTCATAGCTGCCCTTTCCTATTAGGATAAAAATCTGAACTCCTTAGCTTGACACACAAGATGGCTTTTCGTTCTGACCTCTGCTGGCTCCCACAGCTCCACCGCTGACCCTTCCTACTGAGCTCTCGGTGCCCTGGCAACGCTGAGTGGAGAGCGGCTCCACCGCTCACCTGATTTCCAAACTCCCCAGCACCTCCAGACACCCCCAAGCAGACGCAGGCTTTCCTATAACTGCCTCTCCATCCTGCAGAGACTCCACGATAACAATACGCATATTGTGCTGTAATTGTTTGCATGTCTGCCTTCCCCCTACGCCTCTTAAAAGGAGGGAGTCTTCTTTCTATTGTCGTTTTTCATAGGTAATACATACACATGGAACAACAGTAAAATGTACAAAAAAGAACGCTGTGGAGTCTCTATCCCACCCATCCCCAGAGCTCTTCTCTATCAGATGCGACACTATCGCTGTTGTCTTTTGTATCTTTGTAGAGGTGTTCTGTGAGTATACAAACATGCTTATACAGTATGTACCGTGGTGGTGGTGGTGGTGGTGGTGGTGGTGGTGTGTGTGTGTGTGTGTGTGTGTGCATGTTCCTATGTAACACCGTGGTGTTTTCATTACCTTTATCTTGGCATCCACATCAGTCATAAGGGATTGGCACTTTTTTGTGATGGCTGCAGAGTATACGTGGGCATGGAGGAGGCATTTGGCACAGAGACAGCACACATACATGCTTGTGATGGGTGATAGGGTTCTCTGGTTATAACAGATGTCCTGGATTAGGCCTCTCTGGCTGCTCAGGTGCAAGGGAGAGATGACACTCTGAGCTGAGCTGCCAGGACAGCGCCCCCCTCCCCCTTGCCGAGGTACAGGTGGGATACTCGAAGGCCCCAGCTCGCGGTTCCTGGCATTCCTCTGATTTTACATTTACTAAATGGCAGCTGTCAGAGTCAACACTGCACTCCAGCATACAACAGTGCAATCACAAGGCCGGTTCCAAGGAAGAGAGATGGATCAGAAGGCCTGAGAAGGGACTGACAGTGCTACAAAAATGTTAAGTCATCTTTTTGTCTGGCAGAGTCGGAGCACAACTCTAGCTCTCAAGCCTGCACAGTGGCACACATCTGTCATCCAAGCACTTTAGAAGCCAAGGCAGAAGGATCAGGAATTTAAAGCCATCCTTAGCTACATAGCAAGTTTGAAGCTAGCCTGGGCTTCATAAGACCCTATTTTTGTTGTTGTTTTGATTTGTTTTTGTTTTTGTTTTTGGAGACAGGTTTTCTCTGTGTAGCCCAGGCTGTTCTAGAACCCACTCTGTACTCTGTACACCAGACTGGCTTCAAATTCAGAGATCTGCCTTGCTTCTGCCTCCCCAGTGGAGGAATTAAAGGGATATGCCAGCATCGCCAGGTAAGACCCTGATTTTAAAAGGGAGGCGTGTAAAATACTTTTATTAACTATGAAAGTGCATGTCTGTAATAGGAGGCAGAAAGATCAAGCCCAGCTTGAGATTAGAAAGATCCAGTCTCTCTGGAACAGTGGTAGCACATACCTTTGATCCCAGCGCTTGGGAGGCAGAGGCAGGCAGATCTGTGTGAATTTGAGGCCAGCCTGATCTACAGAGCTAGTTCTGGGATATCCAGGGATACACAAAGATACCCTGTCTTAGAAAATAAAGACCCAGTCTCCAAAAACAAGGACTGGGGATATAGCTGAGTGGAAGAAACTTTGACCAGCATGAACAAACTCTCACAGAGTCACTAGGACAAGGAAATGCACTAAAAAACGTGGCGGGGGTTTTAAGAGAAAACGTCCCAAAAGAACACAGAATCTCTTTTTTTGTTTGTTTGTTTTTTGTTTGTTTGTTTGTTTGGTTTTTTTTTTGTTTTGTTTTGTTTTGTTTTTTTGGATTTTTTTTTTTTTGGATTTTTTTTTTGAGACAGGGTTTCTCTGTATAGCCCTGGCTGTCCTGGAACTCACTCTGTAGACCAGGGTGGCCTCAAACTCAGAAATCTGCCTGCCTCTGCCTCCCAGAGTGCTGGGATTACAGGTGTGTGCCACCACCGCCTGGCTCTCAGAATTTCTTTTTAAGGTTTGTTTTATCTGTAGGGGTGTTTTGTAGGGTTTCTGATCCCTTCAGGGCTTCACTGTATTCAGGGAGGAGGAATCTTTGCCTTTTAGTACTGGAGTTTGCACCTAGGGCCTTGTGCTTGCTAGGCAAACACTGCAACCACTGAACTATGTCCTTTGACGCTTTAATCTTTATTTTGAGACCGAGTGTCCAGGGTCGCCTCACACTCACTCTGAAGGCCCTGAACTTCTGATTGTCCTGCCTCAGATTCCAGAGTATCTGGGATGATAGGACTGTCGTCTAGAACCTTCTATTTTACTCTTCACGGCACAAAGGCAGTGTGCTTGGGTTTTATGTCCCTCCCTGTACCAAGGCATCAGAAAAAAAATCACATTTGAATGGATTGATGGATTGACACAGGCTTTTTGTTGTGTTTTTTTGTTTGTTTTTTGGTTTTTTTTTGTTTTGCTTTGTTTTTTGTTTTTTTTTTGTTTTTTGGGGTTTTTTTTTGTTTGTTTGTTTTGTTTTGTTTTTTTGAGACAGGGCTTCTCTGTGTAGCCTTGGCTGTCCTGGAACTTGCTCTGTATATCAGGCTGGCCTCGAACTCAGAGAATCACCTACCTCTGCCACTGGTCTGCTGGGATCAAAGCCGTGGGCCACTACTGTAGCCTGGCTTGACACACAGGCTTTTTAAGGATCTTTCTACCATCTGATTTCTCTTCCATGTTACCCTGTTGATGTCTTGCTACAGCTTTAGAAATGCCCTTAATATCTAGCATTTTCCATTGTTTACTGGCACAGTTGGCCTAAATCACCTGGCTTACCACCACCAGGCTTCCAGACTTGGTTCTAGGCCAGCGGCTAAGCCTAGAATGCATAAGCCCTCCAGGATGGCCTTCCTTTATACTGGGTCTCACCGCGTTCTCCAATCACCTTCCTTTCCAGATACCAAAGGTGAAAAAAGGGCAATGGCCTTTGTGAGCAAAGATGGCTGCCTGCCTCACTGGACAGCGAAAGTGGAAATCTCATAACAGCCACCAGGAGAGCCGGCTGTGTGTAAGGCAGGCAGGCTTTGGCTGGAGGACGAGTCTGCGTGAGACCCCAAAGCACCATCGTGAATTGAAATAAGTGCAGGCAGAATTTGCCAAGGAGATTGCCTTCTGGAAATCACTGTACTTGTTTAAAAGAAGCTCATGCTGATAAGGTACAGGTATAGGCCGTGACCTCAAGGTTGATTGTCTTTAGCTAAGACAGGGTCCTGCTTCCTGTGTAAGTTTTGAAGAATAGGATATATAATGGCCCACCATCCCAAATGGTGCAGAACACCTGAGAATCACAGCCTAGCGTTCATCGTCCCATCCCCACCCCCACACACCTCCCAATGTAGTACCTAACCTCTCTAAATAAAGTGTTGAGCAAATGTTTAAAGAAAATCGGGTTTTTTCTTGGTTCCTGTAACAAGAAGCTAGCGCCAGTAGCTGCCTCTGGGGAGTGAAGCTGGGTGGAATCTTGTTATGTGTAGGAAAGGCTTAGAAGGAAATGCTGTACAGATCACTGCGGTCCTGATGGGACCCAGGGATAGGCTCTGGGCATCATTAGCATCCTGCCTACATCCTCGGCCTCAGCCACAGCCCGCCCTAGGCTTAGATAGAATCCAAATCTGCAGGAAAGCTAGAGAACAGGTGAAAGGTCACGAGCAGTGTCTGGAAATGTTGAGAATATAAGAAAAGGAGGTTGCAGGCCCCATGCCGGGCCTCATCTCACTAGCAGGGATCTCTACAGAACCTTAAGAGGAGCCTGCTGGGCTCTCAGTGGCATGGTGAGTTGTAACCAGCTGCTACCAGCTTCCTGCCTCGTAGTGGCTGGCAGCCCCTCTCCCGACTCCCCCTCTCTCTGCTCCTCCCTCTATACCCTGCCCCCACCCCCTGGCAGTCTCTCCCTCCGCACATTTGTCCACCTTTATTTGCCTGCTGTTTCGGGGGACAGGAGAAAGAAAGGTTTAGAAAAGACATTGGGAGGATTCCAGTTGTGTTTGGAACCGGCTCTCGGGGCATCTTGCCCAGAATTCTCAAAGGAAAGAAGAAAGTGGAGGTTCCTGGAATGGGCTAGGAAAGGACTGCAGGGAGCTGCCTCGGAAAGCATCATCTAGGGCCAGGGGGATGGCTCAGGGGGCAAAGGTGCTTGCGGCCAAACCTGAAGGCCCGAGTTTGAGCCCCCTGGACACAAGATGAAAAGAGAGAACCAGTTCTTCAAAGTTGTTCTCTGATCTACCCATACCCATGCTCACACACACACACACACACACACACACACGGTGTCAAGTACCCCTGTTCCTTGCACCATACACACACAAATAAAAATAAAACAGAGATCTCTCAAGTGCTTCTGGGCATCTCAGAGGACGACCCTCATCATGGCTTCACATAGGCTTGCTCAGGCTCAGACCGATCCCTTAGGCTTCCCAGCCCCTCTTCAGCAACAGACAGGCCCTTCCTTCTTCCTTCCTTCCTTCCTTCTTTATTTTTATATGTGTGTGTGTGCATGTATATGTCTGTGTGTGTTTACTGTGTGTGTGTGTGTGCATGTATATGTCTGTGTGTGTTTACTGTGTGTGTGTGTGTGCATGTATATGTCTGTGTGTGTTTACTGTGTGTGTGTGTGCATGTATATGTCTGTGTGTGTTTACTGTGTGTGTGTGCATGTATATGTCTGTGTGTGTTTACTGTGTGTGTGTGTGCATGTATATGTCTGTGTGTGTTTACTGTGTGTGTGTGTGCATGTATATGTCTGTGTGTGTTTACTGTGTGTGTGCATGTATATGTCTGTGTGTGTTTACTGTGTGTGTGTGTGTGCATGTATATGTCTGTGTGTGTTTACTGTGTGTGTGTGTGTGCATGTTTTTGTCTGTGTGTGTTTACTGTGTGTGTGTGTGTGTGCATGTATATGTCTGTGTGTGTTTACTGTGTGTGTGTGTGTGTGCATGTATATGTCTGTGTGTGTTTACTGTGTGTGTGTGTGTGCATGTATATGTCTGTGTGTGTTTACTGTGTGTGTGTGTGCATGTATATGTCTGTGTGTGTTTACTGTGTGTGTGCATGTATATGTCTGTGTGTGTTTACTGTGTGTGTGTGCATGTATATGTCTGTGTGTGTGTGTGCATGTATATGTCTGTGTGTGTTTACTGTGTGTGTGTGTGTGTGCATGTATATGTCTGTGTGTGTTTACTGTGTGTGTGTGTGTGTGTGTGTGTGCATGTATATATCTGTGTGTGTTTACTGTGTGTGTGGGGGGCACCCTCAGAGCACAGTAGTCAAGAGATTCCTTGGAGCTATGGTTCTGGGGGGAGGGTTGTAAGCTACCAACATGGGTGCTTGGAACTGAACTCAGGCCCTCTAAAAAAATAATAAGTGTTTTTACTGAAGTCCTTTACCAGGAGCAACCCTTACCCTTCCAACCCCCAGCCCCCAGCCTCCTGAACACATGCCTGTTTGTCGTTTAGGATAAGGTTTTGTCATGCTGCCTGGGCTGGCCTCACTTGCAGTGATTCCCCTGTCTCAAGACTCCCAGGTGATAGGATTATGTATGCCAACATGTCCAGCTAAGCAGGCATGCATGTATGTACGTAGAGGCTGGTAGACCTCTAAGAGTTGAAGTCCGGCCTGGTTGGCCTACCTATTGAGTTCCAGACCAGCCAGGGCTACACAATAGAGACCCTGTCTCACAAACAAAACAAAACAAAAAAATAAAAATCTAATTCTGGGATATGAAAACTGAGAGCTGTAGCATGGCAGAGCGGGCATGCTCCCACGCGGGACCTCTTCCCAGCCTCTCTCCACGAGCCACTGGGGTCTTCTGTGAAGCAAGGGTGAAGACTGTGGTCCATTTGGTGTTGCACACCGCTGTGTTCCACGCTCGCACTCCTGCAAAGACAGAGAAGACGCCAAGTCCTGGTGGGAAGAAAGCCTAACGCAGCCCTGGGGACCCTGGAGGAAGCGGTTTGATTTATTCCAGTCCCTCCTGGTATCCTGTGCCACATTTATAAACGTCAGGGCCAGAAATGAAGTTCCTACTGCCCTGGCAGCTGCTGGTTGCCGCTGCTGCTCACCCAGGGTTTGCCTCCCGTTGACGGATAAGGAGCCAAGGAAACAAAAGGCCCCCAGGGAGGGGCAGCCTCTCCAGATGAGAAAAGGAAAGAGCTGGAAATGTGAACAGGGGCTGGGGAGGTGTCTGTCAGTTATAAGCAGAAGGCCAAACTGTGACGGTGTGTGGAAAATGCCTTCCACTTGGGTGGGTAGAAAATGCATCTTTCGTCAGAGCAAACCTGTCTTTCAGAGTCTATAGCACAGCTAGGGGAAGGCAAAACCCTCAGTCAGGCTGTCTTTCTGACCTGCAGGCTCCTCCTCTCGAAGAAGCTCCGGTATCCTCCAGAGTCTGGGACAAGGGAAAGACTGGCAGAGATTTAGATCCAAAAAGGCCCTGGAGGAGAATGGAAAGAAATGAACGATAAGAAGGTATCATAGGCCCGGCGGTGGTGGCGCACCCCTGTAATCACAGCACTCTGGGAGGCAGAGGCAGGCAGATTTCTGAGTTCGAGGCCAGCCTGGTCTACAGAGTGAATTCCAGAGACAGAGAAACCCTGTCTCGAGAAAACCAAATTAAAAAAAAAAAAAAAGGGGATCATAGACTAAAGGTATCCCCATTAGCTGAACCTGTAGCTGAGATTAGGGGTGACTCCTTGAGGTAAGACACATCTTCTATGACAGTCCTCCTGGCAAACTACTGGCTGTGACCAGCTCATGCAATCCCAGACAAGCACAGGGGAACACATCAGCCAATGAGGGATAGTCTAAGTGATCCCTAAAGAAGACATTAAAATTTGTTCATGAATTGGCAGTTGTTAGCTTATTTTATTTGTTTTGACTTTCCAAGACAGGGTCTGTGTAGCCCTGGCTGTTCCAGCTCACTCTGTGGGCCAGGCCAGCTTCAAACTCAGAGATTCACCTGCCTCTGTCTCCTGAGTGCTGGAATTAAAGGCGTGCACCATCATGCCTGGCTCTACCCTTATCTTTAATCACACCCAGCCAAATCTTTCAAAACGATGGTCACTTTCTTCCAAGCCAACCTTTCCCCACTCCAGAAATTGTGAGTGGCTAAGCCAGCAGCCCTCAGTGTGGGTGACATCACCCTGCAGGGTGACGTGCGACAAACTTTTAGGGCCAGCTTATAACCCAGGTAACAAGATGTCTTACTTTATAGGCAGTTGGGTTTATTTTTTCTCATTTTACTTGCTTTGTCAGACGCAGTTTTCTGTCATTTTTAGCCCTTTCTCCAAACCAAATATCTGAGCCAAGCAACATACCCAGTCAGTCTTTAGTGAGCTCAGTTAGTCGTTAATCAATGATGGGACAGGGGCTTAATCATTAGCAGTGGAGAGACAGGGCAGCAGGAAGAGCAGGAAAAAGCCAACCTTAGTAAGAGGGCATTGGGAGGATTCGCTCTTCAACTTCCTTATATGGATTTTTGTTTGTTTTGGTTTTTTGTTGTTGTTTTTCAAAACAGGCTTTCTCTGTGTAGCCCTGGTGGCACACACCTTTAATCCCAGCCCTTGGGAGGCAGAGGCAGGTGGATTTCTGAGTTTGAGGCCAGCCTGGTTTACAAAGTGAGTTCCAGGACAGCCAGTGCTAAACAGAGAAACCGTCTCGAAAAACCAAAAAAAAAAAAAAAAAAAGGAAGAAGAATAATCTTTGACAGCATGGCCAGAGTCCAAAGACAAAGATCAAAATCTTTTTTATTTTAGGAGGAAGTAGATGGTCTCAGCTGGATTGGCGACGGGTGTCTAACATTCCTGCTCTTCCCTTCTACAAGACTCACGGCCCTGGTCTTAGCACCTCTCCCAGCCCTGGAATGTTCCACAGCCTAACCCGGGTATTTCTGATCCGGCCCTCTGGGTCTGGCCTGTTTTCCCTGGCGACTTGACAAGGCTACAGTGAGCGAGGCTCTGCTAGCCAGGAGGCTGCTGAGGTGGCTTTTTAATCCTCCAGTCGTGCCATCCTAGTGATTGCTTTTATTAGGAAATGTAATGAAAAAGACTATATGAAGCCCCTGCCAGAAAGAAAAAAAAAAAGCTAATAAGATTTTGCACCAAAGTGTGGCGAGAAAAGAAAGGGGGAAGCGGCACATTAGGAGTCAGATAATGAGATAAATGAAAGACCGCAGGGAAGTACATTTTTGCAGACTTGCCGGATGGTTGTAAAAATTTTAATTTGCTGAATTCTCTTTTTTTTCCGTCGCCCCTGATCCTCCCCACCTCAGTCTTCCACATGGTTTCCGCTGATGCTCTGAATTCTTTGTGTGCACGAGTGTGTGTCCCCACTCCCACCATAGCCAGAACCCTGCCTCATGACTTAAGTAGGAGGCTAGGACCCACCCAGTCACAGGACACAAGAGGACAAAGAAATGACACCCCCTCCCTCCCTTCCCCCAACAGAGCCTGCTATGATTCAGCTACAGAAGAGGGAGAAGGCAGGGAAACAGAACTATGAAGGGAGGACAAGAGATCAAAGATCTGGGAAGTAAGGAGGAAGAGAAAGCCCCCGCTGGTCCCGCAAATCGATTCTCTGCAAGGCCCGCCTCCCCGTCTGTGCTCCGAGCTCCTTAGCAGAATGCTGCCTCCGTGGGATGCCAGGCCTGAACAGAAGGGCCCGGGAGCACTGGGCAGACACGCCAGCAAGGCTGCCAGAACCACTGGGCCTGATTTGTCCTACAGGGAGGTCCTGCGTCCTCCAGACACCCCCTGACCTCTCTCCAAACATACATGCTCTGTTTGCTTCAGGGGACTCCTGCCTCCTCCTCTGCACCTGAGGATTCTGGGATGCTTTTTCACTGCCATGCCTGTCTTGGTTCTCTCAGCTGCAGCTGGACCGACTGAGGGAAGGCTTGATGGGTGGCTTTCCTGGTAGGAGCCGGGGTGGGGGTGGGTCGTGGAGGGGTTGGGGGATGGAGGGGTTGGGGGATGGAGGGGTTGGGGAGCAGAGGGGTTGGAGGGTGGAGGGGTTGGGGGGTGGAGGGGTTGGGGGATAGAGGGGTTGGGGGCAGAGGGGTTGGAGGGTGGAGGGTGGAGGGGCTGGGGGGTGGAGGGGTTGGAGGGTGGAGGGGTTGAGGCTTGGGGGTAAAGAGGCAGGTATGGGAGCCTGTGAGACACCGGCGTTAATAGTTCAGGATGTAGACACATTACTGTTATGAAAATCACTTGTTCTTCTATTCAATGTGGGGACAACCTGCTCTGTGTTGTCCACAAGAAAGCTGCCTCCACATGTTCTGCCTCCTGAGAATACACTACCAGTTCCCTAGAGGATAGGCATGTCCTGTACCGGCACTGCAGACTTGGCAAAGCAGTCACCGTAGATAAGGATGTGAACCCCCGGGGCTGGAGAGCCGGCTCAGCAGCTAAGAGCACCTGTTGCTCCTCCACAGGACTTGAGTTCAGTTCCTAGAACCTACATGGTTGCTCTCAGCCTACTGTAACTTCAGTCCTGAGGGATCTGACACCCTTGTTTAGCCTCCACGGTATACATACATACATGCAGGCAAAACTCTCATGCATAAAGTAAAACCAATAGAGTAAAATAGATTTTTTTTTAAAAAATGTGAACTTTCCCAGGCCGCCTCTTACCACCAGTATCCATGGAGAGCATCCTTAGTGCTAAACCATAGAGAAACAGAGAGTGGCTGAGGCGTACAGCTTAAAACACAGACACAGCACTGGCCCCTGAGCCTGGATGTGGCTTCTCTCCTCGCTATGAATCGAAAGAAGCATCGTGGGTGCTTAGCAACCAGCCAGCCTCGACTTCCCACCTCTCATCCCTCTCCAGGAACACTGGAGCAGGGCCCCTCAGGAACCAGCTTCTGAAGCTCATACCGTTCTGCAAGCAGGCTTCCAAAGAGCCCCAGCACACAACACACAGCCCCTCCCTGGAACATCGCCCTTCCTTTCTCATTCCTGCCGATCCTAGAAGTTCCCAGGCTCTGGGAGCAGATCATGGTGCTGAGGCTCCTCACATTATCCCAGGAAGGATGTATCATCATCCTCCTTCCCAGCCTCCCTCTCTCCCCCAAACCCCTGTTTTTCTCTTTATGGAGAGGGCACAAATTAAGCAGAAAGGAAAATGTTGACAGTTCCCAGCCCTCCCTTGCTGAGGATAAAGAGAAATACGTTAACGGTTGAAGCTTTAGGCGGATCAAACGCAGTTTGTGAGATGCTTCAAATGTATTATTCATCTCACCAATGAGATGCAATCTTGGGCTTCCTCCCCCCTCCACCCCCTATCTAGAGGAAAACCTCAGCTACTATGGAGATGCAGGGCTCCGGAAGAGAGGGCACTTTCAGAAAGCCAGCTTTCCATACTAAACCAACAAGTCTTTCTTGTGTCTATCTTGTTTCTCTAAACATTTCCAAATGACAGGGGTCCACTTACCAGGAAGCTAAGGGGGTAAGGCTGTAGGCAGGTCACAGAATTGGGTGTTTGGAATCAAAAAGAATTCTGACTTTGACATTTGGAGGGTGCAGGAGCTGGAGATGTTGGCTCTAGAAGGTCCTCTCTGTGCCATGTGAACTTGCCCAGATGTAACTCTAAAAGGAGCCTTTAAGTTCTGTGATCTGAACTCACTGATATGGGACTCTGTCCTGGCTGCATACCACTTTGATCTTATAATTCACACTCCTGGAGGCCCCTGTCCCACCTGCTGAGGGATTCTACACCCCGGTTTTCATCAACCTCCCAAAGACTCCCCTGGTACCCACCTATGACCTAAAGAAAAAAATTGCCCCAGCACTGCGGCTGTGGCTCAGTGATAGAGCACTTGCCTAGCAAGGACGTCACTGGGTCTGATCCTTGGTATAAAGGAATAAATATATGGGGCTGGAAGGATGGTCCAGTGGTTAAGAGCACTGGCTGATCTTTCAGAGGGCCTGGGTTCAGTTCCCAGCACCCACATGGCAGCTCACAACTGTCTGACTCTAGTTCCAGGGGATCCAAAACCTTCACACAGACGACATGCAGGGAAACCACGAATGCACATAAAGAGAAATAGTAAAATTATTAAATATATAAATATATAACATCCTGCCAATGGCAGGGGGAAAACTTAGCCTCCCACAGGTCCATCTCAGACTGACCCTTGGCCTGTGATGAATGAACCTGGTATTGGAGCTGGGAGCAGCTGCTAATCGTTGAACTAGAGGTTAAAACAACATAGAAACTTGACACTGTGGATCAATACACACACACACACACACACACACACACACTATATATATATATATATATATATATATACACACACATACATACATACATACATACATACATATATATGGTGCACCCCTTGTCTACGTGCTTTTCATGTATTTATTTATGACAGGATTTCACTATGTAGCCCTCCCTGGCTGTCCTTGAACTCAGAGAGATCTGCCTGCCTCTGCCACCCAAGTGCTTGGTGCTTGGATTAATATGCCACCATGCCTGGTTCTGCAGGCATGGTTCCATTGCTCAAAACACCCACAAGGTAGGTGTGGTGGAACACACCTTTCTGTTTTTTTTTTTTTTTTTTTTTTAAGGATTTATTTATTTTATGTATATGTACTCCATTGCTCTCTTTAGACACCCCAGAAGAGGGCATCAGATCTCATTACAGATGGTTGTGAGCCACCATGTGGTTACTAGGAATTGAACTCAGAACCTTTGGAAGAGCAGTCAGCGCTCTTAACCGCTGCGCCATCTCTCCAGCCCCGGCACACACCTTTCAACTCAGCACTCAGGAGGCAAAGGCCGGCAGATCTCTGTGAGTTCGAGCTCAGACTGCTCTACACAGTGAGCTCTGGTCCAGCCAGCCAGGACTACATAGTCAGACTCTAAAACAAAACAAACAAAAAACCCCTGTAAGCATCTTAAGATCACAATCATGAAAGATTAGTTTAATAGTAGCCTTCTGAAGTAATCATTTAGAATCAATTCTAGAAAAAAATACCGAGAGGAAGCAGTATGGAAGTGCCTTTTCATCTAAAAGGATTTCAAGTAACAGAGAAAGCAGAGCGCCCCCCTTAATCCATCTCTCTCCTCAAGGCACCCCAGTCTCCATCCAGTTCGAATGCACCCTCTCTGGTCTTTGTTTCAGAAGAGTCATATTTAATGTAAACAACTAATAAAGCAGGGTTATGCAAGCTTGTAACCATCTGTGTGCGGAGAAAAGGCTGGCTGATTAAACACTGAAATGTGCAGAGCCCTCAGCTCTGAGGAGTGTGGCACATGTGATTTTTATTTTCTTCCGCAGGAATTATTGTATTTTCTACATGAACAGAAAAGAGAAACAATGCTATTTTTAAATATCACGAAACAAGCTATTGATGGCATTGGCTGCCTCTGAAGATGGGAGAGGCTGTTTTTTGTGTGCTCTTTTATGCTTTTTGAATTGTGCACCTTGGGCACATATTACCTATTCCAAAAATGAATAGACAATTTTTTAAAAAAAATTAATATGGCAATAAAATAAAATGAGAGACCTGCTGAAGAAGACCTGTGAAGGACGGCAAGCCCTAAGACTCTGAGACTGTGTAAAAATCTACACAGCGGCTACAGTTTCAGATCCGCTCCGGATTACTCCCACAATGCCGGTGGGTCCCTTTCTCACCAGGCAAGGGATTAAGGCTTCTCCCGCCCTGGAGGAAATGAGGAAGGGTCTAAAATAAGCCAGACTTGGGTCTGGAAATAACTTTATGCTAATTTGCAGCCCAGCCCTGGGAAGGGCTTCGCCGAGCCCATTTCCACTCCCTTTCAAAGGACTTTTCATCTTCTTTGGTTTTCCAGTTTATTCCTCAAGGCTACCTGCTGCTGTCAGGGTCCCGGGAACGAAAGGCTGAGACCAAAGCCCTTGTCCAAAGGGCCTTTGTTTGAAGTCAGCCGGTAAGATCCCAGCTCCAAGCTTCCCCAGTGCTAGGCTTTGGCCTCAGGCAGCAGTGCCCTGTCCTTCCAGAGCCTCTGCACCTTTGGCCCCTGCTTGGTCAAACAAGAATATTCAGCCCCGCCCTGTACAGAGGTTGTGAGATAAGGATGGTGGTCGATGACAATGATGGACTATCTTTCTATTTACCTTGTTGGGCCACAGAGTCCTAAGGCTGGCATGACCTGGAGCATCCAATTAGGGGGAGGACAGGGATCCTCACAGCAGGCTGTCTTCAGCCTGTAGAGCCATGATTTTATTAACTGACAGCAGATAATTTATGCTCCTCGTAGCAACTGTAGTAACATAGGGTCTCATTATGTAGCTCTGGGTGGACTTGAACTCAAGATCAACATATTGGGCTTACCCTACCCCACCTGGCTGCTGACAGCTATTTTTAGCTGTTGGGTTTTGTTTGTTGTCTTTTTTTGTTTGTTTGCTATTATAAAACAGGGTGTCTTGTAGCCAGGGCTAACCTTGAAATCCTGCCTCCTTCCTCCACCTCCCAGGCGATGGCAGAGGCTTATACCGCTATGCCTGGATCCTGACAGCTATTTTCAATCAGCTGTGCTGAGAGAATTAAGTAAGACATGAGAGTCTGCGTGAGGACACAGGCAGTCCACCAGCTGGGTGAAGTATTAATTCTCTCCCCTGGAAACCTCCCCTCCCCACATACACCTGCCAGTCACATCTTCCTAAACCTCTCCATCTTCCGGAGTTGTAACCAAGTTCCTGAGTAACACGGCTTCGGCAGGCTGGTTCCTTTATGGTACCGTGTGCGCCTGTGTCATTTATACCACGTAGAAGATCCCCCAGAACAATTCCTGCATGAATACATGAACGCTATTCACAGAGCCGTGATCTTAGTAGTCCTCACTGGGCTGCCTCTTGTTCTGGCCCCGGGCATGCCAGAGCCCACGCCATGCTGATCCAGAGGAGGTGGATGCAGACAGATTGGAAAGAGGCAGTGTGGTAGGGTGATAGGGTGGACCAGGCTGTGGCCTTGGCTTTCGAAATCTGTTTCTTCATCTCTCCATGGTCATTACGGAAGGTCAGATTGGAAACTCAAATGCGCACAGAGCTGGAGAAACAGTGCAGGGAGAGGAGGCAAAGGGTGGGGCAGGCCATAGCTGGAGTGAGAGCCCGCACATTCCTCGAATGGCTTTGCCCTTCAGTGACCCAGAGGTCGCCTCCAATTGACCATGGGTCAAATGTGGCAAGAGTCTGATTTTTCAAGAGAAGCCACAAATCTTAGCTTTTATGTGAAGTCTCCTGAACAGGTCAAACTCGGATTTATAGCTGGTCCACAGCCTCCAGGCCCACGTTACTTTTGATCCTCATATTCCCGGACGATCACTCAGCTCACCTGTGTGCCTCGATTCTGTGATTTCAGGACAGAAACAAAGGTTTCCCTTTTGGAGAATTAACCTTTGAGCTGTTATTTTTGTTTGTTTGGGTGTTTTGTTTTGTTTTGTTTCGTTGAGACAGGGCCCTCCTATAGCCCAGGCTGGCTTCAAACTGTTGTATAGCCAAAGGATGACCTTGAACCTCTGATCCTCCTGCCTCCCACCTCCAAGGTCCTGATCCACCAAAATGTGATCCCCCAAGCCCATTTGTTTTGTTGTGTTGGAGCTAAAACACAACATGTCTTCTTTCTGCATGGCCTGGAAGCATTCTGAGCCCCAAGAATAAATGGCCTTTTAAACGGAAGGACCCAAAATCTTGGCAGCTGCTCTTCTGGCAAGTGCTACCCTAACCCCCAAACTGAAGATTTAGGGAAACAGGAGTGTCCTGATAGCCGATTCCCTCCACCCTGCACTCCTCATGGGGCAGAAATTAAGCTGCAGAGGGGGCACTGGGCCAGTATGATGTGCAGGCCCTCCACAGTCTTCCCTGACAGGAGACTCAGGCCTGAAGGCCACTCTCTTACCTCACACTGTCCCTGTGCAGGGCACCCACCAGCGGTGACACGGCAATCACCCATAAATTCTTGTCAGGGAAGCTGTCAGGACTTGGGAAATAAATAATGATATTTAACATTTTGTAATAACAACAATTAACCAGTAAATAATGTCCTTTAAACTGCAAACGCTGGAGTAAATTAATTCTTCTAATGAGCTGTCAGGCAGGGAAGAAAAAAAGTACCGGTGTTCTTTGGTGCCACGCGGCTGCCGTGTGAGCAGCCGGGGGAAGCTCACCTTGGGCCCTGGGAGCTCATTACCGGGAAGCACGGATTGCGGGGAAGCAGCCCGGCCTCTCCCGCTCCCACGTGGGCGCCAGGCCGCAGCCCCCTCCGCACCGCACCGCGCGGCTCTCTTGCAGCGCATCCCGCCAGGTGCTGGTCCGGAGCGCGCAATGCATTTCAATTAGAGACGCCCCCCTCCTCCCTACCTCCCTTCTGGTCACCTGGGCAGCGCTGGGATGGCGGGAGGTGGGGGTGGGGGCGGGGAGGCAGGAGTTGGGGACTTCGGAGGGAGAGAAGCTCTAGTCCTTGCTGCGTGACCTTGGGGAGGTTTCCAGCCCTCTCTGGGCTGAGATGTTGTAAATGGCAACATCTGAAGCTAATCAAACCAGCTGTGATTACTTCTGTATCCCTGGGACCGTAAAACGACACCTGAGTAAGGCACTCTTTATGTACTGATTCCCAGTCATCGCCAAGATATACTGTCAGGTGACAAAAGCAAGGCACAGAAGCGTGTGCCGCGACTGCTAAGGCAGGGGCTAAGCCTATTCCCTCCAGCTTCAATTTCAGTTTCTTTTTTCCTGTTGTGTACTAGGTAGGTGAAAGGGTTGCTACTTGATTTCAGCAGAATAGGACTGGGGAGCAAGGGGAGGGGAAGGGAGAGGGGGTAGGGGAGGGGAGGGGAGCCCTAGCCCTCAGCTTGAAAGCCCAAGGCTCCATGCTTGTGTGGTCTACATCACTCTGCATTGCTGGGCCTCCTTCAGGAGCCTGCCCAGCCAGTGCCCTACCAGGGTGGCCAGAAGCCCCCTCAGCTATCTGAGACCATCAGAGCTGCACCTCCCCGTGTTGACACCCACCCCAGAGCAGAACAGTGTGTAACCTCCCTGTCACCAGGATGGCCTCAACCATTGCACAGTACCACAGACACACTCTAAATCCACAGCAGACTGAGCTGGCTGGTGGCTGGCACATTGCTGGAATTAGAAAGCAGCCACACACGCTCAGAGGCAGTGTGGACGGGCTGCTTTTGGCGCTGGGGTCGGGGACACCAAGTAGAAGACCCAGCTTCCATAACCATCTGATCCCAACTATTTTGTTTCTGTGGCCTTGCCTTTCCCAGGGAGGTGAATCCTGATTCAAGACTTTCTTGCCAGGGCCTCAAGCAAAAGTCTGTAATTCAAGTTACTCAGGAAGTTCAAAACCTGGCCTGGGTCACACAAAGTGAGTTCAAGGCCAGCCTGGGACAATTAGTGAAACCCTGTTTTAAAAGATTTTTAAATGCAAGTGGGGTCACTGAGGAGATGGCTCATGGGTAAAGTGGCCTGACTTTGGATCCCCGACATTCCCTGGAAAGTCTGGTACAACAGACCACCTGTAACAGCAACACTGGGAGAGACAAGGCAGAGTTCTGAGGCTGCGAGGCAGCTAGGCCAACTGGTGAGACCCTGTGGGTCTCAAAAAGTAAGATGGAGAGCAATAGAAGACACCTTACTGAAGGTCTACCCCCTTCCCTCCACCCCAACCCTCCCACCTCTACCCTCACCCCCACCCCACACACCCACACAAAGTGCTAAGAGGCTAAGTATATAACTCCGTGCTCAGTGAGAGGGCGCCTGCTTAACCCCGGGAGGCCCTAGGTTCAAGCCTTTCTAATATTAAGAGAAAAATGGAGTTTGAGGTAGCATGGGCTACTTTGCAAAGACCCTTTGCTGCTCAAAACCTCAAGAGTTGGTAGTGCATGCCTTTTAATCCCAGAAAAGAGTCCATGTGAGTTCAAGATCAGCCAGGGTTGTAAGACAAGTGGTAAGCCTATCTCAAAAACAAAAACAAAAACAAAAAAACCAGAACAATCCAAGAGCAGATACTGTAGTTCAGTAATAGTACAGTGCTTGCCTAGCATGGGCAAGATTCAGGGTTTGATCCTTAGCACCCCAAAATAGATGTGTGTAAAATAAGCAGCCTAGTGTCCAGGTACTGTAAGCACCCTCAAATCGACCATCTGTCTTGATGAGCTTTCACTCCGCTAGATAAACCCAGTTTCCAAGACTGAGCGAGGTCACTGTGGTGGCTCCTGAGTAGGCAGCCTACCTCTGCAGTCCCTCGTTGGGAAGCAGCCCAGAAGAGCCTCCAGGCTGGGTCTGGTTTTTGCAGCGGCCAGCAGAAACTGGAGCTGAAGCCGGCGAAACAAAGTTCCCAGCTTTGGGTCTGAGTCAGCTGCTTCTGGGCCTGGGGGCTCAAAAGTATCAAAATCATAACCACCTCAAGGTCACCTGGACCGCCATGCAGCTGAACCCCCTGGCTTGAGTCCTCCAAAGGCCTCCAGCACCTGGGAGTGGAGCACCAGCTGGAAGGGAGGAGGGATGCTCCCGTCTGCACAGGAAACTGAGCCTCAGCCGCACGGAAATTAAAACCAGCTTGCCCAGCGCTGAGCTACCACATCCCTTGAAATCAGATTGATTTCTTGGGCTTGTTGTGACGGCAGTGTTAGGATTGATTCGTCTGGGTGGCGGGGAGTTTATCAATTCGAAGCTGTCTGTCATTGATCTGGATAAGCTTCTGAGGCAGCCCAAACACCTAGCAAGGCCAAGGTTATCACCAACCCCAACTCGATATTAATTATAATAATGAACAGGCATGAAGAAGGTGGGTTCATTGCCTGCCCTGCACAGCTGGCCTCTGTGAGGTTCCGTGTTTAATATTCATTTTGAATCAACAACGTGCACAGTGCGGCTGTTGGGCGTGCCTGGACGGAGGGACGTCTCTATGGGTGAGGGCACCATCCTCCTCTTCTAGGACTGAGAAGGAACAGGCACTGCTGAAACAGGGAAGGTTTAGGGTAGACTTCGGGAGAGACTTCCTCATGGACACACGATACAAATCCACTTATAAGCTTGGACAAGTGACTTCTGTTTGGGTCTGTCCTTGTGTGTGTTTGCAAAAGAGTAGCATATGTATGCGTGGGAGTAGCATTATATGCATATGCAGGGCAGAGGATACTGAGTACTAGCCGCCTTTTTTTTCTTGCTTTTGTTATGTTTGCTGTGTTTGCTTTTTGAGACTGGATGTCTCTGGGTAGTCCTGGCTGTTCTAAAACTCACTCTGTAGACCAGGCTGGCCTTGAACTCAGAGCTCCTTCTGACTGCTGGGATTAAAGGCCTGTGCCACCACCGCCTGGTTCTTTTCTTTTTGAGTCTTTTTTTTATTTTTTATTTTTATTTTTTTTTATTTTTTATTTTTTTGGTTTTTCGAGACAGGGTTTCTCTGTGTAGCCCTGGCTGTCCTGAAACTCACTCTGTAGACCAGGCTGGCCTCGAACTCAGAAATCCTCCTGCCTCTGCCTCCCAAGTGCTGGGATTACAGGTGTGAGCCACCACCGCCCGGCTTGAGTCTATTTTTAGATGGAGTCAAGCACAGATCTTCTGGATTAGCTGGGTTGGCTGGCTAGTGAGACCCCAGGATCCACCTTCCTCTGTTCCTCCCTGTTTCCCACGCCTGGTGTTTATATGGGCATAGAGCATGGAACCTGCATTCTCATGCTTGAATTTAAAGAGCTTTCCCACTGAGCCATCTCCCCGCCCTCTCACCCCTCATCCCCCGCCACCCACAGCCTGAGTCTTCCTCTGTAAAGTGGTCTCTAGAGTTGTTGCTCCTGGTCAAAATTCTAAACCTGACAATGCAAAATCAGAGAGCTCTTCTGGGCGGGCCTCTGGCTCAGGGGGTTTCAGAGGACCCCTACTTCAGGTCACAAACACCTACCATTCTCAACCTAGACACAGAGTAAGCAAGCATTCAACCAGTGGACTGTAGACCAGGTTGATCCAGTGAATATTGATTGACTGAGTACCTGGTACTGGCCTGGCCTCACCTTGGGGCATACCTACTAGAGAAGCTACAAGGACCTACCTTTGAGGAGATGGGATCTGGGGTGGCCATGGAGCTGGGTACCCCCGTCACTGGAGACCTCAGAATTGCCCTGCCCCTGTGGGATTGCTTGGAAGCTGCTCCTGGAGGCATGCAGGTGGACTGAGGGCCTAGACAGGGAAGCGTTCCAATGACCAGCAGTCAAGAGGACTCCGTGCAGGACATTGGTCCTACAAAGGACCCACCCTCACCCAGGAGAAACGTGATCATTCTTGGGGTTCGTTTACAAGAAGCAAAGAATAACAGCTGACTCTCAGCTCCAACCCTACACAATCTAGAAGTCACAGCAAGAAACACTGAAGTTAAATCAATATAAAGACTTCCTGGCTGAGGTCTGGGCGATGAAGGTAAGGATGGCTGGAGAGGCTTCCTGTCTGCCTATCAGTCTGCCCTACTGTCTCCCTGTGATATCTCCTCCACGCCCTGCCCCTACCAAGCTCTCCTCTTCTCCAGCTCCTCCACTGCAGAGACCCCCATGACCGCGGTCCTAAGAGAAACATCAGAAGAAAGTTAATAGGGAAATGCTGCAGCGGATCTAATTGATTTTTCTTTTTCCTATTGGTTCCCTAATATAGGCAACACTGTTCCTGCCGCTTTTCTGGGCTGGAGATTATGTCATAAATAAAGAGATTTGCTCCCTATTTCCATGTGCTTATCTTTAATAAGTTAAGAACTCAACAAGCTTTAGGAGGACTTGAAATAAGCAATGGATCCGGTGGTAGCTCCTGCTGTGGTGGCGGCCTGCCTAGGCTAGCGCTTTACTTGAGGGAAGCGGGAGCCTGTCGCTGGGCTGCAGGAGGGACTGGAGTACCTGCATTCTCTGAGCTGTACTGGGACAAGATCAGAAGAGGAGGTGAGGGAAAGCTGGGAGAGAGAGAGCCAGGGAAGCTAAGAATGGGCGGGCAGGGGCTATGGTCTATGGGGTCTGTAGGAATGGCGCGTGAAGGTTCAGATGGCCTGAAGCCCAGTTGGTGAGTGTTTGCCTAGCATGCGCGAAGCCCTCCCACCTCACGAGCACCTCATGTTCACAGCGGTGAACACCTGCAACCCCATAACTCCCGTAGAGAAGCAGGATGATCCGAAGTCCTTGACTAAACAGCAGCTTCTGGGCCAGCCTAGGATACACGAAACCCTTGTCTAAAAGGGGCGGGGCAGAGGGAACCCTGTGACCCCAGAACTTGAGAGGAGAGACAGATCCCTGAGTTCAAGGCCAGCCTGATCTACACAGGGAAATTATAGGCCAGACAGAGCTATGTCTCAAAAAAGAAACAAAAAATAAAAATTAATAGCAATAGCAATAATAATTATTATTGCAATTATTATTATTATTATTATTATTGCTGGGTGGTGGGTAGTATATACCTTTAATCTCAGTACTTGGGAGGCAAAGGCAGGTAGATCTCTGAGTCTGGTCTGCAGAGTGAGGTCCAGGACAACTGAGGCTACACAGAAACCCTGTCTCAGATGAATAATAAGGATGATAATAATAAGTAGTAATAGAGTGTGGGTTAAGTACTAACTCCACTATTGCATACTATCTATGTGACACTGGGCAAATCACTCATTCTCCGTGCTTCCTCATTTTAAAACAGAGAGCTTGTGGGGTGGCACAGCAGGTAAAGGCACATACTTCCAAGCCTGACAATCTGACTTTGATCCCCAGGATCTACATGGTAGAACCAACTCCCAAAAATTGTTCTCTGACCTCTACACATGCACCAAGGCCTGTACACAAACATATAAAATAAATAAATCAAGGTGACCCATCTCCGTGGTCATCATTTAAAAAGAGAAGCAGGGCACCGTGGCATGCATCCGTAACCCTGTAATCCCAGTGCCCAGGAGGCGAAGCCTAGAGGACTGCTACAACCTGAAGACCAGCCTGAGCTACACAGACAGACCCTGTCTCAAAAATAAAACCACCAGTGTGGCTGCAGATCTCACTCAGAGACATAGTACTTGCCTAAGATGTATGAGGCCCTCTGTTTAATTCCCAGGACTACCAAAAACAAGAGAGTAATAATGGATAATAAAATTAATAATAGTAATAGTAATAAAAAATAATAATAATACACATCTCATAGAGTGTGGTAGTGACTGTATAAAATGCTGAGAGCAGCGCTTCGTCCAGGGTATTGAGAGAAAATGTTAGCTTGTCTGTTGTTGACCTTCATCAAACCTTAACTGTGGCTGAGGCCCTGCCCTGTGTCAGGCTCTAGCCTGGACTTCCCCATTAGTGAGTCATGGATGCCCCTGGGCAGAGAGCACACAACCCCCACCCGCCCCCCTGTGAGACTGGCCTAGGACAGGTAGCAAGGACAGGGTACTTGTGCCAAGAGGACCCAGAAAGGGGACAGTGACCCTCCTCGAGGAGGCAGCCTCCTGGCGGTCCAGTTCTCTCAAAGGAACTCACACTTCCTGTAAACTGACTGGGCAGAATCGAGATCCTTCTAGACAGAGAGCTGGCCTGCTGCAGACCTTCAGGCAGACTCCAAGGCGTCCGCCTGCACGGCTCTGTCCTCTGTGCTGCCCAAGCACAGTCTCCCTTCAGCCTAGACAATACTACTTCTATTTTCCATTTTACAGTCAGGAACACTGAGGTCCAGAAATGTGGCTATTGGCTCAAAGGCTTAAAGCTGGAAAGTAGCAGAGGCAGGATTTGAACCCTGAACCTCTCAATACCCTGGATGAAGCACTGCTCTCAACATTTGTCCTTCACACAGCAATAGTGGCTAATGATAAGGAAACAGATGATTGGGACTGTTTAAGAGCACTGGCTACTCTTCCAGATGACAAAGATTTGATTCCTAGCACCCACATGGTGGCTCACAACTGCATGTAACTGCAGTTCCAGGGAGCTTGTGAGATGCTTGTGAGACGCTTGTGAGAGCTTGGTGCTCTCTTCTGGTCTTCATGGACACCCGCTATGCAAGTGATACACAGATACCCACAAGCAGGGGAGTGGGGAGCACATACCTTTAATCCTAGCACTCAGGAGGCAGAGGCAGGCAGATCTGCAGACTCTGAGTTCAAGGCCAGCCTGGTCTACAGAGCAAGTTCCAGGACAGCCAAGACTACACAGAGAAATCCTGTCTTAAACAGATATGAGACTAAAGTTAAAATTAAAAATCCAGGCTAACGGCTGGGGAGGTAGGGACCTTAAAAAGCATTCAATGATTTCTAACCATGCGCCATGTCCTCCTGTACGTCTTCTTGCTGAATGGACATCTGGAAGTCAGGTGACACTATTTTCCCTTTATAAGTGAAGAAGTGGAGACTGAACCACGCCTGAGGCAAGCACAAGACAGATGGCTTGAACTCAGGTCTGCTGTTGCAGCTTCTAGGAGAGCAGTGTCTCCTTCTCACAGGTTTTGTCCTTACAAGTCATCACTGTGGAGAAACAGTCCTCCTCGTGTAGCCTGGGAAGCCCTGCTGTTTCTGGTGGGAGAGGGATCTCGGAGTCGTGGGTATGCGTTTTATAGCCTCCCTTTTCTCCAGGCATTGTCTGGACCCGCAGACTCTGTGGCTTTAAGGACCAGTGACCTCACAATCGGTTGCCATAGAGACCATTGTGATGTCACAATCAGAGGACAAGTAGTTCAAGGAGAGGAGTCAGGGAAGGGAATGCACAGCTAGAATTGAGCACCATTCGAGATTTGTGTCCTATATTTCTGCCTAGAAAATGAAGAGGCTGGAGGCAGGTCTGCAGCTGGCTTCTTAGGGATGATGAGGGAGGACCAATGCTTCTGACGCTCCACTTAGGGTTTGCTGGGACAGCACTGTGCCGACAGTCAAAGGAAGGGTCCAGAAAAGGAACAACGGAAACCCATTCCCACACTGTGGGCTACTTCTACAGCAGGAAGGATTAGGGTTAGACAACAGGAGGATCTTTAGATAAAAGATCTCACTGAAAAATATATGTACCCTTGTTCCTGAGAGTAAGGTTCAAGAGAGACACTGGATCTCAAGGGCCTCCACAGCCTTGTAGAGAGAGCCATGTCATCCCGTAGCGTGTTAGGACCGTATCTTCTGTCCAAGGCTGGGAAGATCCTTGAGGACTATCCTAGTCCTGGTGTACACAGAGTGCTCAATACATGCTTCCTCCTTCTGTAGACAAGTGACAGACAGTAATGAATGGTCAGGCTCTACAGTGGGGGACGGAGAGGGAGGCAGGTGGGGAGGCCCGTGGGGTGCCAGGAGGCCGCAGGAGCTTTGTTCTTTGCTCCCTGCCACACAGCCACATCTCCAGTTTTGCATTCAGCCACACGCTTCTGGGGCTGTCTCTGAGAATATGGAGCACTTGAAGTCTGATTTGGATCCCAGCTAAGTGCCGGCCATTTAATTGGATATCTGCTGGATGGATTATTAAACCAACTGTCCCTACCCGTTCCAAGCAGCTAACCTCCTGACCCTGCTCCTGGGTGACCCTCTAGGCCCGGGCCCCTGCAGGTGAAGAACCCTGGGCAGAGGCCCAGGCCCAGGAAACCTGCAATCCTTCTGCCACCTGCTCCACAAAGGCCCACTGACATGTGTCTTTCTTCCCTCCCTTTGCAATATAGCACGACTATAGCATTAAGTGGCTGTGAATCACCAAGCCTCCTGGGGCCTCAATGTCCCTATCTGTACAATGGAGACAATGACAGCTTTGTACCTGCCTCATAGGATTGTTGTGAAGATGTCGTCAAATCCCTGGCTTAATGCCCTCAAACAGCAAATGATAAATGGTGCTATTATTATTTTTAAAGGTAAAGAAGGAGGAGAAAAATCCACTGAACTCAGGGCCTGACTTCCTTTAAATGGAGAACAGACAGATCTATTGTAAATTTGCTTTCAATGCATGTGGCAATCTTTTTTTAAAAAGGAAATACTCGAAGCCTTTCTGCAAGCCGTGAATCAGCTCCGAGTCCAGGCCTTCTGCAATTGCAAAGCTTCATCCCCGGGTTTCAGAAGGGGAAACATGATTACTCTCTCACATTTTTTCAAGCCACCGCCCCCCCCAAGCCCTGCCTCAGGCATGAGAACAAACACACTCTCTTGCATTCACCCTGGCCCAGGCTGAGCAGCTATCAGAGACAGTGGTGTGAGGTCAGGTGTAAGATCACCCTGGCTGGGGTGTTGTTCACACCAACCCTTTCCTGCCTGGTGTCAGCAGAAGCTGCTGGCACTGGCCCTACCATTTCTGTATCTGAGGGGACATGCCAGCTGTGCCGCTTCCCCATGCCCCAGAGAAAGAACTCAAGTGTGTAGCAAGGAGGATGCTTTGAGACAGGGTCACGTACAACCCAGACTGACCCCAAGCTGGATATAGAGTTGGGGGTGACCTTGAACTTCTGATCCTCCGGCCTCCACCATCTGAGGGCTGGCTGGGATTAGAGGGATGCATCATCATGCCCAGTGTGTATCGTGCTGGGCATTGAACCCAGGGACTCATGCATGCTGCTAGACGGGCACTCTACCAACTGAACCACATCCCTATCTCAGAACCCAGAGGTCTGAGAGGGTGTTTCAGCCAACTGGCAAGCCTGACTCTCCTGTCACCATCTCTAGGTCACCATGGAATCCCTGGTGCCTATTGACCAGGGGCATCTAGAGCTTAGCCCACCAGGTGACCCATTTGCTTACTGCATGGTCACCAACCTGGTACTGAGTTCCCAGCCCCTGAGCAGCACCATAAATCTGATGCCTCTGGCGGATATGTTTTATGTCAGTTCAAGCACTAGGACTGCTGGGTTCAGGGGGTTTTATTTCTAGAGCCTTCTATATTTCTCTGAGATTATCACCTGCCTTTGTTCCCTCCCTCTCCTGGTTATTATCTTTGGACCCTTTCCAAGCCAAGCTGCCTTGATCACTTGGGGAGACAAAGGCCCCCAGCATCCTCCCATAGTGTCTTTGGGCCTGGCAAGGGTGCCCTTGGGGACCATTTCTTTTCCTTCGGCATAACTCTTCAACAGGCCACAATATCCAGGTGGCCTTGGTTTTCAGGAGTTGGTTTGCCTAAAAGACTTTCTGTGTGTCAGGGAACACAGAGGGGGGGGGGAGGGGGGAGTGAAGGCCTCTGTCTCCAAGGTTGGGGAGGGCTATGAGAAGAGTAAGCCCTGGGGTACAGAGGGGAGGGAGAAGGCCAGCTGTTCTCTTTCTTACACAGTGCCAACCTAGCCTGACACCAAATTAATAGCATTCAAATGAGATGCAAAGCATTATGCAAATATTGAAGAGAAGGCCACTCTTACCAGAGCCTCTGGGCTGTTGGAAGGCCAGTGCCTGGAGCCCTTTCATGGAAGACCCCATGGGCTCACTTCCACTTCAATCCTCATACTTCAGTACCAGCTTGTGCGTAGCACCAAAGAGACTGGCCAGGCACTCAAATTGGCTTTGCCTCCCAAGCACTCAGGGCCCCTACCCATCTAAAGCAAACCACAGGCAGCTTTGAAGGTAGCATAACCTCCCTGGGTCTCCTTTCCCCACTCATCAGCACGTATGCAAACTAGATGCAAGGTTTTTGCATCTATTTAACTGTCCATTAAAATAGCCCCATGCCCATCACCTCTGCACAGGCCCCTGCTTCCAAATTGCCAACCCCTGCTGCCTGCAAAAGCCATGTGTTTCCTGAGCCTGGTAATTGCTGTGGTGTTTGTTGAGCTGTATTTGCATTTGATTGTCATTTAACTTTCTATCTTTCTCCTTCAATCAAACCGGGTAGGGGGGTGGTGGGGGGTGGAAAGGTGGGGAGCTGGGTAGGGGGAGAGTTAGGCTTCTCCAACTGATTCTTCCTTTTCGGCTCAGCCCTATCATGGTTTTCAAAGAGCTTCATTTATTAGTGCCACAGACTTGAACCCTGAGACTTCTTCCTCCACGTGGTGGGGGAGGGGTTCCTCCCACCCGTCCCAGGGCTCCTAAGTGCAAATGATTTCACCAACAGGATGGATCTCAAGTCCTATCTCCAGTCTGCATGTTCCAGCACCTGCCTCATTTCTGCCCAGCCAGTGGCATTAAACATTTATGGAGCTGTAGAGGATCAAAGGCCTCCGCTGGAGGTGGTGGGCAGGCTGGAGGCCCGGGTTTGGAGGATGGAAAGTAGTTCACATCAAACCACTTTCTGCTGCTCTTGGTGCACCCCGGGCTCTTGCCACAGATCTGGCCCCACTCCTGGAGTGGGAGCTCATGCTCAGAGCCAGACCCCTCAGGTGCTTGACTTTAGGTAACCCGGAACCTCAGGCCTGACATCCCTGGCCATACCAGAAGCTACTGAGTCTGGAGATTTGCTCAAAGGTGATAGTGGCAGGGAACAGGAGGCTGTGCCCCTACCGTACCGTCTCTGGGATGGTGTGACAGCCCCTTCCTCTGCTCCCCTAGAACCCAAAGCCCCTTTGGATGCTCTGATTTGGAAGCTGTCTTGCAAAAGAGTGGATCTGGGCTTGCTTGATTTGGGGCTTTCTTTACCCTCCTCTTCATGCTCAGAAAGCAAATGTCATCCCAGCCGACTTCAAAACAAGTCACCAATGTTTCTGTGATCCCAAGAGTTGACAGGTTGTTAAGAATTGGAAGCCGGGCCGGGCGGTGGTGGCGCACACGCCTTTAATCCCAGCACTTGGGAGGCAGAGGCAGGCGGATTTCTGAGTTTGAGGCCAGCCTGGTCTACAGAGTGAGTTCCAGGACAGCCAGAACTATACAGAGAAACCCTGTCTCGAAAAACCAAAAAAAAAAAAAAAAAAAAAGAAAGAAAGAAAGAAAGAAAGAAAGAAAGAAAGAAAGAAAGAATTGGAAAAGCGAGGCCGGCGACCTCAGAGACGTGGGTTAGAGATGCACTCACGCCTTGGAGCTGACTAGTAACTCTGTCTCTGACCCCCAGCCTCAGTCTGTTGTAGTCTTCCTCCGGGGTGAGTAGTGAATCACAATTGTTCTTCCCACAGTTCCCAAATGACGCCAGACTGGTATGTTCTGCTTTATATGCCTTCATAATGAAGTAATCCCTTCAAGGTAACCGCCAAGCCTGACCTGCCACTCTGATGACCACAACCCTCCTGCAGCCCAGCCACAGGTGACTACAGCCTTACTCACTCTTTCCTACGGAGTGGGGGGGGGGGCGGCGGTGGTGAACAGCTCTCCTTTGTGGAACCAATCTCCTTACTGACCTCTTGGCAGTTTCCATTGTGATGTTGGCCACATAAACCACACCCCCACCCTGTCCTCCTCCCTCCTTCATTCACTGAAACACAAGCAGATTCACCATGGTTTCACCCATCTGCTGTGTGAAACGCTCGATGACTTAAAGCAAAGCCTCCCTCCCCCGCCCCACCTACTCCCCACCCCATTTCGAAGCTTTCATGCAGCTTCTATGACCTGCTCTAAGCTTTAGGAATCCCCATTTATTTACAATATTCATTGAACCAGGATGTACTGGTCACTGGGCTAGGGTTGAGTAGAGGGCACATAGGCCATGCAACTACCAAGTCAACAGCTAGTAAAGAAACAGATGATGTAGTGAAAAACCAGACAGGGGAAGTCAGGATCTTCTGAGAGCAAAGAGCTGGGTAGACGACACAGTAAAGGGGCCTTGCAGGTCATCACAGGTTGCTGTGTGTGTGTGTGTGTGTGTGTGTGTGTGTGTGTATAGTGTATGTACAAACTGTGGCTCACCCCCTTTCCCCAGAGCTGTGTTGTCCTGAGGGACCCAGGGATTTGAGACTTGTCAGGAATGCCTGGAGGAAGGAAGGCCCTCAGGACACTCAGCCGTTTCCAGACTTCAGTCAGCCACTCCTGTGCCTGTTCTCCCGTTCTGTGGGCGAGCTTGTTCTCCCTCCCCTCCACCCCTCTCTCCTGGCTTCTCTTCATTTCTGATCATTTCTTCAAAGGCTCCCCTACCCGCCATTCCTTCTGCTGCTGTCCTTTCTCTTCTGATTCTCCAGACAACTGTCCAAAACCCTCTCCCGGCATCTTCCCCAGATAACTCCACGTGCCACCTGCTGCCTGGGATTCTTTACAAGCAAGATGGCTCCCCAGAGCCCACAAAAGGATCTATGGAGAATCAAAGGAGCGAAACTGGAAGACTGTAAGGACCAAAACACTCTCCAAGGAATGAAACTTAGGGCAGAAGTCGCTTGCTTCCAGAGTGAGGTGGGGAAGTGCCGTGGACAAATTGTTGAGGTTCAGCCCAGGTTCACACGGGAAGAACTAAACATCAAGCTGCCTTGTAAGGGCTCCTTCTCCCTCTGCGGATATTAGCATCCGCCACATGGCTGTGTCCTGTCGAGTCCACTGAAATTCCCGTAACAAGCCTAACCACGTCCCCTGGGTCTGAAGAGCAGCCTCAGGTTCTGCACAGCTGCGGCTAACCTGTTGTTGGTCCGTGCATACCGGGGTTCCTCAGGTCACAGAGCCATGCCGTCTTATTTTTCTGTGCTATTGACTATTCCAACTATTTTGGTCACTGCCCCTTCTTTAAGTTTTCCTCCATCTGAAACAATCCTGGATGGCTGAAGGTGTAGCTCAATGGGAGAGCCCCTGTCTATCAAGTATGAAATCGTGTGCCAGACCCTGGTTCCTAGCACTGAAAAAAAAATATTAAATGAAAAATTAAAACTAAAACAGTCATAAAGACCCCTGACATTCATGCTTATCCCATTTTCTCCATCAGTTCCAAGACGGGAGGTGGTACTGGCATAAAAGAGCTGTATTACCCTGGATGTTCTTGTTCTACAGAGGAAATAGAGAAAGCAAGGTCTGGAAGCCCACGGCTCATGGGGACCCAGGGTGCTGCCTTCAGCACCCCACAGCTTGACCCAGGTTACCTCCTACCAAGTGGAGAATGTCTCCCCAGGACGCAAGTGCCACTGGCTTTTAACTATAATATCAGGATAATTAAGCTTTTCTGTGAGCACAGTTTGCTGCTGATGCAGCTGCCTGGAGCCCTGGCATTTATTGAGCGCAAAGTAATAATTTATTGTCCTTTGTACGCTCAAAAGCCGTCTTCATTATCGGCCCAGGATGGAGCTGCCACAAGGGCAGGCGGGCCTCACCAGCTGCCTCACTGATGTGCATCTTTCCAGGTCACCCTTGTAGCTGTCAGGTACCGAGGTGGGGTGGAGAGAGAGGTGGGGAGGGGGTGTTTTCCTTAGTGGAGAATCCCATTAGAACCTAACACCTTGGTAAGCTACTAACCTGGGAGAGGGTGGCAAGCTTGGCTGGGCGTGGGCAGCTCAGGAAGGCGGGGGCTGTGTGCCACATTAGCAGGGCAGTCCTTTCCCCAGGGCTCAAAAGCCTGTGCTCTTGCCTCTGGGTCTTCTGCGCCTTTGCTTGAGACTTTACGGTAAGCCGCTCCTCCCGCGCCCCCGCCCCCAGCCCCGCGCGGCGATCCCGGGCGCCGACGCCAGGCGCTGGCCGTGGTGCTGATTCTGTCAGGCGCTGGCGGCGGCGGCGGCGGCGGCGGCGGCGGCGGCCCCGCTGCTCTCCTCGGGACCGGCTCTGCTCCCCCCGCGCCCACGCCTCTCCCAGTCCCCAGTCCCCCCCCCCTACCGCGGCCCCGACCCGGGGCGCGGCCGCAAGCTACACCATGCGCCCAGCAGCCCTGCTGCTCCTGCCCTCGCTGCTGGCGCTCCTGGCTCACGGTAAGGGACCCCGGGCGTCCGGCCACAGGACGGGGGCGGGCGCGGACTCCCAAGGGTCGGAAAGCAAGACCATCCCGGCGCCTTGCTCCGTGCGTCCTGTTGTTCCTCCCCAAGCACCGCGTCCCGCCGGCTGCGCTGTCCCCGGCGCCGACCCAGCCGGGCGGGGCGCGGGCTCCACGGGCGGGAAGCCGCCGCGGCTCCCGCCATTCGCGCCCGGCCGAGACCTCGCCTTTAATCATCTCCCCGGATCTAATGGGATTTCTCTGCTGCAATTCATCACGCCACCCCCTCCCCGCACACACGCGCTCACCCGCGCGCTCCCTCGCTCCACTCCAGGCGTCTAGGGGCGCCCGGGCGCGTTGCGGGGGGTGAGGGGGGCGGCAGGTCGCGGGTGCGGAGTCCGGACAGTACAGCTGGCAGCCCGCCGTCCTGCCTCCCCTGCCGGTCTCCAAACTTCGCTCGACTTTGCCGCTTATTCTGGGTCCCTCGTATCCTCACTGCAGAGAAACTGGGTCGGGTGGTGGCGGGACCCAGGACTGGGACATCTTTCACCTATCTCTGTCTTGATGCTGTCAAGTCAGAATTGGAACCTAGAGCACAGTTCTGGGGAGACATTCGGGGACCCCGAGAGCCCACTGCCCAGCCCCTCGCTCTTCTCTGGGCTGCAGCAACTGAGGTCCTGGGACTGGCTGTTCCACACAGCCCCCCTCGAAATTCTTTTCTTGCACACGGACACACACATGCACACACGCACATGCACGGAGCGCTGCTTCTCTTCGGCTCTGCCTTCCTGCCGGGTTCTATCGACCTCGGAGCCGCAGACTAGTTAGCGGAACTCACCGTTTGCCCCAGCCCCGGACGCCGAGTCAAGTCCCAACTTCATTGTCTCGGTCAAGAAACGCTTGGCCTCGGAGTAAAGCAGCAAGGGAGTTTGGAGGAAAGATGAATGGGAAGCAGGAAGGGTCTGAAGCAAGTGGGAGTCTTCAAATGCTCGGGTCATTCTCCGCTTTTATCGGTTGCCTGCTGGGGTCCGCGAAACTGCACTTTGACTTGGGACTCAAAGTCCCTCGACATATGGTTATGGTTCCTAGCGTCTGCTGTCGAGGAGGGAGGGAGGGAGGATTGTAACCTTCGGGCTTCATCCTCCTAGGCTGGAGAGTTTGGAGGTTAGATCAGCCAGACTAAGGCTGCTTGGGGCTGGGATAGTACCAAGGCGCTGTTCTCCCGTCCCGGTGGATGGCAAGGGAGCACATCTTTGAACCTCTAGCTCTACCCACAAGTAGACCACGTCTTTGCTCAACCCACCTGGCTGCCCACACTGGCTCCTCCTAAGACTAGGAAAACTTGGAATTATATGTTCACCTTGCTGGGAGGAAGAATTTCACAAGCCCACTCCAGGAGTAAGAAGGGATGAAGAGAAACCTATCTTCTGGGCCAGAAATCAAAGGGTATCTCTATACATTCGGTCCCTGAGTGGGGTATGGTCACATCCGAGCTCCTTCCCTGGGACAGAGTCTGTGTCTGTTCCCTGGGGGTGGAAGTTCTTGTCTGGGTGTGATCTGGATTCCTCAGGTCTCAGGATGTCTGCAGTTCAGGAGCTCCGAGTGTTGGGTGACAATTCATCAGCTAAGCCACTGGTGTGTAGGTGTGGTCTTGCTAGCCAGCTCCGTGCAGGTTGGAGAGAGACCAGAGGTCTCCAGAAAGAAAGCTGGTCTGGCGGAGAGACCAGTCCAGATTGGAGATGTGGAGGTTCATGTTGGGAGAAATTTACCCACTCTGGCCAGAAGTCTGTCCCCAGCCAGTGTCCTTCTGTGATTCATTAGATTCTCCGGGGGCCGTGGGGTTGCCTTGCTATGTGTTTTATAGGTAGAAGGGGAGGATTTGGAAGCCGTGGCTAGCCTAACTCATGAGAGAGCCTGGACCCAGAGCTGGGTGGCTAGGAGGCCCCCACCTATTTAACATAGATGGGAGGCTCATCACTGGGGTTCTGAGCCCTCTCGGTTTGATTTTGGAGGAAGCTCACTTGGCTGTCTGGGGCCCCTGGAGACTTTAGTAAAGGAGAGATTTGCAGGAGTAAAGGCTTTTGGCTGCAAGTCTTTCAGCCAGAGGATGCATCTCTGCAGCCTGGCAGCCTGGGAGACCTCGGAGCTCTGCTCACAAGAGACACTCAGCCGCAGGACACAGTCAGCCACAGTCTAAACCTTCACCCTTCAGTGGTCCAGGGAAGGAAGAGGGTCTGAAAACCAAAGACTAGGTGGATAGTGCTCCGCCCCACAGGCTCAAGCCCCTAGCTCTTTTGCGGCCTCTTAGATGGAATTAGTCCCAGGTACGAAAGGCTTTACACACTACGGGGCATCCTCCCAATCCATGAAAGTGCCAGGGAAGTCTTGCCACAGTAGGGGAGAAGACAGTTCAACTGAAGCTGTGTCTGCCTAGGCCTGTTGTGTCAGTTTAATGATTTTTAATGAGCAATTACCTTTAGTCATTCTCTTAATTTCTGAATATCAATAAAGTTAATTAAACTCTGCATGTGTGAATGTGGCCTGGGGAGATTGTGAAGGTAAAAGCAGTCAACACTGGGACTGGATTAGGTCGCCAGGTATAGACGCTGCCTCCACAGTTACCAGGTGACCTTGGACCCAGGGCTCCATCTCTCTAAGCTCTCTTGAGAGTGTGGTAAAAAGAAAGATGGGGGCGGGGGCAGAAACAGCAAGCCTCAGTTGCTTATTCTGCCAGAAACTGGGGGATAAAGTGTGGGAGTTTAAAAATGGAAGGAGCTGGCTTCCAGCATTCCCTCTGCTGCAAGGGTTAACCTAGGACTGACTGAACCTGAAATGCAAATTGCTGCTTGGAGGTGGAGCTCTGGTTGGTGCTGGCTTCGGAGGGCTTATTGCCCGGAGTCTGGGGACTGCTACCCGAGCTTTACCACACCCTGCTTTCTAGTCTGGCTCTTCAGGATCAGGGCTCTTGCTGGGGATAAGGGGTCATGGGAGATAGCTTGGATTCCACTCAGAGCCCTAGAGGTGGACGTGGCAGGCAGGGAACCCCCTGAGGGGTTTCTGAGGAGACTGCCCAAGAGGAAGAGCAGAGTTGACTTTTGGCCCCTCGCGGGCCTAAGCGAATCAAGCTTGGCAGGTCCTGGCGGCCATCCCAGCCTCAGCAGGGTGGCAGCTTAAAATGCCTTGGGGATGCTGTGGGGCCCTAATGGGGAGCAAGAGGACAATGGGATGGGGCTTAATTAGAAACTGAGCTCCCATCCCCCCCACCCCAGTCCCCAGGGCTGCCTGGACAGAGGGACGTGTCAGATCGGCTGCCTCCTTACCCTCCCTCTCATCCAGCCCCGGACCCTTCAGCCTCCTCCAACCCTTCCTGTCTCCACCCCTCCTAGCTCAAGCCAAGCTCATCTACCAGAGGGCTCTCAGCTCAGGAATCCTGCACCCCTACTTGGGCAAAGCTCTCAAGGTTCATTACCCTACCCTCCAACCACGGTCAGACAGAAAACAATAGACAGGGGTAACTTCAGTAAAGGAGCCCCTTGGCCCACATGGGGAAGAGCACAGCTGACCATGTCCTCGGCTCACAATAGACCTCACTCACAATAGAGCCACCATTGTAAGGGTGCATGGAATTCATGGTCGCCAAGCCTGGCTTTCCACCTGTGAGGGGGCTAAGCTCTATAAATAAGAGTCACCTAGAAGAGGAAAAGCCGCCAGCCCCAGTGCACAGCCAAGAGGTAGAAAGCAGGTGCTAGGAGGTCTCCAAGGCCAGTTCCAACAGGAAGCAACATTGTTTCAGAAAGATGACGAATCCAGCCAGGTCAAAGGAGTCTCGGCCTCAGTTTTCAGACAAGCCTAGTTCTCAGTAGCTTCTGGACTCTTGATGTTCCTTCTACCTGTTTTCTTGTTTTTTTGTTTTTTGTTTTTTCCTTCCCCTCGGACAGTCTGGTTAGTCTACTTCATGCTTTTGACTCTGGCTTGACTGGCACTTCAGTAGTTGGCAGGAGGCATCTGCTCTATGGTCTGCCCTCCAGCCTGGGTCAGAGGACTTGTTCATGCTCCCGCTGTCTGTCTGGTGGCCCATCTGGTCCCCAGACTGTTGGATCAGGAGCCTTTGCCTGGTTATTTGAAGCTCCTTCCAGTACCAGCAACTCAGGAGAGAGAAGAGTAAGCCTACCTTGTTCGCCGCATGTATCTTGGGCAACTCCAGAAAGGCTATTTAGGAGAAGCGTAGGGGTCAGCTGCCTGTTAGAATGGGATGATGCAGCTGGGACTGCGTCTTGAAGCTGAGCTTGCGTAGCAAGTACACTATTTTTACATAGATTGCATGTTGAGATTTTTTTCCCCCTTTCCTAACAGTTGGCCAATTATTCTGCCTGTAAATTACAGCCTTTACTGAGATTTTTCCTTCTACAAATTAAGCTGTCATGGCATCAGCCTTAGGTGGTTTGGAGGTGGGGCCAGTGGCCGTTCTTAATTCAGTAAAGCTTTTCCTCAGTCATCCCTTAGTACCACCACCACTTCTGTCCCCAGTGACTCAGGGCCTACGTAGCACGCGGCACACATCAAATGCATGTTAAGAAAGCTGTAAGAGGCTGGGGAGATGGCTCAGCGGTTGGGAGCACTGACTGCTCTTCCAAAGGTCCTGAGTTCAAATCCCAGCAACTACATGGTGGCTCACAACCATCTGTAATGAGATCTGACATCCTCTTCTGGTGTCTAAAGACAGCTACAGTGTACTCACATATAATAATAAATAAACCTTTAAAAAAAAGAAAGAAAGAAAGAAAGAAAGCTGTAAGAATTGCACGGGTAGAAATCTGCACAGAGCCGGGCAGTGGTGGCGCACGCCTTTAATCCCAGCACTTGGGAGGCAGAGGCAGGCGGATTTCTGAGTTCTGAGGCCAGCCTGGTCTACAGAGTGAGTTCCAGGACAGCCAGGGCTACACAGAGAAACCCTGTCTCAAAAAACAAAAAAAGAAAAAAGAAAGGAAGGAAGAACAAAAGAAAGAAAGAAAGAAAGAAAGAAAGAAAGAAAGAAAGAAAGAAAGAAATCAGCACAGAAGAGCAGGGGCGGCGGGGGGGGGGCAGCCTTTTGAATCCCCTCCCACAGTTCCTATCTGGCTAAGATCTGGGAAGCCTTGAATGAACTTGGCCACTGAGGCTCCAGAGTGCACTCAGCCATTCAAGCTTCAGAAACCATCACACAGCCTGGAGAGACTGACATGGAGCTGAGGTCAGACATGGCCTTGAATGGAGTAGCGGAGGCCTGAGAGTCCTCTAGCTGGTGATGCAGATCCACGGACCTTTCCCCCTCATACAAAAAGCGGGTGTTGGGGTACAGCCATCCAACCATTCAGTCCACCATCCATGTGCTCATCACACAAACATGGTTTGAGATGTGAGGACAGGCCTAGAGAACACCCTTAGCCCCCGGGGCCAGGGCTTCACTGATCACGCCTTTTCTATTTAATGTTCACAGTAAGAGACTTCTATTCCCACTTTACAGATGGGAAAAACAAGTTTGGGAGAGATCAAGTCACTTACCCTGGGCTGTCTAGCTAGTGAACAGAAAGGGTACCCCAAGGTGCCTGCCCATTTTGCTAAGTCTTGCATCCGCCAGTGCTCCGTCTCCTCCAGCCTAGGAAAAGAGGTAGTCTAGGCAAATAGGGACCCAGAACACCAACTATTCAAATAATATAAGCTGCAGCAATAACAGCAAATGTTTATGAGGACCAAATACATGGCAGGCTCCCTAAGTGCTTTGAATACATTCGCTCATTGCCCCTCGTGTCATTTACACGAAATAGAAGCTATTACCTGCCTTTCACAGACCAAGTTCAAGCTCATATTGTCTGACAGACTCAAGACGTAGATACTCCATAACTTTCCTCTATCACATTTCTGGCCTTGACAGTTGCTTCCAGTGATGCCTGCTCTCAGTCTTTACTGTGGCAAGTTACAGCCATTTTATCATACTCTACCCTTAACGGCAAAGGGCTGAAACACCTTAGCCCAAAGGTCAGTTGCCTTAGGAGACTTCTGCCCTTTGTGGGCCTTGGTGAATGAATCAGTCCCACCTGTCTTGGCATCTTGGATTATCCCACCCTCTTCAGCCTCTGTTGAGGTCCAGTCCCCACATGGAAGAGCCCTAAGCCTTCCCCAGCTTCTGTCCAACTACCTACCTGCCGTCTGTGCGCCCACCCCCACCCCCACCCCCGCCACCAGCCCTTGGAAGAGAAGATCGATGCTGCAGCTGCGGGCAGAGTGTTGTTGGCCATTGATTGTTGAGATTTCTCAGAGGGCTTGGGAGCAAACAAACCTGCCGCGTCTCCAGCAACAATCCCAGGCTCTGGCTGCAGAGCCTGCAGCCTTGCTGGCAGGGCGTCTGGCGGGGAGAGAAGGGGGGAGGGGGGAGGTCCTAGCTGAGCCCAGCAGGAACAAGGGGCTCTGCCAGGAGATGAGCAGAGACTGAGTAGGCCCTGGAGGAGGGGAGGAAATGCGGTGAGGAGGCTTGATAAAGCCCAGACCCCACCCCCACCCCTACCCCACCCCCCCACCCCCCACCCCCCACCCCCGTATGGTAAGTGCTGTAACTGGTTCTGCCTTTTCAGAATGCCGTTCTGTCCTTCTGTCTGTTTCCATTCTCCTGCCTCCCTTTTCCTGATTACCCAGCGAATATGACCCATCGAAACTCAGCTGTTCACTTACCCACTCACCCTCCATTCAACAATCCCTCTATTCAGCACCTCTCAAAAACTGGGCTATAACACAAGCCCTGACCTTAAGAAACTTAGTTTAGAGACAAGCTACATCCTTAATAACTAAGATCATCTCTAGCTACCTCTGCCTAGGCTAGAGACTTCTGGAATTTGGGGGGTTTTGTTTTGTTTTGTTTTGTTTTGGGTTGGGTTGGGTTAGGTTTTGTTGTTGTTGGTTTGTTTTTGTTGGTTTGGATTTTTTTTCCTCCTCTAATAGTAATTAAATGGGCTAGATACAACAAATAGCACCTACAGGAACTAGCTACCCTGGACTTCAGGGACCGATGACTCCTGATCAGGATACTGGAATGCCTCTGTACCTCAGTTTCTCACCTGTAGCAGGAAACCACCATCTCATTCTGTGAAGGCCCAGAAAGTCTCTGAGGTCCCCAGGCCAGGCCATGATGAAACTTTCCCATCTTTGCTGGGTTTGGGTATCCCTGTAACTTTCCACATGCAAATATGGCACAGGGTTCCTCCTGCTTGTCATCAAACCAAACACATTGCATAATCCAAGTTGAGGGTTATCTACCCACAAAAGTGCATCCCCAAAGGCTTAACCAGATTTGTCATATCCTGGTAGTAACCTCACCATGGCCCGCAGAGGCCCCTTCACCCTTTTACCCTGTCTCCAAAGGCTCTTTTCTTTACCATCAAGTCCCTCCCTCCCATCAGACAGAACAGAATTTCGGGAAGCTCATCAGGAAACCCCCAAACCACCGAGCATCCCTGCATCTTAGCTACAGGCTGTTTTCCTCCTGCTCTCTCAGTCCTCAGCCAGATTCATCTACACTGCTCCCCCCTCAGCCCCTTCCTGGCCCCTCCCCCCTCCCAGCTCTGCAGGCCAGCTGATCACCAGCTTCTTTGTCCCCCAGGCAGCCACCTGCTGAGTGTCTGGCCAGGGTCCCACATGCCAGCAGGTGCCCGGGGAGTCTCCGGAGCCTAGGGAGAGGGGGATCAAGCAGTGTGGGGAGACACACTGCAGATCAGGAAAAATTCCACCAACAGCACAGAGCTAATCAGAAAGCCAGGAGCCCCATCCCCACCTGGTTTAAACTCAGTATTAGCTCTTGGTGTCTATGTGACCTTGGATGAATTATGTCACCTCCCTGTGCCAGTGGGAATTCATGGCACCAGATTCTATCCCACCTCTTTTGTAGATAGCATAGAAAATCAAAGGAAATCAGCGAGGGTAAAGACTAGGAAAAAGCTAGAAGTTCATTTGAAGAGAGGGTCCTCCAGTAGCTGGAGAGATGCTGGCACCAAGAGGGGGCCGCTTTGTCCGGCAGGCACTGGAGGGCCTCGACCCAATGACCTAAGATGCCACGCCAGGGCTGAGCTCTCAAGTCAGGGTTGGCATCAGCCTAAGGTCTGCAACGTGAGACCAGGTGTCAGAGAGACAGCCTGGGTTTGTGGACCTTTGAAGGGTCTTCACCTGGCACACTGCTCTGCCTACAGAGTCGTGCAAATTATTTATATCCAGACAGGAGACGTGCTGGTGATTTGAAACATCTGGCCCAACAGCTGGCAGTCTCCCTCCCATCAAGGCACCCTATTTTTGTGGATGGCTAAAGAAACTGGAGGAAAGTCACAATTTGGGGCTCAAAGTACCCCTGATATCACCAGCCAAAAGGGTGAAGGGGGTCTCCAGTAAGACATGAAAAAGTAATTTGCAGACACATTTATTTACCTGATTGCTCCTGCATGGCCCACTCAGAACTGTCTTGTAGCAGGGCCTTATTCTACACTCTCTAGTCCTCTGTCTCTCTGTCCCACTGTGCCTGTTCCTCAGGTTTGGGTGTTGCTCATGAGGCTCTAATGTCCTCGTCCTTGTAGCTCTGCTGTCCACCACATACTGACTCCGGCACTCCCTTGGCCTTTCCTGTCCTGGGCTTCAAGCAATAGAAACAGGAAAGGACAGGGGAAGAAAGTTTAACCCCCTCAATTCAAGGTGTCCCTTCCATCTAGCTCGGAGGAGACCTTGGAGGTCAAAGCAAAGATGAGATTAGGATGTGGGTGTGAGGGGTGGGGGTTGAGGCTGCAAAGCAACTTTAAGATTCTGGGGGGAAAGCAGCCTAGACATGCAGGTAGCTTCGGCTGTGCATACCTGCCTGGCTTGTCCATCCAGCCCTGGCTGTCAGTGCCCTCTGTGCATTCTGGGGCAGTGACCTATGGAATAAGTACATCAGGCCTCGGCTCAGGCTGCTGCCCCCACTCCCACTAGCCCGCTCCATTCTCTCTCTTCCCAATCTTGGGCTCCACTGACCCCTCAAGGAAGATCAGAGATGCTGCTATTCTTAGCACTCCCGTACCTCTCCTCTCCTCTCTCCCGCTGAAGATTTCTATGGGAGTGTAGGAACAGGGCAAGCGTAGAGAGGCTCACAGTCTGAGATGCTCAAAAGTTGAGATCTCTTCCCTCAGCGGCACAACAGTGGCACCCGGTCGTGGTGGCGCACGCCTTCAATCCCAGTACTCGGGAGGCAGAGGCAGGCAGATTTCTGAGTTCAAGGCCAGCCTGGTCTACAGAGTGAATTCCAGGACAGCCAGGGCTACACAGAGAAACCCTGTCTTGGAAAAACAAAACAAAACAAAAGCATAGTGACAAAGATAGCCTGGGCTAATGTACAGGTGGCACGAGGTAAGTAAACTTCCCTACCTGCTGAAGGAAGTTCCTGGGCTACTTCTGCTCCCTCACCTTACCAAGTCCCCAACGACAGAGCTTAACTCTCCAGTGGCTCGTCCCTAGGTCATTTGGAAGTAAGGCAGAGCTGCTGGCATCCCCCCCAGGAGCTGGGAGGCCCGGAGGGATGCTGAAGGGTCCAGAGGCAGAGAGAAGGGAGGCATGCCAGTGAAGCTACCCATGCTGGGGCCTCTAATATTCTTGCACTTCCTAGAGGGGTTCCAGGCCCACGCTGAGGCTCAATTCTACCCAAAGGCTACTAGCAAGTTATTATCTCCAGACCCAGAAGGAAGGAGCACTCACCCCCGTCCCTACTTCCATTGGCCCTGGAAACTATTCTCAGCTGGGAGAGCACAGAGCAAAGTGGTTTCAGGAGCTGGACCAATGGACCAAAAAGAAAGGCAGCCCTGCTCCCTCGGAGAGGCTGCTTTTGGGTACAGTCTGTCTTTGCTTGGGGGGGGGAGGGCTTTTGTTTCTGCATCTGTCCTCTGCCTTTACCTCAGACTCCTAGGCCTGCCTCCCAGCTACTGTCTCCCAAAGGTCAGCTCTCTGACCAAGCCACCTCACCAGATCGTGCAAGCAAACAGTGAGTGACCCAGAATTGGAAGAGAACAAATGCTCAGGAGGGCTCTCCAACCCCACCCGAGCCCCCCAAATGCATGCACACAGGCCCACACACACATGCATGTGTACCCACTTACATATGCACGTGCTCTGACCTTTGCACATACACAAGCATGCATGCTCATAACATATATACACAGAAAACATCCATATGCACACATACACATTCTCATGCCCAGTGCTCAGCAAATACGGACCAAGAGTTAGAGTTGGGCACCAACAATAGAGAAGTTGTAACTGCCCCCTCCACCAAAAGACTTTTGTTTTGTTTTGTTTTGTTTTGTTTTGTTTTGTTTTGTTTTGTTTTGTTTTGAGATAGGGTTTTTCTGTGTAGCCCTGGTTATCCTGGAACTCACTCTGTAGACCAGGCTGGCCTCAAACTCAGAAATCCACCTGCCTCTGCCTCCCAAGTGCTGGGATTAAAGGTGTGCGCCACCACTGCCCGGCAAAAGACTTCTTAAGAAACCAAGTGCTAAGAAAAACCAGACAGGCCCAGAGAGGGTAGGTCAAGCTCAAAGCCACACACCCCATCAGTGTGGTAGAGGCAGAGCTACCCTAGAGCCAGGGCTCTGATAAGGCCTCCACAGAAGAGCAGAGACTCTAGTGACTTCCAGAGAAAGAAGTAGCTAGAGCCCAACTCAGCGCTGAGAACCAGGCTATCCTGGGGCTCTGAGCACGGGATCTTCCTCAACTGCAGTTCCGGAATAGGTAGTTTCCAGATGCAGCAGACAGAAGCATCAGAGAGCAAAGGTGACGGGTTAAGGATGTGACTTTGGCCCTTATGCATGAGGTGAGTCCCTTCATTAGGACCATGGACTCTTGGACATTGGAGCCAAGGTCCCAGAGGTGAACAAAAATGCTGGGACCGGCCTCAGGAGTCAGCTTTTGAACACTGGGGTAGGGGCTGGGGCAGCAGCTCAGAGATACTAGTCTGGGACCTAGGAAGGCAGCTTCTCTCCAGCCCCGTCACCTTGTGGCTCTGCTTTGCTGTGCCTGTGATTGCAAGGGATTGTCTACAGTTGATATTTAGAGTTGGGGAGTGGGCAGAAGATGGAGGCGATGGCTGTTTCTCTCTTGGTCATCTCCTGTTTCCGAGCTTTGCCTCTGGGCTGGCTGAGATGGTCCAGCTACTGGCTCCAGGGAGAACACAGTTCCTGGCTCTGCAGGCTTCCTGTCCGGCTGACATTTCCAAGGTTTGCCATTCAGAGAAATACGGTCTTTGCTGCTGATGGTTTGGTAATGACTGGGCTGGCCCAGGAGGGCTGTGACTTGCTCACCCAGCTCAGGGCTATGCCTTTCTGCCCCTCCGCTCTTAGCTCTGCCTTGGAACCAGCAGATAGCTCCTCTGTCTCCCGCTTAACATCCTAGGCAGAAAAGGGGGCTTGGGGTAGCAGATGGATGAGGGGCTGATGGATAGAAACCCCAGCATGAGTAAAGGAACCCCAGTCTCAGTTCCTACCTAGACCCTGCCTTGTTAGCTGCAGCCCAGTCAAGGTGAAGGGTAGATTAGACTGGCAAGGGTAACAAGAAAGGGCCTCCTCCCACTGCATCCATCCCTCCTGTGGGGGGGGGGGAGGCGCCAATTCAGCAGCCCCCACTTCTCAGGGCAGTGCTCTAAGGCTCCAGCCCTGGGAATGGGAATCACTAGTGGGCAGGCAGGGCTCTGGCCTCCAGGTCCCCTGGGCCAGCAGGCAGACAGGAGGGGGGGACACAAGGCCGCAGGGGAAGGTGTCGAACGCGGCAGGTGCCGCTGCAGCAGAGGCCTCATTAATCACCTCGCCAGCCCCCAGCTCTGCAGTGGAGAAACCATATTAGATTTTAAATTGGAAAGCCGAGAATGTGGAAGTTAGCAGGGAGCTCCTTCTACCCTGGGCCCCTGATCACAGCCTCACGGGAGGGAAGGGACAATGGAGTACAAGGCCTAGGCTGGCTGCAGCCCAGAGCAGTGGTCCCTCCCTCTCCCGACCTCCTCAGAGCCTGGGGCTCTGTAAAACAAACAGCCCCGGGAAAGGTCAGACTAGGGTCCAAGGAGGGGACAGTTAAAACAGGGGCCACAGCAGCCTTTATGGGAACAGTGTCCCCTGCTGCTGTGCCCTAGGGTCTTTTGGGGCTTAAGGCTCTAGGGTGTATTGTTCATAAACAAAGACAAATAGAAATGACTACTGGCCTGTGTGTATTTGTACTTGTGTGTATTTGTACTTATATACATATACATACATACATGCATACATATATAACATAACATGCCACACATACCACACACACATATACATACACATACACATATATACACACAGCACCAATGCAGCATTGATCTCAATCTATAAAACAGGCTGATCCTTTTTTTTTTTTTTTTTTTTTTTTTTTTTTTTTTTTTGGTTTTTTCAAGACAGGGTTTCTCTGTGTAGCCCTGGCTGTCCTGGAACTCACTCTGTAGACCAGGCTGGCCTCGAACTCAGAAATCTGCCTGCCTCTGCCTCCCAAGTGCTGGGATTACAGGCGTGTGCCACCATGCCCGGCGCTGATCCTTTTTTTTAAGATTTATTATTATATGTAAGTACACTGTAGCTGTCTTCAGACACCCCAGAAGATGGCATCAGATCTCATTACGGATGGCTGTAAGCCATCATGTGGTTGCTGGGATTTAAACTCGGGACCTTCAGAAGAGCAGTCAGTGCTCTTAAGTGCCGAGTTGTCTCGCCAGCCCCCAGGCTGATCCTTGATGGCCATTTTCCCTTCAGAAGAAGTAGGATAGTCAGCCGGGTGTGGTGGCACATGCCTGTAATCCCAGCACTTGGGAGGCAGAGGCAGGCAGATTTCTGAGTTTGAGGCCAGCCTGGTCTATAGAGTGAGTTCCAGGACAGCCAGGGCTACACAGAGAAACCCTGTCTCAAAAAACCAAAAAAAAAAAAAAAAAAAAAAAAAGCAGGATAGTCTATCCACATTGCCCCTCAGCTGCAAATTCTTCACACGGAAAATGCAAAATACTGATTTCAAGCACAAAGAGCAGCCGAAGCTCTGAAGGGGAGATGGCTCTCGTGGAAGTTGGTGACTGGCTCACTGGGATGCTTGGTAACTGTGAGTGCCCGGCCCTCGCCCTGCAGCTGGGCAGCTGCTCCAGGACTGCGCAGAGGTACCCTGCCCTCTGCTGCTGACTGGTCAGTGGGGAAGGAAGGAAAAGCAGAGTAAGTGTTCCCATGATACACATACCTACCTGGGACCAGCTTGGTGGGATCACAGGAGGCCAAATGTTTGTCCCATAAAGTAAATCCTCTTAAACTGCCTCTGTTCCAGCCAGCCCTCACAATTGCCCCCCTCCCCAGCGAGCACCTAACAACTGGGGCTGGAGAGAGGACCCAGTGTTCAAGGGCACTGGCTATTCTTACAGAGGACTCAGGTTCAGATCCCAGCACCAACATGGTGGCTCACAACCATCTGTCACTCTAGTGATAGGGGATCTGATGCCCTCCTCCCAACAATGAGAACACTAGGCGGGCAGATGGTACACATACATGCATGCAGACAAAATGGTCATATGTATAAAATAAGGTAAATAAATCATAAAAAAATGGCACCCAACAACCTATAGAATACTTGGTCGCAACTGGGAGGCAAACCAAATATCATTAGACAAATGAGGGGTGATGGACCCAGCCCTCCTGTGGCCTTCGTGAAAGCTTTAAAGAAGTCTTTGGGTCCTCACCTTAGTTCTTCGGCTTCTCCAATATTAACTCTCCCAGGACCCTTACCTTAGGTTTGTCCCTCCCAAGAGGTAGTGAATATTGTTGGGGAGGGAGGCCAGCCTACTCACCTTACATTTTTTTCATTGTACATAGTAGTCACTAACATGAAATTAAGTTAAAATATATTATTTTATCCTCACTAGCTCCATTTAGAATGCTCCCCGGCCTCGTGTGACTATGGCTACCTTGTTTTCAACCATTTGCAATGCTAGGGCTCAAAGCCAGACCCTGTGTACGCTAGGCAAGCATTTTCCTTCTAAGCTGCACGCCCGCTCACTGACTATCATACTGAACACAGACATGAAACATAGCCATTGGGACTGGAGAGACAGCTCGGTACATGCTGCTCTTACAGAGGACTCTAAATAGGTTTCTATTACCTACAGCTAACAATTGCCTATTATTACAGATCTAGGGGGATGATACCCTCTTCTGGCCTCTATGAACCTCACAATCATAGGGTGCACATATATACACATGGGCAAACACAGATATACACAAAATTAAGTATCTTAAAAATCTTTAAAACATCTTCATTATTGAAAAAAAATACTGCAGAAAGTACTGCTTGAGGCGAGATAACCAAAGTCATACTGGGCTTCCCTGTGCCTGTTCCATCAACTGTCCAGTGGGGTGATAAAGTTCCTGTCTGATAGAACTCTGTGAGGTTCAGTGAGCTGACACTGGTAAAGTACTTGGGATGTCACTGGGCATGTTGTGACCACTAGATAATCAACACCGTGGGATATTTCCACACACAGAGCCCTTCATGGCGCACTGTGTTCTGGTGTGTGAGAGCAGACAGCACTCACACACCCATCTCCATGTTAGTGATGGGATGTGGCACAGACTTGGTCTGGGGAAGTATCTCGGTCCGCAGCACCAGGTCTCATCCACAAGGGGCACGATGGGGTGGCCTGACTCCTGGTTTGTGCCTCAACAATGGAGGTATGATGTGCTCACAGAGGGAACAAGAATTGGAGGGCTGGTGGCGAGCCACTTCTCCATACAGAATCTTGCTGGGAGGTGGTGTCCTTGGTGGGTGGTGGTGGTGGTGGTGGTTTGGTTTGGTTAGATTTTTTTGTTGTTGTTGTTTTTTGTTTTTTGAGACAGGGTTTCTCTGTGTAGTCCTGGCTGTCCTGGAACTCACTCTGTAGACCAGGCTGACCTCGGACTCAGAAATCTGCCTGCCTCTGCCTCCCAAGTGCTGGGATTAAAGGCATGCGCCACCACGCCCAGCTGGTTAGATTTTTTCAAGACAGGGTTTCTTTGTGTGGCCCTGACTGTCCTAGAACTGGCTATGCAGACCAGGCTGGCCTCCAACTTACATAGATCTGCCTGCTTCTGTTTCCTACGTGCTGGGATTAATCATGTCTCCCTGCTGCTCATACTCAAAGTCTGGACTTTATTGGACCTGTTGGTTGGGGCTGAGCAGGAAAGAGGGCAGTGACAAAGTGTGATGGGAAGGTCAGTCACAGGGATGAGGGACCTGCGAGTTTCTTCCTCACTCCCCAGCACTTGCCAAGGGGCAGCTGCCCAGCTTTCCCCTGCTGGACCCACCCCTGCCCACCTATGCTGCCTGAGAGCCAGGCTTTGGGGAGCTAGGTGAATCCTGACTGGGTAGACAAGCAAACCCAGGCTTAGGAACTGTGCCCTGAGACTACCCTTCACCAAGCCCAGCACCAGGAACCAACATTTAGAGGCAGAGCTGTGTGGGGAGAGAGAGGCCTAATGCTGTATCCTTGCCACAGTGCAAGCGATTCATCTGCTCAGAACCCATCAAGAAGTATCCCAGGAGGTCAGAGGACAGCCAGGCAGGAATGGTCATCCGGAGAGGAGACAGGAAATTGGACCCAGAAGTATAAGAAGGTATCTACACAAAATGCAGACAGAGAGCACAGCGGGAGGGTGAAGCATAGGAACAAATAGGGTGTGAGGGAAGGTACCTGTTCTGACCAGGAAAATCTCACTTTCTGTGCCCACCTCAAAATGCTGCCCCTCCAGGACGCCACCAAGCCCCCCCCCCCATCACCACAAGCCACAGGGTTTCCCACACAGATGCCCTATATGAACAGCATCCAGACCGGTGGGGAGATCGGAGGCCCAGCAAAAGCAGCCAACAGAGCTAAGCCGTGGGTTCTAATCCCAGGTCTCTGTGTGATCATGAATGAATTACTTAACTACTCTGGGCCCCCAGTGTCTCTGTCTCTTGGGATAATGGCAGAAACTTCCCTGGACTGGTGGGGTGCTAAGAGGACAGCCGCATATAACAAGCAGGAGGGCACCAAGTGGGCAGCAGCTGCCAGCAATCCTGGCTGTGGGACCTAGACCACACAGGAGGTGTGTGTCCATTCTGGCTCTTGTATAGCTTTTAGATAACCCTGGAAAACCACATCCCATCTCTGGGCCTCAGTTTTCTCATATACAGTATGAGGGCGATATTGTCTTTCCTGTCAGTACAAGCAGACACACAGCATTGAACTCACTGAAAGACTGGATACTGTAGGAGGTGAGTCTGGAATCAGAAGCTTCTAGAATTAGACTGTAGGCCCTGTGGCCCTGCCAGCTTCTTGGAGGCATAGCTGGACCTCTGCTCGGTCAGTGTGGTGATCAGACTCAGGCCCAGGGGCACCCACACTCTCAAACACACAGGGCCCCCTTCGCTCCCTAAGACTCTGGGATAATAGGGGTCTGCAGAGCCAGGCCCTCACTAATCCCCTATTAAAACTTGAAAGGGGCCAGGAAACCTCCAGAATAAACTCATTAATTTTTATGGGATAATAAATGGATCCCATTAAATTCTCATTCTTCCAATGCTGGGCCAGCTTAACCTTTAGAACCTAGAGGAGTGGACTCCCTGCCCACTGCCTCCCCAGGCTCTCCTGGACCCCCATGTTGTCTCTCTCCTCCAGCCTGAGAATTGGTTCTACCCTATAATGGGAGACTCCATCTGAGCTTGTCCCAGAACAAGAGGGTCTCTCCTCATACTGGACTTAAGCGTCTTAGGCCTTCTGTCTCTGAGACATGAGTCCTGGACATGGCTGGGGTGCCCGCCTACACTGGGCTTTGAAGTGATAACCCCATCTTTGTAGAAAATGGGGTTAGAGCTGGCAGGTGGAAGCTGCGTCTGTCAGGAGAGCCCTCCTCCCAGAACCCAATGTCTTCCCCTTACAGCTAGGGAGACAGTTCACATGTGAGTGAAGCGGTTTTGGGACTAGAACCCAAGGCCTTGGGGTCCAGAAAGATCTAAAGATGTGCCAGTGCTGAGAGGAAGTGCTGGGGCTGCACTATCGTCTGGGACAGCAAATCCTCTAGGAAGAGTGCCTCGCGCCTCCAGGCTCACTGGCCACCAGCCTTCTGGTCCTAAGCCTCAGTTTACCTATCTGTAAGACCATAAGACTTAGCTAGCAGGAGGTGGAAAGGGCTCCGCCCTGAACCAGACCTGCCAGGTGTGGGGCCAACGGGCCTTATCTGTAGTACCCCCACCCCTCTGGACTTTATACAGGGGCAGGGCGGCTGAGAAAACGGAGCAGGGAACGACCAGGCTAGGGCTCAGGGGTGGGACTTCTATTCCTAAGAGGGGCCAGGAGGCGGAGCGGGAGAGAATCCACTGGGGAGGCATCCTGAATGGCTCATTAGTGCCGATGAAAGCCTTTTTTCATTTCGTCTAAATACTTTAAACAGGGCTCCCTCCGATGTCTATTTGCATAGCTTAAGAGCTAATGCGGGGGGAGGGCCTATGCTGCAGTGCCCAGGGCTAGGGGTTGCAGGGAAGCTCTTTTGCCGTAGGAGACTGGGGAAGCCGGACGAGGGTGTTTTCTAGACCCAGAAGGTGTGGTTAGCAGCCCTGGCCCCTTGGAGCTCTGCAGGGAGTGGCAGGAATTCTTCCCTGTGTCCAGGCACCAGGTGAAGGACTAAGTGTGGATCCGGTTGTACCCGCGGCTTTGTCCCCAGGGAGGAACAAGGCTTAGAGGTGACTATCCTCTTTGTGGGTGACACAGAACTATGCTTTCTTTGTGAATGGCATGCCTCACGGCCATACACATTGTCATCCAATAGGGACTGTGGTTTTCCAGAGAAGAGAGACCTCACTTTTAGCTAAATCCTTTCTATACTAGTGTACTGCCTCCTTGGTCCTCCCGCTCTCTCTGTCCCAGGACTCGGGGAGTCTTCAGGGGAGACCCCTCTTCCTCCTCCCCTTCCTCTTCCTCCTCCTCCTCTTCCTCCTGTTCTTCCTCCTCCTTCACCTCCTTTTGTTTTGTTTTCTGAGACAAGGTTTCCTTGTCCTGGAACTGTCTTGCTGTCTTGGAACTAGCTCTGTAGACCAGGCTGGCCTCTAACTCACAGAGAACTTCTGCCTCTGCCTCCTGTCTGGAGGGCTGGGATTAAAGGTGTGTAGAAACCTGCCCCAGGCAGAACCAGTGATGGAACTGCCCCCCCCACTCCTCCCCCCCACCCCGTGTGCCTAAACTCTAGTGCTGCTGAGTCAAGTTGGGGTTCAGGCTTAGCTGTGGTTTGGCAATGGAGTAAGGGCTGTCTTGGTTCCAGCCAAGACACCTTCTCAAGGGCCAGGGTCACTTCCAATCTGCAGAGACCGTGAATGGATCCATCCCCCCCACCCACACCCCTGGTCTCTTGTGCCTTTTTCAGAGGACTGCTGGGAGCTCCATCTCTCCCTGCCAAGGTCCGCGCGTGGTCTGGAATGGTCAGGCACCTTGCCTGTTGCTCTTTGTTTCCAATCCTCCCACAGCCATTTTAAAAGCCATAAAGACTGGGACCATTCCCCCAGCCCTCTCAGTGCTGACAACATTCTGTATGAACTAAAAGTGGAACCAGCATCCGCTGACCTTTTTCTTGGCAGTTAAGGATCTAGGGAGCCTAGTGGGCCATGAGCAGAAAGTGCGTCATCTCTTCAGTGCCGTGGTTAGATGAGTGGACAGAATCAACAGAGAGCTCGCTAGTCACAGATCAACACGGGGCTCCAGCTCGGGGCAAGTCTTCGCCTTGCCCGGCTGCAGGTGTTACATAACACACGAGAAAGAGTCCTCTGTCACCAAGTTGCTGTGTCAATTAAATAATGCAGGCTTGCTGGGGTGTGTCACTTGCCTGCAATCCTGGCACTTGGTGGTGGAGGCAAGTGGATCCATGAGCTACAGGCCACCCGTGACCACGTGGTGAGTGCAAGTCCAGCCTGGGCTAACGGCCACCCGTGACCACGTGGTGAGTGCAAGTCCAGCCTGGGCTAACGGCCACCCGTGAGCACGTGGTGAGTGCAAGTCCAGCCTGGGCTAACGGCCACCCGTGACCATGTGGCGAGTGCAAGTCCAACCTGGGCTACATGAGACCCGGGTCTTGAAAAACAAACAAACAAATGAAAAAGCAAAACAAAACAACAAGAAAAACATCTAACCCTTGGAAAGGTTAACACAGGAGGACTGAAAGCGTAAGGCCTTCTTGGGCTACACAGCAAGATTTAATAATAATGATGGTAGCAGTTAGTCGTAGTCGTCGTCGTCGTCGTCGTCGTCGTCGTCGTCGTCGTCGTCGTCGTAGTAATAATAATAATAATAATAATAATAATAATAGAAGGTCTCAGAGGGAACTGGCTCACCAGGTCTGGTCCCCCGCAATCACACTCTGCCCTGGAGTCATCCCCTGAGCATTAAACATAGCTAGGCAAAGAGAAGCCCCTGACCTCTTCACCACAACCCCTGGACCCCAGTGACATGCTACAGACCCTCGGGCCTCCAACAGTCAACTAGGGTATCTGGAGATACCTCCTGCAGACGCAGCTTATCTCCCAGAGATTATCTTACCCTGGCTGACAGTGGGTGGCTCCCGCAGGGAACAAGTGGCGGCCGATTTGGGAATCAATTTGCTCGTTTGATATGCTATCTCGATCTCATTTAACCAAGTGCTCGGTCCCCCTAGATAACACAATCAGCTCAATCGACAGTGACGGGAGGTGCCCATTAGCGCCACTCCATTGCCCAGCACCCACCTGACTGCTGGCAGGAGACCCGTGCCAGCTATGGTCACTTCCAGAGGCAGAGGCTCTCTGTTTCTTTCTCTCTCTCTTCCCTTCTCTCTCCCCCTCTCTCTCCCAAGAGTCCCACAGGTGCCCACCCTGAGAGCCACAGGACACACACCTCTTGATAGGCATCCCTGGAAAATGGCCCTGGAACAATAGAGTCCCAGGGGCTCCAGCCTGTGTGTCACCACGATAGGAATAGTCACTGCTTCCCTGGCAAAGACAGAATGACATCTGGAGGGGGTGCATGGAGGGAGAGAAAGTAGCCTTGTCCTGGCACGTCAAAGGTACTACCTCACCGCCCCTCCCCCTTGAGCGCCATGTCACTGATTCAGACGAAAGACACCCAGCACTGTCGGACCATCTGCTCTTGGGGATATGAGCCTGGCTGGGTATCTAGTTTGGACACCGTGATATCAGTGCTTGGCACAAATGCCAGGGCACAGATGGGCTACTTTAGTGGGCATCTCAGGACATAGCAATTGGTCCAGGTTTTCAAGGCTTTGAATTGCTTGGGTCTCATGACCCAGAAGAATGGAGAGCCCTCCAACCTAAACCTGCCTTTCCCACCCCAATTTTCTCCCTCCTCCCATTTGTCTGACACATCAGAGCTGTGATGGTCTCCTGAACAGAATGTAGCCCATCTGCCGCTTCTCCATGCCTGCCAATCCATGGGGTGGGGGTGAGCCCGTGGAAAGACAGCCCCACCAGCAGGCGCGTAGTGGAAGCGGCCTCCTTGCAAACTCTGCTATCTGGTCCCAGGTGGGCTTTCTTTCCAGATCCCCACGGCGGCCATTTTGAGAGCAGTAGAGATGAGGAATGCTCCCCCACCCAAGCCTTCTGAGTTGACAAGATTCTGTATGAACTGAGTGTGGAGCCAGAATCTACTGACCTTTCCTTGCAGTTAAGAATCTAGGGAGTCTAGAGGGCCACAGGCAGAATGTGAGTCATCTCTTCAGTGATGTGGTTAGAGAAGTAAACAGAATCAATACATAGCAGAGCAATCTATACTGACCAGAGACAGGAAGTAAGTTTCATTTTCCATAGCCTGATTGGTTAGCAATGGCTGCCTGGATAGCTGTAGAGGATTCTAAAGCCTCATGTGACTTTAGCAAGAAATTATCAAAATTGATGAGGAACATATGGCATGGATGGACAGGCGGCATCCGGTCTGTCCCGGTTTCTGACCCTGTGTAGCATCTGAAGAAAGCTAAAAGAAGAAGGCGTGGTCACGTGTGGGTGTGTGCCTGTTATCCTGCTCAGGAGGTAGAGGATTGTGAGTCTCGGGCCAGTCTGAAGTCTATGGAGTAAGATGGAGTCTCAGAATAAAAGAAAGGGGGAAGATAACAAGACGTGTCAAATGGGAAAAGGAAATAAGACTGAAACTCCATTTTACAGACAAGAAAACTAAGGTTTAAAGGATGTAGGTCCTTCGGCCAGACGGCAGAGAAATGGACCCAAATGGATCTGAAGCCCTCTCTGCTTCAGAACTTGGGCCTCCACGGCTCTACTGCTCTAGGAAGACCAGGAAAGTCAGGCAAGTCAGGTGACATATGCCCTTTATCCCAGCCAGCACCCGGGAGGCAGAGGCAAGAGGGTCTCTGTGAGTAAGAGGGCAGCCTGGCCTACATAGTGAAGTCCAGGACAGCCAGGGCTACATAGGGAATCCCTGTTTAAAAAAAAAAAAGTATATATATATATATATATATATATATATATATATATATATATATATATATGTCAAGAAAGAGGAGGAGAGAAATCTTTTTTTTTTTTTTTTTTTTGGAGAGGGTAGCAAACTGGGATTTCATGGGGATTGGGCAAAGAAGCCAAGCATGAGAAAATCTAAAATAAAATTCCAAATATGTAATATGTTTCCTGAAACTAATGACCAGCAGTTTCACTGGGAACAGGACATGAATCTGAATGTCTTGTAATTTCAGCTAGAAAAGTCACTGTTGTGAGAGACATTACTCTTGTTAAAATCCTTGTCTTTCCTACTTACTCAGGGTATTAGACTCTGAACAGGGCACTTTCTTCTTATTTTCTTTTTTTTATCTTTTCTCTTGAGAAAGGGTCTCTCTGTGTAGCCCTGGCTATCCTACTTATTATGTAGATCAGGTTTGTCCCAAACCCTTTGCCTCCTGCATGCTGGATGCAAAGGTGCCTCTATACCTGCCTTTTCTTCTTTTCTTGCTTTCTATCTTCCTTTCTTTCTTTCTTCCTTCCTTCCTTCCTTCCTTTCTTCCTTCCTTTCTTTTTTTTTTGTTTGTTTGTTTTTCGAGACAGGGTTTCTCTGTATAGCCCTGGCTTTCCTGGAACTCACTCTGTAGACCAGGCTGGCCTTGAACTCAGAAGTCTGCCTGCCTCTGCCTCCCAAGTGCTGGGATTACAGGCATGCGCCACCACGCCTGGCGTCTTTTCTTTTGTTAAATATTTATTTATTATTATATCTAAGTACACTGTAGCTGTCTTCAGACACACCAAAAGAGGGCATCAGACCTCTTTACAGATGGTTGTGAACCACCATGTGGTTACTGGGATTTGAACTCAGGACCTTTGGAAGACCAGTCAGTGCTCTTACCTTCTGAGCCATCTCTCCAGCCCCTTTTCTTCTTTTCTTATCTTTTTCTTTTCTTTAGAGACAGGGACCCATGTATCGCTGGCCTCAAACTCACCATGTAGTTGAAGCTGATCTTGAATTCCTGCTCTTCCTGCTGGGGTTACAGGTCCTTAGTTTATACAGTGCTGGGACGGAGCCCAGCACCTCATGCCTGCTAGCCAGGCACCCTACCAGCTGTTACAGCCCCAGCCCTTGCACTTGCTTTTCGTGACCCATCTCCTCATCAGTAAAATAAGGCCTTTGAGGTACATTAGAAACGGCAGCTATGTGTTCGTCGTGTCGTGGCTTCCTAGCATTCTGTGTTGAGAATGATTCTGAAGCTGAATCTGGAAACAGCAGAAGATAGTGCAGTGATCGATTTGTAATGTCTGTCTTGGTTGCTGGAGGAGAAAGAATAGCTCATGTGCCATCTGTGAAGTATGTGATGTCACCTTGCTTCCAGCTCTAAAATTTTATAGCTCCATGATTCTCACCAATGAGCACACTCTCCAAGGCTCTCTGTCAAAAGCAAGATGGATCTCCTCCTGCCTGCACTGGGTGGGATGCTGTGCACTCTGGCGTGGCAGGAGAGCCTCTGATCATTCATTATTATTTCAGGACTCTCCTCAGAGGCTCCGATCACAGGGGAAGGTCAAGCCATGGGCATCAGGGAGATGGATGGGGAGCTGACCGCAGCCCCTACACCTGAGCAGTCAGACCGAGGCGTCCACTTCGTCACCACGGCCCCCACGCTCAAGCTGCTCAACCACCACCCACTTCTGGAGGAATTTCTTCAAGAGGGGATAGAAAGGAACGGGGAAGCGCCGAGGCCGGCACTGCCCTTCCAACAGGACTCACCTACACCCTTTACTCCAAGCCCCCTTCCCCGTCTCACCAACCAGGACAACCGCCCCGTCTTCACCAGTCCGACTCCAGCCGTGGCTGCGGCACCCACCCAGCCCCACTCCAGGGAGAAACCTCGGAACCTAGAGTCCGAGCCCCCTGAGCTTTATATCTCATCCCCCCTCCCTCCAGGGCCAAGTATGGCAGTGCCCACACTGCACCCAGAGGACAGACCCAGTACTACACCCCCTAGCCAAGCGTGGACTCCAACTCAGGAGGGTCCTGGAGACATGGGCAGACCTTGGGTTCCAGAGGTCATGTCTAAGACCACAAGGCTTGGTATCGAGGGGACCATTGCCACCTCCACAGCTTCAGGGGATGACGAAGAGACCACCACCACCACCACCATCATTACCACTACTGTCACCACAGTTCAGCCACCAGGTCAGCTACCTGCTTGCTGGCTGGCAAGGCTGAAAGTGAGGGTGGCGGGCACACCACGATCCCTAAATGCTTCTGTTTCTGACACTACACCAACCTGCCGGACCTTTTGCAACCAAGGGTCAGCCTGTCTAAAGCCTGTGGATTGGAATCAGATAACCCCAAGTTCAAGTTCTGATTCTTCCAACTGTAACACAGCCCTAGGGGTTTTAGTCAGCCTCTCTGAGCCTCAAGTACAAAGTAGTGATCAGAAACCCTGGGGCTGGAGAGGTGGCTCAGCAGTTAAGAATACTTGCTGCTCTTGCAGAGAACCTGGGTTCCTAGCACCCGCATGGCCACTAACCACCATCTGTAACTCTAGTTCCAGCAGATCTGATGCCCTCTTCTGGCCTCAATGGGCACCAGGCATGAAGGTGGTGCACATAACATCCATGCAGACAGAACATTCATCACACACACACACACACACACACACACACACACACACACAAACATCAAATGAACTATTGTGAGAGATGAAATAGGGTTGCATGGTAGCCACTCAGGATAAGGCGGTCCCATTCAACAAAGAAATAGACATTCCTAAAGGTTGGCTTCAACTCACATGCACACACACACACACACACACACACACACACACAGCTTATTTCAGCTATAGCTGGATCTACATCTACCCCACCAGAGCTGGTCTTAGCCTCATGTCTCCTCCTGCCTCCCAGGCCCCTGTAGCTGGAATTTCTCAGGCCCAGAGGGCTCTCTGGATTCCCCCACGGCCCCCACCTCACCCTCTGATGTTGGCTTGGACTGTTTCTACTATATCTCTGTCTACCCTGGATATGGAGTAGAGATCAAGGTAAGTGAGCAGAGTCCGTCAAGAGGAAGATTGTTCTTTCCCAGAAAGGGGCCTACACGAGGAGAGGCGCACGTGCTTAGGTTACCAGTTGGGTGGGGGGTGGCCTAGGGCTTGGGAGATAGACCAAAAGCACGGTTGGGTTCTGCCTTGTGCACCACCAGCAGTGCTGGGAGGGCTTCAGGGAAGGGCAAGGTTCAGCCTCTTCCCTGGGCTTGATAACTGGAGTAGGAGCGAGTTTGAAGAGGGGCTCAGCCTTGGGTGGGCAGAGGACTGGACGGATGTGGGTTCTGCATCTGGAAGCATGTGGGAGTGGGAATGACACAGGGTCACCCCAGCCACGTACCTGTTCCTCCCTCCATTCCTCCTCAAACGCGTCTTCTCCTGTAGTGAGTGCCAGGTCCCAGGGATACAGAGGACACACCATGGTCAAATCTATCCCTCATCTCCGGGGCAGCGTACCCTTCCCTTGGGATTCAGAAGTTTCTGGAAGCCCCAGACCTGAGCCTGAACATCCTTACTGATGCCCTCCAGGCTTTCAGCCTCCGCACATTCAGATCTTTCCTTTTGTTGCCCCAAACCTGCTTGTCCTTCCATTGTATCCAGGTCAGAGACCTGGAAGAGGACCACCATGATAGTGTGGGTCGTTCCCCTCAGCAGCATGGGGTCCCCTGGCCCTTTTCTCTTAGTGCAACCAGCTCACCCACAAACTGTCACTGTGACTGCCCCCCCCCCAAACTCTCATACTCCACTGCTTCTCTTCCTCCATCCCCGAAAGCGCTCGGGCGCCCGCTCATCCCTCCTGGTGATTTAGTAGCCACGGCGCATGCTCCCTGTTCTCCTCCCTTGCCCACACAGCAGACACTTCTCCAAGATGGGAGTATAATACTCCTGTCTCCCGCCCTGCCCCAGGGGGCTCTGGCTCTGAATCTGGGTAGTCCTGGGTAGTCCTCATCTCTGCTACGCCTTGCCTCATGGCCAGCAGCTCCATCTTTGTTTTGGACAGTTTGCAAGTGCTTGAACGAACTGCAGCTTCTTTCTCCCACAAGCCCCAGTTGCATTCTCAGCTTCAGCTTGTCCTCAGTCTTGAACCATCACCTACCATCTTAGCCCCTCCCATCACCATCTTAGCCCCGCCCATCACCATCTTAGCCCCTCCCATCCTCCCTGTTTCCAGCCATCCTCTTTCCTGGATACACTGTGTGATGCTAGAGGGCCTCGGAGAACAGGGCTCAAGCCAGAGGAAGAACCACGGACATCTGGCCTCTGCCTCAGAGACGGTTGCGAGTGGAAGGCAAAGCATTTTGCCTGCCTAAGGGGAGCAGGCAGGACGCAGGAAGCCCCGGGAGGGGAGAGCAGACGTCTGGAAAGCATCACCAACCCCGGGCCTGCTTCCCACTTGTCCCAGCTCACGCAGGCCCCAGATCTGGGCACGCAGCCAGCTGCACGTGTCCCTAAAGGGCACCTCCCGCTCGCCCCTCTGGGGCAGTCAGGTTTGAGTCTCACAACCAGCTAGGGAGGTAGGGGCTCTCCTCTCCGTACCGGCCTCCCCTCTTTCTTCGGCAACTGCTTATTCCTGTGCTGCCAAGCTCCAGGCCCCTCGTTCCAGGCTGACTGGAAGGGCAATTAGGAACAACCACCCCCCTCTCAAGCCATTAGCACTCAGCACCGCTTAATTAAGGTAATTAATGTAAAATCATCACCAAATGAGAGGTGGCACCGGCTGTGGCTCACAGGGTGGAAGGTGCCAGCTGCAGGTGTGAGGAAGGAGGTGGGGAGGGCAAATGCCAGGCTGGCTACCCCACTGCAAACCTGGACGGGCTTCACCCGCCCCTCAACTCTGCCACCCCAACTAAAATCTTAACGCCAGGCTAGACCCCCCACCCCCACCCGGGGTGTACAAGATAATGGGACAAGATGTAAGGTCGGCTCTGCCCGCCCTACTGTGGCCCCAGTGGAAGTCCAAGCCCCACCCTGGGTGCCCACCCTTCAGGTAGCCCTCGGTCTGACACTGCCGCACTTTTACATCAGAATGCAAAGGCGGTTACCAGGCAACCTTGAGAGGAAAGCCCTAGCCCTGGACTGCCATTAGGAAACATGGCACATGCAGCCCGCACTCCTCCTCCTCTCCAGAGAAGCAGAGTCCTTGAGGACTCTGTAGTCTGAGACAGAATCTGAGGTTAGGGGTCAGGGTGGGGACACAGAGTGACTACAGCTAGCTCTCCACCTACTTTATGGAGCAAAAGATGAAAAAACAGGATCTAGGGTTAGGGCTATTTCTGGCTGCCTCTCCCAGACCTACTTCTGGATACACCACACAAGCCACTTGGGATCTATAGAATTACTGATACTATAGACCAATATACCCATTGCATAGCTGAGGAAACTGAGGCCTAGGCAAGGAAAGGGATTTGCCCAAGATCATTCAGTTAATTATCAACTAATGGTCTTCGATTAACAGGTTTATTTCACAGACAGAATTTGACCACCATGTACCAGGGTCTGTGCTGGGCGCTGAGGACACAGACGCCCCCTGTTCAAGGAGGATGGAAATTATGAGCAGTGCTCATAGGACGCTCAGTGCAGGTGGGATGGGGCCCAGAAGGGCTGTGGCGCTCCAGGCTCGGGGTGCCTCTCCCATCCCCCATCCTGGATGGGCTTTCTGGAGATCAACATGTCCATTTTGAAGCCCAGTGGGATGACAGGCCAGCTGCTGCCACCTGGGCTTGGAAGGAGCAGATATGACAGACTTGTCCCCTGGGGGCTTCCCGGGATGTTTTGAGAAGGTAGTGTTGTGTAGGAGGCAGGGACGAGCTGGGGTCAGGAATGGGACTCACCCGTGGGTAAACCCAGTATGGACCTCTGGTTCACCAGGATCACCAGGGCGTGTGGGAATTGGAGTTGGACAAGGGAGATGTGAAGAGCCAGCAAGAGCACGGCACCAGTGCCCACAAAGCACACGCCTGAGCAGGCCAGCCAGAGTCCAGGGGGAAGCAGCTCTGAATCCATCCCTGACTCCGGCCTGCCTGTTGTCTTGTTTAAGGTGCAGCCTGGAAATACAAAAATCTCTGAAAGTCCCAGTCTCCGAGCTTGGGCCACCACAGGCCATAATCTGTTTCCCTCCACGCCTACCCATTTCTCCACGATGCTGACGCTCTCCATGCCCTCTGAAGGTCTGAGCCAGGAGGAGGCCAGGTCAGGCGCTCCAGGGTCCAAGGAGTCTGGCTTGCTTCAGCTGAGCACTGAGCACTGGGTTAGGATCTTTCCTGAAAGATCCAGAGAAACCCCTCAGGACAGGACAGAGGCTATGAGCCCTGAGGCCCCACTGGGCCCTCTGCCCTCCCCGGGTAGCCGATCCCTCACGAGGACTCCACGCCTTTCTGGGCCCGATGGCCTCCTCTCACTACGTTTGCTGTTCTAAGGCCCTCCTCGCTGCCAGCCTCCCACTTGGCTTGGCTGCTCTCTGGACCATCTGGAGCCTGAGCACAGCTGCCCACTGCCCCTGTCCTCATGCCCAGGCGGCCCCATTGGCACACAGCGCTCTCAGGGCAGCTGTCATTCTGATGGGCAGAACACCCTACCCTGCTGAGCCAGGTCAGGACCAGCCCTGATGAGAGCATCAGTAATGTGTGACAGACGGGGTGGGGTGACAGTTCTGGACAGTTTCTTGTTTCCTGGCTCTAGGAGGGTCCGTCTGAGGTACTGAGAGTAGCTGGAAGGCATGACTCTATAGTTTTAGGTCCTCCTTCCTGTCCCTAAAACAGACTACACACACACACACACACACACACACACACACACGGTCTTATAAACAAGTCCTGGACTTTAAGGGACTGAGGTCGGCTTCTGCCTCCTGTAGCTCAGCTCTTGGTGACTGGTTAAGCGTCTGACCTTCTCTGGAGCTCAGCTTCTTCCTCCGTAAAGGTTAAACTAGATCAGTCCCCATAGCCGACTCCCTCTCATTCAGGACACTCTTTTCTAAGCTCAGGTAGACAATGGCCCCTCAAATCTTGCTTCATGGTAGCTACAGGCTGGGGCCTCCGATAGATGTCAGGTGGCTGGCAAAAGGGGGATGACATACAGGCTCACCCTGGTGTCCACTGCCATGCAGGTTGTACTGGAGTGAATGAAGGTTTAAAAAAGGGTAGCACCATCTTGATTGCTTTGGAGCGTCATGCCATTGGAATATGTATATGTCAGTCATAGACATGTGACCTCAAGGCTGGCAGAAGGCTATCTGAGCCCTCCCTCCCTCCTGTCCAGGAAGAACCAGCCCCCGCTCGGAATGGCCATGTTTTCTACTTGAGCTTTGTCCTAGTCCTCCAGAGGCAGGGCAGTGCCGGACAGCCCAGGCTCCTATGGGAATCGTCCTCCACATGCTCTCTGCTTCTGTCTCCTGCTGCCCGGCTCCCAGGGCCCCTCCTGTCACTGGATGGGGTGTGGGAAGACAGCCCTCATGAGCAGAGCTGACATTTCAATCTGCCTCCCCGACTCTTCAGATGCCTGCAAATTACATCAAGACTTCATCTCCCCCCCCCTTATCCAACACCCAGCCCTGTCTGGCCCCTGTCAGCCTGGCCCTCCAACAAGTGACAGATTACATTTCAGCTTCTGCATCAAGCCTGCAAAAGGGTCCTCTGCACCCAGAGGACCAGCGCAGCACAGCTAGCCCCGAACCGCTCAGGGAGGGAAGCCATAGCTCTCACCCCCCAGGCTAAGATGGGAGCCAGACCCCCTTTCTGGGCCCAAAGAGGTGGTGCAGGAGATCTCAGCTCTCAATTTCTTAAGGTTTGCCGATTATCAAGAAAAAGGATGGCTCATGGGAACTCAATTCCCAACATCTTGAAAAGGCCAGGGCAGGCCAAGCCAAAATCCACCTCCACGCTAAACTCAGGGCCCAGGAGCCTGGCAATAAAGATGTCTTGAAGTCTATTTCTGCAGGTGATTTCCCCAGGAGACTGGGGGGAAAGGGAAGCTGCCTTGTACCTGCAGCAAGGTAAAACTTTGCTTCTTAATAGCTGAGTGCCCCTTTCAAAGTTCCTTAGCCTCTCTGGGCCTCTTTCTATCTGTGAGGACTTCGCCACCTTGACACACTGAAGATGCTCTACGAACGGTCATTGCTGCTGCATCCACCGTCTGATCCCAGCAGAACACGATCAGGTACAGGTTAGAAGTCAAGCTGGAGATACGAGAAACTAGGAGGAAAATGCTTCCTTCATTTCAACTCCCCTGCCTCCTCCTACACCCGGCTCTCTGTTCTTCAAAGCACTCGGAGAGACCCACCTGCACCATGCCGATCTGGGAAGCGCCAAACCCTCTGCTCTCCCCTTGAGAGTTCCTGCTGCCTGCCGGCAGTACCACTTAAGGCAGAATCGTATGCTGCCTGGCGTCTCTCGATAATTACAGATTCCACGTGTGTGAGGCTTGTTTTCCCAACTCTAGCATCACACAATCTCCAAGTTTGAAGGGACCTCATCCAGCCTCCGCCTGCTAGGGATTCCCTGAGGGATGTCCCCAGCAGATGGTCAGGCAGCCGCCACCCAAATGTGCCTGGGCGGGGAGCTCCTGGCACGGAGAGGGTGCTTTTGCCCTTAGCGTCTCTGAGCCTTCTCTTCAATGTTTCCTCCCTGGCAGGGATGGGAGCTTCTCCTGGCAGCTGCCCCTCATCCTGTGTCCCTACAACTTCTCTCCCCTCTGCCTCAACCAGGGGAGTCCCTCTATATCCAGCAGCACTTGTGTCCTTGGCCTGACTGGGCTTGGGTCATGCTTGTCAGCTCATAGGGACACACTTGTGAGGGACAGGCCTCCGGGGACCCACACACCATCATTCCACGTCTCTGTGCTAAGACCAGCCTAGAAGTGTACCCTGACCCAGAGTACAATCCAAGGCTCCAGTGGGTAGATGAGGAGAAGATGATCTGATGGGAAGCCTGGAGAGAGAGGAATTGATGGTATGGTGTGGGGTACAGGGGCAGGAAATGGGACAGGGCAGGGTGGGGCAGTAATTCTTGTGCTGATATCCAGAGGGACAGGAATGAGGGAAATTTTTGTGGCTGCGCGACAGGGAACTGAGGCTGGGGGGGCACTGGAACTGATGGTGAGTGGGGAGTTTGAACTTCGTCCTCTGAGCAACCTGAAGTCACCAAGGAGGTTTGAATGGGAGAGAGAAGAGACCCGAGCTGGGGGAGAAGGGGGGGCGGGTAGGAAGGTTAGGATGTGCACAGAAGGCACTCTCAGAGACAGTGGGCACGAGGGGGGGGCAGAACCAGCTGGGATGCTTGAAGGATAAAACAGGGAAGGGTTTGGTGACTCACTCGGCACCACTTACCCGTGCAGGTGCTTAACCCTTGAAGGTGCAGTCTCAGAGCAAGACGTTAGAGCTCAGGGATTTGTCTCTATTGCTCAAGTATCTCTAAAATTCAGAGAATGAGTTCATGGGTCTCGGGTGGGATCTAAGGGCCACCCCCTTTCTCTTCTTTACTTCTCTCTTTGTAAGTGTGTCTAGTGTGGGAGCCGGGCGGGAAAGGGGAGTGTTACACTTAAACCAAGGATGGTGACCTTGGTTACTTAGCAACTTCTGAACCACCTGTATCTACCTCCCATGTGCTGGGATGACGGGCACATACCACCGTTTATGTAGCTGCTTCTGTGCTAAGCAAGCACCCAACCAGCCGAGCTACATCCCAACCCTGGTTCTGCTTTTCCCAGAAGCCCCTATGTGATGTAGATGCTGCTGGTGTAGGAGCCACATTTGAGCCGCAGAGCTGCTGAGCATGGTGGCACAGACTGTAATCCCAGCAGTCCAGAGGCCGAGGCAGGAGCATCACAAACTTGAGACTAGCCTGGGCCACATAATGAGATTCTACTAAAAATAATAATACTAAATATAATAAAACCTAAATACCGTACTTGCCTAGGAACACGGGGTCAAGATGAGCCCCTCTATTTCTAGGCACTCAATCTGGTGCTCTATCAGCCCGTAGCATCGTTTCTGTGGTCAGAATCTGTTGTCTGACCTTCGAGGGAAGCATGCTCGCGAACTAAGAGTCTCTGGAACAGGATGGTAGCAAAGGGGCCTCTGACAACCAAAAGAAGTGACCAGAGCACTTATAATGACATGAGACCAGGCCAAGCTGACAGGCCAACAGGGACCTTGTTTGCCAGGACCTGTAGAGCCAGCCAGAGAGTCTGGAATAGTCCCACAGGCTACAGACTCACTGGAGAAATACTGGGTGATTTAAACAACAAACCCTGTGATGTGCGGCAGGGACAGAGACTATCGATGGCTTCAGTTCAGGAAATATTGATGCGAAGGGAGGAGTGGGTGAAGGCCTCCAGGCAGGGAGGCTGTCAGGGAGGTGGCTTCGGTGATCTAGGGGAGCAATAATCCTGACGAGCTAGGAAGCGGCAGCCGAGAGGAAGGCGATGAACAGATCTGCTGTCCATCTGACACCAAATGACCGATCGGATGCAGAGCACGAGCAGAGGCAAGGCGTGGGTGCCCAGGTAGTGAGTGAGATTATCGTCAGCAGCTCGGGGATCTGCTGCCTGGGGGAAGGGGTGGCTTACAGCGCGGCAGGCTGGGTGTGAGGGATGTGTGTGTCGTGTATCAGGAATGTCCACGGGAAGCTGAGTACATGGGTCTGGTATTTAGGCCCTCACGTCCCATCAAATTTACAAATGAGAAAACAGCCTGGCACAGAGAAGGAAGCCATAGAAAAGCGATCGGGAGTTCTGCTCTGTGTGAACTTGGGTAACATGATTAATATCTCTGATCTTTGGACCCCATCTCTTACTTATGAGGGGGCAAGATGGGCTCTTCCTGTGCGGAGTATGGGGGCTCTAGTGTACAAGAGGCTAGCGTGTGACACTGCTGGAGTCATGGGCCAGCAGGGCCCAGGTACAAGAAGTCCTGATAGCAAGGCTCTGTCCTCTCCCATTCCACCCATGCAGGTGGAGAACATCAGCCTTCAGGAAGGGGAGACCATAACCGTGGAGGGCCTGGGGGGCCCTGATCCACTGCCCTTGGCTAACCAGTCTTTCCTGATGAGGGGCCAGGTCATCCGGAGCCCCACCCACCAAGCAGCCCTGAGGTTCCAAAGCCTTCCACTACCTGGCACTTTCCATTTCCGCTACCAAGGTAAGGCCTGAGCGACTGAGAGGGGTGCCAGTCATGACTGGCTGCTCTCCTGGGTGGCCTTGATGTCCTCACAGCCTGGGTCGCGGAGGAGCTGAAAGGACTTGACAGTGACCATCTGGAGGTCTTTAGCTAAGCAGACTGGCTTTCCTTGCCCACTTGGGACCCAGCCTATGCCCCGAGTGGCAATTGAGGGTGTCTCAGGAAAGGAGCAGGGCGTGGTAGATGGGCCACGGAATGACGGGGCAGGCTGCCTGCTGGCTGGACAGGTCTTGGCTTTGAACAGGTCATTTGGTTTCTCTGATTTTTTTTTCCTTTTATTTTTTTAGTACACTAGTACCAAAAAATTTAATTTTTAAAATTTTATGCATTTAGAACAATTATTTGTTTTGTGTGAGGGCAGCATGTGGGAACCAGAGCTCTCCTTCTACCCTGTGGGTTCCAGGGGACAGACTCAGGCCACAGGCTTGGTAGCAGGTGCCTTACATCTGGCTATCTCTCTGGTCCTCATTTTTTTTTCTTGGTTTTTGGTTTTTTGAGACAGGGTTTCTCTGTGTAGCCCTGGCTGTCCTGGAACTCACTCTGTAGACCAGGCTGGCCTCAAACTCAGAAATCTGCCTGCCTCTGCCTCCCAAGCGATGGGATTAAAGGTGTGCGCCACCACTGCCCAGTTCTGGTCCTCATTCTTAATGTTAATAAATAAGATAATTTCATGTTATATTGAGAATCAAAACTGAACCATTCATTACTGGTAAGATTTTAGAACTATTTTCTGTAAAATGTTTAGTATTTATACTGGGCATGGTGGCATACAGGGGCTGAGGGAGGTGGATCTCCATGTGTTTGAGGCGAACCCAGTCTACACAGTGAGCTCCAAGCCAGCCAGACCTCTGCAGTGAGACTCTGTCTCAAAAAAGAAAAAAAAGAAAAAAAAAGCAAGCATTTAAAAATATTTGGTCAGGAATTAATCTACTTTAATATTTCTTTCTTTTCTTCTTTTTTTGATTTTTTGAGACAGGGTTTCTCTGTGTAGCCCTGACTGTCCTGGAACTCACTCTGTAGACCAGATTGGTCTCAAACTAAGAAATTCACCTGCCTCTGCCTCCCCAGTGCTGGGATTACAGGCGTGCGCCACCACCGCCCGGCTGAATACAGAGTCAAGTCTCCACCTTTACCACAATTCTTATTCATTTTGAAAGCATTTAAAAGTACAGAAAAGTACAAAAATAAGACAGGATGCCTACATGCCGCAATTCAGAACTAGCCAGCATCCGTATCATTTGTAGTCTTTAGCACATACCTCAAAGGCATACCCTCCACACAAATACATACACACACACAGAGACACACACAGACACACACACACATGCGCATGCACACACACAGACAATACGCGCACACACAGACACACATGTATACACAGACACACACATGCACACACACAGACACATATGCACACATAGACACAGACACGCACACACATGAGATGGCCCAGGACAACTTGGCACAAAGTCTTCTTTTACCACGTAGCTTCAGGGGTTGAACTCGGGTCGTAGGGCTTGGCAGTAGACCCCTTCACGATGAGCCGTCTCACAGCCCTTATCTTGCACCGTAGCTCAGCTGACCTCAAACTCACCACAGCCCTGTGGCCTTGGCCTCCTGGGTGTGAGGATCTCGGGTCAGTCGAGCTGCCGTGCCAGCCGGAAAGGAATGTTTATCTGAAGTGCTGAAGCTACTCTCCCACTTCTCAGTCTACGCTTCCTTCTCTGCTCCACACTCCCGCCATCGCTGTCTGACGCTCCCTTTCCTACTGCAAAATAAGGCTTGGCCATCTACACTGCCAAGTTAGTTACCTTTTGAGTAAAACAAAAAGTGCTTCGCGTGACCTCCACTAAGGACCGGTATTACAGGGCTGGCGGGATGCAGGAGGAGGCAGAGCTGCAGCTTCCCCACAGCGTTCCTTCTTGCCCAGCCCTTCCCCGGGCTGGAAATCAGTTCCATCCTTTGCACAGCTTAACTTTAACTCAGATACTCCCCCCCTCCGACCAGCACGAACAGGGAAATAATTGGTAAGAACAATCAGGACATTGTCTTGGGTTGGCATGGACCACTTCTGCAGCCCTGTAGGGGGAAGACCCGATGGGGGAGCGGCCACTCTGCAGCTAGGAATGCTCTGACCCTGTCTATTCACCTTGTCAAGGCTTTGCCACCCAAACTGGGGGAGCAGCCTGGTGTGACAGCAGGGACCTTAATGGTGGGCAGAGGTTATCCAGGCCCTCAGCAGCGGTAGGTCCCCGCCCAGGCAGGGATGACCATCTGGGCGGCCCCTCCAGTCTCCCTAATGGCTCATCAATCCTCCTCAGCAGAGGCATAATTTCATGCCACAGTAACCTTTTCTCTTGCTGCAAATTCCTTTGCACAGGACTCCAGCTCCCTCTTTGTGCTGCCAGACAAAGGTGGGAGACTGCTACAGGGCCGGAGGCCTGCGCTGGGGAGCGGTCCCTGGGAGCGACTGGGAGAGCTGGCCCGCTCCTGCTCTTTGTCCCAGCTGCCCTCCCTCCTCTGCCCAGTTTTTGTCAATGATCAGCTCTTTCCTTAATGAGTGTAATTCCCCTAATTATAGACTGTAATTAGCCCTGATCCCAGAGATGGGAACAGGAGGAGCGTGTGCTCACGGGCATTTCTCGTGGGCTGGAGAAAGAGGGTGCCAGGAGAGGGAGGGAGGGCCTGGGGACCCACACCTAGGCAGGCGCTGTCCAAGCTGATGAAGGAGGTCACAGTTGTGAGCTCCCACACAGGCCTGCGGCCGGATAGATGCCTCTGGCCCAGTCCCAGTCCGGGTGGAGAGTCAGCCTGCCGGAGAGGCCCCTCCCTCCTCCATCCAAGCATTCCTGGCACTGGAGTTGGCTCCAGAAACAGCCGCCAGCAAGAAAATAACTCAACAGATTGTGGTGGTGCAGACTCCCTGGGAACGCTTGGTTGTCATGGCAATAGGAGGAAGCTCATCTTGGGAAGTGGCACTTACCCATGATGGAGTCTGGGGGTGCCTCTCAATGTTACCAGCCCCCTGCTTTCACATAATTCTAGCCCACTCCCTTCCCAGGTTGTGCTGGGATTCACAGGGAAGACGAGAGCACAGGTGCTGAGTCTGACACCTGGCCTGTGACTCCCAGGGAGACAGCCCCTCGGGCGGCTTAGGGAGAGTGAGGACGCTGGCGCTGAGCCAGCTCCAAGGCCAGCCCTGACTGTTACTCTCAGGCTTCTCTGACCCCAAAGGCCAGGATCTCATATTAACTGGGGCCAGGTAGGAAGCATCTCCTAAGCATTGCCCTCTCCACTGGCCGATCACAGCTAGCCTTTTATTGGTCAAACCCTCAAAACTCTCTTCTTGTTTTCTATTCTTTTCTTTTCTCTTCTCTTCTCTTTTCTTTCCTCTTCTTTCTTTCTTTATTTCTTTCTTTCTTTCTTTCTTTTTTTCAAGACAGGGTTTCTCTGTGTAGTCCTGGCTGTCCTGGAACTCACTCTGTAGACCAGGCTGGCCTTGAACTCAGAAATCCGCCTGCCTCTGCCTCCCAAGTGCTGGGATTACAGGCGTGCGCTGCCACCGCCCTGCTATCTTCTTGTTTTCACATAGTAACTAAGAACACGACAGGTGGGAAGGGCCTCAAAACTGAGTCACAGTCAACTCGAGCTTTGGTAGCTCATCTGCCCAAAGGCAGCCCCTTTTTCTGTTCATCTAAAGTCACAGAGGCCCAGCCAAGCCTTCTTTTCACTTTGTTCCTTGTCTGCTCCAGGCGTTCTACCTTACCTCTTAGAGCCAAGCCAGACTCCCTCTTTATAATCTATTTCTGGGGCTTAGCCTAAGGGTTGGGGTTTGCCAGGCAATTTTATGGGATTTGCTGCCCCTGTGTGGCCATACACGGTATGACAACTCCAAAAGCAACCAGAGTGCGCTAGTTTCCAATTTCCAAGAAAGTGAGTGTGACTTTCTCACACCCCTCCCACTGTCTTTAAAAGTCGTTTGCTGGGCTGGAGAGGTGGCTCTGTGGTTAAGAGCACTGTCTGCTCTTCCAGAGGTCCTGAGTTCAATTCCCAGCAACCACATGATGGCTCACAACCATCTGTAATGGGACCGACCCTATGTCCTCTTCTCATGTGTCTGAAGACAGCTACAGTGTACTTACTACTCATATATGTAGAATAAGTAATTCTTTAAAAAGAAAGTCATTTTCTAACCTACTGGCCATGTTGCCTAGTAAAGTCAGAAGCTACCTTAATAAAGTCTCACCAATGCAACTGAACATGAGCTGAACAAGGACAGCTATAGATATGAAAGTAGACAGGCAAAAGCCACTAAGAACGACCTTCTAAGGAATGCTGAGAGCCGGAGAAATAGTCTCGCCCAGAGAAGAGCACAGCAATCGGTTATCCAATAGCAAATGGTCAGCCCTGAAAACGCACATATACATAACATTATACAGACTGAGCAGGTCATGCTTAAGAATATATATGTATATGCCTATACATATATGCATGTAAAAAATTAATGAAAAAAAGAGGCCATACATTTGAAAGTGAGTAAGGAGGGGGTATGTGGGAGGGCTTGGATGGAGGAAAAGAGAGAGAGAAATGCTATCATTATATTATCATTTCAAGTACAGAAAAAAATAAGAACAAAGAGGCCTTTACGGCTGCCGTCAAGCTCGGTAAGATTTCTTGGGGGAATACTGGGGACGTCTCTGCTGTCTGATTTCAATCTCTCCTTCTGAAATTCGTGTTTGCTTCCTACAGGAGAAACAATGTCTACAAGTCATCCATAATATTGTTCTTTTAGCGATGAGGCTCAAATATAGGGGACACTGTACCACTGAGCTATTATGTCTACACCCAGACTTCTAGACGAGCTGTTGTCATCTGGGTGCCAGAGCTCTGAGGCTTCTGTCACCGTTTCGGTTTAGCTGCTTGGTTGTTTTTGATACATGGTCAAATTACACAGCCCAGGCTGACCTTGAACTCAGGACCCTCTGGCCTCAAGAGATTACAGGTACACCAACCATACCCCACAAACGTTTCTAGCCTCACTTAAGAAGTAAGGAAACAAGCCGGGCGTGGTGGCGCACACCTGTAATCCCAGCACTTGGGAGGCAGAGGCAGGCGGATTTCTGAGTTCGAGGCCAGCCTGGTCTACAGAGTGAGTTCCAAGACAGCCAGGGCTACACCAAAAAAAAAAAAAAAAAACTAAAAAGAAGTCAGGAAACAGCTTGTGTGGTGCGCCCTCAATCCCACATGGGAGGAAGAGGCAGGCGAATCTCTTGAGTTCTGAGTAGGCTGACCTGCAGAGTTCCAGGACAGCCAGAGCTATGGAGTTAGTGGCAGCACTCAGGGGTTGGGTGGTAAGTTCTCTAAACTTAGAGAAAGCTTAAGTGTTATTGGGCTGTAAGAACCTCAGTCTCCAAGCTTCCAGTTCTCTGCTGTTCTGATAACCAACTCCCACTGACCTCTAAGAGGGAACAAATGGGATGCTTCTGTGGGACTTCCAATGCTTCCTCTGAGCCCAAAGAGGCCTGGAGCAGGCTGTGCGGGCACTCCCCTCCCCTCCCCTCCCCTCCCCCTCCCCTTCCTCCCCTCTTGTCCCTCTTCCCTCTGTCTGCCTCCTCCCCTCCTACTTCCCTCTCCTCTCCCCCTCTCCCTCCCTCTCCCTGCCCCATCTCCTGTCTTCTCCCCATTTCCCTCCCCTGCCCCCTCCCTTCCTCCTCCCTTTCCCCTCCCTTCTCCTCTCCCCTGTCCTCTCCCTCTTTTCTCCCCCTCCCTCCCTTCCCCCCTTCACCATTACCGGTTCTCTCTTCACAGCCTATCTCCTGAGCTGCCACTTTCCCAGACGTCCAGCTTATGGAGATGTGACTGTCACCAGTCTCCACCCAGGAGGCAGCGCCCGCTTCCACTGCGCCACTGGCTACCAGCTAAAGGGTGCCAGGTTCCTCACCTGTCTCAATGCCACCCAGCCCTTTTGGGATTCCCAAGAGCCTGTCTGCATTGGTGAGTGGGTCCCCACAAGGAAAGCTCAAAGCCAAACAGAGGAGCACTGGGTGGTGGTGGTGGGGGTTTTCTGATCTCCATTGCTGTCTAGAACTTTCTATTATTTTCTGTAAGGAAGCCAGTGGTACTGAGCCAACCTACATTTATTACCTGCATCATAGGTTGATTTCAGAGTTGGTTTTCAATGTTGCATGGGTAACATGAATGCATGAATGTGGAGAGAAAGCAGGGCCAATCAGGGATGACTCACGCCTTGGCAGACGGCTGGCCACAGGTCCCTCAGGCACCTTCTGCAGTAGCTCTCCAGGCATTCCTTGATTGCCTGCTAAGGAATGCTCAACACTGACCCCTCTGGCCTGGTCCTGCCTTTTCTTCCTCAAGAAAGGCTGAACTGCTTGCTGGGCCTAGCAGTGAGTGTTTCTGGCCTCTTGACCACAGAATTCATAGAAGGTAAGAAGAGTCAAGCCTGGCTTATGGCCTGAGCCCCACAGTTTCAGGGAAAGGGGAAGGAAAGAGTGTAGAGATGCTGGGGAGATGGTTCTGTAGCTAAGAGTACATGCTGCTCCTGAAGAGGACCTGAAATCCATTCCCAACACGCAGCGGCACTGCATTGCTGAACTCCAGTTTGGGGATCCAATGCCCTCTTCTGGCTTCCACGAGCATTGCACTTACATGTATAAGCACACACTCATATACATGTAACTTTTTTTTTTTTTTTTTGAGACAGGGTTTTTCTGTGTAGCCCTGGTTGTCCTGGAACTCACTCTGTAGACCAGGCTGGCCTTGAACTGAGAAATCCGCCTGCCTCTGCCTCCCAAGTGCTGGGATTACAGGCGTGCACCACCACCACCCGGCTACATGTAACTTTTTAAAAAGAATTATTTTATTTATATGAGTACACTGTTGCTGCCTTTAGACACACTAGAAGAGCATCAGATCCCATTACAGATGGTTGTGGACCACATGTGGTTGCTGGGAATTGAACTCAGGACCTCTGGAAGAGCAGTCAGTGCTCTTAACCACTGAGCCATCTCCCCAGCCCTATATGTAACTTTTAAGAGAATAAAACAGAGCATAGGTCACTAATTCTAAAACAGGGAGTGAAAGGTACCAAGGAAGAGTCATAAAGTGGCTGGCGTGGTGGTCACAACAGAATCCCACCACCTGAAAGGCTAAGGCACGAAGCTGAGTTCTAGGCCAGCCTGAGCTCCATAGCTGGACCTTGCCAAAGAGTGAAGGTTGGTTGAAGTGACGGGGGTGGGGGGGGGCGGGGTGGAGCAACCGTTCATTCCCAGTTGGTGCTGAGACAGCTTCCTCGAGGAGGTGCACTGAAGGTTTGATCTTTCCATGCAGGGCACAGTCTAAGCAATGACAAAGGGGCAGGAAGGAGAGGGTGTTTAAGGCATGGGGACAGCCAGGCAGACAGACAGTGGGAAGGACCTGCACTGTCAGGCCAGGACACGAGGTGCACGGATGCTGAGGTTCTTGAGGACGGAGAGGAGGAAGTCAGAGTTGCTCCAGCAGTGGGGTCTGAAGGCCGGGAGGCCATCCTGGACAGAGGAGATGATCTGGGGCAGTGACTTCAGGAATGGAGAGGAGGGAAGTTCAGAGACACGGATGAGAGAGGCAGGCTGGGTGGACAGGGACCTGAGTTCTGGTTCCTGGAGATTAAAAGATCGGAGATGGCTACAAACCCAGAAGGCTTGTGGAGGAAGTGTAGGGTGTTGCATGACAGATAACTTTTGCTTTTTGTCCTTTTGGAAGAGAAGAGACTTTGACTTTTGAGCCTTATTTCATTTTATATTTTTCCTAGTGCTGGTCACTGAGCTAAGATAGGCTCTTCTGGGGAGGCTGGAAAGCGGCTCAGCGTAGCCAATGCTGGTGTGGGGTGGCCTCAGGGTGGCAGGCATATGGGCCAGGGAGGTCAGTTCCACCCTGAGGAGACCTGGGTTGCTTCCTACAGACATGGCCAGGAGCACTTCCAGGAGCACTTCCAGGAGCACTTCCGGGAGCACTTCCAGGAGCACTTCCAGAAATGTTAGCTCAGGGCAGCCAGGGCAGCTTGGTGGATTCTGTGTGGAGGCATGCAGAGACTGCATGATCCAGTAAGCATGCCTGAAGGTTTCAGGAAAGGAAGACTGAAAATCAATAGAGAGAATCCAGGTCATAATGGGCTTGAACTTCAGCTCAAAGGCAATAGAGAGCCACTGGGTGATTCCTTGTCAAAGACGGCATCGGTTCTATTCAAATAGGCCAGCTGCATGCTGAGACCAAATAGAAAGTTAGATTGCTCCTCCATGGAGAATGAGAGACAAGACTCATCTGGAGCCCGAGACCCAGAGTCTACTCTTTTGTCATCTGAAGTCTTTGGGGCATCGGTGTTCTGTGTGGGCGATGAGAGCAGAACTGTGTGCGTCTGAGAACAAGAGCTGCCTGGAACCCAGCCTCCTGCTTCAGCCGGCCCCACCCCCTCTATGAATTCCAGAAACCCTCACTGTTGGCAAGTGCTCAGCCTTTCTCGGGGAGGAAAAGGCAGGGCCAGGCCAGAGGGGTCAGTGTTGAGCATTCCTTAGCAGGCAATCAAGGAATGCCTGGAGAGCTACTGCAGAAGGTGCCTGAGGGACCTGTGGCCAGCCGTCTGCCAAGGCGTGAGTCATCCCTGATTGGCCCTGCTTTCTCTCCACATTCATGCATTTGTTTTGGTCATCAAAAAATGAGAACCAGCCGGGCAGTGGTGGCGTACGCCTTTAATCCCAGCACTTGGGAGGTAGAGGCAGGCAGATTTCTGAGTTCAAGGCCAGCCTGGTCTACAGAGTGAGTTCCAGGACAGCCAGGGCTACACAGAGAAACCCTGTCTCGGGGTGGGGTGGAGAGAGAGAGAGAGAGAGAGAGAGAGAGAGAGAGAGAGAGAGAGAGAGAGAACCAGCTCTAAGCCTGCCCTGAAAGACAGCCTCTGTTCCAAGGAGATCCTAGTTAAGGGACAGACCCAAACAGATAACTAACTTCCTATGTTCTGGGGATTCAGATCCAAGGTCTGTTAACATGTTAGATAACATGTTACCAAGCCAGAAAGCTAGTTTTATAGAAGCAGCAAGACAAGGCTACGTGTTTGTCATCTCAGCACTCCAGGAGCTAGCAAGAGGACTGCAAGTTCCTGTGTAGCTAGCCTGGGCTACACAGGAAGGTCGTTTCAGAAATGAAAGACCAGGTGTGGTGGCACATACATTTAAATCCAGTACCCAGGTGGCAGAAGCAGGTGGATCTTTGACTTTGAGGCTAGCCTGGTCTATACAGCAAGTTCCACATAATAAGGGCCTGTCTCAAAAACAAGAAACAAAACAAAAAAGAAAAGGAAGGAAGGAAAAAATAGAAAAAAGGCCAAGAAGCCATGTATCCAAAAGGCACATGCATATAATCTTAGTACTTGAGAGATGGAGGCAGGAGGATCGGAGTTCAGGGCATCATCCACTGAATTCAAGGCCAGCCTGGGCTCTATGGGGTTAAAAAAAAAAGAGGGAAGGGAAGGAGAAAAAAGTAAGGGAGGAAGGAAGGAAAAGAAAGAGACAAGGAAGACAAGGAAGGAGAGAGAGAGAGGGAGAGAGAGAATGGAATGACATAAAAGTATCAGCTGTGTCCAGGAAAGTCAGAGTCTAGATACTAGCGTTAGCACAACAAGGTCAGCTTGGTGAAATCAGAGCCATCAGTAGGGAGAGGAGGGGAGAGGAGGGGAGAGGAGGGGAGAGGAGGGGAGAGGAGGGGAGAGGAGGGGAGACGAGGGGAGAGGAGGGGAGGGGAGGGGAGAGGAGGGGAGAGGAGGGGAGGGGAGGGGAGAGGAGGGGAGAGGAGAGGAGAGGAGGGGAGAGGAGAGGAGAGGAGGGGAGAGGAGAGGAGAGGAGGGGAGAGGAGGGGAGAGGAGGGGAGAGGAGGGGAGAGGAGGGGAGAGGAGGGGAGAGGAGAGGAGAGGAGAGGAGAGGAGGGGAGAGGAGAGGAGAGGAGAGGAGGGGAGAGGAGGGGAGAGGAGGGGAGAGGAGGGGAGAGGAGGGGAGAGGAGGGGAGAGGAGGGGAGAGGAGGGGAGAGGAGGGGAGAGGAGGGGAGAGGAGAGGAGAGGAGAGGAGAGGAGGGGAGAGGAGAGGAGAGGAGAGGAGGGGAGAGGAGAGGAGGGGAGAGGAGGGGAGAGGAGGGGAGAGGAGGGGAGAGGAGAGGAGAGGAGGGGAGAGGAGGCTTTCCAGCAGCCACCCAGCCAGGAAGTAACAGAACTGCCTCCAGTCGAGAGAGCATCATGCGAAGCCCCGAGATGTGGATGGTCCGTGGGTGGCGGCCCGAGGGTGGGGTTCTGAAGTTTGAGTGGCTTGTTGCAGTCTAGACTGCAAGCTTAGTGTTCAGAGCCACCACAGCAAAGATGGTGTCCGGGCACAGTCCCTGTGTCCATGTAGAGGGTAGAGGGCTGGGATGAGGTCTTGGAGGCTGCTTACGAGGATGGAGACCAAGCGTGAGTCCATTGCCCCCACCCCACCCCACCCCGCAGCTGCTTGCGGTGGAGTGATTCGGAACGCCACCACCGGCCGCATTGTCTCTCCTGGCTTCCCGGGGAACTACAGCAACAACCTCACCTGCCACTGGCTGCTCGAGGCTCCTGAGAGCCAGCGGCTGCACCTGCACTTTGAAAAGGTGTCCCTGGCGGAAGATGACGACAGGTGAGGAGCTGTCCTACCTGGACGGGAGGACCTGTGGGAGGATATCAGCCACATGGCTGCCCCTCTTCTGGCCCAGGCTCATCATTCGCAATGGAAATAACGTGGAGGCCCCGCCAGTGTACGATTCCTATGAGGTGGAGTACCTGCCCATCGAGGGCCTGCTCAGCTCGGGCAGACACTTCTTCCTGGAGTTCAGCACCGACAGCAGCGGGGCAGCGGCAGGCATGGCCCTGCGCTATGAGGGTGAGCCGCTGGAACTAGCCAGGGTGCTAGGCTCTTTCCCCCACACCCGTCCCCTTCCTGACTGCATTTGGTTCCTTCCCTGCCCCTCACCCCTATCCGAGATCCCGTCCCATCCTTTTGGGAGGCCTTTGTCTGAAACACAGATTTCTTACTTTTCTTTTTTTTCTTTTTCTTTTCTTTCTTTCTTTCTTTCTTTCTTTCTTTCTTTCTTTTTTCTTTTTTTGGTTATTTTTCGAGACAGGGTTTCTCTGTGTAGCTCTGACTGTCCTGGAACTCACTCTGTAGACCAGGCTGGCCTCAAACTCAGAAACCCGCCTGCCTCTGCCTCCCAATTGCTGGAATTAAAGGCGTGCACCGCCGCCACCATCCCCGCCGCCACCACCACTTGGCTTGGACCACAGATTTCTGGACCAAGAGAATGAATTCTCCAGGTTTTAAGAAAGTTACATAGGAAGCCGGGCGTGGTGGCGCACTCCTGTAATCCCAGAACTTGGGAGGCAGAGGCAGGCGGATTTCTGAGTTCAAGGCCAGCCTGGTCTACAGAGTGAGTTCCAGGACAGCCAGGACTACACAGAGAAACCCTGTTTCAAAAAAAAAAAAAAAGTTACATAGGCCTCAACATTTGGAGAGAAAACTAGTCCCACACATAGATGTGTGGTTCATTAATTCATCAATAAAAAATATTGAGCACCTGCTGTATACTAAGCACCAAACTAGCCAACAAGAGTACAATAGTGGCGCTGGGCGTGGTGGCGCACGCCTGTAATCCCAGCACTTGGGAGGCAGAGGCAGGCGGATTTCTGAGTTCGAGGCCAGCCTGGTCTACAGAGTGAGTTCCAGGACAGCCAGGACTACACAGAGAAACCCTGTCTCAGGAAAAAAAAAAAAAAAAGAGTACAATAGTGATTCAACATAGCTTCCTGACCAAAATAGGGTTGGATGTCTGGTTCCCCTGCGTCCTGTTCCAAGCCCAAGATACACATTTTACCCTGAGAAAGACTAAGTCCCGAGAAGAGAAGTAGAATGCCTGTCCTCTGGCCTGCTTACGAGAGGCTGAGCTGGGCTGGGTCCTGTGGTTCACAGCCTTCCAGCAAGGACATTGCTATGAGCCCTTTGTCAAATACGGCAACTTCAGCAGCAGTGCACCGTCCTACCCTGTGGGTACGACTGTGGAGTTCAGCTGTGACCCTGGCTACACCCTGGAGCAGGGCTCAATCATCATCGAATGCGTCGACCTCCACGACCCCCAGTGGAATGAGACGGAGCCAGCCTGCCGAGGTCAGCAGGCACCCGTGGGTGGGTCCCTAACGGCCAGCCACAGAACCGGGCCACCGCTGAGTGGGATTGATATTTCTCCTAGAGGGAGGAGGTGGGGTCCCCCAGCAGCGGTGGGTCCTCCTGTGGGCAGGTGAAAGCCCCAGGACACTATGTCGGAGAGGATTTGCCTTCCCGGGCTCCCCTTCTTTGCAGCCGTGTGCAGCGGGGAGATCACAGACTCTGCAGGCGTGGTGCTCTCTCCAAACTGGCCGGAGCCTTATGGCCGAGGGCAGGACTGCATCTGGGGTGTGCATGTGGAGGAAGACAAGCGCATCATGCTGGACATCCGAGTGTGAGTGCCTCGGGTCAGGCAAGCCGGCTCCTGAGGCTGGGGACACCTCTAGTCCCGCCCATCTCGGCCCCTCCCCCAGCCCCTCCCGCTCGCTCTGATCCTCCTCCTCTACAGGCTGCGCATAGGCTCTGGGGATGTACTGACCTTCTACGATGGGGATGACCTGACAGCCCGGGTCCTGGGCCAATACTCAGGGCCCCGTGGCCACTTCAAGCTCTTCACCTCCATGGCTGACGTCACCATCCAGTTCCAGTCAGATCCTGGGACCTCGGCGATGGGCTACCAGCAAGGATTTGTCATCCACTTCTTTGGTGAGCGTGTGGTTTCTGACTCACTAGGATTGTGGACCCTAAATCATGAACTAGTCAAATGGTGCAGGGCAACAGGGAGTCTGGATGCCCCGTCAGACACGGGGAACCTAGGAAGATGCCATGTATCTCCAGGAGCCTTTGGTTAGAGCAAGAAAGCTCTAGGGAGGCAGCGAGAAGGACTTCCTAAAAACACCAGGGAACTACAGAAAAGTGTCAGTGCCTTCCTTTCTGCCGGTCTTGAATAGAAATGATTTCTCTCATCCTGAGGCCTGAGGAACTGGCCGAGTGCTTCTGAGAGTGGAGCCAAAGCCATGATGACAACCCTGGAACCTTGGGGCTGGGTGGGGGGCTGGGGGATTGAGAGTGAAGACTCAGGGGAAGAGCAAGGGGTGGGGCTTGAGAAGAGAGGATGAATCTCTAAGCATCTCCAGGTCAGTCTAGGTCCAAGATAATCTACCAAAGGAACCTCAGGGTTGGCTGGCACTGGCAGTCGCGTCGGTGCTGGCCAAGGGGCTGCATCTCCTGCTTCTGTGTCCAGAGGTACCCCGCAATGACACATGTCCAGAGCTCCCCGAGATCCCCAACGGCTGGAAGAACCCGTCACAGCCTGAGCTGGTGCATGGCACGGTGGTCACCTATCAGTGCTACCCTGGCTACCAGGTGGTGGGATCCAGTATTCTCATGTGCCAGTGGGACCTAAGCTGGAGTGAGGACCTGCCTTCATGCCAGAGAGGTGAGTGTGCTTGTCCCCCGCAGTTCCTGCCAGCCCACCTCCTGAGTCCTGAGAGAAAAATCTAGCACTGGTCCTGTTTCTGTTGGCATCCTTGATCTTCTAACTTGTCCCTCAGTTTCCATGTCTGTGAAATGGGATGACCCATTGTCACAGGACTTCCAGATAAGTACTGCAAGCATCTCCTGGCTGGCTGGTGACCAAGAATTAATGGCTTTGTTGACTTTAATGAAAGGAAAAAAAATACATCAGCCAGAGGGTAGACCCAGTCAGGCATGGTGTGTCACACGACTGTCATCTTAGCATTCAGGAGCTGAGGCAAGCAGTTTGAGCTCAGGCATTTGAAGATTGCCTGAGGTATAGTGTGAGACATTTATCTCCAAAAGGGGGGAACGGGATGGCCGAATGGCTAAACATGCTCATTGCTCTTGTGGAAGACTTGGGTTTGTTCCCAGGACCCACATCAGGCAGCTCACAGACTCCTGAAGACAAGTTCAACACCCTCTTCTAGCCTTAATGAGTATCTAAAATGTATGTACTACATATACCCCCTATCTCCCCCCCCCCCACACACACAGCTTTTTTTTTTTTTTCCCGAGACAGGGTTTCTCTGTGTAGTCCTGGCTGTCCTGGAACTCACTCTGTAGACCAAGCTGGCCTCGAACTCAGAAATCCGCCTGCCTCTGCCTCCCAAGTGCTGGGATTACAGGCATGCGCCACCACGCCCGGCTTCACACACAGCTTTTTTAAAAAGTGAAGAAAGCAAAAGGCCTGAGGACGTAGCTCCATGGTGGCGCACCACCTAGCATGTATGGCATCCTGAGTTCCAGCGCCGCAAAACAGAAAATGAGAGCAGAGCCCTACAGTCTGGTCTTAGCTGGCCTGTACCACTCATAAAGCCAGGGTGAACAGACCTCCGCCCCCCCCCCCCCACGCTGCCTCTCCCCCACGCCACCCTGTGCTCTCTCTGTCTCTGACAGTGTTTCTAGCCTGAAGCCCCTGTGGAGCTGAGGATTAACTTGACTTTCTGATCCTCCTGCCTCCACTTTCTTAGTGGGATTACACCCTCCTTCTGGAGTGCTGGGATATCAGCATGCGCCACCAGGCTGGGTTTATGCAGTGCTGTCCGTCAAATCCAGGGTTCCGTGCACCCTCTGGAAGCACTCCTAATAACTGAGCTGTGGCCCCAGGCACCGATCCTGCCCTGCTTCCCCTCTCCATCTGTAGTGACATCCTGCCATGACCCAGGGGATGTGGAGCACAGCCGACGCCTCGTATCCAGCCCCAAGTTCCCTGTGGGAGCGACTGTGCAGTATATCTGTGACCAGGGTTTTGTGCTGACGGGGAGTGCTATCCTCACCTGCCATGATCGCCAAGCGGGCAGCCCCAAGTGGAGTGACAGGGCCCCCAAGTGTCTCTGTGAGTGTACGGTGGGTAGGAGGGGAGCCTTTAGTAGGAGAAAAGCCTGACACCTCCACTGGCCCTGCCCGCCTTGCAGTGGAACAGTTCAAGCCGTGCCATGGCCTCAGCGCCCCTGAGAATGGTGCCCGCAGCCCTGAGAAGCGGCTCCACCCAGCGGGGGCCACCATCCACTTCTCCTGTGCCCCCGGTTATGTGCTGAAGGGCCAGGCCAGCATCAAATGTGTGCCTGGACACCCCTCACATTGGAGTGATCCCCCACCCATCTGTAGGGCTGGTAAGTGCTACCACTCCCTTAAACATGTCCCCCCTGCCCCCACTGTCACCAGCACAGTCTGGACCATAGAACTACTCCAGTAAAGCAATTCTATGTTGCGAATTAGAAGCACTTGCCCACGCCCCTTCCTGTTCCCCGTCCTTGCTAGTCTCTGATCTAACATCACCAAGACAGTGCGGGAGGAGGCTCTCCCTGGTCAGACCCTCCCGGTGGTCAGTTCACTTCTGTGCTCCTGGCATTGATGTTGGGTCCATCAGGCTCACCCACTGCCCTTGGCCCTCCCCTCTTGTTCCAGCTTCTCTGGATGGGTTCTACAACGGCCGTAGCCTGGATGGTGAGTCCCCATGCTTGAGAGCCGGATATATGGTCCCCCCACCCCCGCACCTGGTTCTTGCAGCTCCCAGGCCATGGATTCCCATGAATGCAAGTCAGAGAAAGCGCAGTTTGGGCCTGTCAGGGCATCAAGCTTCTTGCCTACCATAGGCAGCCAATGGGAGCTGGTCTCCGAATGTCTTTAAGAAGGGAGGGGACATAGGCTTCAAGAAATGGGGACATCAACTCTAATCCCACCCGCCCTTGCTTTCAGTTGCCAAGGCCCCTGCCACCCCCCGTGCTCCGGATGCCGCCCACATAGCAGCTGCCGTCTTCCTGCCATTGGTGGCCATGGTGTTGCTGGTGGGAGGAGTGTACCTCTATTTCTCCAGGCGAGTCTGGCTTTCCCTCCTGGTCTGCAGACCTAACTCACCCCGGCCTGAACTCCTGACTTGCAGGCTCTTTTGTCCCCACAGACTCCAAGGGAAAAGTCCCCTGCAACTCCCCCGAGCTCATCCTCGGCCCTATAACCGCATCACGGTAGAGTCAGCATTTGACAATCCGACTTACGAGACTGGAGTAAGTATCCATGGTGGCCTAGACACCCCTTCCGGGTCGGGTTGGTTCTTTGACCCCGGGCTGGGTGTGCCTGCCTGGGTCCTGCCAAGCCCTCCTGCTTTCCCCTTTGACGCGGGAAGGTGGACTATTCCCGCTCCACAATCTACAAGTTTCCAACTCCCCGCAGTCTCTTTCCTTTGCAGGAGACGAGAGAATATGAAGTTTCCATCTAGGTGGGAGCAGCCTGGGGATGCACATGCAGTCCCGCATCGCAGGCACCGCAGGGCTCCCAGCTCTCCGCTGTCCCTCACCTCCTGTACATACCACCTGGGAAGAGACACCACAACCCCTTCCCTGCCTGCAACGTCCTCAGTGGCCTATTTTCTTGGCACCACTGCCCGCTTTGGGCCCTTCTTTGGGGCACTGCCCCGGGCGGACACGGCTGGAACGCACTGGCAGCAGCCGGCGTTCTCTCGCTCCTCCTTTGCCCTGGGCCTCCAGCCTAGACGCTGCAGGCAGAGCGGGCACCGGTTACACAGAGCCACTCCCCAGCCCCGGCGCGCGAGGCTTCACAGCAGGGTGCCCCTCACAGGGTCAACTACCAGAGGCCAAAATTGATCGCAAATGTGACCTCTCGGTAGTCCTGGAGTGCCAACATCAGCCCCTCAGGGAGGTTTCTAGTCCCTCTCTAACAGCTCAGAATTGGACAGCTACGCCTTCTGCCCATTCCTGGGGAAGGGATGATTTAAGGAATCCTAAAAGGTTCAGGGACTCTATCCCAAGCTCAGGCTGGGCCTCACTGGGTACTTGTGCTCCACACCAAAGCAGGCCACCCTACAGCTCCTGGCATTCCTCTACCCTGAGGAGGGAGAGCCCCTCCTTGAAGTTTTTCTGGCTGTTACAAATGTCCCCTTTTCCACCAGTCCCTCCTCTAGGCACTTACCATGTTCCCCTTCCCGCCACTATGTACGGCATGCCAGGAGAGGGCAGGTACATTCCGGAGAGGAGCACATGTCCAAGGACCCAGGAATGTGGCACAGAACAGAAATCAAAAATCCCCAGGAGGACTCTCAGTCTGGACCGAAGGCCACTTTGTACATATGATGTATTATATGGGGTCTGGTCTCCAGTCAGAGAACAATCTTTTATTTCTGTTGTTTCCTTATTAAAATGGTGTTTTGGAAAAAAAAATCAAGCAGTGTGAATGGTGCTTTCTTGGAGGGAAGGGAGGTGGTAGATGACTGTGATGTGGACCTTGGCACACCAAGACCTGCTGGACGCACCAATCAACCATGCCTAGATTTTTTGTTTGTTTGTTTGTTTTTCGAGACAGGGTTTCTCTGTGTAGCCCTGGCTGTCCTGGAACTCACTCCGTAGACCAGGCTGGCCTCAAAATCGCAGATTTCAGAGTTCGAGGCCAGCCTGGTCTACGGAGTGAGTTCCAGGACAGCCAGGGCTACACAGAGAAACCCTGTCATTAAAAAAAAAAAAACCAAAAAAAAAGAAGAAGAAAGAAAGAAAGAAAGAAATGTGTATATACATATATATTCACATATGTGTGTGACAATTAATTTTAAAAGATGTCATCAATTTGAAAAGGAGCAGGAAAGAGTATATGGGGGAGTTGGAAGGAGTAAAAGGAAGGGAAATTATGTTATAATCTTAAAAAAACTAATTTAAAACAGCTCGGTGGTGGTAGCACATGCCCTTAACTTCAGCACTCAAGAGGCAGAGATAGACAGATTTCTGAGTTTGAGGCCAGCCAAGGCTATACAGAGAAACCATATCTCAAAAAAGCCATAAAATAAAAATGAAAGAAAAAAATTTAAAGATGTGACTGGCAAGAATACACTTAAATTTGCTCCTTCCCTATGTCCCTTAAAGCCTTCTGAGATGAAAGTATCTTCCCAGGAGGCAGGCAACAGAAAATTCTGACACTCGGAAGCTGTAAGACAAAATCCCTGAAAAAGAAGGCTAGCATCCACTAGCATCTTCTGCTTCTACATTTTTCTCTTCTTCTTTAGTTTTTTTGATACAGGGTTTCTCTGTGTAGTCCTGGCTATCCTGGACCTCAACTCTGTAGTCCAGGCTGGCCTCGAACTCAGAAATCCGCCTGCCTCTGCCTCCCAAGTACTGGGATTAAAGGCGCGCGCCACCACCGCCCGGTCTGCTTCTAAATTCTACTGCAGGAAGATGTGGACCAGAAATTCCTTCCTAGCCTCTATCACAAGTCAAGGGGTTCCAGTTCATTCATGGTGCAGTGCCTAGATGGACCGCAAGAGGTCGCTTCCAAAGACCTCTCCATCCCACCTGCTCTTTCTGGACGTCCCCTTTAATACCCTGAGTTGGAGCTCTCCAAGGTGGTACCAAGTCCTGCCCCGGCTGGGCTGACCTCCCCCTCAGGCTCCAAAACAAAGGTGTGTGGAGTGATCTGTTCCTCTGGCGCCTGTCAACAGAACCAGTTCTCATTCTCCTCTCTAGCCCACTGCCCGCTCCTGTTTCCAGCTGCAACGGATGTTGATCAAAGCATAGCCTTGCTCACTGGACGTGGGCCAGTGGCTTACTTCTCTGTCCAGTAATACCTCCAGGCTGACATAGCAGCACAGCTGTGTTCTGGTAGAAGGAAGGAAGCCAGGGAAAGAGGGCATATGAGGTTCAGCTTCCCAGGTTATGTAGCACGAAGGAGGCATAAAGCCTGGCTTCTTCCCTTCAAGGCACCCAGCTCAGCCCTCTCCTCTGAGAGTCCCGTCGCAGTCCTTTTCTGTAGCTGCTATCTATTGTTGGCACAGCGACGGAAGAGCAGCCAATTTGCATGGCATTCTTCACTTCCCCATGACACTATTCTTTCTAGGCACCAACATAGAGCCACCAGAGAAATACAAAGTCACACAAACAGAGACGGAGAGAGAATAGAGACAGACATACACACAGAGAGACAGAGAGCACTAAAATTTCAGAGTGCTAAAATGTGACACAAATATTTACGCTCCCTTTGACTTACAGTCCTGACTGTCGTAAACGGAGGAGCAACAGTTTCTCAGAGACAGTAAACATGGTGTAGGGGACAAAGTCTGACCTGTGAAACAAGACATGTTTTCTTTTTAGGCTTGCTATACACTCAATATGCAGCCTAAGCAAACCACTGCTCCACTCTGGGTATATGGAAATAAAGGGTTTAAATCAAATAGTCTCTAAGTCCCTCCCATTTTTACGGGGTTGAGAATAATATGTGCAGTAACATAAAAATGAGTTTAGGAGATGACAGGCGTAGTAGCACACGTTGATCCCAGAATGGGACCGGAGGTAGAGGCAGTCGGATTTCCGTGAGTTCATGACCAATCTAGTCTACATAGCAAATTCTAGGCCAGCTAGAACTGCAGAATAAAATTGCCTTAATAGAACGAACAAAAGAAAGAGCAGGACATGGTTGCATGTCACCAATATTAATTAATGCCTAGTAGGGTTCATTCATTCGCAGTTAGGCAAAGTATCTGTCCATACTGGAAAGTAATAACAAGGGACTAACAGCGCACACCCAAAAGGAAGCATGTCCCTAGGCTCAGAATGCGAGGTGAGGGGCTCAAACTACAAATCCCAGTGTGCAATACGGCAGCTCTCAAAAGTATCCTTTCCCGGCAGGCTTTTCCCCCAGTATATCCTACTGTACAGTACGGCGCCTGTACGCTGAACTACAACTCCCACAACCCACCAGATATATCGCGATTCTAATTACCAGAGTGCAATGCGTTCCCGTTCACCCTTTGAACACTGCGCGTTGCAAGATGGGGATTGAAGTCAGCTGTAGGCAGGTAGCTGGGCGTTGTCAGTATTACGGACTGTTTGGGTTTTTGACTTCCTCTGTAAGAGTAGTTCTAGGGACAGTGGTTAAGAGAGAGCAGTAACAGACACCTTGAATATCCTTAGTTCCATCGGGACCCAAGGAAGCAATGCTCGTGCTAAAATTAGGTGCCGATATTGGAAATTAATTGGAAACAGCAGCCATCTGCCACCAAAAGCGTCTTTTTTTGTCGCAATGTTTTTTTTTTTTCTTTACCAATATGGCGGCCTAGTCTAGACACATTTGACACTGGAGCCAGACTGTCCACTACACCATATATATGTGTAATGCTGCAGCCGAAAGCCTACCAGGTCCATACAACATCACATGCTCCTCCTTGGTCTTGAGTGAGGACTCCAAGGGCATGGTAGCCCAAATCTCATTACCAAAATGGCGAAAGGGGAAGCTTTTTTTGTGCAGGCCGCCAGGTACAATACGCCTGCGCGTGAGGCGGGTGTGTTAAGGGACTGGAGGGTGGCAACCCAACACGCCTGCGCGGGACCAGAGACCGTGGTCTGCACACAAACACCAATGGGTGAAGCGTCTTCAAGTTCCTGCGGCTGCGCCATGACCCCTACGCTCTTTCCCAGGCGCCTAAGCGAGGCCTCAGGTTCCGCCCTTTAATCGCAGTACGCTGGCGCACGGCAGAAAGGCGGTGCTTCTGAGCTCCAGGCGAATGCCAGCGCGGCTGCGCGCTGGGGGGTACCCCATCACCGCGGCTGCGCGGGAGCCAGGCCGCCGGCTGTCACTGCGGTTGCGCGCGGCAAGCGGCGATCCCGGGGCGCCTGCGCGGGTGGCTTTGCGGGCGCTCGCGGTAAGTTTGCGCCAAGTGCGCGGCAGCCGGGACGCAGACGGCAGCGGCGGCGAGAGGCGGAGCCCTGGGACCACCCCCCATCATCCTCCCCAGAGTCACCTCACGAACCACAACCTCACCTAACCTCTCACCCCCCCTCCGGTCCCCCAACCCCGGGATGGCAGCGCCTGCTAGCCTTCCCGGCCGGACCAGCGGTCACCAGCGCCAGCTTTAGCCTGTGGGCCTAGGCCCCGCCGAGGCCTGACCCCCGGAGCCGGGATCCACTGTGCAGCCAGCCGCCGGGCCGGGGCTGAGGGGTTGCTCCCCTCTCACGGCCCGTGGGGAGGACGCTGCCGTCCCAGGGACTGGGGGCCGGGGGGTGGGGGGGAGCCAGGGCGAGGAAGTCGGAACCTGTGTTGAGAAGAGAGAAGGGGACCGGGGGTCAGAAGTGTCCCCTTCCCCTCCTCCCCCCTCCCCCCGGGGCTGGGGGGGCCGGAGCAGAGAGCGCCCAGCCCGGGAGGTGGATGAATGTGGGAGAAAATGGAGACCAAGACGATCGTGTACGACTTGGACACGTCGGGGGGGCTGATGGAGGTAAGAGTGGCCCTCATCCTTTTCCCTCAGCGCCAGGAGGGAACCTCCGCCCCACAAAGCCGGCCCTAAGCTCGAAGCGCCAGAGGGCCGGGAGAAGGGGGGGGGGTTCTTCCTCACCCAGTCTCTTCCTCCCCTCTTTGCAATTTGGGGGACTGAGCTCAGCTTCCGAGGACGTTTGCAGCAGCTTCACCTACCCGCCGCCCTCGATTCGTTCCCTTAGGCTTCAGCCCACTCCATTTCATTGCACCGGCAGGGCTCCCCACCCCCTTCTTGTCGGCCCCTTTGTGCTTCCCCCTGCACGTCCGGGTACCAAGCTTCGGGCCTCTCCCGAGCCGGGCTTTGGAGTCCCCCACTGTCCATACAAGGAAGTGGCAAGAAGAGAACCGCGCACCCTCTCCCCATCCCCCTACCCTGATCCTCCCCATTTGGAAGGAGCTTTTCTTGTTGTGCTGCAGGAACGCAGTTAGGGTGGGCTCCCCATTATTCCGGGGACCGAGAGGTTCTGGAAGCAGCCTGGATGGGAGGAAGGACAAAAGGGGGAAGAGGGGTGGGTGACGGAGAAGCGGCACCGGTGGGACTGCGGGCTGCCCGGGAGCTCCAAATGTGCACACACGCCGTCTGTATGTGTGTGCAGCAAATCCAAGCTCTGCTGGCTCCCCCCAAGACGGACGAGGCAGAAAAGCGGAGTCGGAAGCCGGAGAAGGAGTCCCGGAGAAGCGGCAGGGCCACCAACCACGACAGCTGCGATAGCTGCAAGGAAGGTGGGGATCTCTTGTGCTGCGATCACTGCCCTGCCGCCTTCCACCTCCAGTGCTGGTAAGGGCTGGGGACCCCTTTAGAGCCCCTTGGCAGACCCTACTCGGCACATTCCTTCACCAGGCCTGTAGAAATAACGGGAGCTTGCAGCCGCTAGCCGCTAAACGACTCTAGTCGCTAGTGCGAGCGCCTCTGTGCCCCTGGTATTTGTCGGGATCGGGCCAATTTGCGGGAAGGAGCAGCAGCATGTCTTGACCCCGGGATGGGGGTTGGGAGGAGTGAGGTGAGCCCCATCTGAGATTGGTTGTAGATTGGGAGCCGGGACTGAGCGGCCGAATGCGGCGGCGGCGGCGGCGGCGGCGGCGGCGGCGGCGGGGGAGGAAGGGGAGGAGCTCCAGGTTCAGTGCCGCTTGGCGGCCGCGCGCGCCCGCCGCCCTCAGGGCTCCTGCCTGGCTGGGCTCTCCTTGGGCTTAGTGCGCGGAGCCCTCGGCCACCCAGTTCACCCTGGTCCTGACTCAGGAGAGCCGGCCCTTGCGATGGTGCTGGAAATCATGAATGGTGTCTCTCGAGTCCACTTCTCTGCCTCTGTGTTTACAATATGGCGACCTGCCTTTAAATTATATTTTTATTCTCAGCGCCATTTTGGCTGCATATATGATTTGCAAACGTCTTCAGGAGAACGGTGGAGGTAGCCCATGAGCCCTTTCTGCAGAAGCTCCTTGAGGACCAGGGCTAGGCTCTTACAGGCTTGATCCCTTTCTCTGCAGCTTGCCCCCTGTTGCCTCTCCGCTGCTGCCTCCCTCCTCCCCCTTCCCTCCTCCCTACTCTGCTGCTGCCTCTTAGGAAATCGGGCCGGGTTAGACAATTAAAATTGCCCTTGGGCGCCGATTTCTCTTCTCTGCTCTGGTTCAACGAGCCCTTCGCCTCAAAATTCTTTGCTGCTGGGGCTGGATTGTGTTTGGTGGCTCCGGAAAAGCCGTTTTAAGGAGCTGAGAGCTGGTGGGGGCTGGGTTGATCACCCGCTGGGCTGCTTGATCCTTCTCAGCCGCTCAGCCCAGAGCACGCCAAGAGTTTAAACTATCTTCTGCCAGGAGACCACCTTTCTGCCCTGCACACAAATCCGACATCTCTACTTCGAACCCAGAGAGCCTCTTGTTCTGTTCAGCAACAGTCGACCTGAGGCTAGTGCTTGGGAGAAGAGGGCTCCTGGGGTCGGGGTCGGGGTTGTTTGTCCCCATTTTGATTGGGAAGGAGGGGGTCCTGCTCTTTGTTTTGTGCCACCCTTTTTTTGGCTCCTTGTTTTAAAAAAGGTGTATAAGGGCTCTTGCCACACTTCCATCCACATTCCAAAATCTCTTGGTTTGTGTGGAGTAGTGCAGGGTTTATTAGACAGATGACTGATACTTGGTAATTAGGACTGTGGTCAGAAGTTATGTGGAACAGTCCCATTACTAACTCCAAGACACTTTTCTTATTAGGGCACACCGCCTTGGCTTGTAGTGTTCAAGGGACAAAAATTACTGTCCTGGAGGAAGCTTTGCAACTGGCCTTTTAATTTCTTTGGATGCAGTGAGCGGCCCGGCAGTGAGGGTCTGTGCATTTGCTGTTAGCCTTTACTTCCTCCAACGTGTGAGCCGCCTGGAGGAAATCTCTCTGGTCCAGTTTCCTTTGCTGTTCCTTTCTATTTGGGATGTGGGAGGGTTAAGATGGCCCAGCTTGGTCTTGAGCGCAGTCATCCTCCAGCCTCAGCCTCCAAAGTGTGCATCATTGTACCTGATTCTCCCTCTCTGTTCTTGAGCACAGGAGAGATATGTACTTGAGTCTGTGTTCTTACTTTTTTGTTGTACTTATTTGATATATTACTAGGACTTTTAAATTTCTTCTCTTTCCTTTTTCTATAATTTTTTAGACAGTTTTGCTTTGAAGCCCTGTTTGACTTGACATTTTTGTAAAGCCCAGGTTGACTTCCAACCTGTGCCAACCATTCCTGCCTGTGTCTCCTGAATGCTGGGATTGCAGGTGTGCCTCACCATGTCCAGCTATATGTATTTTTTTATTTTAAGTGTTTGCTAATATTACCTCTATGATGAAGTGGCTATTAACTAAGATTGGTAACTCCTGTTGAGTGAACATTTGATAAACTGTTATCTTTTTAGAAAAAAATCTCATTTAATAATGTTGAAATTGTTTATTAAAAGTCAGAAGCATCTTAAGAGCATGAGGAACAGAATTTGAATTTCAGTACCCACACAGCAACCTGGGGTGTTAGGGGGCAGAGGCAGGTCATTGGCAATTAACTAGCTTCTAACCTTGTTGGGAACTGTCGGGCCAGGTCATAGCTAGATGAGAAAATCCCCTGTCTGAGGAATAGGCAGAGAGTAATCCAATGCCTTCTCACTTCCCAAGCTCAGCACACATGTGGACACACACTTTAGTTTTAGATTTTAAAGTTACTTCTATTTGGGAAGGTTCCATGGAACATAGGTGGAAGTCAGAATAAGAGTTGGTTTTCTCCGCTAATGTGGCTCCTAGGGACTGGACTCGGGTGTCAGGTGTCCTGCTTGGCAGCAAGTACCTTCACCTCCTGAAATAAGTAAACCTTTATATTAAAAAACAACAATAACACACACACACACACACACACACACCAAATCGAGGCATGGAGAGTGCGCTATGTTTTTGCCTAAGGTTGGGCTTTAAATTCTAAAGCTGAACTCTTGATTTTTCTAAGATGCATGTACAGCTTGTCAAGGTGTTTTTTGTTTTGTTTTTATGGGTACACTGTAGCTGTCTTCAGACACACCAGAAGAGGGCATCAGATCCATTACAGATGGTTGTGAGCCACCACGTGGTTGCTGGGATTTGAACTCAGGACCTCTAGAAGAGCAGTCAACGCTTTTAACTGCTTTGCCATCTCTCCAGCCCCAGATTTGTTTTGTTTTGTTTTGTTTTGTTTTGTTTTGTTTTGTTTTTCGAGACAGGGTTTCTCTATGTAGCCCTTGCTGTCCTGGAACTCACTCTGTAGACCATGCTGGCCTCAAACTCAGAAATCCACCTGCCTCTGCCTCCCAAGTGCTGGGATTAAAGGCGTGCACCACCACCGCCCGGCTCCAGCCCCAGAGTTTAACTATGGTTTTTGCTTTAGCTGGAAAGAGCACAAGGGAGGGGTCTCTAGTTGTTGTCAGGACTCAGGCTTGCTCACTCTATGCCTTGACTATTTTCTGAGACCATGAGGTTAATGAGAGATCAGAGAATGGTAGTAACTGAGATAGGATTTGTTTTACTCGTCGGTTCTCCTTGAAGGTGTCAGTACTGAGTGTACCATTTAGTGAAAAGGCAGGAAGCCATCTTTTAAATGAGAATCCCCTGGGTGCTTTCATTTTATAAGTGAGGATTTTCCCCCACTTTTGTGTTTTTTAAGCCATAGTCTTCAGCAAAATTGAAATACTAATTCAGCCAGAGTTGTGAGGTCAAGCAGTTAATACGTGAGATTTTGGTTCCTGGGTGTGTCTTCAATAGTTTTCCTGTTACTGCTTCCTTGTATGGGGAAGGTTAGATGCAGCTGTGTTCCCTCCTGCTTCCCTTTAGAACCGTGCTAAGACTACATTACTTAGATAAGCGTAGTAATGACAGTGTCCCTTATGTACAAAGTGTATGAGAATGAGTGAGAGTTCAATGAGATGATTGGGTACAGATTTGCCTGCCTGTAGTCCCAGCCTTCTAAAGGATGTGGCTTGAAGAGTGAAAATTCCAAGTCTGCCTAGTCTGTGTGAGGGGGAAAAAAAAAACAACAAAAAACAAGCAAACAAAAGGTACTTTGGGTTTTTGCCAGCCTGCTTTATGGTAATCAGTATATATTAAAATGTCCCAGAAATGGTTCTTTTGGTGGGATAGTACCAGGAATTGAACCTAGTTAGGGCCTGGTTAATCTCCTGCCTCAGTTTTCCAAGTCGCCAAGATTATAAACCTGAAATACCAAGCCTAGACAGGAATGATTACTAGGCAAACCTTATCTCTTGGGCTTAAGACACAACACTAAACTAACCAATCATTACTTTACCAGAGGAAAGGACTGGTCATGTCTTGCTTTTGTCCTACCTTTCTCTCAGGGATCAATGTACTGTGGAAAATCATTCTGGTTAGGATCTTTCTGGGTTTTCTTTCGATTATGATTCCCTGCATTAGGAAATGAGTTGTGCTGTGCTTGGTATTATAATCTCAGAGTGATAACAGGAGTTACTAAGCCTGGCCCTGGAGAACTGGAAGGTTTTCAAGTGTTTCCTAGTGACCCTGACCCTGTCATCACAGTGATGTATAAGGTGAACCTTTTGAAAGTTTTCTCTAAGCCGGGTGGTGGTGGCGCATGCCCGTAATCCCAGCATTCTGGGAGGCAGAGGCAGGCGGATTTCTGAGTTCGAGGCCAGCCTGGTCTAGAGTGAGTTCCAGGACAGCCAGGGCTACACAGAGAAACCCTGTCTCGAAAAAACCAAAGCCAAAAAAAAGTTTTCTTTACATAGATTGATTTCTAGAAATCTGTTAAAAAGTAGAATAACTGGGCTTGAGAGGTGGCTCAGGAGATAGGAGTACTGGCTATTTTTCCAGAGGACTGGAGTTCAATTCCCAGCAACCACAGGGTGGCTCACAACCATCTGAAACTAGTTCCAGGGGAAAGGATGCCCTCTTCTTGCCTCTGGGCAGCAGGAACACAAGAGGTGCTTATAGGCAAAACACACATGAAATAAATTTTTACTTTATTTGTTTTACTTTTTTGAGACAGGGTTTCTCTATGCAATCTTGGCTGTTCTAGAACCCACATCTGGATTTCAGTGGCCTCAAACTCAGAGATCTGTCTGCCTCTGCCTCCCAAGTGTGGGGATTAAAGGCGTGTAACACCACTGCCAGGCTTAATTTTTTTTTTTTTTTAAGATTTATTCATTTAATATAGTAAGTACACTGTAGCTATCTTCACACACTCCAGAAGAGGGCGTCAGATCTCATTACGGATGCTTGTGAGCCACCATGCGGTTGCTGGGATTTGAACTCAGGACCTTCGGAAGAGCAGTCAGTGCTCTTAACCGCTGAGCCATCTCTCCAGCCCCTTAATTTTTAATTAAAAAAAAAAAGTAGGCAAACTGGTAGAGCTCTAGTTATTGGTGATCCATCTTTTTGTTTGAGTTGGGAAGGAGTGTTGTCGCGGATGGAGTGACTGCCACAGAGCGGCTGGTTTCTTAAAACTTTTCATGGACTTTGCTCCAGACACAGACCAAAATGGTCTGATTGAGAAGTGCATCCACCTTGGCAGATCTCAGCGTGGTCCCTTCCTGTCAGACAGATTTCTGTAGCATTTGCCTCCGTGTGTTATATTTGGAATTGTTGGCCGGCTTTCCTCTCTCTGGTGTTGGCAGCAAGATCTAAAATGAGGTTTTCGAAGAATAAGAGTGAAAAGGTCTCTGTGCTCAGGCAAAACCGAGCTCGGCTTGGAGTTTTGCGTGTTTAATTTCCAGTGAATCATAACAAAGGTTTCACACATATAACAGCATCTAGAAGTTTGCCATCTTGAAAAACTAAACTGAAAGAATTTTCTGGTTTTGTTGTTTGCCTCATTGTACTAATAGCCAACCAGTGAATTAAATACATGGAGGGTTGTTGGTTGGTTGGTTGGTTGGTTAGTTGGTTAGTTCTGGGCTTTTTGTCTTTATTTCCTTTTTTTTTTTGGTTTTTTTCAAGACAGGGTTTCTCTGTGTAGTCCTGGCTGTCCTGGAAGTCACTCTATTGACCAGGCTGGCCTCGAACTCAGAAATCCACCTGCCTCTGCCTCCCAAGTGCTGGGATTACAGGCGTGCGCCACCACCACCCGGCTCTGGTTTGTTTTTTATCTCATGAATTTGTTTTTGACACCCTAAGTAACTGAAGAACTGCAGGTGACAGTGATTTCTTTTCTTTACTCTCCTGGAAACTAAGACTATCCCACAATAAATAAACCTAAATTGGTTTTATAGTATTTTGTTTACTTATTTATTGTAATGAATTAGGATCTGCTGTTTATAGCCATTCACTTGAAAATGAAGAGTCCAAACCAGAAAAAGGGAAATGAAATGTAAATATAGAATATATCCAATTAAAAAAAAAAAAAAAACAGCTGGGCGGTGGTGGCGCACGCCTGTAATCCCTGCACTTGGGAGGCAGAGGCAGGCGGATTTCTGAGTTCAAGGCCAGACTGGTCTACAGAGTGAGTTCAAGGACAGCCCGAGTTACATAGAGAAACCCTGTCTCGGAAAACAAACAAACAAACAAACAGAAAAAGGGAAATGAAATGTAAATATAGAATATATCCAATAAAAAAAGAAAAAAATAAAAAGAAAATGGAGAGTCCAGCTTTAGCTGGGCTTCATAATGCATGCTTTCTGACTTAATGTGGGGCTTGGCTGTAAAGTCTTAGATGAGTGGTTAGTACAAAGATAAAGGATGCTCGTTATTTAAAAATACTAGAATAGGGCATGGAGGAGGGAAGATGAGATGGCTTGGCAGTTAAAACACTTGCTGTGTTAGCAAGAAGACTAAGTTCTGACCCCCATACCCACATGGCAGGTGGTTGTGGCAGGCCACCTGTAATTCCAGTCTAGGAAGGACAGACACAAGATCCTTAGAGCAAGCTGGCTAGCAAGCCAGCTTGACGGAAGACCCTGCCTCAAAGAAAAAGGCGGAGGAATCAAGGAAGATTCCTAACATCTAATTCCAGATTCCACATGCACACTCATCTGCACACACACAATTCAAGTAAGGCAGAGGCAGGAGACTCATCACAAGTTTAAGGCAAGGCTAGTCAAGGCCTATAACACACAGAGGCTAGTCAAGGCTAGTGAGACCCAGTCCCAAAATGGGGTTTGGGGGATAAAGATTAAGAACACTAGGGTTGGAGAGATGGCTCAGAGGTTGGAGCACTGACTGTACTTCCAAAATTCTTGAATTCAATCCCCAGTAACCACATGGTGGCTCACAACCATGTCTAATGGGATCTGATGCCCTCTTCTGGTGTGTCTGAAGACAGCGACAGTGTACTCAGATAAATAAAATACTTTAAAAAGAAAAAAGAAAGAACACTGGTGTACTTCCAGAGTCAGCAGTATGTAACTCCAGCCCCAGGGGATACAGGACCCTTTTCTGTGCATTAAGCATGCGCATGGTGCTCACACACACACATGTGACTAACCCAAACACATTGACTATTTTTTAATTCAAAACAAATCAGGTGTGCTTTTTTTTTTTTTTTTTTTCTTTCGAGACAGGGTTTCTCTGTGTAGCCCTGGCTGTCCTGGAACTCACTCTGTAGACCAGGCTGGCCTCGAACTCAGAAATCCGCCTGCCTCTGCCTCCCAAGTGCTGGGATTACGGGCATGCGCCACCACCGCCCGGCATAGGTGTACTTTTTAAAATAATAATTTTGGTATATTTGTGGCCCAGATGGTTTGAGTTTAAAAGGAAATAGCAGATATAATAAAAGTAGTACAGGAGATAAGTTCTCTGTGATATGACCGACTTGTGTTGCCCTCCTAGGCTGGGATCAATCCTAGGGCCTTTCCTCTAGTCAAGTACTTTATCCTAGCCCAGGTACTTGGTTTTGTTTCTTTTGTTTTTGAGACTAGGCTACTCTATATAGGCAATGCTGGCCAATAATTCAAGATTCTTTTGCCTTAATACTGACATTACCTTAGATTATGGACCATTCCTGGCTAGATGGGAGTTTTTGTGCAAATTAGTGGCACTATTATAGTTTGTGGTTTGGTTTGGTTTGGTTTGGTTTGGTTTGGTTTGGTTTGGTTTGGTTTGGTTTGGTTTGGTTTTTCTTGGTTTCTCTGTGTAGCTCTGGCTGTCCTGGAACTCACTCTGTAGACCAGGCAGGCCTTGAACTCAGAAATCTGCCCAAGTGCTGGGATTATAGGCGTGCACCACCACTGCCCGGCTTTTGTTTTGTTTTGTTCTTTTAATTTCTGAAGTTACCATACTTAATGAAAGGTGAGCCACAGTTGTGACTTCACCCGCCCCTATTGTTCCTGAAGGGTCTCACATTTATCCTTATTTCTTGTTTGTTGGACTTTTTTGAGTCAGAGAACTAGAGTTACAGACAATTGTGAGCTACCATGTGGGTATGGGAATTGAACTTGGGTCCTTTAGAAGTAGTTAGCAGCTAGTGCTCTTAACTGCCGAACCATCTCTCCAGCTGCTGCCACCACCACCATCACCACCTGCTTCTCCTCTTAATTGACTTTTTTTCCCAAAAAAAACTTTTGGCAATACTGGGAATAGAATTCAAGATCTTACATTCTACTATAGCTAACTACATCTCAGCTGTTATCGTTACTGTTACTATTAGTTATCTTTTTAAAAAGATATATTTATTTATTTCATGTATATAAATACACTGTAGCTGTCTTCAGACAGGCCAGAAGAGAGCATCAGATCCCATTACAGATGGTTGTGAGCCACAATGTGGTTGCTGGGAATTGAACTCAGAACCTCTGGAAGAGCAGTAACATGACATCCTTTTAAAATAAATGATTTACATATTTTTCTTTTGCACGTGACAAAATAATAGGAAATAGATGGTACTTGATGTGTGTTTTTGATTATGGGTGAGAGTGTTAAGATCCATATGTGAGCTTGGCTGTGTCTCTAATGCATGCCCACTTCCTTGGATGTGTGGTTAAATGGGCTTCTGACCACTCTTACAGTAATTAGTACAAGCTTCTTAAAACCAGTTTTTGCTTTGTTTTGTTTTGTTAAATTAAGGGAGGGGAGGGGTGACTTGACCTTTTGTAGAAGTTACAGTACAACCAACAGATAGGTCACAGGGATCAGGCTTGATGGCCAGAGCCTTTTGCCTACCAAGCCACTTCTCCAGCCCTATTATTCTTGCTTTAAGGTGCCAGATTTCCAAACCAACAGGAAGACACCACTGCCTCCTCCTTTGACTTAAAAGGCCCAGGAAGTACACCACAACCAGCTAACTGCATTGGCACTCACCACAGATGGCACTTATAAGAACAGTCAACATAATGCTTGCCTTCCAAGAGACAGGACAGGCCGGGTATTGTGGCGTACACCTGTAATCCCAGCACTTGGGAGGCAGAGGCAGGTGGATTTCTGAGTTTGAGGCCAGCCTGGTCTACAGAGTGAGTTCCAGTACAGCCAGGACTACACAGAGAAACCCTGTCTGGAAAAACAAAACAAAACAAAAAAGAGAGAGAGAGAGAGAGAGAGACAGGACAGGAGTACAGCTGTCACCTTGCTAGTTTCCTGAAAGAGGAGGACATTATATTCAGTACAAGTCTTAGACCAGATTTCAGAAAGGCACTTGGTATTGCTGATTGTCACTATGCCCAGGATGCATGGACAGGTCACTTGTTGACTATTTTTCCCTGATTTGTAAGCAGTTAAGAATGAGATGATGGAGCCGGGCGTGGTGGCGCACGCCTGTAATCCCAGCACTTGGGAGGCAGAGGCAGGCGGATTTCTGAGTTCGAGGCCAGCCTGGTCTACAGAGTGAGTTCTAGGACAGCCAGGACTACACAGAGAAACCCTGTCTCGAAAAACAAAAAAAAAAAAAAAACAAAAAAAAAAAAACAAAAAAAAAAAGAATGAGATGATGTCTGTGTCTTCCTGCCTGCTATTTCCAGCTATCAAAATCCCTGTCAGTGCCTGGCGGTGGTGGTGCACGCCTTTAATCCCAGCACTTGGGAGGCAGAAGCAGGTGGATTTCTGAGTTCAAGGCCAGCCTGGTCTACAGAGTGAGTTCCAGGACAGCCAGAGCTACACAGAGAAACCCTGTCTCGAAAAAAACAAACAAACAAACAACAACAACAAAAAATCCCTGTCTTTTAAAGCCTAAAGTTATTTCCAAATCTAGGTCTTAGCAAATGAGAACAAAGATGAGGTTTTAGCACATCTCTATGGTAGGAAAAGTTGAGGAATGAGATAGGAGAAATTATTTATTTTAATCCATCAGTAAAAAGGAGCTGAATTCACTTCTATGAAGAACAGTTGTTATATTCACAATAAGCAAGTTCCAAATACATCTTGTAGATTGATGCAATTTCCCGAGTAATGAAAAACTTGACCTGCTCTTAGACGTTTTCCTCCATTTGCTGTTGTACTGAGTGAACGTTGACTTCTGAGAGCCATGGCCTTTCCTCCTTGCTCCTGCATGATTTCAAGTGAGAGGCATGCAACACTCACTGGCAGGTGTAACTGTGTTTAAAAGGTGTCTAGTTATTCTTGCCCCAGCTAGCTCCCAGATGAATGAGACCGAGACTATTAGTTTTATTTAATCAAACTTTACCTCACAATACCTGGATAGTAATTGATCTATTTTTATTCTCTAAAATAATTTGGCTACCTCCCAGCCAGAATCCCTGAGATGTTTGTGTTTAGTATTGGTCTGGCTCTCTGGGCTTCGGGTGTGTCCAGTCATTGTGTCTCTCTCCCAGACCCTACCTCCTGGATGAATTACCCCTTGTCTGGTTGGCGGAAGTTCGCCTCTATTCTCTCTTCTGCCCAGCCATTGGCTAATTAGCTTTTATTGACAAGGCAGAGAATAAATGATGAGCATTGTTTAACACAAACTTGGAACAGGAGGTATTTGGAATAAACATTACAATGCCATATCCAAATTGCAACAGATAGGATGGCAGAGAAATCAGCCTTTTAATAGCACAAGAATAATCTAACACTAGTCTTTCCCTGGTGTACCCTGTGTGAGGTTCCTTTAAAACCAGCAGGAATGAGTGAGAGAAGATTCTATGGGTTTGAATTTTTGTTTTGTTTTGTTTTGGTTTTGGTTTTTTCGAGACAGGGTTTTCTCTGTATAGCCCTGGTTGTCCTGGAACTCACTCTGTAGACCAGGCTGGCCTTGAACTCAGAAATCCGCCTACCTCTGCCTCCCAGAGTGCTGGGATTGCAGGCGTGCGCCACCACCGCCCGGCTATGGGTTTGATTTTTAACCACAACCATAAGGCCTCATTTAACTCCAGGCCAGGCAGGAGAACCTCTCAAAATTACTAAAGGCTTAAGTTCTAGGTAGAATTAGCATTCCTGAATTATAGGTTTTCACTCAGTTTCGACCCACACAAAGATGTTGAATATTATTTTTCTCCTGTTTCTTTGTGAAGAACAGAGAAGCTAATAAAATACAGAGGACTTTGGGTAAGATGGGATGAGGTCCTGTGTTACATATATAATCAGGTAACGGGCACCCACCCGCCCTTGCTTTCCACTATTCATTAGCTCCTATCATACGCCAGGAGCTTTTAAATTCCTACTACTCCGAATTCTGCTGATCCCCATTAGCAGGAAACTTAATGGTAAACTTTTCAATAGAAAATAATCAGTTGCTGGTTTATGAAAAGTTTACTCCACAACCTCACTAAATGTGTCTGGAAGAGGCTGATTGCATATGCTTTTTTTTTTTTTTTTTTTCTTTTTGGTTTTTCGAGACAGGGTTTCTCTGTGTAGTCCTGGCTGTCCTGGAACTCACTCTGTAGACCAGGCTGGCCTCGAACTCAGAAATCCGCCTGCCTCTGCCTCCCAAGTGCTGGGATTACAGGCGTGCGCCACCACCGCCCGGCTGCATATGCTTTTCTTTGATCGTGTTTGCTTTTTTTTGAAAGCGCATCATCCTCTTAAATGACTGTAGGGAGAATTCTGTCACTGGTTTAAATTTTGGGATGTTTGCTTTGCCTGGTCGTTTGTGATTGCTCAGTCCTTCCTCTGAGGCTCTCCTAGTTTCACCTGCATAGCTGTTCTTTACCTACTGATTGAAGAAAATGGCTCACTGCTCCATCAGACAGTCGTATGCTAGAAAAGTATATGCAGTTTAGGGTATATAACTTATTTTAGCATATAGCAAGTTTATATGTTTGCTATATTACTTAAATTTGTATATGCACAAATTGCCCAAAAGTGGGCCAGAGGGAAAAACCATGGCTCTATCTCTGAGAATGCGTTGAACTTCTAATTAGGTCACTGGAGGTATAACTGGAAAGGGTTTGGAGGCCCGAGTCAGCACTTAGCTGAGGCATCAAACCCTGACAGCACAGCCTGACAGCATGCCCAGAGTCACTTCAGTCCTAAAGGATGGAGAGCTTTGAGATTTAGTAGAATTGGGGGATAGGGAGAAGCTGGAAGTAAAGGAGGAGGGAATGAGCCTGACTCTATAGGGCCTTCCTCCTTTGCCAGAGGATGGTGAATGAAGCAGAAATCTCGTTAATAATAAGTAGAAACTTATCTGCCTAAATTAAGGTTGTTGTTCTTTTTGTTTGTTTGTTTTGTTTTTTTGAAATAGGGTTTCTCTGTGTAGCCCAGGCTGGCCTCAAACTCAGAAATCCACCTGCCTCTGTCTCCCAAGTGCTGGGATTAAAAGCATGTGCCACCACCGCTCGGCATTGTTGTTGTTGTTCTTATTACAGTGTGTGTGTGTGTGTGTGTGTGTGTGTGTGTGTGTGTATGCATACATGCCAAGTTGCCAAGACAGGAAAACTGCCACAAGATTGGGACCAGCCAGGACTATATGTATAGTGAGACCTTATAGCGGGGGTGGAGGGGTGGGAGAGGAAAGGAAAAACCCTTTTTTTTTTTTTTTTGAGACAGGGTTTCTCTGTGTAGTCCTGGCTGTCCTGGAACTCACTTTGTAGACCAGGCTGTCCTGGAACTCAGAAATCCACCTGCCTCTGCCTCTCAAGTGCTGGGATTACAGGCGTGCGCCACCATGCCCAGCTTAAACACATTGTTTTTTATTTGTAACTTTCTAGGCCTTGGTAGAATTTTACATCCGGTATTAATATCTGGCTCAGATTGCTTATTACAGTTGTTTCTGTAATAAGAGTATATGATGGGGGAGTGGGGAACCAGAAAAAGGGAAATGAATTATAAATATAGAACATATCCAATTAAAAAAAAAAGTATGTGATGGCTTATAACAATTATCTAGTACTTAGGAAGCTGAGGTGAGAGGATTGCCACAAGTTCAAGGCCAGCCTCAGCCACAGTGAGACTCTGTCTCAAACAAAATAAAACAAAAAATTTGACACAACAGTACTTGGTTTTAGTTTTCCATACCTCTGTGACACTTATGGAATATTATGGTTGTTCTTCCAGACAATAAAATGTTCTCCAGGAGTATCAGAAAACTACTGTTAAGGCCAGAATGTTGACCCTTTCCCAAAATTAGAATGTATTATCTACCAGGAGATGAAGGGTAGAGTCCCCTTTACCAGTGCTGCTGCCAACCCATCTATTTCAAAGAACTAAGAATTGCCACACTAGCCATGCTGGTAATTGACTGAGCCTGTGGTACTGAACCCATCCTGTAGCAAAGACAGTAGAGACAAACACCTCCACGCCTAGTGCTCCCCTGCCTCCCCCCTTCCTCTAGTGTTCCCCTGCCTCCTCCCTTCCTGCACTAATTCATAGTTTCCAGGTGCCCTCTGCTAGGAGGATGCCAGCTCTGCACAGAAGACAATAAAACTTGGGGGCACAGTTAGCTGCTTGGAAGGATGGCGTGCCTGTGGAAGTGACGCAGCTCGCTGACATTCTCAATGGGGCGTTTGTAGTTGCCTGGCACTTGATGGTTTCCTTGTTAACACTGTCACTGGGGCTTTGCATTTATACTTTTATGTACTTTGTGGCCTTCACTGTATTTGCGTGAGTGGTTAGGCTAAAGTAAAGAATCATTATTCTGGCACCCTATGGCACTTTTCTTTCTGTATCCTTCGAGGTAGCCATTTTCTTTGCCTTGGAAGTGCAGGCCGTATTTGAAGATAAAAGCCATTGCCCACACAGGTGTCCAGAAGAAGCTTGCTGGTTTCCCTGATACTTAAATTTCTTTAAATTTTGTTCCCTTAAAGTATGTAATATTACATCTTGATATGTCTTTACACATTTTTTGTTTTGTTTAATATTTTTTAAGATAGCTGGGCAGTGGTGGTGCACGTTTTTAATCCCAGCACTGAAGAGGCAGAAGCAGGTGGATCTCTGAGTTAGAGACCAGTCTAGTCTACAGAGTGAGTTCCAGGACAGCCAGGGCTACACAGACCCTGTGTCGAAAAACATGTTTATGTATATGCTTTTTTGTATGTATTTATACTTATTATAAGAATACTTATATGTAATATGTACATTCCTGAAGAAGGACTATCATGAGTTCAAGAACAGTGTCAGGCCTGAACGCATAGCTCAGTAGTAGAACACTTGCACAGCATTCCTGAGGCTGCTAGTTTTAGTCCCTAGTATCACTCAAAGAGCGATGGGAATGTGAAATGAGAATGAACAGCCCTGGGCTACATTAATGAAATAGTGTCTCAAAAGAATTTTCATTTCTTACACAAGATACAGTCTCATGTAAGCCATCAGGGTCTAGAACTCATTCTATAACCAAGGGTAATCCTGAAATCCTTATCTTCCTGCTTATGCCTCCCAAGTGTCAGGATAGTAGGCATGCATCACCGTGTTTGCTTTAATTCTTTAAAAAAAAAATTTAGCTGGCTTGAAAGGCACAGGCAGGCAGATCTCCTGAGTTCAAAGGCAGCCTGGGCTACACAGAAACCCTATCTCAAAAAATGAAACAGCAAAATTAGGTGGGTACAGTCATACACACCTTTAATCCTAGTTCTCAGGATATAGAGGCAGGTGGACCTCTGTGAGTTGAAAGGTAGCCAGGCCTTCGTAGTAAGACCCTGTCTCAGAAAAACAGTATTAGTAATTGTGTGGTATATGTGTGCACATTCCATGTCACATTCATGGAAAATAGAGGACAACTCTGAAGAGCTGGTTTCTATCCTTCCATCATGAGTGCTGAGAATGGAACTTGGATTGCCAGTATTGTTTTTCAAATGCTTTTACTCTGAGCCATCTCACAGGCTCAGATATGTATGTGTGTGTGTGTGTGTGTGTGTGTGTGTGTGTTAGTTTTGTTTTTAATTAAACTTTACCCACTGCCTCTTAGTTCTTCCAGGACATGCGTGGCTTCAGTTTATTAAAAAGCATGTTTTCTTTTCCTTTTTTAAAGATGAAAAAAAAAGTTTACGTTTATTTGTGTATATGAGTGTTTTGCCTGTGTGTATGTATATGTGCCACAAATATATATGCTTGATGCCTGTGGGGACAAGAAGGGGTCAGATCCCCTGGAACAGAGTTATAGAGAGTTGTAAGCCACCTTGTAGGTGTTGGAAACCAAACCTGGGTCCTCTACAGAGGCAGTAAGTACTCTTAATCTCCGAGCTATCTTTCTGGGTTCAAAAGACTTATTTTTTTTGAGAAATCTAGAGGTCCTCATATAGATGATGCTGGCTGCTGTGCGGCTGAACTAGATTGTCGTCTTGTCAGAAATCACTGTACCCGCTTTTTGGGTACATGCCAATTTTTGAGCTAGCCTAAGGCAGCAGATTTGGTCTGAAAGAGTAAACCTGTTGTAAGCATGCATGTCCTTCCTGCTGGTCTTCATGTTGCTGCTAACTGTAATGAGGGATTGTAGTTTGTGGCAGACCTCAGATGGAGAGGGGAGACACTCTCGAACTATGAAGTTAAAACCTAAACTGCGCAGTGCTGTTACTTGCCTGGCGAGTACCTTGTCGCACACCAAAACAAGGCGGGATGTGCATGCACCGTGGGGAGCCCTCAGAATCTCTTCTGGGTCTGCTACTTCATTTCAACTGAAATTGTTATAAATGGCTTAGGGAGCTTGAATCTTGGAGATTGATCGTTTCTGACAGAAGAGACCCTTCCAGCTCATGCGGCCGACCTAGTGTATGAGCTCAGGAGAGGCTCTTGGTCTGTCGTGTATAATATTTGTATAGTTAGTGTCTCTGTTACGTATTTGTCTTAAATTGAATAATTTATCAATCTACAGAGGAAATGGGATGTTTTTCTTGAATATTTTCATCCATTTTTTTCTTTTGTTCTATGATGTATGTCAGTACCTTTGGTTTAGTGAGATTTTTCATTGTTTTTCAGGCTGCCATTGACTCTAGTTTATGTCATTGTCACTTAGATGGATGGATAGTTGCAAGCCACACATCAGTGATCTTATTTTTCCTTTTTTTGGGTCCTTAATGCCTAGATCTAAACACCAGTTTTTAAAAATCTGCCTGTTGTAATACAAAGAAAGGATCTCTGAGGTAGAAGCCGTCTTTCTGCTTCACTGTCTCCCTCTTTCTCTCCTCCCTTTGTTCTTATATTCCCCCTCCCCCTCCCCTTCCAGTTCCATATTGAAAACCTGCTTGTGCTGGGTGGGCAATTAGTGTAGTGCTATGGAGCAACAGGTCCCACAGTGGGGACTAGTCTGAAGTAATGTTAATGTCGTGCAGGTTCACATATGTTAATAGGTCAGGGAAATGCATGCAGTTAGACTCAGATCAATGACACTGGCATAGGATTTGAAATAGATGCTCTTAATTAGAGAGCCAAAAACCATGACAGCTACTAACATCTTCCATTTGTGGCGGTGAGCTATAGCCTCATTAGAGAAGGAAAGGCATTCTAAATTAAAACTGGGCTCCCTTCCTTGGCTGTGAGTTGGATCGTCTGGAAATGGACTTTGAATCTTATAGAAATCTGCTAGGATAGGCATTGCAGTGACCCAGTGAGGAAAGGCTGTAGTTCTCTGTTTGGCTCCAGACATTCTCATCAGTAGTGGAGATGGATGGGCTGTTTGAATTTGCTTGTGGGAGTCACAGCAGAGGTTGGCTTTAAGAAGTATTGTTTTAGCTAGGTGTCAGGGCGCATGTCTTTAGAGTACCTGGTAGGCAGAGATAAGTAGAGAGATGGCTCAGAGGTTAAGAGCACTGTCTGCTCTTCCAGGGGTCCTGAGTTCAATTCCCAGCAACCACATGGTAGCTCATAACATATCTATCTATCTATCTATCTATCTATCTATCTATCTATCTATCTATCTATGAGATCAGGTACCCTCTTCATACATGCAGGCAGAACACTGTATACATAAGTAAATTTTTTTAAACTATTTATTTTTTTATGAGTACACTGTAGTTATCTTCAGATTCACCAGAAGGGGGCATCATACCCCATTACAACTGGTTGTGAGCCACCATGTAGTTGCTGGGAATTGAATTCAGAACCTCTGGAAGAGCAGCCAGTGAGTGCTTTTAACCAATGAGCCATCTTTCCAGGCCCCTAAATAAATCTTTTTTTTTTTTTTTTCTTTCTTTTTTTAAAAAGAACATCTGGAGCTGAGTGTGGTAGTTTACACCTTTAACTCAGGCAGGTCAGACTCAAGTCATCTCATGCCCCTGGTTATTGGGATCTTGTGGGGAGGGGGTTGAGACAGAGCCTCACTGTGTTTGATATCAAACTCACAATGATCATTCTGCCCCTAAATGTTGGGATTACAGGTGTGAGCCACCATGCCTGGCTTTGAAGGTCTTTTTAATCAGAAGATATGATGAGAATAGAGGAGGGGCCTTTTTGAAATAGCCTAGGCTCTCCTCAGACTTGTTATGCTCCCACTCAGTTTTTAAGTATTGGTATTATGGGCATATGCCAACTCTGGAATTGTTTTAGATCATTCTTCCAGCAATGTTGAGAATCAGCTGAATCACAAAGGATGACCAACAAATCATTGACATCTTGGTGGAAAATCTAAGTCTATACCACCATGTCTTGTTCTCTACCTTCTGTGTTTGATACAGCTTATCTTAGTTCGGTGCCAGCAGACTGATGGAAAGGATGATGGAAACAGGAGTGCCAGGCTTCAGGGTTAATGACATGTTAGGACAGCTGCTAGAGCATCGCAAAGTCAGCAGGCCTTCACAAGGATGCATGCTTGTCTTGTTACGTAGATACTGTCTGTTTAGGGAAGAATTTACAGGTGATGTTTATCTGTGGTCCCAACAGGCCACCTTGTTACTAGTTTCTATTTGGAATGCCTCTACAGAGATTCCACTAAGCAAGCAGGAAGGAAGGAACAGTGAGCTATGAAGGAACGGTGAGCGTCTGACATGTATTCCATGTCCAGGGAAACATGGCAAGGCTAGAATGTAGAATGCAGAAGTTTACCAGGCCAAATGCTCTCTCTCTCTCTCTCTCTCTCTCTCTCTCTTTCTCCCTCTTTCTCCTATTTTCTTAGCATGCTAAATAGGTGATTCCTAAGAACCAAAAGCAGGAATTTCCTGAATGTGAACATGATGGTTTTCAAACTTTGGTGTTCAGCAGAATCACCTCAATGGCATGCCTTTTACACAGATTACTAAATCCTAGAGGCTGCTTTTTTCCTCTTTTTCTTTCTGGGAAAATAAAGAACACCAGGATTGAACTTGTTATATAGCCAAGGAGGACCTTGAACACTTGATCTTCCAGCCTCCACCTCACAAGTCCTGTGTTGTGCACCCCACACCTGATACATGTGTGCTAGACCAGTACTTTTATCAACTTTACCAATATAAATTCTATTAACTCTATCAATATTCCTAGTCTAGAATTTACATTTCTTCTTCTTTTCTCCTCCTTTTCTCCTTTCCTCCTCCTCCTCCTCCTCCTCCTCCTCCTCCTCCTCCTCCTTCTTCTTCTGGTGGAGGAAAGGCTTTATTTCAGCCATTGTCTCTGATGGCTGTGACAGTGCTGTAATGTGCAGAAAGCCTAAGGGCATTAAACTTGAGGCTGCCACCTCACTGACTAGACAGCCATCCCGATTTTTTTTTTCTATATTCTTTGTTTACATTCCAAAGGCTTTCCCCTTTCCCAGTTCCCCCCTTAGAATTTACATTTCTTTTGGTTTTTTGAGACAGGGTTTCTCTGTGTAGTTCTGGCTATCCTGGAACTCACTCTGTAGACCAGGCTGGCCTCGAACTCAGAAATCTGCCAGCCTCTGCCTCCCAAGTACTGGGATTAAAGGCATGTGCCACCACTGCCCAGCATAAATTGATGAAATCTTAATGTAACTTTAATGGAAATCAATGACCTGAAGGATCTGTGATGTCCAGCCCTACAAAGCTTGAGTTTTGGGTTTCGTTTGTTTGTTTGGACTGGGTTTGACTATATTTTGAACTAGAGTTTCACGCTGCCTAGGCTACCATGTAATTTACTGTGTAGCCCAAGCTGGCATCAAATTCAAAATCTTCATGCCTTCGCCTCCCAAATTTTGGAGTTTTAGGCGTATGCTGTCATGTTTAATCTAGGTCTGTTTTAAATGCAGTCTTCATTTATTAAAAATGCAAAGAGATAAGCTTGAAATTCAGGATGGCTTGAAGTTGAGAGTGCATGCTGCTCCTTCAGAGGACCTGAGTTTGGTTCCCAGGATTTATATTAGGTGGCTCACAACTGCCTCTAACTGTAGCTCCAGGGGATCTGACACCCTCTTCTGGAGTCAGAAGGCACTTGCACTACATGCACATACCCACATATAAGAAAAAGGAACTAAACTATTTAGGAGGAAACATAAGATTTATGAGTAGTGTAGAAAGAGGTGGTGGAAAAGCTATATCCACTAATCATTAATATATAACAAACTACCAAAACTTAGTGGCTCAAAACAGAAAGTAGTTATCCAAAATTCTGAAGCTTGAACTGGGCTCAGTTGGCTGGTTTTCTGTTGCATGTGTAGTAGGCCAGGACACAGTTATTTAGAGGCTCATCTGATCTGGTATGTCCAAGATGATTCATAGCAGTAGTTGGTACAACCAGTTGGAATTCAGCTGAAGCTGTTGGTTGAAGCACCTCAGACCTCCTCAGTGTGGCTTTCTTATGACAGCAGAGCCCTGAGACAGAATATTCCAAACATTTAAGATTGGAATCTACAGGTTGCTTAAGGCTCAGGCTTGAAAGTTAGAGCGTGTCTGTCATGTCTGTTACATACCGTTTGTCAAAGCAAGTCACAAGACAAGCCTAATCCAAGAGGAGGCAAAGGACTGTTTGTGGATGGAAGACAAAACAAAGACATTAAGCTCGCTCCAGGCTGACTAGAGTATGCTTAACTAGGGGGCCTGGGTACCTGGAGGTTGGAATGGACTGTGTGACAAAGTTCTAAAGCACAGGGAGAAGAGGCTCGGTTTAGACTGAGACTTAAAACCATGGAGGACTTCTTGGTGAGGCATATATATAGACTTTGGAAAGACTCTACTGGCTCTCAACTAGTGTTTTATGCCGTTTTCTGTAAGCCCAGCGTCAATAGCTGTATCTGGCTTCTCTTCTTAAGATGTGGAAGGAATTTTCGCCCTTGAGGTGATTATAAAGGTTGTTGAATAGGCATTTTGAAGGGCATGAGAACTCTAGCAACACTCCAGAACTGGCCACAGTCGTAGGTTAGGGACGTGCAGCTTGTGCCAGATCTATTTTCAGCTGCATGCAAGGGTTAGATTAGTTACTTAGTCTTGCCCTGTCTTTTCCCCACAGTAACCCTCCACTGAGTGAAGAGATGTTGCCTCCTGGGGAGTGGATGTGTCACCGGTGTACTGTCCGCCGAAAGGTAACGCTGCTGCTTTCTGAAGGCGTCACAAAGAGTGCCAGAGCTAGACCACTGGCGCTCCAGAGTTAAGGTGGCTTGGTCCTGGGGCATCCTCATCCTTTCTTGTCTCTTTAGACACTGGAGTCACCACACTTGGTCCATGTTGACTATAAGGCCTAAAACTCCAGACGTGGGATGTGAAAGAGGGCAGAGGGTTTGTTAACCCACCGAGCCATGTTTAGTCACTAGTGACAGGCAGTCTGATCTTACTGCCCTCTTAGGAAATAGCCTGAATGTGGTGTCCTTACCTGTGGCTCCGAAAGAGAAGGCTGCTGCTTGCTCAGTTCCTGGGCCTCCAGAGGCTTGGTCAGTTGTATTAGAGGAGTGGGTTTGGAGCCCCTCTGCCCTGATGCTCTGTTTCTCTTTGTTCCCTTCGCTCTGTTAGCTCAGTACTAACCAAATTATAAAGTATGTGCATGGCTCATTTTCTACTTTGAAGTTTTTTATGGAGAGCAAGAACTAAACTTCACTTTATCACCAAAGGAAGTAGGAGCCAGGTGTGGTGGCACATGCCTTTAGTCCCAGCACCCAGGAGACCAGCCTGGGCTATACAGAGAAACCCTGTGGGGGGAGACGTGGGAGGAGTAGGTGTGTATCCACCAGATTATATTGATCTCATCTTCACATTAAGGGCTATGGATTAGAATTTGTCTGTAGGCTAGACTACACTGTTATCTTCCCACACCAATTGTATAGCCAGAATTTTCTTTTCTTGTGTCATCACTGCTGTTTTCTTGGTCCCAATATGATGTCACAATCAGTGATGACACCCTCAATTGTAGAAACAGAATGAGCTGATTCAGAGTTTGGGACTTATATGTATATATATAACTGTTTTCAGCCTTTAAAAAGAAGGTTAAGGTGAACGCTGGGTGGTGGTGGCTGCGGTGGCGGCAGTGCACGCCTTTAATCCCAGCACTTGGGAGGCAGAGGCAGGCGGATTTCTGAGTTCGAGGCCAGCCTGGTCTACAGAGTGAGTTCCAGGACAGCCAGGGCTACACAGAGAAACCCAGTCTCAACCCCCCCCCACACACACACACACAAAGAAGGCAAACAAACAGGCCTTAGTTTCCATTGTATATACAATGGTTCCCATTAGAAAACAAGCCAGAGCCAAGTTACCCACTGACCAGAGCTGTATGTAGTTTGATTTCACCTGAGGTCCAAAAACCAGGCTATCTGTCAGGCTGCCTAGCCTTCAAAACCCTTTTCTGTGAGTCTCCATAGAGTAACCTAACTGACTGTGCAAAGAAGCTAGACTCCAGCAGGTTGGGATTAGCCAAGGAAGAGAGGTGAAAACTTACTGGTACCTGTCAGGTGTTCTACTGTTACTCCACTTAATCCATGCAGCTAAGAGTGCTGGTAGATCTTAATTATGGAGAGGAAGAAACTGAACTACAAAATATAGTATATTTTCCTAAAAACCCAATGGAATGGACAGAGCTGAGATTGGAACCAAATTTTATCTCGCTCTTAAGCTCTCAAGTTCTTTGGAAATTGTGGCTTGGCATATGTGTTTTTCTAGCACAGGTCACTTCTCCTGCGGTGCTGCTATAGCTCACTCTGACATAGACCTCCCTGCCCAATGGTTCCAGATCTGCCTTTTCCACTATCAGCAACAGCACCGCCACTCCCCTTGGCCTCTAGTATTTACAATAAAATGGATTGAAATACACATCCTTTGGGCTTCGTGAACTGATGATCAGTCCATGCCTCTTGTACATGAAGTCCTCTTTATTGCCACCATATCCCTAAGAGGAGAAAGATTTTAGTGTTTTCACTGATGGAGAAGTTTCTGAATTGCCCAGAGCCACACTAACTGGGTATTCGCATGATGACACCTGCTTGATTTTAGAGTCTTGGAGGAAAATGTATTGTCAGTTATCCAGTCCTACTCAACACACTGAAGAACTCACTGAAGTTGTCGTCCATGGCTGCCATGCTTCTTTGTTGGCTCGATCCATGTGGCTCCCTTTCGTGCCAACCCCTCTGAGAAGTGAGCTCCAGCCTGCTCAACCTTTGCAGACTTTCTTCATTTGAGCTGTTTTATAAACCTTTCAGTATCATCATGCTCTAAGCAAGAGACAGTGGCCTTAATTTGCATTATGATGCTGTGACCTTAATCTCACTAAATTTGTGCTTACTGTGTTTAGTTTTTAGCTGCTTGCCCTGTGCTTTAATATTTATAGAAATGTTAAGTATTATATGATGAATTGCAATCTTTTTTCAAACATTCCATGCCATTTTTGGTGATTTCATTGCTGCCATGTTTTCTCATTTTAGTTTACTTATAGCTGGAGAGATGGCTTAGCAGTTAGGACCACTGGCCGTTCTTCCAGAGGACCTAGATTCAATTCCCAGCACCCAAATGGCAGTTCACAACTGCCTACAACTCCAGTTTCAGGGGATCTGAGGCCCTCTTCTGGCATTTGTGGGTATTAGGCACACACAGTACAAGGGAAAACACCAATACACACAAAATAAAATTTCAATTTTAATAACTGTCATGTGTAGGGGACTTTAATTTTCATAAGTGATCTAGAATAACATTGTATACCCATCTCTATTTTGTTCTTTTCATGATGGCCCACCTATTCATTTGCACAGAAACGAGAGCAGAAAAAGGAGCTGGGCCACGTCAATGGACTGGTGGACAAGTCTAGCAAACGGACAACATCCCCCAGCAGCGACACTGACTTGTTGGACAGGCCAGCTAGCAAAACTGAACTCAAGGCCATTGCCCATGCCCGGATCCTGGAAAGGAGAGCCAGCCGGCCTGGCACCCCCACATCCAATGCCAGCACAGAGACCCCCACCTCTGAGCATAATGACGTCGATGAGGACATCATTGATGTGGACGAGGAGCCAGTAGCAGCAGAGCCGGACTATGTGCAGCCCCAGCTGCGGCGGCCTTTTGAGCTGCTGATTGCTGCTGCCATGGAGCGGAACCCTACCCAATTTCAGTTGCCCAATGAACTGACTTGTACCACTGCACTACCAGGTTAGCAACGACATCATCATTCCCCTCTCTTACCCTGGCTTCTACTACTACCTATAGCCAGTTTTTTGTTCCTGTTCCTGTTCCTAGTTTTGCTTGGAGAAAGCTTCAAAGGTTGTAATTGTTATAGTAATTACTCTGTTTTCTGAGTCTTCTATCTCCTATCTTATTATTCCCCTGCATCTTTTATTTCTTTTTAAAATTTATAAAAAATATCACATACCACTAATCTTAGCACTCGTGAGGATAAGGCAAGGGGATCCTAAGTTCAAGGCCAGCCTGAGCTGCATATGGAATCTGTCTCAAAAACATAGGAGGGCTTGAAAAGGTGGCTTAGTCCTTAAGAGCACTGACCGCTCCTGCAGAGAGGACTGAGGTTTGGTTCCCAGACTTTGCATAGTGATTCACAACCATCAGTAACTCCAGTTTCAAGGGATCTGATGCCATCTTCTGGCCTTTATAGACACTAGGCATGCACATGACATGGTACACATGTGTACTTGCTGGCAAGAACTCATATGCATAAAAGAATAAAAAAATTAAATAGGGGCTAGAGAGATGGCTCAGCAGTTAAGGGTTGTTCCTGGACTTCCAGAGGACCTGAATTCCATTCCCAGCACCCATATCAGGCAGCTCACAGCTGTCTTTAGATCCAGCTTCTGGTATCCTAGCTTATGCAGGCACCTACACTCACATGCATAAACCCACAATCCACATGAAGATACATATTTGCACATAATTACATTTTTTAGTTCTTAAATAAATAAATGAAACAAAGTTTAAGGATGTAGTTGGGTGACAGAGCATCTCCCTACCATGCCCAAGGTTTCTAGCATCTCCTGCCCTTTGCAGATAACCACTAACTGTGTGTCTTGAGAGAGAGTGTGTATAAGCAAGTATCTATATATGCTTGTATTCTCTTCTTAAATAACATACCAACAAACTGTTCTAACATTTGGTTTTTTATCCTTATGATGCAGTCCAGTGGTTTTAACATTAATTTAGCATTCATAAGGTTTTTGTTGTAGCACCATAATAATCCATTGTATAAATGTACTATAGATGACTTAAACAATTTTCATTGTCATTTAAATTGATCCTCATATTTTCTCATTTATTTATGTGTATGGGTATTTTGCCTGCAAGTATGTCTTGTGCACCATGTGTGTGCCTAGTGCCTACAGAAGCCAAAAGAAGGTATCAGAGCCCCTGGAACTGGAGTCACAGATGTTTGTGAATCACCATGTTAGTGCTGGGAATTGAACTTGGGTCCTTGGGATAAAAGCAGCCAGTCCGTTAAACCTTTGAGCTATCTCTCTAGCCCTCCTAATTTTTGCTACAAAGGTCGTGTTTCAGCAAATAGCTGTAAACATTTAAGATATGATCTATAGGGCTGATATGTAGGGTAAATTCCTAATATTGGAATTGCTAGGTCACAGTTTGCAGTGAGAGGTTTGATAGCTATTATCATATTGTCACTTTTTAAAAAATCAGGTCTAAGCCGGGCGTTGGTGGCGCACGCCTTTAATCCCAGCACTTGGGAGGCGGAGGCAGGCAGATTTCTGAGTTCGAGGCCAGCCTGGTCTTCAGAGTGAGCTCCAGGACAGCCAGGACTACACAGAGAAACCCTGTATCCAAAACAAAACAAAAAAACAAACAAAAAAAAATCAAGTCTATTTGATACTACAGTGCTTCTAGATCTTAATTTTTCTTCATAGAGAAAATGAGATTGGCTAAGCATGGTGTCTACCATACATCTGTATTTCTACCATACAGACCTGTATCCTTGCACTTAAGAGGCAGAAGTAGAGCCGGGCGTGGTGGTGCACGCCTGTAATCCCAGCACTTGGGAGGCAGAGGCAGGCGGATTTCTGAGTTCGAGGCCAGACTGGTCTACAGAGTGAGATCCAGGACAGCCAGGACTACACAGAGAAACCCTGTCTCAAAAAACCAAAAAAAAAAAAAAAAAAAAAAAAAAAAAAGGCAGAAGCAGAACTGTCCAGAGTTCAAAGCTAGCCTGGGCTACAGAGTGAGACTGTCTCAAAAAAACAAAAGAGGACTAGGAAGATGGCTCAGGAGTAAAGTGCTTGCCATGCAGATGCTGGAGTTTATATCTTCAGAGCCCATATCATCAGCCAGGTGGGCACAACAGCCTGCCTGTAATCCCAGCCTGTAGGAGGCTGAAATGGAGGAAGCTTGCAGCCATCCAGACAAACTAATATGGTAAGCACTAGAGGAAGTGTCTGCCTCAGTCATTCAAAGAAGACATCTAACAGCTACCTTACAGTCACCACTGCCCCGCCCCTTCCCCACATATACATGTTTAAAAAGAACATTGGCAAGCTTAAAAAAATACATATAAACGAAGTGTGGTGTGTGCCTTTAATCCCACCCTTGGAAGAATAGGAAATTATCTCTCTGAGATTGAGGCTAGCCAGGGCTATGTGGAAGTGGGGCAGGGGATGGGTGGGTAGGTAGGTGGGTGGGTGGGTAGGTATGCCTATTGGGCTACTAGCAAGTTAGTTCATGTGATAAAGGCACTTGCCATGGAAGCCGAATGAGTTTGATTCCTGGAAACCCATAAAAGTGGAAGTAGAGAAAAGTTATCTTCTGACCTTTATGCATGTGTGTAGTATGTGTACTCCCACATACTTTTTTTTTTTTAAAGATACATATAGTTACGCTTGTTACTGTACAACTTTAATCCCAGCACGTGGGAGGCAGAGGCAAGTAGATTTCTGAGTTCTCTAGGCCAACCTGGTCACATCAGCCAGGACTATAGAGGGGGAGTGGGGGGCTGCATATGGCATCTGCTTTCTATAGAAACATAATTAAATTACTATCTTTTGCTTAGTTATCTTCACAGACTAGTCTTTGTTAACCATGTAACTTAAGACGTGTGTGTGTGTGTGTGTGTGTGTGTGTGTGTGTTTCTACTCTCAAAGATTTCTCATTATTTTATATTGGTGAAATCAATATTTCTGCCACAAAGCAGGTGACTTCTATTCCTGGTTACCTTGTATCTGTCTCCTGTTTTTCCTTTCTTACTCTGTGTGTATGTGTATATCATTTGAAACCAGCCTTGGAGTCCTCAGAAAGAAATCTGTCTGAACCATGGCACATGCTTTTGCTTAGCTCTGTTCTTTCACTTGATGTTTTCATATTCCAACAAGGAATTCTGAAGCCAAGGAGAGTCAGCACCACCAACTTCTTTTCTAGGTTCTAGCAAACGGAGAAGAAAGGAGGAAACCACGGGGAAGAATGTAAAAAGGACACAGCATGAGTTAGATCATAATGGCCTTGTTCCCTTGCCGGTCAAAGTCTGCTTCACATGTAACAGGTATTTTTTTTCTCTGCCACCCCTTGTAAGTCCTGTGTGTTAATTAAATGTGGACAGCTTATATGCTGATGGTATAAGCACACAGAACTAGTTGACAGGCCACTTCCTTGAATATGTCAATAACAAATTACCTATAGAGTCAAAGTACTGAGCCAGGTATCTAATGCATGCCTATAACCTCGGCACTTGTGGTTTTGGGAGTTCAATGCTAGCCTAGGTTCATAAGGCTTCACCCTTCCTTGAGGGATTCTCAGTTGGTGGGGAGGCAGTGCCGTTTTATTTAATGGCATTGCCACTGAAAAGTCCATATTCAGTAAGTAACCCCCACCCAGACCATGCGAGCACCCCTGACTAAGCTCAGCGGGTCAGAACTGGTGGGGATGGTTCACAACCTGAGCAGAAGAACAAAACCAACTTTGGCAAGTTATTTTCTAACTTAATGCATGGGAGTTGTGGCATATGCACACACAAACACATTCACTAAATTAAAAAAAAAAAGGATTAAACTCAGTGCCACACCCATAAAAGACATGAAACTCATGGCAGTTTGTTGGGAGGAGTGGAGGGCTGAGACGGTAACGGGAGGTGAACATGACAAATTTATTATGAAACTGTCCGAACACTAAACCGTAAAAAGAAGCTGGGTTTAGCAGTGTACACCTTTGGTCCCAAAGGCAGGCAGATTACTGTTAGTTCAGGGCCAGCCTGGTCTACACAGTGAGTTTCAGCTAGCCAAAGCTATATCTTGAGACCATCTCAAAAAGAAAAAAAAGAAAGCCACATTCCTAGTACATACAGAAGTACTGTTGACTACACTGATGATTGCAGTAAGTTAGCATTAGACGTAGTATGTTAGCGTTAAACTGGAGGGCGAGGGGCTGATGAGATGGTCAGTGGGTTAAGGTGCTTGCGGCAAAGCCTTCAACGTGACTTTAATCCAGAAGGCCCGTATGGTAGAAGACTCCATCCCTAAATGAATACATGGCACATGCATGTGCTTTTCCTCCTTCCCAATACACACACTCAAGGTTTGTGGCTTTTTTTTTTTTTTTAAATGAGGTATTTAGCAAATTGTTAAAGATAAATTTTAAAGTGTTATGGGTATCTATCCATACCATTGGCACCTACCTAAGTTTGTTACACAGCTGTCCTAGGCCACTAGTTTCCTTCAGATAGGCTCTCCTCAGTTACAGGAACCAGATGTTTCAATGCCTGAAACTGGACTTGTGTGTTGCCTTGAGTATATCAGGAAAAGTGCAGTGGTTAGAGCGGACTAGGAGGAGGAATGCTTTCCTGGCATAGCTGGGTCTTCAGCATCACATGACCCAGGACGGTGCACAGCTATCATCCCAGCGCTCAGGCGGCAGGCGCAGGGGGAACAGGGAGTCGGGCAGACCATCCTTAGATAGATACTGAGTTAAGACTACATGAGACATTCACAACCATCCCCTCAACCAAAAAAAAAAGTATTCTCCAGGAAAGCTATGGAAAACCAAATGGTGGTGTATTGGAATGAAAAGCTCTGGAGCTAGTGCAGTGTTGGGAGCACTGGTGCTTGCTGACAAGCTCTCCTTGGGGCACGCTCACAAGAGTGCACACAACCTTCCTTGCCTCCATCGTTGGTTCTATAGTTAAAACTCCACGGAGACTGCTCATACATTATTCTTATTACATTTGTTTGTATGAGGGACAATACACAGTTGCCACAGCATATGTTTACAGATCAGAGGACAACTTGAATGAGTTGGTTCTCCCTTTTATCCTGGGTCTGATAATCAAACTCATGCAAGCTGGTTGGGAGGTGCCTCTAGCACCCGGCCTTTACACCAGTCTCTTCTTGATCTATGTGTTTGTTTTTAAGTGAGAATTTCTTAATGAATAGGAAGATCAGAGAGCTGGGTACTAAGCATTGGTCATTTTTGCTCTGACAGCTACTTTAGCCATACTCCAAATAAACATTTAGATTCACAAGATGCATTCTTCTTAGATGATAAATAATGAACCTGGTTTCCATCCATCTTCCTTACTGACTGGGTATGACAGAACCCTAGAGGAAAGGAAGTATGGACATGACAGAGCTGGGAAGACTGACAAGGAAAGGATCTTTTTGTAGAGTGGTCTTGAATTTTTTCCACCTGGCCCCAGAAATCACCCATCACATCTCGTTCCTCTGCAGGAGTTGTCGAGTGGCCCCCCTCATCCAGTGTGACTATTGCCCGCTTCTGTTTCACATGGACTGCCTCGAGCCCCCGCTCACTGCCATGCCCCTGGGCAGATGGATGTGTCCGAATCACATCGAACATGTGGTGGTAAGCACACTAGTGTTTAGTCAGCTCTCTACAGGCCCAGCGGGAGCAGGGACCAATCCCCTAGAAACAACTTGTCCCCCTGGTGCCAGAGCACAGTGTAATTTTGCAGGTGCTAGGTTCCACAGACCATCCTAATTCTGTTTAATGTATCTCACTTGTACATCTTGCCTTTCCCCAGTACCTGTTCAGCTGTACAGGCAGGCTTGATTTGCTTGCTGGTTTGTAATTTTTACCCCACAATGAATTAAACGATTGCTACTGCCGGGCGGTGGTGGCGCACGCCTGTAATCCCAGCACTTGGGAAACAGAGGCAGGTGGATTTCTGAGTTCGAGGCCAGCCTGGTCTACAGAGTGAGTTCCAGGACAGCCAGAGCTACACGGAGAAACCCTGTCTCGAAAAACAAAAAACAAAACAAACAAACAAAAAGAAAACAAAAAAAAAAAAAAAGATTGCTATTATAGCCATAAAGACTGAGTATTACAGCCAATCCTAAAATAATGAATGATTGGCTGTCAGGAGTCCGTGTGGCCCAACTGTCCATTGAGTTTGTTGCCTTCTTACATTAGTTCTTTGTATCCACCCCGTGTCAGTCATCCTGGATTTTCAGTGATTTGTTGAAAAGCATCTTCATGTACTGAGCCATTTCAGAGGCTCTCTTCAGACACTGCATCCTACAGTAGAACAGATAGTCCTACACAGTCACTCATAAGGTTGTAGGTGTCGACTTCATGAAAAGGTATCCCCTCACAAAAACAGCCTTTCCAAATTAAACCATTGCTGCTCAGTAGTAGAGCACTTTGAAGCCCTGGGCTTTATCCCTAAGACAATGGATAGAAAGGAGAAAGTGCTAACCATGGAGTGACTGTTAGCATTCATTATACCATAAGCACTGTGGGAAACCCTCTGTAAAAAGTCACACAGAGAAGGATGGAGCATAGAGGGGCAGTGTTTGCTTAGTAGAGATGAAGCTCTGGGTTCATTCCTAGCACTGTTACTTACACACACACACACACACACACACACATATTGTGCACATACAGAAGACTCACTTCCTATCTTAGATCCATACCATTCAGAGAGACTGACCTGGGAAGAAGTTTCTCTGGGGCTTTGTGTCCTATTTGGTTCCTGTTGAAACAGATAAAAAGCCATAGACAGTTCACCCAAATATGCATCCTAAGGAGCAGCAGGTAAAAATTTGGCTGATTTTATTGGCCACTTATTTTTGCTAACTAGGAAGCTGCAGGAATAAGTCTTACTGGGTTGTTCTCTCTTAAGTCTTTTGTCTTTTGGTTTGGTTTGGTTTGGTTTTTTTTGGAATAAGGTTTTTCTGTTTAGCCCTAATTATGTCCTGGTACTTGCTTTATAGACCAGGCTGACCTTTACCTTGTAGAGTACTACCAGCCTCTGCCTCCAAAATACTAATATTAAAGCTGTGTGCCAAGATTTATTGTTATCAAGACTAGAGAGCTAACTCAGCAGTTATTGCAGAGGATCCATGTTCAATTCCCAGCACCCACGTGGCTGCCATCTGTAACTCCAGTTTCAGGGTATCCAGTCTGTAGGCACCATACATACAGCATGCAGGCAAAAGATTCATACATATAAATTTTTTTAAGTTATTTCATTTTTGAGATGGTCATATTCTGTAGCCCAGGCTAGCTAGTAGATCAGGCTGGTCTCAAACTCACAAAGGTCTGACTGTCTCAGCTGCCTCCCAAGTGCTGAGAGCAAAGGCTTGCATGGCTATACCCAACATAGAGTAATAATTTTTTAAAAATCGTTAGGATTTATTTTTATTGGTACACATGGATGCTTGTCTCTTGAGTGAATGCCACATGTATGTAGGTCAGCTGAGGGGACAGAAGTAGAGGGCGTCAGACACCCCGGAACTGAGTGCATATGGTTGTAAGCCACTCAACATGTTCTGGAAGAGTAGAAAGTCTTGACCCTGAGCCATTTCTTATCCAGACCCTGTCTTTTGAACTAAAGTATAGGGACCAAATGTAACGGAGGAGATGGGAAGTGGCGTGAGTTCTCCGTGCCTCCCTCCTCTCCCTTTGACCTTTAAAAGCAGGCCTGAGCTTTCTCCCTTCAAGGGAAGACATAATAACTGAGGTGAGTTCAGCAATACTTCCTGGTACCCTAGAACAGGATTAGGGCAGAACACACAGGATTTTGACTCAGTGTGAGCAAGGCGTCTATGTAGGACAGCTTTTTCTGTGAGAGATTGGCTTGATGGGCAAGGTGTCTGGTTCTTTGGCTTTTGCAGGGCCAAGATCTGCATCTTCTTTAACATCTGTGCTGCTAGGAATAATCCTGATGGGTTGCTCTGGCCTAGAGTATGGTCAGACTAAATAGGAAGGCACTTCCAGGCGACTTACTTCACTTTTTCTTAACTCCCAAAAGCAGGAGTTTCCCTACTCCTGCTGACATCCTGTCCAGGCAGAAGTAGCCCATTCCACAGAGAACTTCTGTATTTTTAAGCCTAGAGAATGGGGCTTAGCTGGAGGAGGCAGCACCCTTAGAAATTCACAAGAGTGGTGTCTCTGCTCTGTCTCCAGCTGAACCAGAAGAATCTGACTCTGAGCAATCGGTGCCAGGTGTTTGATCGCTTTCAGGACACCATTTCACAGCATGTCGTCAAAGTGGATTTCCTGAACCGAATCCACAAGAAGCACCCTCCTAACCGCCGTGTGCTCCAGTCTGTCAAAAGAAGAAGCTTGAAGGTAAGTAACAGCCCTTTTAGGATAGGGAAGATGACAGTCTCTGTTTGTTTCTTTTGTGGCACAGACTGAAGCTCCCTAAGATAATGTCTTTGGTGTCTCAGCAAATAATAAATGTGATCTTGTGAAGTAATAACCTGAGGGTGGTAGTCAGAATTACAAAGGCAAAATTCCAGGTGCACTTTTGAAATCTGTCTATAATTCTCCAGAAGATAAGCACCCTTCAGCCATTACACATCCAGTTGTGATCCCTTGTCACATAAAATGTTTTGTCTTAGGGTTTCTATTGCTGTGATAAACACCATAAACAACTGGTTCTTGTTTTTGTTTTGAGGAGGATTAGCAGCATTTGTTTCACTTACACCTCACTGCTGAGGGAAATGAGGGCAGGAACCTGAAGATGAAGAGCTGGTGCACAAGCTTGGGGTGCTGCTTGTTAACGTGGCCCATGCTTGGTTCTGCCCACTTTCTTACTGCTCTCAGGGCTACCAGCCCAGGCGGTGGAGCGCCCACTGGCTGATCTGGAAGGGCATTTTCCCAAATGCTTCTGGCTTGTGCCAAGTTAAAGCTAGCCAGCATACTCGTTCTGAGAACTCTGATGAGGTGACATTGTAATTATTCAAACAGATATCCATATAGGAGATGAAGAATGATACCCAGCTGAGAATATATCACTAAAGCAACTATAAGTTGTTATGATATAGTATTTCTATGTGCTTCATACTTCTCAACAATGTCCAGAGAGACTGAGAGAACTTTCTTCATGAAAAACATTTGTAGCTGGGTGGTGGTGGCACACATCTCTGACCCTAGCACTTGGGAGGCAGAGGCAGGTGAATCTACAAGTTGGAGATCAGCGTGGCCTATAGAGAATGGACCCAACTGTTTGATTTTAGATCATGAATCACTATTTGTTTTTTGCTTTTTGTTTTGTTTTGTTTTGTTTTGTTTTATGATTGCTGTTTGTGGGTGTTGTCTTATTTGGATTTTTAATGTTTTTGTTTTCTTGAGTTGATTGAGATTGAATTGAAATTAGGAATTGTTTTTTTTTGTTTGTTTGTTTGTTTTTGGTTTTGTTTTGTTTGGTTTTTCGAGACAGGGTTTCTCTGTGTAGCCCTGGCTGTCCTGGAACTCACTCTGTAGACCAGGTTGGACTCGAACTCAGAAATCCGCCTGCCTCTGCCTCCCAAGTGCTGGGATTAAAGGCGTGCGCCACCACTGCCCGGCTTAGGAATTGTTTTGTTGTCTATGAAGCAAGTACTAGAATAAGTATTTTTTAAAATGATTTCAATTAGACTATGATTTGGCCATCAGAACAAAGAACTCTAATTTCTGTTTTAGAAATAAATGTCTTTTAAAAATGAGACATTTCCTTAATCCTACACCTTTAAACCTATAACTGGGAAGGCAGAGGCAGGTGGATTTTGAGTCAGAGGGGAGATTGGTCTACAGAGTGAGGTCCTGGACAGCCAGGGCTACACAGAAAAAACTGTTTCAAAAAACCTGAAAGAAAAGAAAAGCATTTGCTATTTCTAAAATTGTTCATTCCCCATATTCAGTTCATATAGAATGCTTAATACACCATATACCCATATATAAACTTGTTCTTTTTCTTTGGAAATGCATGCATTGTGCTGATTGAGATTAGCAGTTTTCAAGATGGCCAGTAGGTGGCGCCCGCATTTTAAGTTCCATCACACCACTCCCATTTGTAGCTGGACTTTGGTACTTTAAGGGTTCTAATTTTTCCCACCCTTTGTCTTCCTGGTTTTACTAGATAGTAAAGAAAGGATAGAGGGGCGAGAGAAGGAGAAATCACTGAAGCTAATTTCCTATTGTTTCTTTGAGCACAGCTACTAACAAACCAAAACCACTCAATCACCCCACCTCCACATGACTTCCAATCTCACCAATTGGGGCTCTGAAACATTCCCAGAATTCAGAATGTCACACAATTGCAGAAATTATCTGCAGCTGGCAAATCTGTTAGAGCACAAGGCAAGTCATAGTCAGCTGCTGCAGACAATCCAAAACCCCACTCCTGGGATTAAAACAAAAACATAATTTTATAATATTTCTGGGTTGTTGCTGTTGATGATGTTATTTAAGAAACCAAAATTTCAGAATTCTCACCATACCCATTACTTTAGTGAGTATCCATCCAGAACTAGCAAAGGTTGTAACTTAGAAATTGTATAGCAAACTCTTAACTAGGTAACTGCCCTCCAGTAGAATGGTTTTCTCAGAGTGTTTCTTTTTTTTTTTTTTTTTTTTTTTTTTGGTTTTTCGAGACAGGGTTTCTCTGTATAGCCCTGGCTGTCCTGGAACTCACTCTGTAGACCAGGCTGGCCTCGAACTCAGAAATCCACCTGCCTCTGCCTCCCAAGTGCTGGGATTACAGGCATGCGCCACCACCTGGCTTCTCAGAGTGTTTCTTTTCTTTTTTTCTTTTTTTTTTTTTTTTTTTTTTGGTTTTTGGTTTTTGGTTTTTGGTTTTTGGAGACAGGGTTTCTCTGTGTAGTCCTGGCTGTCCTGGAGCTCACTCTGAAGACCAGGTTGGCCTCGAACTCAGAAATCCGCCTGCCTCTGCCTCCCAAGTGCTGGGATTACAGGCGTGCGCCACCACCGCCCGGCAGAGTGTTTCTTATTGCAGAAATAAGTTATAAAGTGGGATGCCTCATACATCTAGTTAAAGCAATACAAACTGTAATTCTTTTTCCATATAAATTCAGAAGATAGCCTGGGGCCTGGAGAGATGGCTCAGTAGTTAAGAGCACTGACTGCTCTTCCAGAGGTCCTGAGTTCAATTCCCAGCAACCACATGGTAGCTCACAACCATCTGTAATGGGATCCGATGCCATTTTGTAGTGTGTCTGAAGACAGCAAGTGTACTCAAATAAATGAAATAAATAAATTTCAAATAAATGAAATGAAATAAATAAATACTTGGATTCTGAAATGAACAAATTAGGGGGTCTTGATTAAATCCTTTCCTTGGCTTTCCCCTAAATAGTTAATTGTTGAGGGGAAAGTCAGGGTTATGAACTTCTTGCAGACTAGTTTGTTCTGAGACAGTGTGAGCATGAAATGAGTACCATGTCACCGGACCATGGCCTTTTTCTTGGTCACAGCAGTACAGTGAGAGCCTGCCGAGAGCCCAGTACCATGTCAGAGCTCGCTAGTGTCCCTGCCTTTGTGCTGTTCCCCAGGGCACAGAGTCTAGCCCACTATTTCATCCTCCTGGCTTCAGAGAACTATGTAGTGATTCTCAAACTCATGTTTCTTTCCTCTGCTCATATTCTCAAAAATAGGTCATTTGGATGGATGGATGGATGGATGGATGGATGGATGGATGGATGGTTTTAGTTTTTTGAGACAGGGTCTCTATACATAGATAGCCCTGGCTGTCGTGGAATTCATTGTATGGTCCAGGCCTTAGACTCACAGAGATCCACCCAACTCTCCTAGCCTCGTGCTGGGATTAAAGGCATGCAGCACCACTGCCCTGCTGCATTGTTCCTTTCTTTTCTTTTTTAGATTTATTTATTGATTATATGTAAGTACACTGTAGCTGTCTTCAGACACACCAGAAGAGGGCGTTAGATCTCATTACAGATGGTTGTGAGCCACCATGTGGTTGCTGAGATTTGAACTCAGTACCTTTGGAAGAACAGTGCTCTTTATGAGTGGTTCTTTCATGTGTCTCTTTTGTTCTTGCATAATGTAAGTCAGAGTCTTTTTTTTCCTTTGTTCAACAAAGAAGCCTTACCGTCTTCTGTCTTACAAGTCATGAAGGAGCAGATGATGAACACTAACATTAAGTACTCATTCGTCAGGCGTCATGCTAAATTTTTCTGCCATGAATGTAACCTCATTTAACTTATTTCTCAATTACAATTCAGCCTTGGATTTCCAATGGCACTAGGAAATACAATCCTTCAGCCTGGACCACCCTGAAAGCCCAGTCCAGTGTCAGTCTTGCATGTTTCAGGACAAAAATGGAAGACAGCATGCTGTAGTTGTATAATTCTGCAAGGCCTTAGATCTTTTTGGTTTTTTTTGTTGTTGTTGTTTTTTGTTTTTTGGGTTTTTTTTTGTTCTGTTTTGTTTTGTTTTTCGAGACAGGGTTTCTCTGTGTAACCCTGGCTGTCCTGGAACTCACTCTGTAGACCAGGCTGGCCTCGAACTTAATCTGCCTGCCTCTGCCTCCCAAGTGCTGGGATTACAGGCGTGCACCACCACGCCCGGCTTAAGGCCTTAGATCTTAATGAAGAACAATGAGGTCCCTAGCTATTGTTTCTGTTTTAGGATAAGATGTCTGTTGTCACAGATGTCACAGGGCAATCCAAACAGTTACAGCACACTGAGCCCATTTGGTTTTGGTGGATCGCAGGGAGATGATCCCTTGGGCACCAGCACTTCAATCAAAATAGTATCTCATTAGGTCACATTCAACTGGGCATGTTGGCACTATCACCTTTTCTTTTCTCCTGTCCTGACCAGGTTCCTGATGCTATAAAATCTCAGTACCAGTTTCCACCCCCTCTCATTGCACCTGCGGCCATTCGGGACGGGGAGCTGATCTGCAGTGGGGTCCCTGAGGAATCGCAAACGCACCTTTTGAACTCTGAGCACTTAGCCACCCAAGCAGAGCAGCAGGAGGTGAGTGAAAGATTTGGGATCCCAAGTCTGATCTCTTCCATGTCACCAGAGTCTCAGTGTCTTGTCATTCCTACTTCTGCCCTACCTCCTATCCCCTAAAACTTGAGTGACCTTTGTAGAATCCCAAGCTCATATGCCAAAGGCAAGAAGATGACTTCAGTCAAACAGGCTCTCCTCATCTGTCCCCCATTGCTGCAGGCTGGGCAGTTCTGTACTATAGCGAGAGATGAACAGACTCAGAGAGAGGTTAGGTGATAGTGCCAGACACAGCAGAGCAGGTAGTGGGGTGTTTGCTGAATGTTGATCACAGGAAATCTCCGGTTCCACTGGCTGAGGTTGTACTGCCAAGTCTTGCTTGAGAATGAAGGTGGGATCCCTTTCTGGTCACTCGTGTTGGAACCTTGGAAACAGTGCTTGTCAGCTCTGCTGTGGCCCTGGCCACTGTGGCAGGACGGACCACCGCTCCCCGGCCTCTCACCTCCTCTCCTCTCCTTCCATTGCAGTGGCTCTGTAGTGTTGTTGCGCTCCAGTGCAGCATATTGAAACATTTATCTGCTAAGCAGATGCCTTCGCATTGGGACTCTGAACAGACAGAGAAGGCTGATATTAAGCCTGTTATTGTGACTGACAGCTCAATCACCACCTCCCTGCAAGCCGCTGACAAGGCACCTCTACCTTCCCACTACCCTTTATCCTGCCCCTCAGCAATGAGCACCCAAAATTCCCTGGGATGCTCTCCACCCCACCAACCCCCAACCCTAGAGGACATCAGCTGCAGTTCTTGTGTGGAAAAGTCCAAGAAAGCCCCTTGTGGGACTGCCAATGGGCCAGTGAACACAGAGGTAAAAGCCAATGGCCCACACCTCTACAGCAGCCCCACTGATTCCACGGATCCCCGGCGACTTCCTGGCGCCAACACCCCTTTACCAGGCCTCACACACCGACAAGGCTGGCCCCGACCCCTCACACCACCATCGGCTGGGGGGCTTCAGAACCACACCGTCGGCATCATTGTGAAGACAGAAAATGCCACTGGCCCCAGCTCTTGTCCCCAGAGGAGTTTGGTGCCTGTCCCAAGCCTGCCCCCTTCCATTCCCAGCTCTTGTGCCAGCACCGAGAACACCAGCACTTTGCATAGAAAGACTGTCCAATCACAGATAGGACCTTCGTCGGCAGAATCGAGGCCTCTGGGCTCACCCCCAAATGCCACCCGGGTGCTCACTCCCCCCCAAGCTGCAGGAGACAGTATCTTGGCCACAGGCGCCAACCAACGATTCTGCTCACCAGCGCCATCATCAGGTGAGTTTCAGTATTCCAGTATTATCTGGAATAATCCTGTGTTAATAGCACAGACTTAAGCATTCAAGTAAATACTTGAAGCTTTTAATCTCTGTGTCCATGATCATCTTCCCTGTATTTCTATGGCAGAAGAAAGGCTGTGATAGTTTGTGCCAGCCATAAGTTGGGGCTGTTCTCACTAAGTCACTTCCTTAGGGTGGCCTGCCAGGTCAGTGGCAGTACTGGAATTGCAGTTGGGTCACTGGCCCCTCCTCTCACCTTTCAGACCTAGTCTTCTGCCTGTCCCTTCACCTCAGAAGGCACATGCTTTCTGGATCCACTTGGGTCAGCCTGAGGCTCAGTGTATACATTCACACACAAGACTAAGTCTACACCTGATGCAGATTCTCAGAGCCAGCTCATTGGAGGAATGTTCATGTTCAAGAAGCAGTGACAGAAAACAGCATTGCCTTTCCTAGAGTTAAAAGGAATGCCTGCAGAGGTTGGTCTGGGCCAGAAGCTTGCCCTTGACCATATGCCTAAAGAGAATCCTGCAGGTCAGTACTTGGCCCAGTATAGACTTGTTCTCCCAGCTGTCCCAGGCAGCATTTGGACCTTGTGCTTGCTGATCCCAGCATCTTGAATTGGTTTCATATGCTGCTGTCACCTGTGTTCTCTCACATGAACTGACGCCGTCTTCCCAGTCAGGAACCAGGTGCCTATGATTTCTTTTCATGGGAACCCCTGGTCCTAGTTCCAACTCTGTAATGCTAGTGTGAGTAAATTTTGCAAACTCTCAGTTGTACTTCAGCAGATAGGAATTGCAGGTGCTGTTTCTATAAGAGTAGAAGTAGCAGAGAGGTAGGTGGTCATGAACCAAAGAATAAAGCAGCTCAGCACTTGCCCCTATTCCCAGAATAGTAAATTGCAACAGTTCTCAGTGCTCTGGAAATCCTGCGTGCCCGGGTATGTTATTATTCCATCTACCCTTCCTCACCACACGTTTTTAGCTCTAGGAGTTCCAGAGCCTGTGGGTTGAGAATCAAGAAGGGAACATCACCTTGGGTCCGAAATCCAGAACTGTCTCAACAATGGGGGATTGGACCGGTGGGTTTCCCTCAGGCGACGTAAGTAACAGTCTTCCTGCTCCGTCCCCAGATGGCAAGGTCAGCCCCGGCACGTTATCCATAGGAAGCGCTTTAACCGTACCCTCTTTCCCAGCCAACTCTACTGCCATGGTGGACCTCACCAATTCACTTCGAGCATTTATGGATGTCAACGGAGGTGAGTGATGTCCCAGGAACGTTCAGCTCCTTTTGAAGAGGGATAAGGAGATGGGGATACGCATACCCATTTGGGCAGAAGAATGGGAAAGAAGGCACTGTATTTCTTGTCTCTTGCCTTCTGGGTTTACACAATATAATCAAAGATGAAGAAAAGGAGAATACAGCCAAACTGAACCAGTGGTAAAGAACAATCACATTAGGCAGATCCCTTGGTTTGGGCAGCAAAACAGAACCAGGAGACTTGTCTCCATCTATGAAACAGTTAAAGAGAATAGGGATAGATTTCTCTGCACAGAAAGTGGGTGGAAAAGGTCCGTCTGTATCAGACATCTAGACCTTTCCCCACAGGCAGCTTGGGGTTATTGGTTCTACCTTTCTTTACTTAAATTAATCTACCTTACTACAAGAAGCCACCGCTTTAGGCCCTTCTCATTGCAAATGGCCTGTGAGATACCCAGTTTCAGATCTTTGTTCCACTTTGGACTTTATATTGTTTGAACAAAAGTCACTTGCTGGATTTGCCCTGTCACCCTTATCTGCTTCATATTCCATTTCTCTCAGCTCTTTTGATCTTTTTCTTTGGTTGATAGAAATCGAGATAAATATGTTGGATGAGAAGCTGATCAAGTTTCTGGCCTTGCAGAGAATACATCAGCTTTTCCCTTCCCGGGTCCAAGCTTCACCGGGCAGTGTTGGGACACATCCGCTCGCTTCTGGAGGGCACCACACAGAAGGTGCGCGTGCACATCCCTGCCACCACACCATCAGCTCTCCTGTCTGATGTGTGTGAATGACCACCTTGCTCCATGGAGAATCTCTGCTTTCAGTAGCTCAAACTCTTTGTACCTTTGGGTTTAATAAAGCACCGTGATTTTTTTTCTCAGCACAAACAAGATAAACAAGTTTTTTATCAGACTTGGGGAGTTTGCCATAACTTTCTTTTACACAAGTTCACTTTGATTCATAGCAAAGCAACTACCAATACTTTGGGGTATATGTTGTGTGCTTTCTGTTCAATTACATTGTAATATTTGAACTAGAAGGTTCTCCCAAGGTTCAAGGTGAGAAATAGAAAACAGTAGGAAATTCTGACTCCAATGTTAACTCTACTTGATTATCTCTAAGCCCTCAGCTCAGCCCGTCAGAGCCTCTGATGCTTCAGGAACCGTATCATGCCAGCAATATCAGAACCCCAAGAGCATACTAGAAATAGAAATTCCAGAACTAGGGGATCACTCAGTTGGCAAAGAAGCCTGAGTTCTATCCCTAGAGCCCACACAATACAAGCTAGGCATGGTGAAACATGCTTACAACCCCAGAACTCAGCAAGTGGACATAGATGGGTCCCTGGGATTTGCTAGCTGTCCAGCCTAATCTACTTCTTGAATTCTAGGCCAGTGAGAGACCTTGTTCCCAAAAAAATAGAATATGAGGAACAACACCAAAAGTTGTTTATATATATGTGAACACAAATATGTATGAACTCTAACAAGTGTGTGTGAACTTGAATGCAGGAAATTCAAATTTACAAATTCTAGATCCTTTCACTACAACTAAATCCAAAAGCAGTTTTTGGATGTGAGTGACAGTAGTTCTAGGAATCAAGTCCATTGACTTACTGGATAAGTACTGTATAACTAAACTATAATTGACAGAATCCCGAGGCAGCTGAAGTGCTCATTAAAGCTTGAGAAACACTGACCTATGCCTTGTTTTCCCATGTTCTCTTTTTTATTACCAGTTGGAATATCCTTGTTAAGCTAACCAGGAGCCCAGGAACTTAAAGTACTAATGTCCTCAAATTCTGTAACCATCTCCAATGAAGATCCCTCCTAACCTGTATTGGAAATGCTATGGGTGGGGAGAAGCATTGCCCTGAAGCAGCTCTGGGTCAGGTGTGAGTCTGAGCATGAGTCACCCAGTGGGATTTTTTTCAAGGCCACCAACCATAGATCCAGGTTTTGTCGGTTTGTTTGGGTCACAGGTTCTGGGTTTCTGAATGATCCTATCCCTGTGTTTGTCTTGTAGTGCAAAGAAAGGAGGTACAGGCCCGAGCTGTGTTCTACCCCCTCTTAGGGTTGGGAGGAGCTGTGAACATGTGCTATCGAACCCTCTACATCGGGACAGGTGAGCCAGCCAGGAGTCTGGGAGGGGCACTGGATCTTCAGCCTAAAGATGGACACTCAGGGAAACCCTTTCAGAGGTTGATGGGTCTGACCAGTGGGTGTCCAGGCAAGAAAGACTAAGAACCCAGACAGTCCAGTGGGTACTTCTTGGTCAGGCCCTTTAGCTGCCTCAGTAGCGTCTGAAACACTAAGGAAAGACTTAGAAGAGGACACTTCCTTATTCTCGGGGTGTAATAGGCTCACACGTGACCCTCCTTTATTTGTTAGTTTATTTTTGGTCATCAGGATGATTTAAGATAGGGTCTCCTCTGTAGTCCAGGGTGGCCTTGCACTCAGTCTGTCCTCTTGCCTCAGCCTTTCAAGTACTACAACTACGGGCCCACCACACCTCAGGTCACCCTAGAAATTGCCCTTGAAAGAGCCCTACACTATTGTGTTCACATGGGTATACCATTCTCTTCAGTAACTTACTGCTCTGTCTGGGAGGCAGCCATGTATTCTAACACAGATTAGCTTTAGAACAACAAAGGGAACTGCTGAGCTTGCCAACATGTATCTAATCTCAGTACTTATGGAATGGAGGCAGGAAGATGAAGATTTCTGAGCTACCTTGAAGTTTCTACTAGCAACCACCCAGAAGCTAACTCCCTCTCTTTCACCTCCCCAACACATACACCTTACAGTCTGTTCTCTGCCTTTTCCTTGACTCCTGCCACCTTGCAGGAGCTGACATGGATGTGTGCCTTACAAACTATGGTCACTGTAACTACGTGTCCGGGAAACATGCCTGCATATTCTACGATGAGGTGAGGGGCAGAGCTGGGTGGGAGGGCGCTTTCCTAGCCTGAGGTCCTTCCCCAGCACTGGGTTCTGCACTTGGGGAGAGGCAAGGGTGAAAGGCCTCCTGCCCTCTTTCTTCCTGTCCATCTTGGAAGGGAACACTCAGTGTAAAGGGCGTGGCATTCCACCGCGGCAGCCTGTTTGTAGGAGCAGGCTATTGCTACAACTGATGTTGCTCACAGAAACAGTTGAGGGAAGCCAAGCTCTGTGTGTTGCTGAGTTTCATCATAATCATGTGCCAGTGAATATCAGGTCAACAGGAACCAGTGCTGAGGAGCAGAGAGGGGGAATATGGAGTCACTAGGGCAGGCTTTCACAGGGGTGAGCCTTGATGAATTCTGAAAGAGTCAGGCTGTAACTGAGGAAGAGCATGAGACCTTGCTAGGTAGAGCAGCAAGTCTCATATCCTCTCCCAAGGCTTCACACAGCAACTACACATCATTATCTCCCCTCCTCCTCTTCAGAATACCAAACATTATGAGCTGTTAAACTACAGTGAGCACGGGACAACGGTGGACAATGTGCTGTATTCATGTGACTTCTCTGAGAAGACCCCGCCAACCCCCCCAAGCAGTATTGTTGCCAAAGTACAGAGTGTCATCAGTAAGTTGGAGCAGAGGCCTGTGGCCACAGCTAAGGCCCCAGTCACCTTGGTTCTACCATGCTGTCAATGACCTACAGTTCAGTCCCATTGGCCAAGCTCATTGTTGATGGCCTGGGAAAAGCCACCAAGAATCAAGTGCTGAACACCCACATATGTATCAGACCCTTCTGGGGACTTGAAACTCGAGCCCAAGCTGAGCATCCTCAGCCCTGATCATGTAGTGTAGAATGGGGAGAGGCAGGGGGCCAGTACTGCCAGTCATCCCAGACAGGTCAGCCGTTCACTGTTCCCCTCCTATGATCATGCCCCTTTTTCCCAGGGCGCCGCCGACACCAGAAACAGGATGAAGAGCCAAGTGAGGAGGCAGCCATGATGAGTTCCCAGGCCCAGGGGCCACAGCGGAGACCCTGCAATTGCAAAGCCAGCAGCTCAAGCTTGATCGGGGGCAGTGGGGCCGGCTGGGAGGGCACAGCCTTACTACACCATGGCAGCTACATCAAGCTGGGCTGCCTGCAGTTTGTCTTCAGCATCACTGAGTTTGCGACCAAACAGCCCAAAGGCGATGCCAACCTGCTGCAGGATGGGGTCTTGGCCGAGAAACTCTCTCTCAAGCCCCATCAGGGCCCTGTGCTGCGCTCCAACTCCGTTCCCTAGGCCATTGGCCTGGACCCACCCAAGACTCCTGCAATGCAAAAATGTACACGAACCAAGCCCGGGTGTTTTCTATACCAGAAACCCTCAACTACAATCTTTGCATGAAATGAAGAAAACCTTTTGACTGTTTTTTAAGACTTTTTTCTTTTCTCAAGTTCTAGGGGGCATTTGCACATATATTTGTACTCAACATTTCATGGGAAAGCGGCAGACCCGAGCTGAGGAATGGCATGGGCAGGGAGGGGAGGCCCTGGTCTGGACACCTCCTCCAGCACAATCCCTTCCCGCGCCTCCTGCTCCTTCCCCCTCGACCGCCTGCCCGCTGTTGTAAAATAATCAGAAACTTGTTCTATTTTGTGGCAGTGACAATAGTTTTATATTAAAAGAAAAAATACAGTTTTCATACAGCAAAATCTATACAATATCATTGTTTTATTTAATATAAAGATCGCTACCCACTCCTTTCCATGGTTCCCACCCTACAAGGAATTTCCCCTTTCTGCAGCAGTTGCACTACAGGTAGCTACTGTGTATATGGACATGAGAAATGAATTCCTTTTCTGGCTGTCCATTATTTTATTTCAAATAAGGAAAAGTGTATTTGGATTTTGTGTAAATACATCTAGTGATGGCATTTTTTCAATGTTTTTAAAAGCTGTGTACAGTATATGTGGTAGTGTTTTTCTCAAATTGTCTATTGTAGCGAAGGCGTTTTTGTCGTAAACCTGTTCTGTGTCCTTTTTTGTTCTCTTACCACTTCTCTTCCTCCTCACCCCAGATAGTTCCTCTTCCCCACAACTAGTACCAATGTACATAGTAATTGTAATGTTTTAGACTTTACAGAAACTTTCCTGTATTCTGTATATAAAAACCAAAAATACTTCAAATTATGTTTTCTGCCTGTCTGTCCTACCTGTCATCACGCTTGGGGGGGGGGGTGTCCTGGATCTCACTTTTTGCACCTTTTGAACAAGTATCAATCTCAAGTAGTCTCCACAGGAAGCATGGTAGAGAATGAAGACGGTAGTGAAATGAGCCTAAGCTTGGTGAGGGGACCGGAAAGGAGGGCTTGCCCTTCGAAGGCTGCCTTAATACAGTAAAATCTAGTCTAGACCAGTGGTTCTCAACAGTCCTGATGCTGTGACCCTTTTATATAGTCTGCCATGTGTGGTGACCACCTACCCTAAAAGTATTTCATTACTACTTCATAACTTTAATTTTGCTACTGTTGCAAATTATAAATGTCTGATATTTGAGATGCAGCTCTTGTGAAGGGGGGAATGACTCTTGGTAAGGGCGTGACTCACAGATTAAGGACTGCTGCTCCAGCCTGTGCTGCTCTCATCCCCTGCTGAGCCGGGCGTGGTGGCGCACGCCTGTAATCCCAGCACTTGGGAGGCAGAGGCAGGCGGATTTCTGAGTTCAAGGCCAGACTGGTCTACAGAGTGAGTTCCAGGCCAGCCAGGGCTACACAGGGAAACCCTGTCTCGAAAAAGCCAAAAAAAAAAAAAAGGGGGAAATACCCTGCTGCGTTACCCTAATTCTAATTTCCAGGGCATCCTCAAAGCCAAACTCCCTGCTTTCTTCCTGGAGATAGTTTATTCAGGAAGTTCTTCCTGAGAACAGTCCCCTAGTTGTGGCACTATTGCTAACTGGTACCCATTCATATATCCGAGTCTATCGATAGAGTTAGAAGATGGGTTTTACATCCACAGTGTCTGTAATTGTTCTCTAAGAACACATGTGCAGTAGTATTAAGGAGTTTTCTCTGGTCTCAGGAATCTGACTCTGGCTCCCAAATATAACTGTATTCTTGTCCCTGCCAGTCTGCTTCCACTGCATCAAGGACTTCTTAAACTTCTAAAGGCTACCTGGTTATTCACACTGCTAGGCATGTCATAGTTGTCAAACATCAGGTGTTAAGTCCTCGGCAAGGTCCTGCCAGCAATGCCTGCACCCACATCCCTAGCTGTCCCTGCCCCATCTTACCAAGTGACTTACCTTGGGAAGTCACTGCTTCCCAAGTAATGGAGTGTCTACCTACCTAGTCTTGCTACCTGTGAACCGTTCCAGACACTAATTACCTCCCAACATTTTTACGACTTCCTTTTTGAAGGCAGGGGAGATGGAGTAGCAACCATGTAATACCCACTGTTTTGGAGGTTGAGGCAGGAGGATCTCAAGTTTTAGGCCAACATGGGCCTAGGGAAACCTCAAAAATCGGCAGGGAAAGCAGTGGGGTCATAGAGTTAGGATATCACATTGTTGAATCTTGACAACCCTGTCGGTACCATCATGAGAAGCCTCATGTCTCTGGCCTGTAACGCGAAAGGTTCTAGAAGCGGAGCGGAAGGGCTGGATAATGAAGAGAAATTAAAGAGTCGCTTCACTGAGGGAAAGGCGTACAGGACCGGACTCCAAACACATGAGCCCATTCATGTACACAGGACTCCAGACTGAGAGTCTGCTACATACTCACACCTAGAGTAAACAGAGATGTTCATTCAGTCACACGCGTTGGTGGAGACTACAGATGCATGCACAGCCTGGAGGACTCCCGCAATGGGGACAGACACCTACGCAGTGCTCTCACGCCGGCGCCCGCCCAGAATCCAGAAGCACACCCAAACCCTGAGCGGAGATCTCGGGGGCCCTGGGCATGCACACACCCACCCGTCCCTGTCGCAGATGTTTCCGGTACATACCCGAGCACGCGTTCCCGGGAGTTCACAAGCCTAGAGGGCGCTCCCAGGACTCTTAAGGTGTTTCGCCTAGGCACGCCGCCAGGGCACGCAGGCGCACGCCTAGGGGGCGCTCGCAGGGGCCACGCGTGCGCGCACGCCCCTGCCCAGCCTGCCGCCGCCCTCGCGAGGCCGAGGCGGGAGCGACGAGGCCCGGGCGGGAACCGGGAGCACTGCCGGCATGGAGATGCTGCTGCTGGGCGCCGGGCTGCTGCTGGGCGCCTACGTGCTTGTCTACTACAACCTGGTGAAGGCCCCACCGTGCGGCGGCGTCGGCAGCCTGCGGGGTCGCACGGTCGTGGTCACTGGTGAGTGCGCGCGAGCGGGCGGCGGGGAGGCCGGGCGGGTGGCCGCGGCCCGACCGGCTGAGCTGGCTCCCACCCGCCGCCCGCAGGAGCCAATAGCGGCATCGGGAAGATGACAGCGCTGGAGCTGGCGCGCCGGGGAGCGCGCGTGGTGCTGGCCTGCCGCAGCCGGGAGCGCGGGGAGGCGGCCGCCTTCGACCTCCGCCAGGTGAGACCATAAGGGAACGCGGGACGCGGGTGAGCCCGGGACGCGGAGGGCAGAGCAGAGCGACGGGAGGAATCAAGATCTGAAAGGAGAGAGCTTCACTATCCCTTAAACACGAAGGAGGATGCAGGGACTGCTGTGCTCTCTAATCTTGAGAGCTTTAAGAATCGGAAAGAGTTAATGAAGTCAGGTGTGGTCAAGGCCATCCTTGGCAAAAGCGACAAAGAAGGAAGGGTTAGGCTAATGAAGAGACTCAGAACAGCAGGTGCGAACGCCCTGAGACTAGAGAGTGGTATTGGAGAGACATGGGGCAAGGAATAAGAGGAATGACCTGAAGTGGTTCTGAGCCACCGCCAGCTTCTGGAGGCCCTTACAAATACCATCGAGTTGAAGACAGCTGAGCAGAGAAGACACTTAAGCCGGCTCTGGACCATCCCGATGGCTTTTTCAAATGAATTAGAACTGTGCGGTGTCTAGACTGCAGGAGACAGGAGTAAGAGGGCCTAACCTTGAGAGGCAGAGACAGGTAGATTTCTGTGAGTTTAAGACCAGCTTGGGCTACATCCTAAGACTCTATCTCAAAAAAAAAAAACAAAAAAAAAAAACAAAACAAAACAAAACCAAAAAACAAAACAAAAAAACCTGTAATTCCAGCCCTGAAGAGGCTGAGGAAGGAAGATCATGAGCTCCAAAGCAGTCTGGGCTACATAGCAAGATGCTGTCTACAACAGGTGAAAGACTGTAATTGATTTTATGGTAAATGATAATAAAGACAAGGGATGGTAATGGCAAATACCTTCACAGTGCTGACTGATTTTTTAATATATATTAATTCTAGCTCAGGCGGGCCTTGAACTGGTGAAGGGTAGCTAGGATAGATAACTGGTTAATGTGCCACCACACCAGACATACCATGTATTTTATCTGATTTAATCCTCCCAGCTTTTTTTTTTTTTCAGTAGAAAGTATTTTTATTATTGTTGTTGTTATCCTCTCATTTTTCAGTAAGAGAACAGAGGCCCCAAAGATATTCAGTATCTTGTCTGAAGTCACACTCTAGTTAGAGGCAAAATCAAGATTTGAATTCACACACGCATTACACGCTGATGCATAGAGGCAGGTTTTAGTCATGGCGGGTAGGCTCTCAGAAGCCTTGGAAGAGGGAGGAGATGGGAGATGGCCTGTAACAATCCTAGCCCTTGCTGCTCCACAGGAAAGTGGAAACAATGAGGTCATCTTCATGGCCTTGGACTTGGCCAGTCTGGCCTCTGTGCAGGCCTTTGCCACAGCCTTCTTAAGCTCTGAGCCAAGGCTGGACGTCCTCATCCACAACGCAGGTGAGGAGCAGCAGGCCCTGTGGGAGGGTGGCTGGTAGCCTGGAGAGGTAGACCCTCCAGCAGACACATCTCACAAGTGGGGATCCTACGACCCATGGGGCACCTATAACAGCAACTCATGCCCAGCTTCTGCCCTAGGGATCAGCTCCTGTGGCCGGACTCGGGAGACCTTTAACCTACTGTTGCGAGTGAACCACGTTGGCCCTTTTCTGCTGACACACTTGTTGCTACCCCGCCTGAGGTCGTGTGCCCCCAGCCGTGTGGTAATAGTGTCATCTGCCGCCCACCGACGTGGTCGTCTCGACTTCACACGTCTGGACTGCCCAGTGGTGGGCTGGCAGCAGGAGCTTCGGGCATACGCCGACAGCAAACTAGCCAACGTGCTGTTTGCCCGGGAGCTCGCCACCCAGCTTGAGGGCACTGGTGTTACCTGCTATGCCGCCCACCCAGGTGAGGCCTGACTCTGGCTGCACTCTCTTGTCTCTCTGGCATCTTTGTACCTTACTGTGTGCCCCCTCCCCCCAGTCTCCTTTGAGTCGCAGAATGGAAGCGTGGTCAAAGAGAAACCTGTTCCTTGCTGGTCTTGGGAACAGACTTTCTCCTCTGCATGCTTGGATGCTGACCACTGGCTGGGGGATAAAACAAGACCCCGATGATGATACTATAGAGGGCCGCGGCTGCAGTTGAGCGGTGGGACACTTGTCCTAGTATAGCAAACCCTGAGCTGTGCTGTTCACTTCCTTCCTTTGACTTAGGTTGGTTGGTTGGTTGGTTGGTTTGGTTTTGAGACAGGATCTCACTAGGCTGACCTGGAGTTTACTTTGTAGACAAGGCTGGCCTCAAACACTCAAAGACCTGCCTGCTTTTGCCTCCGGAGTGCTGGGATCAAAGGTGTGGGACACCATTCCTGGCTTAGTTTATTCGTGTGTGTGTGTGTGTGTGTGTGTGTGTGTGTTAGTTTTGTCTGCATGGATATGTACTGGGGGGGGGCGCTGCCCACAGAGGCTGGATCCTAGAACTGGAGTTATGGATGGTTGTGAGCTTCCTTCCATGTGGGTGCTAAAAACCAACATAGGGACTGGAGAGATGGCTCAGCAGTTAAGGGCATTGACTACTCTTCAAGAGGTCCTGAGTTCAATTCCCAGCAACTACATGGTGGCTCACAACCATCTTTAATGGGATCCAATGCCCTCTTCTGGTGTGTCTGAAGACAGCAACAGTGTATTCATATGAGTAAAAAATAAATAAAATCTTCTTTAAAAAAGGAACCAACCTAGGTCCTCTACATGAGCAGCAAGTGCTCTTAACCACTGGGCCATCTGGTGGTTTGTTGGGATTTATTTATTTATTTATTTATTTATTTATTTATTTATTTTGAGAGTTTTCTGGAGCCCAAGTTGGCCTGGAATTCTGTGTAGCTCAGTCAAATTCACCCTCAAATTCATGAGCCTTCTTGCCTCATACTTAGATTCCCAGTATAAGCCATCATGCCAAGTTGAGATTAGGTTTAATCCCCGACACCACTGAAAAAAAAAGTTATGGTGGTGATGAAGCTAAGTAATGTATCATCCAGTCAAGGCGCTCTTTCTTTGTGGTACCTACTCTACAGTAGGCATGATTTATGTGCTGGGACAAAAGTAGTGAGGCCACCTTGGTCTGTAAGACCCTGTCTCTCTGAAAGAAGACGAAACAAACACCAGAGACCTTGCCCTCATATCCCATGACAAATGGCGATAAAATCAGGAAAGTGACACTGAGAGGAGATAAACAGGAAGAGAGGGACCTAGAGCTCTCAGATGTAACATTATTTTATTTTGTCAGTGGCTGTCAGGGAAGGCACTTGGTTAGAACTGAACAGAGATCTGAAAGAGATAAAAGGATCTTTGATGCTCAGAAATCAAATAAGAAGCACAGAGGCAGCCAGTCGGTCCTGATATGCTGCAGGATGGCTGGTGTGCCCAGAAGGAAGGGAAGAGAGAAGAGATGGCTGAGCTGGTGGGTCATCTCTGCACTCAGACCATAGGCTACAGCAGGCAGGGCTTGCCTAGATCATCTTCTAACATCTCAGAAAAACATTGCTTGGGGCTTCTCTGTAATCACAGTGACAATAATGCTACTTACCTTTAGTAAGCTCTTGTTACAATTACAGATCCCTATGGTTAAAAAACTGTGGCTGCGCCGGGCGTGGTGGCGCACACCTGTAATCCCAGCACTTGGGAGGCAGAGGCAGGCGTTCTGAGTTCGAGGCCAGCCTGGTCTACAGAGTGAGTTCCAGGACAGCCAGGGCTACACAGAGAAACCCTGTCTCGAAAAACCAAAAAAAAAAAAAAACCAAAAAAAAAAAAACTGTGGCTGATATACTATAGGTTCTTAAAAATGGTGGCTAAACAAGAGAATGGGGCTCAACATAGATGAAAAGCTGGCTGGGCTGCAGAGATGGCTCAGCGGTCAAGAGCACTGACTGCTCTCCCAGAGGTCCTGAGTTCAAATCCCAGCAACCACATGGTGGCTCACAACCATCTGTAATGAGATCTGACGCCCTCTTCTGGTGTGTCTAAAGACAGCTACAGTGTACTTATATATAATAAATAAATAAATCTTTAAAAAAAAAAAGAAGAAGAAGAAGAAAGCTGATATAAATTAGGCACTGTGTGGCTTACACTGGTAACCCCAGTGGGAAGCTGAGGCAGGAATACTGCTATAAGTCAAGTCAGACTGACTGGACTTATAAAGGAGTGAGACTCTTTCTCAAAAAGAAGGGAAAGGACCAGGGATGCACACGGCCCTGGGTTCAAGCACCAAAAAGGGGGGAGGGGGGATAGAGTTTGAACAGCAAAGAGCACACATAGCCACAGCCTGGGAGATGGGAAGGTACAGGCCATGAGGCTGGTAGGAAGGCTTTCTGTAGGAAATGGGTTAAATCACCTTGCGGGGCCCCTGAATACCTGGTAGATAGATACTTTGCCTGAAAGTAAATGCTTTCCCTGGAAGCAGATTCTACCGTCTGCTCCTAGCTGTTTTTTGTTTGTTTGTTTGTGTTTTTCCCTGCCTGGTGGCTGGGCCCCCACCTCCTTCCTCCACAAACCCTCTTTCTTCCTGCCCACAGGACCTGTGAACTCGGAGCTCTTCCTGCGTCACCTTCCTGGATGGCTGTGTCCTATTTTGCGCCCACTGGCTTGGCTGGTGCTCCGGACACCTCAAGGGGGTGCCCAGACACCCCTGTACTGCGCTCTGCAGGAGGGCATTGAGCCCCTCAGCGGGAGATATTTTGCCAACTGCCATGTGGAGGAGGTCTCCCCAGCTGCTAGAGATGACCAGGTTGCTCGGCGGCTATGGAAAGCCTCCAAGAAGCTGGCAGGGCTTGGGCCTGGAGACAATGATGACCCTGATGAAGAGCCAGAACCTCAGGATCCCAGGGCCCCACCTTCTCCTAGTGCCCCCAGCCCTGAGAAAACCACAGTTTCTGGACCTTCTCGTAGCTATCGGGGCTCACAAGACTTATCCAAATTGACACAGCGAAGAATTCAGGTGAAAGATGGACCTACACCCTAACTTTCCTAACCCCCAGCCTAGAATGCTTTTGTAGCACAGGGACCCCTCAAAATCTCGGTTGTGTGCCTGGGCTCTGAGGGGTTGCCACATTTACCTCGGAACCTCTTGTCATGTCCTAAACAGCCCTTTTCCTTGTGAAAGGAAATGAATACTACTTCCTAAGACACACTGTAACCCCAGTTTCAGGGATGATATGTCAGATACTGTGTTGCTCTGGAATGTGATTTTCAGATTTCTGGCCTCTTCCCTGAGTAGTGATCTGCCCCGGGAGAGGGCTGGAGACTTTGTGGTTGATGCACTGCAGATGTTAAACATTACTGACTGAATCCAGCCCTTTGCAACTTTCTAGCTAGGTAGTTAATTTACCCCCATTTTTATGGAGGCGGAATTAGGAAGACTCTCGCTCCGGGACCTGCTGTAGGGCAGATCAAGCAAGATGATACTACTGGGGTGCCCCAAAGGTGCTTCGGGGGCCAAGCCCCCTGGAATAAAGCAAGCTGACTGCGGATGCGCTGGCTCCCGCCTCTTTCAACACCGGCCCCGCCCTCCGCCGCTACACTTCCGGCGGGGCCGCGGCCGCAGAGGGGCGCAGACGGGCGGGGCTGGGGGAGGCGGGATAGGCTGGGCGCGGCCGGTGCTGCGGACCCGCCACAGCCCTCCAGGTCGCTGCGGACCCAAGGCCTGCTTGCCTGCCAGCGGCGCCATGGGCAATTGCCACACGGTGGGCCCCAACGAGGCACTGGTGGTCTCAGGTGAGGGGAAGGCGAGGGGTGGGGTGGGAAAGGGCCGGCATGGGGTGCGGGTCCCTCGGACTCACCTGAGCCAGCCCCCGCCCCAGGAGAGCAGTCCTCCCTCCCACAGCCCGGCCTCGGGCACTCGACCCTTCCTCTGCTCCACAGTGGGTTTAGAGGCTTCTAACGTATGTGGGTTCCAGTGCTGGGACTCGCAGCTCTGGAGGGCAGGTGCCTGGCGGGGAGGGGCCTGAGGCACGAGTCCCTCTTTTCCGGGTGAGGCAGACCCGTTAATTCCGAGCAGGCTGGGGCTTGCCAGGAATTACTGCCACGGCCCGCCCTGCAAACGCGGGTGCGGCCTCTACAGTTGGGTAACCCGGCTCTGGCCTGTACCGCTCTAGATTACAAAATGCAGCAAGCTCTAGATTTGGCTGGATGGGGCTGGGGGACTGTGGTGTTGGGAGCCTTACAGTTGATATTTATTGAGGTGGTGTATTTGGGATGTCCTAGGCGATAGCTCAAGCCACCAAGGACCCTGTTGCATGCAAGCTCCCAACTGTAACCTCTTCCCAGCATCAGCACTGATTTTTCAGCCTGTATGCAGAATTCACAAGGCTGGCTGCCAAAAGAGGAGGTAGAAGCCCCGAGCCAAGGCTTATAGATGCCATTCTGGGGGAGCTGTAACAAATCCACTGGGCCCCAAACATAGCTTTCAGCGTCGTTTGGATTTCAAAATTGATCCCTTTACTGAGACACCCTCATAGTCCCTAACCAGAACCCTACTAAACTGAGAGAAATACGATGCCACCTCTCCTTGAAGAGCAGAAGTCTTGGTTGGAGTCAGAAGGGAAAGCCTTTGGCATCCTAAAGCCCAGTGTTGCCTCCCTCCTCATCCATACCTAAGATGGCTTGTGGAGCCACATACTGGTTTGGGTGGGCTTGACTTGCCAGTTTGTTTTGTTGGGGGGGGGTTGTTTGAGGTTTTTCTTTTTAGGTTAATTTTATTTTTTTAAGTTGTATGTATGTGCGCGTGTGTCTGCGCCTGTCTGTCTGTGGATATGCACAGGTGAGTACAAGTACCCGAAAAGGCCCCAAAGGTGTTGAATCTCCCTGGAGCGGGAGTTACAGATGGTTGTGAGCTACTTGACGCAGGCACTAGGAACTGAACTTGGGGCCTCAGAGAGAGCAATATGTGCTCTTAACCGTTGAACAACCCTTGTTTATTTTGAAAGAGAGATTTGGCTTCGTACCCCTGGCTGGAACTATGCAAACAAGGTTGGCTTGGAATTTGTAGTGATCTTCCTGCCTCTGCCTCCCCACTGATGAGATTACTTCGCCACACCCAGCTTGACTTTGTGTGAGCATGCTTAAAACCGGGGGTTGGGAGGGAGCTCAACTCATGCTAATCAGTCAATGTGCCACACTCCTCAGGCACAGGAGGATTTTAGACCTTAGAAACTGGGGCTAAGTAGATGGTTCAGCAGATAAAGGAGACTGCCACCAATCCTGATGATCAGAGTATAACCCCCAGGACTCATAATGTTGGAGGAAAAGAACAAACCAATACAATAGGTCTACCCATACATGTACATACACAAAATAAGCATTAATTTTTTTCCATGTCATTGCACATGCCTTTAATCCCAGCACAAGGAAGGCAGAATCAGACAGATCTTTGAGAGTTCCAGGACAGCCAGTGATATAGATATATGCCCTACCCACCCACCCTCACCCCCCCCCCGAAAAATATTTCTTTAATAAATAAATTAAAGTCTGGGGCTGGCACAGTTAAGAGCACTCGTTGCTCTTGCAGAGGATCTGCCTTCAATTTCCAGCACCCACATGACAGCTATCAGCTAAGTCCAGTCCCCAGGCACACACCCTTTTCTGGCTTCCTTGGACACTGTACACATGAGGTGCACAGACACATGAGGCGAAAACCCACACTGCATAAAATAAAAAGAAAATCTCAAAGATAGATCAGAATCTGCACTGCACTTTCTCCTGTTGTGTTTCAAGAAGCCCAGACTCTGGGCTGAGAGACCAAAGCTTGAGTTCTGGCCTGTGGAAAGTCTGGCAACTTCAGGGTGAGAGGCAGCCCTGGGACGGCTGTACATGTCTCCAGGGCCAATGCAGAGCTGGATTGGAGGCTGTTCTCAGGGGTGGAGAAGGGAAGCCGTGCTGAGAGTGGATGGGCACGGGGTGTAAGGGCTAGGGAGAAGTAACGCCTGACGTCATAGCACCGTGGCATTTGAGAGGGTGCAAGGTGCAGTGTCCTCGCCTGAATAGATTCCCAGGAGAGCAGAGCAGAGCAGCTGCTGGCCCTGGTCTGTGTCCCTGGGACCTGCAGTTAGTCCAGAGGCACTCAGCCCTGTTTCCAGAGAAGACTGTGAATTCATTTGCTGTTGTCTGGCCTCTCTCCTCTATTCTGTAACACAAAACTATTCTCTTTGTACTTTCAGAAATTTCATTTAAGGCAGGGAATGTAGTTAAGTTGGTAGAGTATTGGTGCAGACAAGGCCAGAACATGTCTCTACTCCCAGAACTTGGTTGGGGGGAGGGAGAGGAGAATCAGAAGTTCAATGTCAGTCTCATCTGCTTAGAGAATTGGGAGGTAGACAGGCAACATGAGACCTTGTCTCAACAAAACAAAATTATTTTCCCACTGTAAAAATACTTTAGGCACCAGGCGGTGGTGGCACACACCTTTAATCCCAGCACTTGGGAGGCAGAGACAGGTGGATTTCTGAGTTCGAGGCCAGCCTGGTCTACAGAGTGAGTTCCAGGACAGCCAGGGCTACACAGAGAAACCCTGTCTCGAAAAAACAACAAAAAATACTTTAGGCGCTGGGCGGTGGTGGCGCACGCCTTTAATCCCAGCACTTGGGAGGATTGGAGAGATGGCTCAGTGGTCAAGAGCACTGTCTGCTCTTCCAGAGGTCCTGAGTTCAATTCCCAGCAACCACATGGTGGCCCACAACCATTTATAAAAGGAATCTGATGCCCTCTTCTGGCCTGCAGGTGTGCATGCAGCCATGCCCTCATACATAAATAAAATAAACATTTTAAATTCCTAGTGGTGGTGGTGCATGCCTTTAATTCCAGCACTTGGGAGGTAGAAAAAGGTGTATCTCTGTGAGTTTAAGGTCAGCCTGGTCTACAGAGAGAGTTCCAGGAAAGCCAGGGCTACACAGAGAAACCCTGTCTTGGAAAAGAAAGAGAGAGAAAGTGAGAGAGAGCTGTGTGTGTGTGTGTGTGTGTGTGTGTGTGTGAGAGAGAGAGAGAGAGAGAGAGAGAGAGAGAGAGAGTGTGTGTGTGTGTGTGTGTGTGTATACTGGCTGCTCTTCCAGAGGACCCAAGTACAATTCCCAGCACCTCTATGGCAATTCACACCTGCTTGTAATACCAGTTCCAGGGGATCTGGCACCCTCACACACAGACAGCCATGCAGGTAACGCACATAAAAATAAAGTGTTAGCCGGGCGGTGGTGGCGCACGCCTGTAATCCCAGCATTTGGGAGGCAGAGGCAGGCGGATTTCTGAGTTCGAGGCCAGCCTGGTCTACACAGTGAGTTCCAGGACAGCCAGGGCTACACAGAGAAATCCTAGCTCCAAAAAAACCAAAAACCATAAATAAATAAATAAATAAATAAATAAATAAATAAATAAAGTGTTTTTCTAAAAAGTTTTTAAAGAAGAGACTGAGGGTGTTACTCTATGGCAGAGCACTTGACTAAACACATATAAGACTTAAATCTTAGCACTAATATTCAAAGTGACGAATACCTAAAACTAACCTCAGCGTGTCGTAGGCTGAGACAAGAGGAACAGAGAGAACAAAGGAAAGTTTGTGGTTTTTTGAGTCAGGGTCTCATATGTAAGACCAGGCTGGCCTCCCACTCACAGAGATCCACCTGCCTCTTGGTGCTAGGTCACAGGTCAACTGCTTAGGGGGAAAAAATGAAAGGAAAACTCTTTTCATTTGGAAAAGTTTTATTTTCACTAGCCATAACTGAAACTTAATATTTCTTAATTATTTTTGTCAGCCACACGCCAAGATACTCCTGGAATATATTTCCCTAATGCCCTTCAGCTGCAGGACCCTGAAAAAGTCATTTGTACTTATATCTACTTTGAAATTAAGCAGTGATTATATCTACCACTAATTGTTTGTTTTGTTTTCTATTTTGAGATAGGGTTTCTTTGTGTAGCCCTGTTCTTTTTTTTAATAAATGTCTTTTAAAAAAAAAAGATTTGTTTATTATATGTAAGTACACTGTAGCTGTCTTTTAGATACTCCAGAAAAGGGAGACAGATCTCGTTATGGATGATTGTAAGTCACCATGTATTTGGTTGCTAGGATTTGAACTCAGGACCTTTGGAAGAGCAGTCAGTGTTCTCAACCGCTGAGCCATCTCTCCAGCCCCTGACCTAGCTGTTCTTACTAGAACTCAGAGATAGACCTGCCTCTGCCTCCCAAATGCTGCATTTAAAAGCAGGCAAATCTTTTTTTATGAGTATGTCTGTTTTACCTCTGTGTATGTCTGTGTGCCACATGAATGTAGAGTGCCCAAGGAAACCAGAAGAGGGCGTCAGATCCTCTGGAACTATTAACCACAAAATGGGTGCTGGGAACTGAACCAAGTTCCTCTGTAAAAGCAACCAGTGCCCTTGATCACTGGATCATCTCTCCAGCCCCCATTATTTATTATATTAGTAAAGAAATACAATGCCAGAGATACGGTGCAGTTGGTAGGCCTAGAATGCAAAGCCCTGGATTTGATTTCCAACACTTGTGAGGTGGAGATAGGAGAACTAAGTTCAGAGTCATCCTCAGCTATATATCAATAACAAAAAGTGCAATGTGAAACTAGACACCATAAAATCCCACCTTAAATGTGATCCTTTATAGTTTTTTCTCCGGTATTTGAGTTGATGCATTGTGGACATTTTTATAATGGATCCTTAGGTACAGCTGGAATATTAAAAGCATTCATTAACTGAGCATGGTGTTTCATACCTGTGCTCTCAACACTGAGGAGACTGGGACAGTAGGCTCACCATGAGTTCCAGGCCAGTTAGAACTACAAAAACAGAATGGGCTGCAGAGATGGCCCGATGTGTACATTTCTTGCCCCCTAGATCCATGTAAAAACTGGCTGCTGACAGGGGGATGGCGTGCCAGTCTGACTAACATGGTGAGCTTCGGATCAGTGAAAGAGTCTCAAAAACAAAAACAAAAGTGAAGTTGTTGAGGAACAGTTCCAGTGTCAATCTCCGGCCTCCACATGTCCCTGCACATACACACACACACACACACACACACACACACACACACACACACGGTGGTGGTGCTCCGGCTAAGACTAATCAGAAAGCTGGGAGATCCCTTTCAGAGGAAGAGACTGCTGGGAGTGGGGGCAGCCTGCCAGGCCCCAGCTTCCTGTTACTGCCTCTGAGAACCTGGCATGTTGCCCTTGGCTACAGCCAAGCGTGAACTGTGACAGGCTGTTCCCAAGGTCAGAGACTGAGTGAGAGGTAAAGGACACACATCCACCAGCCTGTCCCATTGGGTCCCCCATGGGAACCACCCACTCCCACCGTGTATTTGAGGAGTCCCCTAGAGCTTGATCAAAGGCAGCCATGCACCAACCCTGACCAGAGACAGAAGATACAAAAGAGTTGTGATTTTTGGCCCTCTTCCAATTTAATTTGGTCCCAAGATGGTTTGGGTTTCAGAGTAGCTGTCTGTCCTCAGAGGCCTCTCTTACAACACCTCCCAGGGAGAGACTCTCCTGAGGCTTTACTTGGAAACCAGCCCCATGGATAGGTCTTTCCATTCCAGAGAAACAGAGTTAGTACTGGCTATGAGATCAAGGCCAGACTGAGCTGAAGAGAAAAATCCTATCTTAAAAAAAGAAAGCAAGCTGGGCATGGTGGCGCACACCTGTAATCCCAGCACTTGGGAGGCAGAGGCAGGCGGATTTCTGAGTTTGAGGCCAGCCTGGTCTACGAAACCCTGTCTCGAAAAACCAAAAAAAAAAAAAAAAGCAGTTGGGGGTGATGGAGCATTCTGTGGTTAGGAGCATTTTTTTGCTCCTAAGGGAACCAGAGTTTGGTTCCCAGCACCCATATAAGGCAGCTCACAACTGCCTGTCACTCCAGTTCTCAAGGATATGATACTCTCCTCTGGTCTCTGTGTGCCTGCCCTCACGTGCACAATACACAGAAATGGAAATAAATCTTTGGGGGCTGGAGAGATGGCTCAGCAGTTAAGAGCACCGACTGCTCTTCAGAAGGACCTGAGTTCAAATCCCAGCAACTACATGGTGGCTCACAACCATCAGTAATGAGATCTGACGCCCTCTTCTGGAGTGTCTGAAGACAGCTACAGTGTACTTACATATAAGAAAACAAAGAAAATAAAAAGAAAATAAATCTTTGGAGAAAGGAAGCTGGGTATGTTGGTGCACACCTTTTTTTTTTTTTTTTTTTTTTTTTTTTGGTTTCTCGAGACAGGGTTTCTCTGTGTAGTCCTGGCTGTCCTGGAACTCACTGTGTAGACCAGGCTGGCCTCGAACTCAGAAATCCGCCTGCCTCTGCCTCCCAAGTGCTGGGATTACTGGCGTGCGCCACCACGCCCAGCTTGGTTTTTTGGGTGTTTTTTTTTTTTTTTTTTTTTTTTTTGGTTTTTCGAGACAGGGTTTCTCTGTGTAGCCCTGGCTGTCCTGGAACTAGCTCTGTAGACCAGGCTGGCCTCGAACTCAGAAATCCACCTGCCTCTGCCTCCCAAGTGCTGGGATTAAAGGCGTGCGCCACCACCGCCCGGCTTGTGCACACCTTTTATCTCAGTGCTCAGAAGGCAGGTCTCTGTGTTGAGGCCAGCCTTGTCTACACAAGTTACAGACCGATTAGGTCTATATAGTGAAACCCTGCCTAAAACCAAACCAAACTGTCTTAGGGTTTCTATTCCTGCACAAGCATCATGACCAAGAAGCAATTTGGGGAGGAAAGGGTTTATTCAGCTTACACTTCCACATTGCTGTTCATCACCAAAGGAAATCAGGACTGGAACTCAAGCAGGTCAGGAAGCAGGAGCTGATGCAGAGGCCGTGGAGGGATGTGACTTACTGGCTTGCTCAGCTTGCCTTTTTTTTTTTTTTTTTTTTTAATTTATTTTATGTATATGAGTACACAGTAGCTGTCTTCAGATACACCAGAAGAGGGCATTGGATCCCATTATAGGTGGTTGTGACCTACCATGTGGTTGCTGGGAATTGAACTCGGGACCTTTGGAAAAGCAGTCAGTGCTCTTAACTACTTAGCCATCTATCCAGCCCTCTGCTTGCTTTCTTATAGAACCCAAGACTACCAGCCCAGGGATGGCACCATCCAGAATGGGCCCTCCCACCCTTAATCACTAATTGAGAAAATGCCCCACAACTGGATCTGATGGAGGCATTTCCTCAACTGAAGCTCCTTACTCTGCGATAACTCCAACTTGTGTCAAGTTGACATACAAAACGAGCCAGTACACCGACCAGACCAAACCCTGGGGCTGGGGCTGAGAATGCTTGCCTGGCATGCGCAAGCCCTAGGTTTGAACCCCTGCACTGCACAACACTAGGTGTAGTGCTGTGCACACAGACAAGCACACAAACACACACACATGTACAAGTGGGGAGATATACAGCTCATGTGCAAGGTCCTGGGATTTTTTTCTGACACTGAAAAGAAAAAGATTCATATAAGCCATATTTAAAGTGCTCAACAACATGTGTCTTTAAAAACAAAAAGCCCGCCGGGTGGTGGTGGCGCATGCCTGTAATCCCAGCACTTGGGAGGCAGAGGCAGGCGGATTTCTGAATTCGAGGCTAGCCTAGTCTACAAAGTGAGTTCCAGGACAGCCAGAGCTACACAGAGAAACCCTGTCTTGAAAAAACAAGACAAAAAAAAAAACCAAACAGCCAGGCAGGCAGTAGTTGGACACGCTTTTAATCCCAGCACTTCGAAACGCTGTCTCGAAAAAAACAAAAACAAAAACAAAAACAAAAACCCTGCACCAGAAGTTACACATTTGTATCGGCCATGTGCCTTGTGGGTTATTGGGAGGAACACCCACTCTGTTTTCCTTACCTCTGTATTTTCCTCCTTGAGCAAAGCAACATGTTTCTGTTCTGTTTTATAGTTATTGATGATGGTTGTGGTGCTGAATAGGTGGGTCCCCGGACCAGTATAACCCAGTTACAAAAACTACCTAGACCTTTGCCCTTGGGAGGCAAACATCCCAAAGCTTTCATGAAAACCCATTTTCTTTAACTCCAGATGTTTCCTCTTAATCATAATTTTCTATGCATTTCTTTGCATGGTAGTTAACTCCCTTTACAGCCTTTACTAACACTGCCTGAACTGGATGTGTGATGGGAATTTCTGCAGTTGATTTTTTTCATTTCTGAACAGAGAACACACTAAGCATGGCCACAGCCCATTTTCAGGCACCACTTCCTTCTGAAGCCTTCCCCTTCTCCTCTCGCTTCCCTGCCTGTCCCCACAAGGGGAGCAAGGTGATTCTGAATGCTCTCGGGCTTTGGGAGTAGAGCACCAGCCCCACTGAGATGCATATGTCAAGCACAGTAAGGCTGTTGCCAGGACTCCTGAGGCTTCCCCACCCCCACCTGCCCCCCAGAGGGCCGCCTCTCCGTCCCACCCCATCTGGCCCACAGCGGTAAATGGACTTCCTGAGAGAATCCTCCTGGGATAGTCTTCTTCCGTGTCTCACCTCCTATGAGAGTTTTACATTTTTATTTTCTATGTATAGATGTCTTGCCTGCATGTATATGTGTGGACTGTGTCGGGGGTGGGGTGGAGTGTGTGTGTGTGTGTGTGTGTGGTGTGGTGCCAGGTGCCAGAAGAGAGCAGGGGCTCTCCTGGTACTGGAGTCACTGGTGATTATGAGCTAACGTGGGTGCTAGGAATCAAATCTGGGTCCTTTTAGGTTTTTTCCCTTTTTGTTTTTGCATTTGAAACAGGGTGTACACCGCCATGCCCAGTTGCAAATTGCCTGTCTTAAAAACTAGGTTCTAAGTCCCTGAGGACAGGGAGAACTCGTCTTGCATTTATGTGTAATCTTAGCACCTGGCATCCAGCAGTAACTGTTGTCAAATCTCAGAGCAAGGAAAGGCCAGAGTTAAACTGGCTGTAGTAGTACACATAGGATAACCTCAGTACTGTGAAGGCAGAAGCATTTAGGATAGCCTGGGCTACATAGTAAGCCCTGGTTTCAAAATAAAAAACAGAAAGCCAGACATTTTTTGGGGGCAGGGGGGATTCCCCCCAACACACAGGGTTTTTCTGTGTAGCCCCTGGCTGTCCTGGAACTCAGGACTGGGCTGGCCTTGAACTCAAAAATCCTCCTGTCTTTGCCTCCTGGGTTCTGGGACTAAAGGCATGTGCCATGACTGCCCAGCTTTTTTTGTTTTTTGTTTTTTGTTTTTCAAGACAGGGTTTCTCTGTGTAGCCCCAGCTGTCCTGGAACTCACTCTGTAGACCAGGCTGGCCTCGAACTCAGAAATCCACCTGCCTCTGCCTCCCAAGTGCTGGGATTACAGGCATGCGCCACCACACCCGGCTTGCCCAGCTTTTTTAAATACTTCTTTTTTTTTTTTTTTGGTCCAGACATGTTTTATATCTATAACTCATCCTTCAGGAGACTAAGGAAAGGAGATCATTGAGAGTTCAAGGTCAGCCTGGACTTTTCAAGTTCATATTTCTAAGACAGTCCAACTCAGTGAGTAGGTAAATGCCACCAAGCCTGATTACCTGAGTTAGAGCCCTAGAACCCACATGGTGGAAGAAATGAACTAACCCCTACAAACATTCCTCTGACTTCCACGCACAGGCTATGGCACACATTCATGCACACACAAGTAAATGTAATTTAAACACAATTTTTATTATGTTAAAATGGGACAAAGTTGTAATCAGGGGATGGAGGGCAGAGCCCCAAGAATTGACTGACCAACAGTGGTTTCCTTTGCTTCCCAGGGGGCTGTTGTGGTTCTGACTACAAACAGTATGTGTTTGGCGGCTGGGCTTGGGCCTGGTGGTGTATCTCGGACACTCAGAGGTAAGGGTCTTGGGGCTTTGGAATCTTTAATCCTGGTGGGCAGGAAAGAGGGATTTCCAGTGGGCCCATTCCCTTTACCACAAGCCAGACTGAGCATCTCCCATCCCCTACCCCACCCTCCATCTGGTAGGAGAAGGACCCCATGAGGAGAAACAGAAATGGGTTGGTCAGGGATACAGGAAGCACACGTCAGGAAGGTCTGCCCTGTGGTTCTGTCTTAGTTGTGGCAATAATAAAACACCATGACCAAAAGCAACTTAAAGAGGACAGGAAGTCATTCTGCTTACAACTCAGGTCATACTCTATCGCTGAAGACAGCAGGGCAGGAGCCGATGCAGAGCTGGGCCCTTCCACATAGACAAGTCTAGGAAAGCATTTTCTCAGTTTCCAGATATGTCTAGATTTGTGTCAGGTTGACAAAAAACAACCAACAAAGCTCCCCCACCCCAAGCCCCTCATTGTTCTTTCCAATTAGAAGTGGTCCTGCTTCTGTCCCCAAGACTGCAGAGTCATACCCAGGCAGAGTCCGTTTCTGTATTCTAGCTCAGCTCCTCAGGAAGTCTTCCCAGGCTTATGTCTGCAGCCCGGCATTCAGGAGGGCTGAGGTGGGGGGTTGCTGTAAACAGAGCAGCAGCCTTGGCTGCATGGCTCCAGCCCAGGTTGGCACACACAGAAAGACCCTGGCACAGAAAGTCTTAATTAGACCAGACTTGCTGGTGTGTGCTTGTAATCCTAAGCTTGGAAAGTGAAGGCAGGAGAATCAGGAGTTCAAGGCCAGCCTCAGCTAATTTGAGATCAACCTGGGCTGTTTGAGACCCCGACTCAAAAAATGCACACACAAAAGTCTTTATACACTATTAGAAGGGGGTGTGCAGAGGGAGGAAACATCAGGCAGAGCCTACACACATCCTCTCCTGCACAAGCCTTGAGTTCTGGCAAGGGCAAGAGTCGGAATGGACATACAGTCAGAAGTGATCTGTAACGGTGGGTTAGAACAGGGTCTAGGGGTGTAAGAAATTTCTGCAGGGGTCTGTGCAGACAGTTTGGAACCCTAAGTCAGTACGGAAAGTCTCCAGACTGAAACCTAATAAAGGCAGAGAAGTTTCAGCTCCCAGAGTGCCCACCTCCAGCTCTCCCTCTGGTGCCTCCAGAGCTCAGCACAGGGCCAGGTACCTCCTCCCCTGCTCCCTTAATGCCTACCAGTCTATCAGCACCCCCTTCCTCATGGTGAAATATAGGGCCGGTATCCCAATGGGGGAGCAGTAGAAATTCCAGCAGAAATCCCCTCCACCCAGATCCCACCCGTCTGCATGCAGTTGCTGGTGCTTGAGGTCTGTAGTGTCGGCTGCGCTGAGGTGGAGGGATGTGAGGCATGGCAATCTCTGATTCCCAGGATCCCCTCTACTCTCCCGTCCTCTCCTGTCACTGCAGCTTTCTAAGGGATCCTGTGGGACTCTAGTGTCCCAAGGCCAACAATGTCAGAATCGATTTGTCACCCCTGGTTGGATTACCTAGCCTGCCAGAAGACACAGGAACAGCTGCCAAAGAACCCACACACCAGGCTCGGACAGCTGGCCTTGGCCAGAAATGGGAGCTGTGTGGGTAGCCATTGTTAGGGCAATGGCCCGTGTCCTGTTCTCCACATCTCAGGTCTCCCACTCCTAGTTTGGACCCCAGGGAGCTCCAAAACAGGAAGGCTGAGCCTCCTTAACAGGTAGGGCGTGAAAGCTGAGGGCTTTACACCTCATTCTAGGAATGAGGCTCACCTCAAGTTCAGCACGCTCCGTCCAGGTGAGCAGTCTTCACCTGCAGCTTTCCCCTACCCCTAGCCCATTTACGGGACAGCTCCGTAGCCTGGCACCTTTACTTCCCTAGCCTGGCATAGTGGCGGATTCAAGAGGCTAGATCTAAAGTTGGATGTAGAATTGGGCTACAGAGAGTTCTCGATTGGCAGGCTATGCTAGACTATCTCAGAGAGCAGGGGAGGAGGATGGAGGCTTGGCGCAGTGGTGAAGAGCACTTGTTGCTCTTGCAGAAGACGCAAGTTCAGTTCCTAGGACCCACACAGCACTCAACAACTGTCTGTAACTCCAGCCCCAGGGGTTGGTGCCCTCTTCTCACCTCTCCAGGAACGGGGCACACACATCCTACACAATCATACTTGAAGGCAGACACTTTACACATAAAAATGAATTTTAAAAATCTTTAAAGACAGAGAAGAAAAGAATCAAACATCCAACTCAGCCTCGCTTTGAAGAACTTTGCACAGCCACGGTATATGTCACCCATGTCACTCGGCTATGGTGTCAGCTCAGAGAATCCTCTTGCTTTTCTTTGCTGCAACAGCCTCAGCATTCCTGAGGCCTTCATGCAAGCACCCCCCCCCCTTCTGAGTAACTCTTTCACTTCTGGCATCTGAGCTGCAGCCTCCCTCCTCCCTGTCTTCCTCCCTCCCTCCCCTCCTCCTGCTCCCTCCTCTCCTTTCCCAGAAGAAAGCTCCTGTCTGAGCCAGGTCAAACTGGGATAAAGTGGTTTAGTATTTGTCCAGCATGTGCAAGGCCCTGGGTTCCATTTCCAGCACTGAAAATAAGAATGTAGACAGTTCTCTAGGGCCTGGCGTGCCAGTGTTAAGGGATCAGATGGAGGCGGCTCTCCGAGGCTGCAGAGTTGTGGGCTGCCTGCCCCTCCCGTCCACCTGCTTCTGCCCCACCGCTCTCAGCCTCTGCTTTCTCTGCCTTGGTTTGTTTGGTTTGGTTTGGTTTTGGTTTTTCGAGACAGGGTTTCTCTGTGTAGCCCTGGCTGACCTGGAACTCACTCTGTAGACCAGGCTGGCCTTGAACTCAGAAATTCGTCTGCCTCTGCCTCCCAAGTGCTAGGATTAAAGGCGTGTGCCGCCGCCACCACCACCACCACCACCACCACCACCACCACCACCCCGGCTTTTTTTTTTTTAAGATTTATTTATTTATTATATGTAAATATACTGTAGCTGTCCTCAGACACACCAGAAGAGGGCATCAGATCTCATTACAGATGGTTGTGAGCCACCATATGGTTGCTGGGATTTGAACTCAGGGCCTTCAAAAGAGCAGTCAGTGTTCTTACCCTCTAAGCCATCTCTCCAGCCCCCGGCTTTTTTTTTTTTTCTTTTTCTTTTTCTCTTTCTCTTTCTTTTTCTTTTTCTTTTTCTTTTTCTTTTTCTTTTTCTTTTTCTTTTTCTTTTTTTAAGATTTAGTTATTTATTATATGTAAGTACACTGTAGCTGTCTTCAGACACTCCAGAAAAGGGCATCAGATCTTGTTATGGATGGTTGTGAGCCACCATGTCGTTGCTGGGATTTGAACTCAGGATCTTCGGAAGAGCAGTCTGTGGTCTTAATCACTGAGGCATCTCTCCAGCCCCCTTCCTTGGTTTAAGGAACCCATTCACACTGTCTATGGCCTGCCTCTGCCTAAACCACTGTCCTGTACACATGCACATAGCTGGAGTGAGTGACAGTCTACAGGCACCTTCTTTTCTTGCTTTAGTTTCTGGTTGGTTGGTCGGTCGGTCAGTCGATCGGTCAGTCCCCCACACCATCATGAGACAGGGTTTCTCTGTGTGGCCCTGGTTGTCCTTGAACTCACTCTGTAGATCATGCTGACCTCGAACTCAGAGATCTGCCTGACTCCTGAGGGCTGGGATTAAAGGCCTGGGCCACCAACATAGCTTGTTTTCTTTACTAGTACTCTTTTCTTTGTCCATGACCTTGAAATTCCACGTCACGGCAAGTCCCCCCACACCCCGCCCCGTGACTGTTCTGGCATAAGTACACTCTCTTTCCCAGCCTTCATTGATCCCCTTTCCCAGTCAGACACCTCAAACCTTCTTTGGGGTTTCCTGGATCTAAATTGGTTTTTTAGTGATATCAACCCCAACCTTGAGGGTTCATACCCCAAGTATGATAAAGTATTTGCTTGCTCTGCCTTTTTAATTCCCAGAGTGGCGATCTCATCCTAATTTCTGGAAAAAGGTTTTCCTGTGTTAGGAGGGTAATTATAAGGCTAAATTCCCCAGATTATGGCAGGAATATCTTGGAAAAATGACCCTGTTGCAACCTGGGTGCCCGCTACCTAGGCCCCCTGACCTCTGGCCCTGGCTCTGGACACTAGCACACTTTCCCTCAGGCCAGCAAGGGGGCACCTGTGTTCTCTTACAGCCTTAGACTGTGCCAGCCTGGGTGGGTGGAAATATTGAGAGCACCACGCCGTGCCCCAATATGTCAGGCATCAGTGCTTCTCTGGTAACCACTGTGTGTGTTTACTGTGTCCCTTCCCACCCTTCCTGTCCCTACCTCCCCCTATGCCCTGGCTGCTCCTCAGACTGTCTCTGGAGGTTATGACCATCCTGTGTCGCTGTGAGAATATTGAGACGTCGGAGGGGGTCCCGCTATTCGTAACAGGGGTTGCACAGGTAATAACTCACCTGCTTCCTCCTCTATGTCTAACTTTCTCTTCCTGCCCTGCGGGGCCTGCAAGCAGAAGCTGGATGGACTCTCCTCCTGAGAGGGTGCCTCCCTCCTTCCCTCCCTCCTTCTCTGCTGCTCCGGGTGCCAGGGTAGATTTGGGCAGATTCTCCAGGTTCCTTGCCGCTGCCCCTTAAGACTACAAGTAGAGAACATTCGAGAGATTCTGACAGTTCCGCCAGGTCGCCCAGTGGGTGTCATGCATCCATAGCTGGTGAGTCTGTTCCTGGCTGGATTGCTAAGCAGGTCCAAGAGCGTCCTCTGAACTGTGCAGTCCTCTCTTCCTGTGCCAGCTCGCTGATGTCAGAGCCCCACCAGCCGCGACAGTACTTTGCCCTTCCTTTTCCTCAACCCCAATTGCCCTGCAGCCTTCTCGGGCAAAACTCCAACACCCCTTCCTTACCCAGGCCACCAGTGAGGAAGGAGAGCCTTCCCTCCCCCGGCAACCGCATTTCTGTCTATGCATCACTATACCCGAATCCTCTGACACAATGCCCAGGTACCTTTCAAGCTTACTTAGGTAAACAATGAGTAGTCAGGTTGTTGGTACATAACAGTTCTTTATAGAATTAATATGCTAGTATGACCCCAGCCTGCATTTCTCATGTGACCTGCCTAGGCCGAGTATCAAAGAGTGTCCTTCAAGTCACAGCCCCTACTGAGGGAAAGAGACCAGACAGCTTCCCTGACAAGGGGCAAGTGTAGGGGTATTTATATATTGACCTAGCAATGGGCATACCCTCAGCACGCCTCCCAATAAGTAGAACTTTCTAGATAACCTCCCAGGGATATTGAGTATCCAGGGAGTAAGAAGGGACCCCTTGAATAACACCCATACACACCCTCCATGACAGTTGGAGCCCTGGTACCTGCTTTCTGTTCTAGGATGCACATACACTGCTATAACCTAGGCTTCCCCTGTCCCCATGGGCCCCAGAGCACCACCACAACCTCTTATTTTATTCATGGTTCAAGCCAGGATGATGAACAGAAAACATATGCACACATGCCACCCCCTTTCCTACTTCCCCTGGAGCCACCTGCTCCTACCCTGCTCTCCCTCATGATCTTTGCACACACGACCAGCTACATACCTCTGAAGACTCCTCTATACTTGGACCTTTGGTCTGTCCCAGCTGGGGCAGTGAGATACTGGATTCTTCCACACCCCAAGCCCTGGGCCCCCAGACCCATGCCCCTGTTTTGCATTTCTTGGCAGGATTTCCCTAGAGATTATGACGTTGCAGCCCCGCTGTGAGGACGTAGAGACGGCCGAGGGGGTAGCTTTAACTGTGACGGGTGTCGCCCAGGTATAGTAACTCAGCAGCCCCACGCATGTCCATTGAGGTGCCTCGTCCCCGTACTGGGGTTTGGGGGGAGGAGAGAACACCAACCAGGGGATGTCTCTCTCCCAAACTCCTGTCACCTCTACAGCAGGATCATCAGCATTGGAACATGCCCACTTGGCGCCTTGGCCACCCAGCAGAACTAACAGACACTTTCTCTCCTCAGTGGCCCTCTCAAGACAAAACCGGTGTGAGGGCTCCTATCCCGCTAACCCACACTCCTTTTTTACAGGCATTGGACACAACAGACCTCAGGGTTCGGGCCTCCCTTGTTCCCTGGGTGGCCCAGAGGAAGAGAATCTATGAAGCAGAGGCAGTTTAGCCTCCTCTAAGATTCTAGGAGTCAGAGGCTGCAGCTCCTCTCTCTAGCTGGGGCCTGGGAGGGGTGTCCCACCCTAACCCACCTCACCTTCACAGGGCAGTGAGGCTCTCCACCTGTTCTTGTCTCTGACAAGGGAGTTGACAGAACACCTTTGGAGGCAAAGACACTGTTGGTTACATCCTGTCTCCTGCCCTGTCTACTCTGCAACTCCATTTGCCTGTCTGTGTCCTTTCCATACTTGCTGCCCCCAAGCCTGAGGGTCTCCCCTCTGTAGGAAGGCAGGAAAGGCTGGCTAGTGTGGGGGTGGTGGGCTGGAGGGGTGGGGAGATGAGCCCCAAGTGTGTGTGAGAGAGGCCAGTGAAGACAGAATCCTTGGTGTGGGAGCTCGCTGTACGGCAGCTCTCCCTCCAGGGCTCTCACAAGTCTCTTTGCAGCTCTAGGGCCAACAGATCTGACGAGGGGTAGACAAGACTGGCAGCCCCTGCATCTCAGGCCTGGGGCCTCCTCTGCCTTCCAGCTACCTCAGGTGTCTCTGTGTCCTCGGCAGGTGAAGATCATGACGGAGAAGGAGCTCCTGGCTGTAGCCTGTGAACAGTTCTTGGGCAAGAATGTCCAGGACATTAAGAACGTCGTACTGCAGACCCTGGAGGGGCATCTACGCTCTATCCTTGGTGAGGCCCTGCCCAGACTCTGAGCCAGGGCCAGGAACATGTGCATGGCGGGGCCACGAGCCTGTCCCACCGAGGTTTGAGCTAAAACATTTTTTTTAAGTTTTTCATTTCAAAACTCATGGTGGACTGAAGGTATAGTTCAGTGATAAAGCTTAGCATGCAAAAGGCCTTGGTTTTGATCCTCAGTGCTAGAAAAAGGAAGGGAGGGAGGAAGGGAGGAAGGAAACAAAGCGGTAAGTAGGCTTGGGGAAGTAGTTCCAATGGTAAAGTGCTTGCCTATAAGCAAGATGACCCCGAGTTCCAGCCTCAGAACCCAAGGGTTTTAAGATTGGTTTATTCATGTATTTTATGTGTATGAATGCTCTGCCTTCATGTATACCAGAAGAGGGCATTGGTTCCCATTACAGATGGTTGTGAACTCCCATGCTGGTGCTGGGAATTAACTCGGAACCTCTGGAAGTACAGCCAGTGCTCTTAACCTCTGAACCATTTCTCCAGCCCCATAACCCAAGTATTTAAAAAGAGCCAGCACATGTTGGGAGTGTGGTAAACACCTTCAATCCCAGCAGTCGGGAGGCAGAAGCAGGTGGATCTCTGTGAATTTGTAGTCAGCTTGGTTGACAGAGTTCCAAGACAGCTGGAGCTACATGGATAAACCTTTTCTTTAAAAAAAAAAAAAAAAATGCCGGGCGTGGTGGCACACGCCTGTAATCCCAGCACTCGGGAGGCAGAGGCAGGTGGATTTCTGAGTTCGAGGCCAGCCTGGTCTACAGAGTGAGTTCCAGGACAGCCAGGACTACACAGAAAAACCCTGTCTCGGGGAAAAAAAAAAAAAATAGAGGCAGGCGGATTTCTGAGTTCGAGGCTAGCCTGGTCTACAGAGTGAGTTCCAGGACAGCCGGGGCTACACAGAGAAACCCTGTCTTGGGAAAAAAAAATTCCAGTCACTTTATAGTGACTTTTTTTTTTTTTTAGCCCCGGCTGTCCTGGAACTCACTCTGTAGACCAGGCTGGCCTCGAACTCAGAAATCCACCTGTCTCTGCCTCCCAAGCGCTGGGATTAAAGGCGTGCACCACCACCGCCCGGCTTATAGTGACTTTTTGAGACCCTTTCTCAAAAAAAAACAAGGCAGACCGAGCCTGAGGGATGGCACTGAGGGAAGGACCTCTTGCCCTTTCAGGTGCCCATACACACGTGTGCACCTACACATACAAACATACAAAAAACAATACCACTGAACCCTTTAGGAGCTGGAGAGGTGGGTCAGTGGTTAAGAGCACTTGGCTGCTCCTCCAGGGGACCTGGGTTCAGTTCCCAGCACCCACGTGGCAGCTCACAGCTGTCTGTAACTCCAGTTCCAGGGGATCTGACACCCTCACACAGACATAAACTACCTGATGCAGACAAAACATCAATGTCCATAAAATAAAAGTAAATAAATTATTTGAAATTTAAATTAAATGTATGTAAAAATAACTACATTTTTTTAGAATTCTTTTTTTTTTTTTTTTTTTTTTTTTTGGTTTTTCGAGACAGGGTTTCTCTGTGTAGCCCTGGCTGTCCTGGAACTCACTCTGTAGACCAGGCTGGCCTCGAACTCAGAAATCCACCTGCCTCTGCCTCCCAAGTGCTGGGATTAAAGGCGTGCGCCACCACCGCCCGGCTTTTTTAGAATTCTTTTAAGTGAGGACTCGAGGCGGAGGCCATTGGAGCAGCCGCTGGCCGACTGCGCAGGTGTCTGTACTGCTCGGGACCGTTTGCTCAGTCAGCACAAGGAAGCTCAGGGTTAAAAGAAGCCCAGGAAGATCCAGCTCAGACTGCCTGACCCTGGCGTGCACCAGGCTTGCTCTCAGATGCTGCCTCCCTTTCTCAGCTGGCTAGGCCTCCGGAGACTGGCTTATGATCCTTCTCTCCCTCAGGGACTCTGACTGTGGAGCAGATTTATCAGGACCGAGACCAGTTTGCCAAGCTGGTGCGGGAAGTGGCAGCCCCTGATGTTGGCCGCATGGGTATCGAGATCCTCAGCTTCACCATCAAAGTAAGGTGTAGGAGGGAGGCTGACCCTGTGTGCACCTGGTAGGAGGGACAGGACACCTAGGACTGCTCCCCAGGACAAACGCCCCCCTTCCTTCCTTAGGATGTTTATGACAAAGTAGACTACCTGAGCTCCCTGGGCAAGACACAGACTGCTGTGGTGCAGAGAGATGCAGACATTGGTGTGGCAGAGGCAGAACGGGACGCAGGCATCCGGGTATGCAGCTTTTCTCCTCCGTGCCCGAGGGCAGGGAGCTCGGGTTGACAGGCCTGGGGTCCCTCAGCTAGTCCTCACTCTACCCTCGCTGTCCCCAGGAGGCTGAGTGCAAGAAGGAGATGCTGGATGTCAAGTTCATGGCCGACACCAAGATCGCTGACTCCAAGAGAGCCTTTGAGCTGCAGAAGTCAGCCTTCAGCGAGGAGGTCAACATCAAGGTGAGAGAGCAGAGGCCCCGGGCTGAGGACTCAGGGTGTGCTGCCTGCCCGTCACTTACCAGTCCTCCCGCTGCAGACAGCAGAGGCCCAGCTGGCCTATGAGCTGCAAGGGGCCCGGGAGCAGCAGAAGATCCGGCAGGAAGAGATTGAGATCGAGGTAGTCCAGCGCAAGAAGCAGATCGCCGTGGAGGCGCAGGAGATCCTCCGTACCGACAAGGAGCTCATCGCCACCGTGCGCCGGCCTGCGGAGGCAGAGGCCCACCGCATCCAGCAGATCGCTGAGGGCGAAAAGTGAGCCTGGGCCCAGGAGACAGGCCGTCAGGCCTCTGTCACAAGAGCTCTCCACTTGCCAACCCCAGCTTGGAAGCTATGCGATCGAGCCCCTTGTCCACCTCTGCCCCTTTCTGCAAAGCAGATAAGCTCCCACACATGCTGTCTGGGAGGTCCAGGAAGTTAAGAGTTCAGGGTTCCTTGGGATGGTGCTTAGCACGGGGACCTTGTGGTCCGACCCCTCGCACTTGGAGTTGGGAGCTAGGGGCTTGTGTTCCACAAGAGCTAGCAGGACAGAGCAGCCATCACCTTCAAATGTCTCCCATCCCTAACAGCTGTCAGAACAGGGAGTTGGAGGGTGTGCTGGGCTCCAGGTAAGATTCAAGGCCCTAGCGTCTCTAACTGATCTACGTGTCCTGGGCTCCCTCAGGGTGAAACAAGTCCTCTTGGCACAAGCAGAAGCTGAGAAGATTCGCAAAATCGGGGAGGCAGAGGCAGCAGTCATAGAGGCGATGGGCAAAGCAGAGGCTGAACGGATGAGGCTTAAGGCTGAGGCCTACCAGAAGTATGGAGATGCAGCCAAGATGGCCTTGGTGCTGGAAGCCCTGCCCCAGGTAAGGTTCCTTCCCACCCAGGCTGGCACTTGGAGTTATAATCTTCTTGCCTGACCAACGGCAAGTGCCAGGATCTCTCTGGGCCCAGTGGATAACCTCCACACTCAGCTGGAGGGAGGCAGGATGCCTCCTGCAGACCCAGGCTGTCTACAGCCATTCGTTGTTGCCCGTGTTGCTTAGGGTGTGGGGGACATGGGGTGGAGGAGACGTGGGATGGACAGGTGAGCAGTCTCTCACTAAACCCTCCAAACACCCCATCTCCTAGATTGCTGCCAAGATCTCTGCGCCCCTGACTAAAGTCGATGAGATTGTGGTTCTCAGTGGGGACAACAGCAAGGTGACATCAGAAGTGAACCGGCTGCTAGCAGAACTGCCTGCCTCTGTGCACGCCCTCACCGGCGTGGACCTCTCAAAGGTACGAGCCTTCCTAGCAGTGGGAAACCCTAGCCAGCCTAGACTGGAGAGGCTGGTGGCTTCGGGGCAGCACCTCACCATCTCTCGTCCTTGCAGATACCCCTGATCAAGAATGCTACCGGCGCCCAGGTGTGAGGCTCCGGCACTCTCGCGGCCTCCAGCAGCTGCCTGCCCTTCCAGCGCCTGTTTTAACGTCACAGGGACAGCAAGAACATTTCTGACTCTGGTGCCTTGTTTTGTAGGGACCAGAAGTGCTGCGTGTTCAGGCCATCTCTGCCTATCTTCCCTTCTCTCCTGTCTGCCTTTTCTTCCTCTCTTCCACGACCTCATATTAACTGCCACCTTCATTCACCCAGCCTGTCTCCTCATCTGCCATATGTGCCTCTCCCTCTGGCTATGTGTTTTTCTCCCCTTCCTTCCCAACATCACACACATCATCTACTTTAACTGAAGCTGAAGTTGTTTATGATAATCACTGTCTGTCTGTGAGGAGTGGCCCTGCTGCTCCTCAGAATCCTGGTGCCTTCAAGTTCTACACGTTTCTGTCTGTCCTCCCTGGCCCTGGCAGAGCCCAGCACGGGTATGAGGGTTCCGGGTAGGACACCCCCTCCCTCTCTCCTGGTCTGAATCTCCGAGCACTAAATGCTGTTGCGGGAAGCCCACAACCCACACACTCTTGCCCTCTGAGGCCTGAGTGGCCGTGGCCCGTTGGCCCTAGAGTAATGCCCTTCACACACAGAGGCCCATGCCTGCTGTCATACCTACCCCTGCCCCCTGCACCACAGAGGCACAGAAGCAAGGCCTCCTGTCTACAGCAGCTTCCTCAGTTTACTACTGCCTTAGGAGGCCCTGCTCGTGCTCAGGGACGTCCCTTCCGTTGGCTTGTCCTTGACCGGTGGGTGGGTCCTAGTCTGATCCCACTAAGTCTTTCTGGGGTCTAGCTGTGCTGGGGACAAGTAAGGTTTATAGGCCTTCTTCCTGCTAATGCATGGGGCTCTCCCGGGGGACAGGGCTGTGCCAACCCTAAGAGAATCAAGTGCTGCAGACTGGCCGAACCTCACTCCCACGATGCCATTTTCTTCTTGGCCAGCATAATTGGGTTCTAGCCATGGAAAGCAGCTAAATATTCTATATCTTTGCACCACTGGTGGCAGAAGAGGCCAATGCCCAAGTATCCTAGTAGGGGTGCCCAGTCCCCGCCTCTGGCCCTGCCCCAGCCTGTGTAGCTGTTCTGCATGTGAATGCTGCATGTCTGGTCTGGGGTTTGGATATTGCACTACCCCACTGCCTGTCCCCCTCTGGTGAAAATAAAGATGTCTTATACCCACACCTTTCATTGTATATTCTGTGAGGAGAGAAAGTAGGGACCAAGAACCAACCACATAACCACATCAGCATCAGAGTTGTTCTTTCCCACCCTAGCCACTGGGAGGCATCAGCACACTGGCCTTGCCCTCAGTGGAGACTGACCTTGGCACTGAGGCAAGGGGGCGGAGGATTCAGAGTGGGTAACGGGTCCTCTGCCAGGTCCTGGGTCTGCTCAGCAGTGCAGCCCAGTTCTCAGGCTTAAGAGTGTGAACTCTGATAGGGCTGCCTGTATTCTAACTTAAAGTTTATTTCTGTTATTGGTACACAACTTAATCTTGAAGGCCTCGGTATTCTTGGACTTTGTGAGCGGTTTGCTTTGATACAGGGTCTCATGTAGCCCAGGCTGGTCTCAAGTTTGCTATGCAATCTATCCGGCCTTGAATCCCATTTTCCTCCTGCATTCCTTTTGAATTTTTTTTTATTTATTTTTTGGTTTTTTGAGACAGGGTTTCTCTGTGTAGTCCTGGCTGTCCTGGAACTCACTCTGTAGACCAGGCTGGCCTCGAACTCAGAGATCCGCCTGCCTCTGCCTCCCAAGTGCTGGGATTACAGGCGTGCGCCACCACACCACACCCAGCTCCTCCTGCATTCCTAATGATGGGATTACAGACATACACCACCACATCTGGCAAGATTTTTTTCTTTCTTTCTTTCTTTCTTTCTTTCTTTTTTTTTTTTTTTTTTTTTTTTGGTTTCTCTTTACTTTCCTTTTCTTTTTCAAGACAGCTCAAAAAGACAGCCCTGGCTGTCCTTGAACTCACGAACTCACTCTGCTATAGACCAGGCTGGCCTTGAACTCAGAAATCTGCCTGCCTTTGCCTCCCAAGTGCTGGGATTTCAAGCATGTGCCACCACTGCCCGGCTTCTGGCAAGATTTCTTAATGTAAAAACAAGAGCAGGGCTGGGGAGATGACTCCGTGGGTGAGAGCACTTACCACACAAGCATGGAGACGTGAGTTCACATCCCCAGCACCCACATAAGAGCGTAGACTAGGGCAGATAGGACTGCTCGGGTCTCATCCCCAGCACCCACATAAGAGCGTAGACTAGGGCAGATAGGACTGCTCGGGACTCATCCCCAGCACCCACGTAAGAGCGTAGACTAGGGCAGATAGGACTGCTCGGGACTCATCCCCAGCACCCACGTAAGAGTGTAGACTAGGGCAGATAGGACTGCTAGGGACTGCAGGCAGCCTAGCCACAAAAGAGCTCTCAAAGGAATAAGGCAGAGTCATAAAGGGTGCGTGCACCTGCACACACAACACGCATGCATACACACAGACAATAGGACATGTGTGCACTTGGGGCTGGTGAGGTGATTCATGGTAAACGTGCTCTCATAAACTCCTGAATATCAGAGTTCCGATTCCAGGGGCCTGCATAAAGGTGAAGGGAGAAAACTGACTCCATAAAATTGTTCTCTACCACTGGGTGTGGTGGTGCACACCTGTAATCCCAGCACTTGGGAGGCAGAAGCAGGCGGATTTCTGAGTTCAAGGCCAGCCTGGTCTACAGAGTGAGTTCCAGGACAGCCAGGACTACACAGAGAAACCCTGTCTCAAAAAACAAAAAAAAGCCGGGCGGTGGTGGCGCACGCCTTTAATCCCAGCACTTGGGCGGCAGAGGCAGGCGGATTTCTGAGTTCGAGGCCAGCCTGGTCTACAAAGTGAGTTCCAGGACAGCCCGAACTACACAGAGAAACCCTGTCTCGAAAAAAACCAAAAAAAAAAAAAAAAATTGTTCTCTACCTGCCCACAGACACAACTGTATATGGATCTTCGTCCAAAGCTAGCCTGGGCTGCATAGCAAGTTCAGGCCAGCCAAGGCACCACAATGAGATCCTGCCTAAAATACTAAAATGGGCTTGACAGCACAGGTCTATATTAGCACTCAAGAAGTAAAGGCAAGAGGATTGGGAGCTAAAGGTCATAACCAGCTACATAGCCAGCCTGAGCTATATGAAAGCCAGTCTAAAAAGACAGTTGAGCCGGGCATTGGTGGCGCACGCCTTTAATCCCAGCACTTGGGAGGCAGAGGCAGGCGGATTTCTGAGTTCGAGGCCAGCCTGGTCTTCAGAGTGAGTTCCAGGACAGCCAGAACTACACAGAGAAACCCTGTCTCGAAAAAACAAAACAAAAAAAAAAAAAAAAAAAAAGACAGTTGAGCCTGTGATCTCAGGACCCAAGGTAGAGCCAAGAAGCTTTATACAAGTTCAAAGCCAGACAAAGATACAGAGTTAGACCCTGTCTAAAAACAAGAATAAAATAAAGTGACATATTAGACCTCCCTGTAGTAACTACAGTGGTCAAAAGAAACCCAAAGGATACAGGGCAGGAGGAATGGCTCGGTGGTTGAGAGCATTTGTTCTTGCACAGTACTGTGTTAAATTTACCTATATGATGACTTTAAAACATCTATAGCTCTAGCACTAGAGAATCAGATGTCTTCCCACCTCCATGGGCACTAGGCATGCATGTGGTACACAGACATTCATGCAAGCAAAACACTTATACATCTAAAAAAATGTTTGTAAAAATGAGGCAAAGCCCGGGCAGTGGTGGCGCACACCTTTAATCCCAGCACTTGGGAGGCAGAGGCAGGCGTATTTCTGAGTTCGAGGCCAGCCTGGTCTACAGTGAGTTCCAGGACAGCCAGGGCTACACAGAGAAACCCTGTCTTGAAAAAAAGCCAAAAAAAAAAAAAAGTTTCTTGTAACTCCTAAAACAAACAACAGTCCTCCTTAGCTTCCAGAAAACACATTATTTTTTTAACCAATAAAGAAGGTAAATGATAACTCAGTAGGCAAATGCACAGAATAGACAGGCATATTTGGATAAGTGTTTTTTTCACTAATATATATCCTACATACAAAAAAATAAAAGCAAGTGACAGGCAGGGCACCCAGAATGACCAATAGATAAATGGTAATGTATGTGGAAGATTGCATTTTCCAAAGATAGTGGCAACAATATCCTCTGGCCCACATGTTTTTTTACAGTGAGGCTTTGACATCCTTCCAGCTACAGATAGAGTCCCGTCAAGCTGTTCGGTGGCTCTCACTATTGAGGTCACTGGAGTATGGCAGAGACACTCTGAAACTATGTCATATGCAGTGACATAACTTCTGTTCTATTCACTATGATACTCTTTTGTTTGGTTTTATTTTCTGCAGACAGGGTCTCTAGTAGTCCAGGATGACCTTGGGCTCATATTGCCCAGGCTGGCCTTGAACCACTGATCTTTCTCCCTCCACAGTTCCAAGAATGACAACTGTGTGCCACCAAGACCAGCCTGGAATACTCTGTCTTTAAGCCACATGTAAGCAGTAGCAATATCTTAAGGTCCTGTCCTATTACAGAGTCTTAAGTAGAGAGACCACAAGAATAGGCCCTGAGCTACCTGGCCAGGTTCTAGATGATGCAGCCTGCTCTGTGTGGTATCTGTATGAGAGACACCCAAGCCAGACTGTGCTGCCAAACTCCCAAGGTACAGACCCAGAATCTAAGATTATTCAAGAGCTGTTCATTGTTTAAGCTTTTAATTTGAAAGATTAAAGAGACAGCTTAGTGGTGGAGCATTTGCCAAGAATGCAAAAGACTTAAAGTTCAATTCCTAGCTAAAAAGAGAGAGAGAGGAAACCCAGCCAGCTGGGGTGGCATATGCCCAAATCCCAGCACTTGGGAAGTAGAGGCAGAAAAATCAGGAGCTCAAGGCTAGCCTAAGATACATGACATCAAAAACAGAAAGAAGAGATTGGGGCCATAGCTCTATGGTAGAATACTTTGCTTAACATGCACAAGACCCCATGTTCACTCCCCCATACCACAGAAAGACAGGAAGAATTACATAGAAGAACAAACATTCTGAGCACTCTGGGGAAGGCAGAAGCAGAAAGATAAGGAGTTCAGGCCAGCTGCCAGCACATGAGACACTGTCTCAAAGAGACACAGAGATAGAAGAGTGGAGAGGCCACACAGTCACTTTACAAATCTACTGATGGAATCTCCAGAATGTACTATAGCTCTGTGTGCATGTTGTATGTCCTGTAATCCAACTACTCCACACCTACGAGAAATATACACATATGTAGGTATAAAAATATTCATCATTATTGTGATTAAGGATGCCTAATTATAGCTGGGTGATAGCAATGTGTGCCTCCATCCCAGCACTTGGGAAACAGAGGCACATAGATCTCTGAGTTCGAGGCCAGCCTGGTCTACAGAATGAGTTCCAAGACGACCAGGGCTGCACAGAGAAACCCTGTCTCAAAAGGCAAATAAATAAATGATAGATAGGTAAGTAGATAGATAGATAGATAGATAGATAGATAGATAGATAAAGTAAGAAAGAGGTTCCTAAACTCAAACTATGCACAATGTTAAATATAAAAATGGAAATGTACCTGTGTGGTGGCGCATACCTTTAGTCCCAGCACTCGGGAGCCAGAGGCAAGGGAGCTCTAAGTTCAAGGTCAGCCTGGTCTATAGAATGAGTTCTAAGACAGCCAAGGCTACAGAGCTGCCCAGAAAAACCCTGTCTCAAGAGACCAAAAAAAAAAAAAATAACAACAAAAAAAACAAAAGTAGCCGCACACCTGTAATCCCAGCACTTGGGAGGCAGAGGCAGGCAGATTTCTGAGTTCAAGGCCAGCCTGGTCTACAGAGTGAGTTCCAGAACAGCCAGGGCTACACAGAGAAACCCTGTCTTGGAAAAACAAAAACAAAAACAAAGTAAACATGTATTTTTGAAGTTGAATACTATGTATCAATAACTACTGGTTCATGTAACAACTTGAATGAGTCTCCCAAATATAATTTTGACTGAAAGAAGCCAAAGACAATACATATTCATAATTCCATAATATAAAGTCTAAAAAGTAGGCAAAGGTCATTTATGGCATTGGAGGTCAAGACAGAGGCCACCTTTGGGGAAGAGGAAAGACTGAAAAGAGCACAGGAAGCTCCTGGAATGTTCTAATGGTAATGTTCTGTCTGGCCGCACGGCCGTGAGGATGTGTTCATTTTGTGACAATTTGAATCATGCACTATGTGGATGGAGGTTGTACTTCAACAGAAGGCTAGTTAAAGATCAGGAAGATAACGTGCTGGGTGGTAGAAAGCCTGCCTAGCATAGACACACATATCAGCTCTGTTCCATCCCTGGTAAAACAATAGGAAAATGTTAATTAAAAAATAAACTGCCCGGGACTAGAGAGATGGCTGAGCAGTTAAGAGCCTTGGCTGCTCTTCCAGAGGACCTGGGTTCAATTTCCAGCACTCACATGGCAATTCACAACTCTCTGTAACTCCAGTTCTAGGGGATCTGACACCCTTACACAGACATACATGCAGGCAAAACACCGATGTGCATGAAATGAAAATAAAATTTTTAAAAAATGTTAAAAATAAGCCAGGCAGTGGTGGCACATGCCTATAATCCCAGCACTCAGGAGGCAGAGGCAGGTGGATCTTTGAGCTCGAGGCCAGCCTGGTCTACACAGTGAGTTCCAGGACAGCCAGGGCTACACAGAGAAACCCTGTCTCAGAAATAAATAGTACACAAATCAGCAATCTGCCAGCCAAGCTTAGCGGCTCACAGCTATAATCCCCATACTTTGCAAAAAGGATGATCAAGACGGAGGAGTTCGAGGTCATACTCTGTTACATAGAAAGTTCAAGTCCGTCCTTGAGACCCTAGCTCAAAAAAGCAGAAGAAAAAAGAAAGAGGCTGGGGAGGTGTCCTGGTGGGTAAGAGTGAGGGGCTGAGTTTGAATCCCCAGCACCCCTATAAAAAGCCAGTAACAACACAGACATGCCTGCAACTCCAGCATTGGGGGTTGGTGTAGAAAGGGGAGTGCTGTGGCTTGCTGGTCTTCAGCCTTGCTCCCAGTTATGTGAGAGACCCTGGCTTAGGGGACGAAGGCAGAGAATGAAGAGAGTAGGACACCAAGTATCTTCCCCGCCCTCCATGGGTGAATGCCCACACACATGTACATGCACCACACACATATAAGCACTTACACACCTCAAAACAATTTTGTAAAGATTTGTTTTATGTATGTGACTACACTGTCACTGTCTTCAGACACACCAGAAGAGGACATTGGATCCCATTACAGGTGGTTATGAGCCACCATGTGGTTGCTGGGAATTGAACTCAGGACCTCTGGAAGAGCAGTGACTGCTCTTAACCGCTGAGCCATCTCTCCAGCCCCTTTTGTTTTGTTTTGTTTTGTTTTTTGTTTTGTTTTGTTTTGTTTTTGAGGTGAGTGTCATTGTCACTCTAGCAGACCTAGAACTTGCTATGTAGACCAAAGGAGCCACAGAGCTCTGCCTCCCAAGTACTGGGATTAAAGGTATGCATTACCATACCCAGCTCAAAAAACTTAATTTTTAAAACAACTATGAAAAAAGAACCTAAAAAACTGTTTGTTTGTTTGTTTGTTTGTTGTTTGTCTTTTTGGGTTCTCAAGACAGGGTTTCTCTGTGTAGCCCTGGCTGTTCTGGACCAGGCTGGTCTCAAACTCAGATCTACCTGCCTTTGTCCCACCAAGTGCTGGGATCAAAGGTGTCACCACTCCGGCTCTAATGAAATGTTTTACTCCTTTAATCTCTAGTTAATACTGGGAAAATAGACTACTAGTGCCCTTCTTTAGTGGACTAAAGAACCTGAGGCCTGTGGAGGGGAAGAGGCTTACAGGAAGACACAGAGTGTATGCTCACCCTCACTCAGGACCTGAACCTGGATCCCTAGACTAGAAGCTCATGTCTTTTAGGCCTGTGTGCTCAACAAGACATTCACACTGTTCAAAACCAATGACTAACCAGCAAAGACTACCAAAGTATCCTAGAAAAGTCAGTGGACAAGGAGACAGGGCCCTGGTTCTAAAGGATCCTCCTGAGGAAGAAGGGATGATTTGGGCTTGCAATGGGACCAATGGACTCCTGGAGTGGAGACAGCAGGACCATAACCGCCAGGACACACTCTCTCTGTTCATACTCTGGGCTTTGGTGTACTTGTGAGGGGCGGGAGAGGGTTCAATATGCCGACAGAGCCCCTCCATGCTGCTGTATCCACTTCCAGGTGCCTGACTCTGGCTTGTATAGAACCCAGGACCCACCCTGGCCTGAGGGCATGGCACAGATAGGGTTAAGGGGGCAGGAATCCTTACCTCTGGGGTGGGTGAGAACTGTCATCAGGAGCCTCCCTTGGCCTGATAATCCACGCCACCACCGCCTATCTCTTCCATAGCAGCTGTGAGGCAGGCAAGTTGTCCTAGTGAGAAGGGTGGTAGGAAGCTCCTAGCTGATGGCGGGAAGCATCTGCTTTCAGCAGGGACTCGCAGGCTCTCTGGGGATTTTTCATACTGAATAACTACCTTCAGTGCTGGGACTAGTGACGAGAGAGACCATGGCTTGAGAGTAGACACAGGGGTCCCACAGGGGTCCCTACTAGTCCTGAGAACAAGAACTCTGAGCTGATGAACAGAGGTGTTGGTGGTGAAAGCCATCCTTCCCCCATTTGTCTATGCAGGTGTGCAAGAGGCATGCACGCACACTACAGCACACACCTTTGCAGGTATAGGAGTGAACACAGGGGTCTACGGCTGCATGCCCCATTGGAAATGAGTGGGGGAAGCTCATTGTAAAGTCAGAGGGAAGGAGCCTGACATGTGGTGAGTGCCACTGTACACAGCCAGGCTGTAGGGGAGACGCATCCACCTGTACGATCTCATTGAACATCACAAAATTATGGAAAGGAAGGCACTTTGACTTTTTTGTTTGTTTGTTTGTTTTGCTTTTCAAGACAGGGGTTCTCTGTGTAGCCCTGACTGGCCTGGTCACTCTGTAGACCAGGCTGGCTTTGAACTCAGAAATCTGCCTGCCTCTGCCTCCACAAGTGCTGGGATTAAACTACTGCCCAGAGCACTTTGACTTTCTGACAAAGAAGCCTAAACTCCAAGATTGTAGACAGGGACCAGAATCATTTAGCAGGTGTCAGAAAACCTCAGACCCAGGCTGGGCGGTGGTGGCGCACGCCTGTAATCCCAGCACTTGGGAGGCAGAGGCAGGCGGATTTCTGAGTTCGAGGCCAGCCTGGTCTACAGAGTGAGTTCCAGGACAGCCAGGGCTATACAGAGAAACCCTGTCTCGGAAAAACCAAAAAAATAAAAAAAATAAAAAAAGAAAAAAAGAAAACCTCAGACCTTGACAGACTCAAAGCCATGCTCTCCCATCTGGCTCTATCCATCCTGGCTGGTAATCAAGAAGCATGTGACAGCCTGGCGGTGGTGGCGCATGCCTTTAATCTCAGCGCTTGGGAGAAAGAGGCAGGCAGATTTCTGAGTTCGAGGCCAGCCTGGTCTACAGAGTGAGTTCCAGGACAGCCAGGGCTACACAGAGAAACCCTATCTCAAAACAAAAACAAACAAACAAACAAACAAACAAGAAGCATGTGACAACCCTAAGGTGTGCTTCCTGACCCCGTAAACTGAAAGCTCTGCTTCAAGCCATGGACAGTCTGTGACATCAAGTGCCAAGATGGCGGCTCACAAGCTGGTGGAAGTTCAGAGGGAGAACAGGACACAGTGGTAGGACATGCTTGTAATCCTGGCACCTGGAAGATGAAGGCAGGAAAATCCCAAATTGGGAATCAGCTTCAACCACTTGTTGGCTTGAGACCACTCTGGGCTACTCAAAACACACACACACACACACACACACACACACACACACACACACATTTTTAAAGGGAGAGAAAGGAAGAGAAGGGTCTGGATATGTAGTTCAGTTGTAGAGAGCTTCCCTACCATACCATGCAGCAGGGGTCAGGTGGGTGGATGGAGTCTGAGGACATAGATATTTTCAGGGGCTTTTCCACGGAACCCTTCCACAGAATCTTCCCAAGGAGGCGGGGGGGGGGGAGGGGGGAACGACTCTCCTTGTCTTTTTTTTTTTTTTTTTTTTCAAGACAGGGTTTCTCTGTGTAGCCCTGGCTGTCCTGGAACTCACTCTGTAGACCAGGCTGGCCTTGAACTCAGAAATCTGCCTGCCTCTGCCTCCCAAGTGCTGGGATTACAGGCGTGCGCCACCAACGCCCGGCTCTCCTTGTCTTATAGGCAAGGAGACAGGCACAGAATGATGAATTAAGCAGCAGTGTACATACAGTCAATCCTATTATGCCAAGTGGTAAAATTCAGGCCTGATTCTCTTGCTTCAACAATTTGAATGGCCGCATAGAAACACATGTAATTTTGTGTGCAGAATCCTGGAGCGCAGAGCTGGGGCCCTTCATCCTTAGCTGGTTTACTGTCGGGAGCAGCTGGGTGGGTGCTCCCTCCTTGGGCCTCAGCTTCTCCACTGTAAAGTTGGCATTCAGTCATGAAGACTGATGAACACGGGCAGGACTCTCTCCAGGAAAGCCACGCCTAAGACCCCTCTCCCTGGAAGGCTTCCAGGAGCATCTGGGAACACTAGTCAACATGCACACTTGCTTCAGAAGCCAAGAGGGAACATGCTGAGGACCTGAGACAACTTGGGGCACCGTCTTCAGGTTGGCATCTGCTCCCTGTAAGGCATTCTCTGAACACTTCCCGCACCACAGAAGTGAACCCAACCTGAGGCCATTCAGAGAAGAATTGTAAATACCCAGAGGTCATGTGACTGCAACAGGTGCAGAAGACAAGGGGAAAGAACTAAGGCCTGGACACCAGGGATGTGCCAGAGGGTTGGAAGTGTCACAGAGCAGTGAGGATGGACTTCAGGTGGGGTGGACAGGCACGTTCCCTTTTGTCACTAACCAACCACACGAACAGGTTGGGATTAGGGAAGTTTTCCATCTTCTTAAGAGTTTTCTTTTTAAGTGTGTGTGTGTGTGTGTGTGTGTGTGTGTGTGTGTGTATCTGTCTGTCTGTGATTATGTGTGTGTCTGTGTGTTACATGTGTTTCTATGTGTGCCATATGTTTGTAGGCTCCTAAAGAGGGCTGAGTTATGTCTGAGCTGCCTCACGTGGCTTGTGAACCATCTCCCAGGCCGAATCCTTTTCCCTCCATCTTTTCTGTTTTCACACTAGGGCTTGGCCTCAGGGCCTCCTGAATAATAACATGAACTGTACCACGGAGCTGTACCACAGGCCCTCAGGTTTTTCTTTTCATACCCACTAGCTCCTAGATTGATACTAAGCTTTACTTTTAATTCCTTGTATCTAAAACACAACAGGAAAGCCAGACATAGTAGCTCACACCTCTAATCCCACATACTCAGAAGTTGAGGCTAAAGACTTGTCACAAATTTGAGGACAGCCTGGCCACAGGGTGAAATACTATCTTAATTACAGCAACAATAGAATAGGATAAAAAACAAGGCCAGGTGTGGTGGCTCATGCCTGCAATCCCAGCACTGGAGGAGCTGAGGTGGGAGAAATGGCATGAGTCTGAGGCCAGTCTGGACTGCAATGTCGTCTCAAAACACAAAATGAAACAAAAGCCCTCACAGAATGCTAGCCTCACATACTTAAGACAGTCAAGAGGAGACAAGAAGTCATTCTCCCAGCAATGCCTTTGTAGCAGGAAGGAAGCTGCTGGTTGTGTCTGCACACATGGACAGTATGTATACATGTGCACACTCTGTGTTCTGCAGGCATGTGTGCTGTCCTGGGTGTCTGTGGGTATCTATCCTCCTGCTCTCTCAGGGCCATATATTTCCTGTCACTCGGGTGGCAGAAACGCTGAGAGTTGAGATGATTTTCCACCCCTCCATAGGCCGCAGTTTTCCATCTTACATAAATGAGGGACTTGAGGGACTTGAGTTTCATGACTTGTTTTTTTTGTTTGTTTGTTTGTTTTTGTTTTTCGAGACAGGGTTTCTCTGTATAGCCCTGGCTGTCCTGGAACTCACTCTGTAGACCAGGCTGGCCTCGAACTCAGAAATCCGCCTGCCTCTGCCTCCCAAGTGCTGGGATTAAAGGCATGCGCCACCACGCCCGGCTCATGACTTGTTTTTTTTGTTGTTGTTGTTGATTAGTTTGTTTTTCAAATAGATGATTTCATGTGAGACCCAGGCTAGCCTTGAATTTCAAGCAAGCCTATCCTCCTGCCTCAGCCTCCAGAGTTAGCTCTGGATTATTGTCAACAACCACCAAAACCTGCTCCAACTTCTGCAAGAACTTTGGAAGTGTTCTTGCAGATATGATTAAGGCTTTTGTTTGCTTGTAGATTCTTAAAATGTTTTTAAATTATGTACATGTGAGCATGCCTATACATAGTTAAGTGCACTTGTGGGTACAGGTGCTCAAAAAACCAGAGGTACCAGGGTCCCCTGGCGTGACAGGTTGCTGTTTGACACAGTTGCTAGCCACTGAACTGCAGTCCTCTGCAGCACATGCTCTTAACTGCTGAGAGTTTGCAGCCCCAGATTTGACCGTTCTTTATTTCACTCACTCTGTTTATTGTGTCTGAATTTTCTTGTTTTGCTGAGGCAGCCTCACATAGCCTGCTCCTCCCGCCTTCAGCTCCCGAGTGCCAGGACAGCAGGCATAGTCCACCATGCCTGTTTTATTTTGGGTGCAATAGGCCGTTCCGAAGGCCTTGCACATGCTCACGTACTCTGTCACTCAGCTGCACTGCAGCACATAATCCAAAGACTTAAGTTTTGCTTTGTTGTTGTTGTTGTTGTTTTTTTTCCAATAGGGTCTTGTTATACCTTCATAGTTGGTCTAGAGATAGCTAGGGATCCCACTTGGACCTTGAACTTGTGGCATCAAACCTCTTCAGCGTTCTTAGTGCTGGGAACACGGGCTATGCCACCAAGCTTAGCTTTCACTCCCCCCCCCACACACACACACTCCGCTCTGGTTTCAAACTGGCTATGTAGCTGAGGATACCTCCTTCTCCACCTCTCAGGTGCTAGAGTAACAACCCTGCACCAAAATGCTGAGCTTAGTCTAAAGACTTCTGAAAAAAAAAAATCTAAGAGTAAAGAGCTTAAGGCTAGCCAGGTGTGGTGGCGCACGCCTGTAATCCCAGCACTTGGGAAGCAGAGGCAGGCGGATTTCTGAGTTCGAGGCCAGCCTGGTCTACAGAGTGAGTTCGAGGCCAGCCAGGGCTACACAGAGAAACCCTGTCTCGAAAAACCAAAAAAAAAAAAAAAAAAAAAAAAAAAAAAAAAAAAGAAAAGAAAAAGAAAAAGAAAAAAAAAAAAAGAAAGAGCTTAAGGCTGCTGTGGCAGGGGTCAGAGTTAGATGTCAAGGAGAGGCCTAGACTGGCTCACGGCAGCCTCAGGGAGGACACCCCCAGTCTGGGGCAGAAGCTGTTAGAATGGAGGCTCACATAGCATTCCCATTAGTGTATGACTTCCAGCAAGGGAGAGGGACTCCAGTCCAGGTCCCTGTAGAGAGCGAGGGAGGCAGAGAAGTGGAAAAGCAACCATCAGGGAAGAGAAACTTGGGAGGGGAAGCGGGCCCAGGTCCTGCTCTGGCCCCTGCAGGCCTGATAAGCAGGTGCTAGGCTCCTGCCCTGATAGTGTAGACAGCTTATCCAGGATCCCAGGTTATCTCAGCCAAGCCCAGACTCTGTTCCAGTTCCACACCCTGATCACGGAAGCCCCCACCCAGAGTTAGAGGCCCCAGCCACAGACTCTCTGGCTGGTAGAGATATCTCTGTCCTCTACTTCTCTCAAATTCACCCTCGGACCTGGCCTACGCAGCGCAGGGGGCAGCGTGAAGTAGGAAGCAGCTTGGCTGTCCGTGGGTCCTAGAGTCGAGGTGGCTTTGGAGAGCCACCTGTCTGCCTCTTGAGTTCTGTGATTAAAGCTGTGGCAAGGAACAGGAGGCAGGAGGTGACAAGGCCAGAGCGCCGATGGTGACATTGTGTCACCTGTGTCTCTCTCACTTGACTCACAGCTTGCTGGACCACGCAGCAGCCCTGAAGCTCAGAGAAGAGCAACTTGCCACCAGCCACGCAGCTTGTGAGGCACAGGGAAGGAGGGGCAAAAGGCTCATTTGCAGTGTGTTGGCCTCACCGTCACCACAGAAGGAGGGCAGCAGGAGCTCCCGTTTACATTTGAGGAAATGGAGGCTGTCTGGTCCTCCGTCACGGAGCCAGATGCGGCAAGCTGCACCTACCACTCTTTAGCAGTGACAGGGGCCTGTCTGTCCTGGGCAATCTCGGGGTTTCCAAAGTGTTTTCTTTTTCTTGGATTTGTTTTTTCTGAGACAGGGTTTCTTTGTATAGCCCTGGCTGTCCTGGAACTCACTCTGTAGACCAGGCTGGCCTCAAATTCAGAAATCTGCCTGCCTCTGCCTCCCAAGTGCTGGGATTATAGGCGTGCGCCACCACGCCCGGCTTTAGGGTTTTTGTTTTTTTTTTTGGTTTTTTTCGAGACAGGGTTTCTCTTTGTAGTCCTGGCTGTCCTGGAACTCACTCTGTAGACCAGGCTGGCCTCGAACTCAGAAATCCGCCTGCCTCTGCCTCCCAAGTGCTGGGATTACAGGCGTGCGCCACCACGCCCGGCAGGGTTTTTTTTTTTTCTTTTTTTCTTCTTCTTTTTCTTTTTTCTTTTTTTTTCTTCTTTTTCTCCAAAGTGTTCTTAAGAATATTTCATGGGTGCCGGGTGGTGGTGGTGCACACCTTTAATCCCAGCACTTGGGAGGCAGAGGCAGGCGAGTTTCTGAGTTTGAAGCCAGCCTGGTCTACAGAGTGTGTTCCAGGACAGCCAGGGCTACACAAAGAAACCTTGTCTCGAAAAAAAAAAATACAAAAAAAAAAAAAAATTTCATGGGAGTCAGGCATGAGGGCAGATGCCGACCTCTAATTCAGTTTATGAAAGCAGTATCAAGTTATACAGGGAATTCCAGGCAGAACTCAGACGCACAAGAAAGCAAGCAGGCAAGCAAGAGGGAGAGAGGGAAGAAGGGAAAAGGGAAGAGACAGAAAGACAGAGAATTCCAGATGCCTAACAAGCCTGCCTTCCCTGTGGTCCTCTGTGGTAGGAGCAGAGCAGACTTAGGTATTAGCTTATTTGAACTCCAGTGGCTAGCATCTGTGTTGTGTGAAGGCACTTTACGCAAGTCAGTCTGGGGGCAAAGGCCTGTAATGCCAGTTACTTGGGAGACTTGAGGCAAGAGGATTGAAAAATCAAGGGCTGCCTGAGCTATACAGTTAGCGTCCATGTCAGCCTGGGCAACTCAAAATCCAAAGTGAAAAGAGGGGCCGAGGGCTGAGGTGCAGTGGAGCTGTTCCAGTGCTTGCCCACAGATGTAAGGCTCTGGGTCCGTTCTCAGCGTTGAAGGAACCTGGCATTGTGACGAAGGCCTGCAGCCCTGGCACTCAGTAATTAAACACAGGAAGCTCGGAAGTTCAGTGTCATCCTCAGTTACAAATGGAATTTGAGCTGGTGGTGGTATCACATGCCTCTACTCCCAGCAATTAGAGGCAGAGGCAGGCAGATCTCTGAGTTCAAGGCCAGCCTGGTTCACAGAGTTTCGGGACACATGATATTGCACACCTCTAACCCAAGCACTCAGGAAGCAGAAGCTGGCAGATCTCTAAGTTCCAGGCCAGCCTGGGCTACATACAGAGTTCCAGGCCAGCCAGGGATACACAGTGAGACCCTTTCTCAAGACAAAACAAAGAAACAATAACAAAAGCAATGTCACTGATGCCTACATAAGATGTGCCTTTAAAAAATTAAATAATGAATAGTCAGAGAAGTGTCCCTGTGGCAGGGACGCTTAGGGCCCTGACAACGGTTCTGAGGAGGTGAGGGGGGAGATCATGCATGGTAGAGGTGGAGCACTGCTGACTCGACACCTCCACAGAACTGAAAGGTTAGGTCTCTCTTCCCACCATCCCCCACCCCCAAAGGAGGACAGACCAGACTGTCTAGGATAAGAAAGGGGGCGGAACACCCCCTCCCCCCCAGAATGAGGGTCTAAATAGCAGAGGCTCAGTTGTGAGGAGTGTCTCAGCAGAAGTTTGTTTCTCCCTCCACAGGGAGAGACCCAAACAGTGTTAGGCTCTCACTGTGTCTTGAGCTCTTTAGAAACGACGCCAGGCCCTTACTGACTCCCACAAGGACGGGCACCTCAGGTGCTCTTCAGCCTCCCAGAGGCCCACTCACCCGGGGCCTTGCCAAAGGTGGCAGGCAAACTCTAGCTCTGCCCGTCTAGCTCAGTCACGACCTAAGAGGGACAGTTAGGCTGGGCCAATGAGCCCACTCCCAGAGAGATTCTATTTGGATCCAGTTGCCAGGACCCTCCCTGTCCTCTACACATTCCGCTAATGCCTGTCACCCACAACAAAATGGGGCCTTATAGTGAGGCTCCAAGAACTAAGCCCTGAAGGACGTGGGGAGGGGCTTTCTCTTTCCTAGCCCAGTGGGGTAGTGGGTAACCTGCTTCGCGGGGCGGTGGTGAAGTCACCCACTTAGCAGGGTGGAGGTGTAGCTCCAACGCGGGGGTGCCTGGCTAGCATGATTGGGCCTTAAGTTTCATCCCCAGCACAAGAAACTAAGCAGAAAACAAAAAGGGAGTGGAGCCTTGTCTCATGGAGCCAGCAGGTGAAGAGTTAAGAAGTAGGGACTTCTAGAACCCGGGAAAAGTGCCCCACCCAGGGGAGGGGCCAGAGGGTTAAAAGCCAAGCGGCTTGAGTGAGCAGAAGAGACAAGGCTCTCCCTGTCCAGAAGCTCCAGCTCCAGGTAAGCGGTCCTGCTTATAGGTCTGCCCAGGGGGAAGCTCCTGCCTCAAGACTTTGTTTCTGTCTGGAACTCTGGATCCGAGATCTGAATAGACCTTAGCTTCCTCTTCTGCTCCACCCGAATGGCCCTCCTCCTTTAAGCCACCTGGGTTATCCCGGACCACAGAATCAGGGAGATGCTGCTCTGGGAGGGAAGAGCAGCGGTAGGGAGAGACTTGTGTGTCCACCCCTGACGACCCTGAGCCAACCCCCCGGCTCTCTCCAGGCCTGCTGCTGCTCACCTCCTCCTCCAGGGCCTTGGCTGGGATATCATCATATACTGTAAGTTTGTGATGAGACACTACAGTATAGATGATGTACTAGTCTGGGTCCCCCAACTCTAGAGCCTGCCTGGTTTGCGGCAGAGATGCAGAAGTGCATGGGCTCACTGCTTGGCCTACCGAGCCTGCTGGCAGCTGTGGCACTAGGGAGTGGCGAGGAAACCGTTACCATTACTGAGTTTAGTAATGGTAACGGTTCTCTTGCTGCTCCCACAAACTGTGCCGAGAAGAGCTCGTGACCCTGGAGCAGACTCCTGGAAGAAAAGGAGACCCAAGCTGACAAGAGAATGGGGGTGGGGGAGTGAGTATATTTTTCTCTTTACTGTGCCAAAGAAATAAAAGATAAGAATAAGAACGCTTGTCATTTAACTTTATTAGCATCCAAGGCTGGGTGGTCGGATGGGGTGGTGGTATCTCTGAGTTTAAAGCTAGCCTGATCTAGGTAGGGATACCCAGCTAGCCAGAGCTGTGGGGTGAGAACCCAGTCTCAAAAAAAAAAAAAAAAAAAAAAAATCGCCAGGCAGTGGTGGCACACAGCCTTAGTCCCAGAACTCAGGAAGCAGACAGATCTCTATGAGCTCAAGGCCAGTCTGGTCTATAGAGAGGATAGCCAGAGCTACAACAAAAAACCCTGTCTCAAAAAATCAAAAAAAGGAAACACAGGTCCTTATGCAACTTCAAGGTGAGCAACTTGGAGGAGAAGAAAAAAATTGAGTTCCTCTGCCGGGTGGTGGTGGCGCACGCCTGTAATCCCAGCACTCTGGGAGGCAGAGGCAGGCGGATTTCTGAGTTCGAGGCCAGCCTGGTCTACAGAGTGAGTTCCAGGACAGCCAAAACTAAAACCAAAACCAAAACCAAGAAAAAAAAAAGAAAAGAAAAAGAAAAAAATTGACTTCCTACTAACAATTGGAAACTCAGAACAAGAGCTTGGTTCCAGTGCTAGCAAAGGTGGGATGTGACTTAGAACCATGGGGCTCTAGGATGTGGTTTAGCATATGCGCTACATAATTGAGACCCTAGGCAGAAGAACTATCTGAGAACGAGCTAAGGCAGCTTCTCTCCTCCAATGGAAACATGCTTGGGCAGGCACTGTGCAGACTCGGCAGTGCCAGGCTGGCTAGCAGCCGGTCAGTGTCCATGACCCTTCCAGTCCTGTAGACCCCTGTGACAGGGGTATTCTAGTCAGTGACTCTGCCAGAAGCTTGAGCAGGGATCTGCTGGGAGAAGCGACAGAGGATGGTCATTTGAGGAGTTTCACAGAGAGTCGGATGAGGACGTCACAGAGGAAGATGTCCATGAGGTCTCGGCCCACTTCCTGTGCAATCTGGGAGATCAAGAGGCCCTTCTGACCAATCAGGATCCGCTGCAAGTGGTGAAAAGAGAGGCACATGGTTCTGCTCTCAGGCCCTGCTCACACATGGGGAAGAGGCCCTGGCTACACTGCTGTGCCTCTCTGAGCATCCCTCACTTACCACATGAGACTCTTTGGGCACCAGAAGGTTCTGATGGATCACTAGCTCCCCACTTGGTCCTTCCTCCCATATCACTGTCTTCTGTGGAGGGAGACATCATGACTAGTCAGGCAGGCTCATCTTTGTATCTCTTGGTACCCAACTGTTCCAGGTGTGTGCCTGCTACATAGGCCCTGGGTCCTTTTACTCTGCCCGCACCTGCTGCACACTGTAGGGCACCTCCTCAGGCAGGTACTCTAGGAGCTTCTCTCTGATTTTATTGGCACAGATCTCTTCAGGTGTCTGGCTAGTGAGGACTCCACTGTGGAACTCCCAGGGTCCTGGCTGGGCCTGTGTGAGAAGGTACTGCTGTGGAAACAAAGGAAGAGTAGGTTCTTACCACATCAGAACATTTATTTATGCAGACTTTTAGGAGAAAATGATTATCACAGGGCCTCATGTAGCCTAAGCTGACCTTAAAATTGCTACGTTGTAGCTAAGGCTAGTGAACTTTTGACCCTCCTTTAGCCTGATAAGCCCTGGCACTATAGGGGTGAGCTACCACAACTGACTGTAATGCCTGTTTTAAGATCTCAGGCAGATCAAGCTGGCCTTGCACATCCTAATTTGTCCAGGCTGGTAACAAACTTCTAATCTTCCTGTCTCTACCTCCTAAATGCTACAATTACAGATGTGCACCCCCATGTCCGGTTTATGTGGGGCTAGATATCAAATCCAGCGCATGAGACAAGCATTCTATCAACTGGGATATATTCCTAAATTTGTTTTTGGCTTCTGTGTTGCCTGGCTGGCCTAGAACTCACAATGAAGACCTCAAAGAGAGTAATCCTCCTACCTCTGCCTCCTGAGTGCTGGGACAACAGCAGTGTGCCACCACACTTGGCTGTTTTCAGTTTCCTGAGACAGGGTCTCATAGTAACTGAAGCTCTTCTTGAATTCACTATGTGGTTGAAAATGACCTTGAAATCCTGAATCTCTTGCCTTGACCTTTCAAGTGCTGGGATTACAAACATTAATTACCACAGCCAGATTTTTTGTTTTGTCTTTCAGAAGACAGGATCTGGGTGGCTTGTCAGGCTGGTCTGCATGAGGCCTGTCATACCATGGTAGGAGCGGCGGATTACAGCACGGCTAACTAACTGACCTTCAGTGTGTTCACATCCTTGTTGTTTAGTGCTGATAACATGAAGATCTCCTGGAAGCAGGGCCAGCCAATTCTCTGAGGGTTTCTCACTGAGTGTGCATTTGGGTCCTTAGTTTCAGGGCCAGGGCAGTGGGTGCCGGGGCGTGAGCGCAAGGCTTGCTTGACATTAAGCTTTGTGCCATTGACTACACCTTCTGTGAGGGCTGCTGTCAGCTCCAGGAGAACTGACTTCTGTTTCAGGCAATCCACCTGGACATGTGGGATGAACAAAGTACACGGTGAGAGCGATGGGGCCCTGGAAGGAAAGCTCCCTCTCACGCGGGCAGTCCTCACCTTGTTTAAGACGAGGATGCTAGGGACCTGGGAGAACTTGGTCAAGCACTGCAGCACCTGGGGGCTTAGCCGGCTCCTGGTCCACTTGTCCGACACATCCACAAGAACGACGACTAGAAGGTGGCAGAACAGACAAAAGAGTGTCTATAACCTTCCTCCTGGCCACGGGTCCCTGCCAGACCTCGGCTCCCAAACTCCCAGGAATGAAAGGCCCTGTTAATAGGGCTTCAGATCTTTAGTTTGAGTCTAACCAAGATCAGCAGATTCCATGCTCGTCCATGGATCTTCCAGCAAAGAGCGCTCCAGATGGTGCCTAAAGAACAAATGTATTGGTCAGGAAGGCTTATGACCAATCAGTTTTTTTTTTTTTTTTGGTTTGTTTTGTTTTGTTTTTTTTTTGTTTTTGTTTTTGTTTTTTTTTTTTTTTTTTTTTTTGGCTTTTTCGAGACAGGGTTTCTCTGTGTAGTCCTGGCTGTCCTGGAACTCACTCTGTAGACCAGGCTGGCCTCGAACTCAGAAATCCACCTGCCTCTGCCTCCCAAGTGCTGGGATTACAGGCGTGCACCACCACGCCCGGCTTGACCGATCAGTTCTTATGAGGACTGGTAGATAACTTCCAGCTCCTATGAACAAATATCCCCTCCCCCTTCTCTCTCTTTTTTTTTTTATCACCACCCTCCCCCGCCTCAACACACACACAAACATCTGTTCCCACAGCTAATACCTCTTCTGTTTAACAGGACTGATGATGCCAGGTGTGTCAAGCAGAATCTAGAATCAGAAAGATACCCACACCACCCCCCAAAAGGAAAAGATTTTTAATGGACTAGTGGAGAAAAAGGCCACACACATTTAGGTCCTAGGATTCAATCCATGGCTTTATTCATATTAGATAAGTATTCAAGGATTCCAACAAGATTTGCAGAGTCACAGAGGCTTTTTATTTTTTCACTTTTTTACTTTGCCAAGGTCTCACTTGTAGTCCTGGCTGTCTTGGAATTCTCTCTATGTGTAACAGTCTGGACTTGAACTCATAAGAGGTCCACCTGCCTCTGCCTCCCAAGTGCTGTAATTAAAGACATGCACTAGAACACATAGTTAGAGAAAGGCCATCTTTGCTATCAGCATCCTGCCTTTCCGTCATGGGCAACCCGTTACTGATCTTAGATCTTTTACCCTTCAGTACTCTTTCAATGCTAATGGGACACCAAGGGAAGAGGGTGACTATGAATAAACAGAAGATCAGTGATGGAGATGGTGCTCGAGGGCAGAATGCTTGGGTAGCTCCCAGAGGCCCTGGGTTAGATCCCCCGGCACTACGCAAAACACACAAAACCACAGAGTTCAGTGAATTGCTTTGTTTGGTCAGGTGTGGTGTCACACTCCTATAAGCCCAGACTAAGGAGGCAGAGGCAAGAAGATCGATTCAACTTTAAGGAAAGATTAGCCTACAAATCGAGTTCAATTTCAGTCAGGGCTACATGGTAAGACCCTGTCTCCAAAAGTTTAAAAAGGAAATACTGAGAGCTGGGTATGCTGGTATCTCTTGTACCTGAGCACCTGAAAGATGGGAGTGGGCAGGAGGATCATAAATCCAAGGTCGTCTATGGTTATACATGGAAGGGAAGCCAACCTGGTTACACAAGACTGTCTCAAATACAAAGGACGGGATGGGTCAGTTGGTGGAGGAGCATGCTGCCAAGCCTGAGAACCTGAGTTTGGTGCCAGGACCCACCAGGTAAAAAAAGACAAGTGAGTCCTGTAAGTTAACCTCTGACCTCCAGACGAGCACCACGGCACAGGAGCACCTGCACACACAAATAGCTTCAGAATAGAGGGCAGAAGGGGAAGGGAGAGGAAGAACTTACGGAGCCTTAAGGAAGGGGAGTCCTCAGAATTGAATCTCTGCATTGCTTCTTTTTTGTTCTTTTGAGACTGGGTCTTATTTTTGCTTGTTTGAAGACAGAGTTCCTCTGTGTACCCTGGCTGTTCTGGAACTCACTCTGTAGACCAGGCTGGCCTTGAACTCAGAGACTGGCCTGCATCTGCCTTCTGAGTGTTCGGATTAAAGGACTGAGCCACTACCACCAGTATGGAACTGAATTATCATTTATTTTTATTTATTTATTTGGTTGGTTGGTTGGGAGGTTTTTGTTCATTTTGATTTTTTTTTCGAGACAGGGTTTCTCTCTGTAGTCCTGGCTGTCCTGGAACTCACTCTGTAGACCAGGCTGGCCTCGAACTCAGAAGTCCACCTGCCTCTGCCTCCCAAATGCTGGGATTACAGGCGTGCGCCACCACACCTGGCATTTTGATTGTTTTGAGACAGGGTTTCTCTGTATAACAGCCCTAGCTATCCGGGTCCTAGAATACACTTTGTAGACCAGGTTGGCCTTGAACTCAGAGATCTGCCTCCTCTGCCTCCCAAGAACTGGGATTAAAAGCAGGGGCCACCACCACTACCAGGCATTTTTTCCCAAAGGCTAATTGCTTGGTTTCACTACCTTTTGCAGAACTTCTGTGAGTACCTACCACCTGGGTCTCCTTCTCTGTGATGACCCCCAGAGCTTGACATCGAGTGGTGTGCACCTTCTTTGAGACAGGAAACACCTTCCAGGAAGAAAGAGGTTCCAGTGAGATCCCAGATCTCTCCCAGGCCATCCATAAAAGAAAAGCAAGGAGTGAATGGAAAAAAAAGATAAAGATGGGTAAGAGGGCCTGGAGAGAGTCTAATGGATAATACAATTACTTTCTCTTCCAGAGGACCTAGGCTCAATTCCCAGCTCCTAAGTGGTGGCTCACAACTGACTGTCACTCCAGTTTCAGAAGACCCAACACCTTTTTCTGGCTTCTATGCGTACCAGGCACATAAGCAGTACACATAATTGCAGGCAAAACACCCATGTATAGAAAATACTGTGTAAAAGGGGAGGTGTAGAGGTGGGAATGAGATATCTGTGGCATACTTTACGGCCCAGCAGCTGATTGGAAAGTGTTGACTTCCCTGCATTTGGGGCTCCCAGGAGGACCACTCGGAGGACCCGGGGATTCTCAGGCATGTCAGGAGTGTGGACCAAGAGCAGATTCTGCTCATCTGTGTTAGGATGAGAACAGGAGTGATGACCAAGGGGGTAATCAGCATGAGAGATGAGCACACCAGGCAGAAGCCACCATTCTTAATGTTGAGACTAGTTTGGCATTTGACTTGACTTCATTTCATCAGGTTACCTAACCTCTCTAAGTCTCTTAGCTTTTTCATATGTAATGTGGCATCACATTAACTATCTATGAATAACTAACTTCTTTTTCACAATGACAACTGTGTAAAAAAAATGTTCAACACAGGCTGGGGGGGCTGGTGATACATTTGCAATCAAAGCCCTTAAGAGGTTTAAACAAGCCGGGTGGTGGTGGCGCACGCCTTTAATCCCAGCACTTGGGAGGCAGAGGCAGGCGGATTTCTGAGTTCGAGGCCAGCCTGGTCTACAAAGTGAGTTCCAGGACAGCCCGAACTACACAGAGAAACCCTGTCTCTTTAAAAAAAAAAAAAAAAAAAAAAAAAAAGAGGTTTAAACAAGAGAGGATTAAGCCTGGCGGTGGCGGTGGTGGCACATGCCTGTAATCCCAGCACTCTGGGAGGCAGGCGGATTTCTGAGTTCAAGGCCAGCCTGGTCTACAGAGTGAGTTCCAGGGCTGCCAGGGCTATACAGAGAAACCCTGTCTCAAAAAAACCAAATCCAAAAGAGAGGATTGCTTTGAGAGAAAGGCCAGCCTGGGCTACATTAACTAGATGCAGCCTCAAAAAACCAAAATCACCACACTAAATTATACCGGAGAAAAAAACAGCACTTTAGAAATCCTCTGGCTTCCACCTCCTCAGTGTATGGCCTACAGGCATGCACCATAAAGCCTACTTAATTTACGATCAAAACAAGTAGATAGGACTCAAGATGCACTTATTGGGTCTTATACTGCTTGCTATATGAGGACAGAGGGAGACAACTTCGCCTTGACTAATGATCTTTGGTGAGCATTATTGTGACCAACATAGGTTCTAGGCTCTTCACATTCCTACAACTCTTTATGTTCTTGTTATATTTATTTATTTGTGTGTCAGTGAGAGCTTATGGAAGTCATAGCAAAACTTTCTGGTTCTCAATTTCCACCATATGGAACTCAGGTTGTCAAGCAACAAGAGTCTTTGCTATTTCACAGACTCTAGTTTTCAAACTCTTTTTGTTGTTGTTGTTGTTGTTGTTTTGGTTTTTTGTTTGTTTCTTTGGTTGGTTGGTTGGTTTGGTTTTTTTCGAGACAGGGTTTCTCTGTGTAGCCCTGGCTGTCCTGGTACTCACTCTGTAGACGAGGCCGGCCTCGAACTCAGAAATCCGCTTGCCTCTGCCTCCCAAGGGCTGGGACTAAAGGCGTGCGCCACCGCCCGGCGCTTTCAAACTCTTTAACAGCCTTCACCAGTCGTCTCTTGCTGGGCTCAGATTTATTCATTATTAAATGAGAGGTTAAACTGATATTCCCAAAGGCATAGGAATTTTACTTAAGATACATGATTTCTACTGCTAAAACCATCAGAAGCCGGCCATGACCAACATCTGTAATCCCAACACTTAAAAGGCTGCAGAGGGAAGATTTGAGTTCTAAGCCAGATTGGGCTACACATCAAAACCTGTCATAGAACAGAATACCTGCAACTAACATAGCTGGACCCTTTACCTCTGTGCACCGACACCGCGGGGACGCTCGGAACCAATGAACTGTCAGGCTGAGGGAATCCAAGGATACGGTCCAAGGCAGAGTCCTCACCATAACGACTAGAGGCCGGGGCCAGGAGGGGACCAGAGAAAGTGGCGCCCACGACACTGGACACGCACCTCACCTGGCGACCTAGAAGACAGCCGGGCGTAGCCACCCTTTCCCTCCCTGCAAGCGAACCCACCTGCCAGGGCCCTAGCAAGGCCCGAACTAGCCCAGTGCAGTACCGCCTGGGGGCAGCCATTTTGCCGCAATGCACCCTGGTACCGATCAGAAGCGCGACCCGATTGGACCGGGAAGCCCACAGACCAACGAGTGGGAGAAAGCTAGATCGGCCCAAACAGAACTGAGGCACACGGGATACCCAAGGAGGCGTAGGGAACGGCGATATCCAGAGACTAAGGAGAGGCAAAATTGTGCTGTATTTACTGTGTGAGTATAAAGGTCGTCTTGGACTCCCAAACACACCATTTCTCCTGCCAAAGTTGTGTAAAAGAGCTTTTAAACCATGTCTTCCTAATGACATTCTTCAGGAAGCCGAGCCGCAGAAACTCCCTTTAGCGCCTCAAGAGGAGAAACTCTCTTATTGCTAGGAGTAGGCGTGGGCATGGGAAAGGGCTCTAGGCTGCATTTCCTTAGATTTTTTTCTTTTTTCTTTTTTTTTTTTTTTTTTTTTTTTTTTTTTTTTTTTTTTTGGTTTTTCGAGACAGGGTTTCTCTGTGTAGCTCTGGCTGTCCTGGAACTCACTCTGTAGACCAGGCTGGCCTCGAACTCAGAAATCCGCCTGCCTCTGCCTCCCAAGTGCTGGGATTAAAGGCGTGCGCCACCACGCCCGGCTTTTCTTTTTTCTTTAAGTGCTTTCTAACCTCAACTCTGCAGGATCTTTTCTTATTTCCCCTTTAGCTGTGTCTTAGCTGGGCGTGGCAGTCTTAAAATAGGGTTACTATAGCTGTGATGAAATACCATAACCAAAAGCTACTTGGGGAAGAAAGGGTTTTATTCGGCTTATATATCCTGACTCAAAATCCACTGAGGGGAGCCAAGAAAGGGGTTCAAACAAACCTGGACACAGGAGCTGATGCAGACCCATGGAGGGGTGCTGCTTACTGGCTTGTTCCTCATGGCATGTTCAGTCGGCTTTCTTATATCATCTAGGAGCACCAGCCTCGGGGTGACACCACTCACAATGCCTGGCTCCTCCCACATCAATAACTAAGAAAATGCCTACAAGCCGGCGTTGGTGGCACTCGCCTTTAATCCCAGCACTTGGGAGGCAGAGGCAGGCGGATTTCTGAGTTCGAGGCCAGCCTGGTCTACAGAGTGAGTTCCAGGACAGCCAGGCTATACAGAGAAACCCTGTCTCGAAAAACCAACCAACCAACCAACCAACCAACCAACCAACCAAACAAACAAACAAACAAACAAAAACTTGAATTAGCTGGGCAATAGTGGTACATGTCTTTAATCCCAGCACTCTGTAGGGAGAGGCAGGTGGATGGATCTCTGAGTTCAAGGCCAGCCTTCACTACAGAGTGAGTTCTAGGACAGTCAGGGCTACATAGAGAAATCTTGTCTCAAAAAATGAAAGTAACAGCCGGGTGTGGTGGCGCATGCCTGTAATCCCAGCACTTGGGAGGCAGAGGCAGGTGGATTTCTGAGTTCGAGGCCAGCCTGGTCTACAAAGTGAGTTCCAGGATAGCCAGGACTACACAGAGAAACCCTGTCTCGGAAAAAAAAAAAAAAAGAAAGTAACAATAAAAAATGGTAAGTGGGTGGGTGTGGTAGTATTTTCCTGTTATACCAGAAATCTGGATACCAAAGCAAAGATTTCTGCAAGTTTGAGGACAGCCAGAGCTACATATCAATTGCCAGGCCATCAAGGTTACATAGTGAGACTGTCCCTCACATTCAAAAGTTGACAAATTGCATACTGCAAAGTCAGCCAAAGAATACATAGTAAATACTTCTGCATTAACTGATGGAGAAGAATCCCAGGGCTGGCAATGTTTTAAGGGAAATGGGTCAAAGTGTCGAAGTAAATACTTGGTTTTTAAAGATTTATATAAACTGGGTGTGGTGGTGCACGCCTGTAATCCCAGCACTTGGGAGGCAGAGGCAGGCGGATTTCTGAGTTTGCGGCTAGCCTGGTCTACAGAGTGAGTTCCAGGACAGTCAGGACTACACAGAGAAACCCTATTTCGAAAAACCAAAAAAATATATATATATATAATTTTTTGTTTTATTTTTTCCGGACATGGTCTCCCTATACAGTCCTGGCTGGCATGAAACTCACCTGCCTCTGCTTCCTGATTGCTGGGATGAAAGGTGTGTGCCATCAAGCTTAGTTGGGTTTTATTTTAGTTGTAATTTTGAGCACACGTGCCATGTGTGTCCAGGCATCTGGAGGCCAGAGGTGTCCAGTTTCCTGGAGCTGGAGTTATAGGAAGCTGTAAGCTGACCAATGTGGGTGCTGGGAATTGAACTTGGTTCCTTCTGAAAGAGAAACATGTGTTTTTAAGAGCTAAACCATTTATTTGGCCTGTGGCTTGTTATTTTTTGCACTACTGGTGACCCAACACAGTGTTTCTCTAATAGTAGGAAAATTCTTCCCACTGAGTTACATCTCCAAATAATTTTTTTTCCTTTCTTTCTCTCCAACTTTCTTTTTTCAGATAAGGTCTTGTTATAGAGCCCAGACTGACTTGGGACTCGCTTTTTCTCCCTTGTTTATTTATCAATTATTATTTATTCACTTTATATCCCGATTACAGCCCTTCTCCTCCCAGTCCTCCCAAATAGCCCCCACCTACCTCCTCCCTTTCTCCTCTGAGAAGGGGAGCCCCTCTCCCATGAATACCAACCTACCTTGGCACATCAAGTCACTTCAGGACTGGGCAGTCCTCTCTCACTGTGCTCAGACAAGGCAGCCCAGTTAGGGAGGCAGGCTCCACGGGAGACAGCAGAGTCAGCGGCAGCCCTTGCTCCAGTTATTAGGGACACCCAGCTGGAGACCAAGCTGCACATCCAGGGTCCAGGTTAGGTGACTCTTGGTCTTCCTGTGTAGTCCCAGTCCCCTCCAGGTCCTTCAATTCTTCCCCCAACTCTTCCCCAAGACTCTCTGAGTTCCAGCCAGTGTTTGGCTGCGGGTCTCTGCATCTGTTTCCTGTCAGCTCTTGGGCAAGCCTCTCAGAGGACAGTAATGTGAGACTTCTGTCTGCAAGCATAACAAGGTATCATCAATTAGTGTCAGGGATTGATTCTTGCCCATGAGAAGGGTCTTAATTTGGGCTGGCCTTTAGTAGTCCTTCAGTCTCTACTCCATCTTTGTTAATTTTGGGTCAGAGGTTTTGTGGGTGAGTTGGTATCCTTATCCCTTCACTGGGATTCCTGCCTGGCTACAGGAAGTGGTCTCTTCAGCCTCCTTATCTCCCTCCAACTGCTAGAAGTCTCAGCTGGACTTCCTCTCAGAGTCCCTGGAGTCTCCCCCATCCCAGGTCCTACAGATATCATCTCCCAGCCCCCGCCCCCACCAGACACTAATTTCCTTTCACTCTCCACCCCTCTCTCACCCCCACTCCCCACAACTGATCTCCACCCTTCCCCTTCCCATTCTCTCTTCTACCCAGTACCCTCCCTCCCTCCACCTCCTATGACTACTTTATTTCCCCTTCTGAGTGAGATTCAGCATCCTTGTTTGGGCCTTTTTTTTATTATTTCTTTTTTGTTTTGTTTTATCTTTTCAAGACAGGGTTTCTTTGTGTAGCCCTTGCTGTCTTGGAACTCACTTTGTAGACCAGGCTGGCCTCGAACTCAGAAATTCGCCTGCCTCTGCCTCCCAGGTGCTGGGATTAAAGGTGTGCACCACTGGCTACACAGAGAAACCCTGTCTCAACCCCCACCTCCCCCCCAAAAAAAGGTGTGTGCCACCACTGCCCCGCTTGGGCCTCCTTTTTATTTAGACTTTTTGCTTCTGTGGTTTGTGTGGGTATCCTGTACTTTGTGGCTAATATCCACTTATAAGTGAGTACATACCATGCATGTCCTATTGGGTCTGGGTTAACTCACTCAGTACTAGCTTTTAACTTGCAGAGATCTTCCTGTCTGTTTCCAAGTATTGGAATTAGAGACATATGCCACTGCAAGAGACAGACCATTTCATATAGCACCTCTAGGAACTATAATATTTGGTTTCTAGAAGTAAAATAACTTGTCTTGCTAGATTTTATTTATTTATTTATTTATTTATTTATTTACTTATGATTGTTTTTTTTTTTTTTTTTTGAAACAGAGTTTCTCTGTAGCTCTGGCTGTCCTAAAACTCACTCTGTAAACCAGGCCATCTGTCCTCTGCCTGCCCCTGGGACTAAAGGCTACATCTGCCTAGAAAAGATATTTATTGATGACCTAATATTCTCTGACTGACTTCTCACTGAGCCAGGCATTATGCTACATGCCTTTAATACGAGGCTGGTGGATCTTCAAGGCCAGCCTTGTCTACATAGCCAAAGCTTCCTGGAGAGACCTTCCTTGTCTCAACAAACACCCTACTCATTGGTTACCCCTAACAATGACTGAAGCCATAAGAGGAAAGCTCTTTCCCACTCACTCCCTTTCAGCCTTAGAAACTACCTCAGTTTGTTAAGTGTGAGGTAGCTCAGGATCTGAATTTTTTTGTTTGTTTGTTTGTTTGTTTTTCGAGACAGGGTTTCTCTGTGTGGTTCTGGCTGTCCTGGAACTCACTCTGTAGACCAGGCTGGCCTCGAACTCAGACATCCGCCTGCCTCTGCCTCCCAAGTGCTGGGATTACAGGCGTGCGCCACCACTGCCCGGCTGGCTCTGAATTTTTTTTCCCCCTGAGACAGGGTTTCTCTGTGTAGTCCTGGCTGTCCTGGAACTCATTCTGTAGACCAGGCTGGCCTCGAGCTCAGAAATCCACCTGCCAAGTGCTGGGATTAAAGGCGTGCACTACGACTGCCCAGCTCTAGCTTCTGTTTCTAAGTACTGGAAATACAGCCACACACTATCATGTCTGTTTTATTTGGTGCTGGAAACAGAACCCAGGACTTCATGTAGGCTAGGTAAACGGTTTACCAACAGATTTACATTCTTAGGCATTGAATCTTTTTTTTTTTTCCAGAAAAACGTTTGAAGCTGGGGTGAAGTGGTACATGCCTTTAATCCCAAGACTCAGGAGGCAGTGATAGATGAATATCTGAGTTCAAGACCATCCTCCATCCTGGTCTATGAAATGAGTTCCAGGACAGCCAGGGCTACCCAGAGAAACTCTGTCTCTAAAAATCAGTATATAAAATCATGTCTCTAAACTGGGCGGTAGTGGCACACACCTGTAATCCCAGCACTTGGGAGGCAGAGGCATGCGGATTTCTGAGTTCAAGGCCAGCCTGGTCTACAGAGTGAGTTCCAGGACAGCCAGGGCTATACAGAGAAACCCTGTCTCGAAAAAACAAAACAAAACAAAACAAAACAAAACAAAAACAAAACCCAAAAACCACTACATAAAAGTAAAACAAAGTAAAAACAAAAGGTTTAGAGTCATCTTTTTTTTTAATTACTTATTTCATTTATATGCGTACCCTGTAACTATCTTCAGACACACCATGGATGGTTGTGAGCCACCATATGGTTGTTGGGAATTGAACTCAGGACCTCCTGAAGAGCAATTGGTGCTCTCAACCACTGAGCCATTTCTCCAGCAAACAAAAGGTTTAAATATGTATGTCCCTTATATTTTGGTTAACCTGTCTACTAATTATAAAGCCAGAAATTGTTCCCCTCAGACAACCTTCAACCCAAAATTTGTCTTGCCCACAAGATGCACAGGGATAAAGATGGAGTAGAGATTGAGGGAACAGCCAACCCATGACTGGCCCAACTTGGGATCCATCCCATGGGAGAGAGCCAACCCCTGACACTATTAATGATACTCTGCTATGTCTGCAGACAGGAGGCTGGCATAACTGTCTCCTGAGAGGCTTCATGCAGCAGTGAGTGGAGGCCGGGGCAGAGCTTGGAGAGCCTTGTTGGGGAGTGGGGGATAGAAGTGAGGAAGTTGGAGGGTCCAAGGACACCCCAAGAAGACATACAGAGTCAACTAACCTGGGTCCATGGGGGCTCACAGAGACTAGGCTACCAACCAGGGAGCATGCAGGGGCTGGACCTAGACCCTCTACAGGTCTGTAGCAGATGTGCAGCTTGGCCTTCATGTGGTTCCCTAACAAGTGGCGTGGGCTCTGTCTTGTCTCTGTTGCCTGCCACTGGATCCTCCTCCCTAATTGGACTGCTTGGTTGGGCCTCAGTGGAAGAGGATGTGCCTGGTCCTGCTGGGACTAGATATCCCAGGGTGGAGTGGTACCTAAGGGGAGATCCCCTTCTCTGAGGAGAAGAGAGAGCAGTGGGCGAGGGATTTATATGGTTGGGACTGGGAAGAGAGGAGGGAGCAGGGCTACGATCAGGATATAAAGTGAATTTTTTTTTTTTTTTTGGTTTTTCGAGACAGGGTTTCTCTGTGTAGCCCTGGCTCTCCTGGAACTAGCTCTGTAGACCAGGCTGGCCTCGAACTCAGAGATCCGCCTGCCTCTGCCTCCCAAGTGCTGGGATTAAAGGCGTGCGCCACTACCGCCCGGCTTATTTTTTTTTATTTTATTTATTTATTTATTTATTTATTTATTTATTTATTTATTTATTTTGAGACAGGGTTTCTCTGTGTAGCCCTGGCTGTCCTGGAACTCACTCTGTAGACCAGGCTGGCTTCGAACTCAGAAATCCACCTGATTCTGCCCCCCAAGTGCTGGGATTACAGGCGTGAGCCACCCCGCCCGGCAAGAAATATCTGTTAACTTTAGTTTTCTCTTCTATTAGATGAGGATAATGGTAGCACCTTTGCAGAGTTATTACGATTAACGAGGACTGGCACCTAGCTGAATGCTGGTGCATCCCTGGAATTTCAGCGCTCAGGAGGCAGAGGTAGGAGGACCAGTCATACAGTTTAGGCCAATGCTGGCTGCTGTTGTTGTGTGTCCCCCTCGTTTGCACTGAAATCTAGAAAGACTGAGTCTGTATATAGTGCTTACTGACCTATCTACTGTGTGGTGAAGATTAGGTACTCTGTATTTGCTCTGTGACAGGGTCTCACTGTAGACCAGGCTGGCCTGAAAGCTCTACAGCTCAAGCTGGTCTTGAGTTTATGGTGATCCTCCTGCCTCTTCTTCCAAGTTGTGTGCCATGTGCCTAGCTTCATAGTAAACACCCACCATTCTTCTTGAGCTGGTCATTATTTTGAGACAGGATCTCATTTTGTAGCTCAGGGTAGTGTGGAATCTGTGATCCCATTGTCTAAGCTTCCTGAGTCATTTGCTTGCTTTCCGTAGGATAGGGTCTTCCTTTATAAACCAGAGTGGCCTTGAACTCAATATGTAGCCCAGAGAAGCCGCGAATGGTTGAACAAATGGTCCTGCTAACTCAGCATTTTGTTTGTTTTTTTAGTTTTTCAAGACAGGGTTTCTCTGTGTAGCCCTGGCTGTCCTGGAACTCACTCTACATACCAGGCTGCCCTTTGATCTTAGAGACCAGCTTGCCTCTGCCTCCTGAGTGCTGGGACTAAAGGCCTGCACCACTAGTCTAGCTTTGTGGGGCTCTGACTTGACATTCTTAGGAATATTGATAGACTTGGTTCTAGGTTGTATTCTCTAGGCCTGAATGGAGCATCACTTAAACTCCACATGATCCAGTGGAACATGTTGGCATGGAACTCAGAATCCAGAAGTCAGAAACAAGAGGACTAAAACTTCCAGGCCAGACTGGATTACATAGTTAGACCTGGTTTGAAAAAAGCAAAATCCAGCAGGGCTGTGGTGGCATACTCTTTAATCCCAGCACTCAGGTGGTAGAGGCAGGTGGATCTCTGAGTTCCAGGCCAGCCTGGTCTACAGAGTGAGTTTCAGGTACACATAGAGACCTTATCTTGAAAAGCAAAAACAAACAAATAAACATACAAAACAAGACAAAACAGGGCCGGTGAGATGACTCAGTGGTTACGAGCACTGACTGCTCTTCTAAAGGTCCTGAGTTCAAATCCCAGCAACCACATGGTGGCCACCTTTAGCACTAGCACTTGGTGGGCAGAAGCAGAAGGATCTCTGTGAGTTCAAGGTCTACCTGGTCTACATTGTGAGGTCAAGGTGTCCTAGTCTACATAGTGAGGTCAAGGCTGCCCTGGTCTAAATGGTCAGTTCCAGTCCAGCCAAGGCTACATAATGAGACCCTGTCCTCATCAATAACAGCAGCAGCAGCAGCAGCAACAGCAACAGCAGCAGCAACAACAATTCAGATAGGTGTGAGTGTGCTACAATCTGTCCCCTCAGAGGCATAGATGATCACTGTACTTTCGAGGCCAGCCTGTTCTACATAGTGAGGTCTAGATCAACTAGAACCTACCCCATCTTGAAAAAAAGTCGGGAGATGAACTCATTGGAGGTGTTTGCCTAGCATGCATGATGTTTTGTGGCCAAACCCAGCACCAAAAACCAGTGTAAGGCCAGTGTGCCTTACTCTCAGCACTGAGGAAACAATTAGAAGTTCAAGATTGCTGCGGTAGCCCCAATAGTTTCTGTAAGACAATGCTCTGCAGACTGAGGCGGAAAAATGCCTCTTGGGGCCTGCAGAGTTCCCACAACATAGAAGCTGCAATTTTTCATTTGGCAACTTATTTTCCTTTCTAAATTTCTTTTATTCCTGCTAGCCAAGACTGAATAGATTCGGGAGAATAAATTGTAACCCATTCTTTGAAGTAATATTACTGGCCAGAAACCTCTTTTTGAAACCATAACGCTTTGCTTCAGCCACATTTGCCTCCCAAGATTAAGAAGGGGATCCTGAGCCGGGCGTGGTGGCGCACGCCTGTAATCCCAGCAATTGGGAGGCAGAGGCAGGCGGATCTCTGAGTTGAGGCCAACCTGGTCTACAGAGTGAGTTCCAGGACAGCCAGAGCTATACAGAGAGAAACCCTGTCTCTAAAAAACCAAAAAAAAAAAAAAAAAAAAAAAAAAGAAGGGGATCCCACGCCGGGCAGTGGTGGTGCACACCTTTTTTTTTTTTTTTTTTTTTTTTGGTTTTTCAAGACAGGGTTTCTCTGTGTAGCCCTGGCTGTCCTGGAACTAGCTCTGTAGACCAGGCTGGCCTCGAACTCAGAAATCCGCCTGCCTCTGCCTCCCAAGTGCTGGGATTAAAGGTGTGCACCACCACCGAGCTAGTTCCAGGACAGCCAGAGCTACACAGAGAAACCCTGTTTTGGAAAACAAACAAACAAACAAACACAAAAGAAGGGGATCCCATTGAAAATATAAAACAACGAGTAAAAATTTTCCAGGGATCCTAAATGTACAGGTCCCTTTTGTTATTTGATAAAAATCCTTGCAGGACACATGGATCTGGGCCTGGTCTGAGACAATAGGCTCATATTAGAAGATATTTACATTTGAGTTAGTGCAAAGCTCAGAGCTTCCTCAATGGAAGCTTACAGGAACTGCCTTTTGTCTTGCTAACGCCATCTAGAAAGTCGCATGCCAAAACCACATCTTTGGCTTATCCAGGTGTAGTTCAGATTTCAGTTCCAGCCCATAAAATATTAATGAGGCTATGTGGAACTTAGGAAAGCATTAGAATTTGGCTTGCCTACTTCATACAAATGTAGGAAACTTCAGGTTTTACAGACAAAAGCTAGATGTCAAGTTTACTCACAGAGACTCATTTAGACTAAAATTGATATTGTCTGTGTTTGAGCTTCTGAAATTTGTTATATGAGAAACGTTTTACCTAGTTGATTTTACATTTCCTTGTGCTATGATTATGCTAATTGTTCCTGCTTGGCTAGCTACATCTTTTAATATGTAAATGTCAGAACCTTGTGCTCAAAATACTCCTTACTGGGAGAAAAAATACACATTTCCAGAATGTATTCAATCCTGGTGTCTGTGTGTCATTATTCTGCTGAATCCATACCTCCTGGCCAAGGAATCCTGTTTCCCTGCGACTACAACTCCCGGTTGGGTTTGGTCCGCAGCAAAGATTGCTCTCAAATACATATGGAAGCCAGCTGGGTCTATATGCAACCCTATCATATAGAACTTTAATTCAGCCGGGCAGTGGTGGCGCATGCCTTTAATCTCAGCACTTGGGAGGCAGAGGCAGGCGGATTCTGAGTTTGAGGCCAGCCTGGTCTACAGAATGAGTTCCAGGACCAGGGCTACACAGAGAAACCCTGTCTTGAAAAAACCAAAGGGGGTAGGGAGGAACTGTTTATCATGTAGGTTCCAATGGGCCTTCACAGGTAGTACATGTGGCAAGGATCCAGTGGCTGGAGACACTGGTGATGTTGATGGTTTTGATAGTGATGATGGAGATATTGATGGTGTTTCACGGAAGCTTCTTTTCTTCCTTCCTTCCTTTTCTTCTCTTCCTTCCTTTTCTTTTCTCTTTCTTTCTTTCTTTCTTTCTTTCTCTCTCTCTCTCTCTCTCTCTCTCTCTCTCTCTTTCTTTCTTTCTTTCTTTCTTTCTTAACAGGGTTTTGTTATGTGGATCTGGGTGGCATGGTTCTTGCTATTTTTCTCAGGATGATTTCAATCTCAATTTGAGACAGCCCTTCTGGCAGCTTCCAAAGTTCAGAGAATACAAACATGCATCACCTTGAATAAATAGTGAGTGCCACATCTTTCAAGCTAAGAGCTAGCTTACAGGCCCTGGTTACTGGTCACTGTCTGATATTGTCAGCTCTTATCTTTTACTCCACATATGCCTTTTTTTGTTGTTTTTTGTTTGTTTGTTTGTTTTGTTTTGTTTTGTTTTGTTTCTGAGACAGGGTTTCTCTGTGTAGCCCGGCTGTCCTGGAACTCACTCTGTAGACCAGGCTGGCCTTGAACTCAGAAATCTGCCTGCTTCTGCCTCCCAAGTGCTGGGATTAAAGGCATGTGCCACCACCGCCCGGCACTCCACATATGTCCTCGTCAGGGTTTCTATTCCTGCACAAACACCATGACCAAGAAGCAAGCTGTGGAGGAAAGGATTTATTCAGCTTACACTTCCATGCTGCAGTTCATCACTAAAGGAAGTCAGGATTGGAACTCGAGATCAGGAAGCAGGAGCTGATGCAGAGGCCATGGAGGGATGTTTCTTACTGGTTTGCTCAGCCTGATGTCTTATAGAATCCAAGACTACCAGCCCAGGGATGGCACCACCCACAAGGGGCCATCCCCCCTTGATCACTAATTGAGAAAATGCCCCACAACTGGATCTCATGGAGGCACTTTTCCAACTGAAGCTCCTTGCTCACTGATAACTCCAACCTGTGTCAAGTTGACATAGAAAACCAGCCAGTACAACATATCTATCCAAAGATGATCTTGTGCTGGGAGCACTGCTGTCTGTAGTTCTAGGAATTGGGAAGGTGAGGCAGGAGAACCAGAAGTTCAAGGTCAGACTGGAGTTATATGAGGTCTTCTTTCAAAAACAGCAACAAGAAGGGAAGCAAAAGAGATGGCTCTGCAGTTGAAAAGAGTGACTGCTGTGCTGGCTCGGCTGACGCCATCTGAGAAGAGGGACCTCAATTGAAAAACTGCAGAGGCAGGTCGAGCTCTGTGAGTTTGAGGCCAGTCTGGTGTATATAGTGAATTTCAGGACAGCCAGGACTATGTAGAGACATCCTGTCTCAAAAACCAAAAAACAACAAAACAAAACAAGATAAAACAAAAACAAAACAAAACAAAAGCCCCAACCCAACCAAACAAGCAAAAAAGAAAAAAACAAAAACAAAAGCAAGTGAGCCTCCATAAAGTGGGACTGTAAGCCTGGAGGTGGCAGGCAGCACAGGCCTTTAGTCCCGACACTTGGGAGGCAGAAGCAGACAGGTCTCTGAGTTCGAGGCCAGCCTGGTCTACAGAATGAGTTCCGGAACAGCCAGGGCTACACAGAGAAACCTGTCTTGGAGGGCCCATTCTATTGTAGGTCCTGGTGGTCCTGGATGCTGTAAGAAATCAGGCTGGTGCCAGGCGGTGGTGGTGCACGCCTGTAATCCCAGCACTTGGGAGGCAGAGGCAGGCGGATTTCTGAGTTCGAGGCCAGCGTGGTCTACAGAGTGAGTTCCGGGACAGCCAGGGCTACACAGAGAAACCCTGTCTCGAAAAGCCAAAAAAAAAAAAAAAAAAAAAAAAAAAAAAAAGAAATCAGGCTGTTTCCAGGACAGCCAAGACTACACGGAGAGACCCTTTGTTCAACAACCACAAAAGTGAGGAGGAGGAAGAGGAGGAGGAAAAAGAAGAAGAAAAGAAGAGGAGGGGGAGAGGGAGGAAAAGAGGGAGGAGCAGCAGTAGCAGCAGCAGCAGCAGGCTGAGTAAGCCACACCCTCCATGGCCTCTGTATCAGCTCCTGCCTCCAGGTTCCTGATTGAGTTTCTGCCCTGACTTCCTTTAATGATGGACTGTGAAGTGCAAATGTAAGCCTTTCCCATTTCCTTTTTTTTTTTTTTTTTTTTTTTTTTTTTTGGTTTTTTGAGACAGGGTTTTTCTGTGTAGTCCTGGCTGTCCTGGAACTCACTCTGTAGACCAGGCTGGCCTCGAACTCAGAAATCTGCCTGCCTCTGCCTCCCAAGTGCTGGAATTACAGGTGTGCGCCACCAAGCCCGGCTCCTATTTCCTTTTGTTCATGGTATTTCATTACAGCCATATAAGCCCCAACTCTGCTCTTGCAGAGGGATATGGTTTTGATTTCCAGCACCCACATGGTGGCTCACAACTGTCTATCACTCTAGTTCAAGGGGATCAGACACAGTCTTCTGGCTTTCAAGGATATCAGACATTCACATGGTGCACACATATATATACATATAGGCAAACCATCCATACATATTGAATCAAAAAGAAAAAAAGAAAAGAAAGAAAGATGGCTCTCCTGGGCTGGAGGGTGGGGAGCGGGGTATGCCAGCCAGGAAGGCACAGGAACAGGTAGGGACTGAGTGATTAAGGGGAGACTCTAGAGGCCAGCATCTGCTTTGATATGTTAAATAGGCACTTTAGCTATTTGTCATGGGTTTGAAATCTAACACATATAAAACAAATATTTAAAAAAAACATGCCGAGGTGGATTTATGAGTTCGAGGCCAGCCTGGTCTACAGAGTGAGTTCCAGTACAGCCAGGGCTACACAGAGAAACCCTGTCTCAAAAAAACAAAAAACAAACAAACAAACAAAAAAAAAAGCAGAAAATAGTTGAGGAATGTTTATAGTTATGTGGAAGATATTTTCAGATTTATTTTATTTTATATATATTCCTGTGTATGTGTATGTGCTCCTATGTGTACCTGGTGCTTTGCTTGAGGAGGTCAGCAGTGGACATCTGGAACTGGAGTTTTGGATGGTTGTGAACCACTATGTAGGTGCTAGGAATAGTAACAAGTGCTCTAAAACAGTGAGCCAGTACTGCAGCCCCTGAAAGACACTTTAAAGACAAAAGAGGAGCTGGAGGGATGGCTCAGTGGTTAAGAGCACTGACTGCTCTTCCAGAGGTCCTGAGTTCAAATTCCAGCAACCACATGGTGGCTCAAAACCATCCGTAATGAGATCTGATACCCTCTTCTGGTGTGTCTGAAGACAGCCAGAGTGTACTTACATATAATAAATAAATAAATCTAAAAAAAATACAAAAGAAAAGAAAATGAGAGATACACATTTCGTCCAGTGCTGTAGCCACTGGTAAGCTGATTGTACTCCTGTAAACGGTAAGTCTCCCGTGCTTATGTAAATTTGAGTCCCTCTGTTCCAGACCAGTTAGGAGGCAGCTCACTCATTAAATTCGCATCTGTGTATACTGTATTAGATATCGATTAGTTCATACCAATTTGTAGCAACAGATTTACATTTTTAAAAGACAGAAGCATGTGACAGGCATGTAGCTCAGACCTGTAATATTGTTGTTATTCAGGAGGCTGAGACAGGAGGATCACAAGTTCAAGGCCACCATAGACTACATATGGTATTCAAGACCAGTCTGGGTTACTATGAGAGCCTCTCTTATAAAGCCAAAGTCATTATCATCATTACCATCACAATAATAATACTGTTGTAAGCATCTCTTGAAAATTCTTCGGGTTCCTAGGTACTTCTCTGAAAAGAAGGCAGAAACACCAATTTCTTTTTTCTTTTTTCTTTTTCTTTCTTTCTTTCTTTCTTTTTTTTTTTTTTTTTCCGAGACAGGGTTTCTCTGTGTAGTCCTGGCTGTCCTGGAACTCACTCTGTAGACCAGGCTGGCCTCGAACTCAGAAATCCGCCTGCCTCTGCCTCCCAAGTGCTGGGATTAAAGGCGTGCGCCACCACCGGCCCGGCCCAATTTCTTTTTTCAATGTAGCTCTGGCTATCCTAGAACTTCATCTGTAGATCAGGCTAGCCTCAAACTCAAAGAAATCCTCCTGCCTCTGCAAAGATTCATGGAGTGCCCCATTCTGTCCCGCTATTAGTTTACTAAATACTTCAGAGTTCCATTAAATATAGTTGTACAGGGGCTGGAGAGATGTTCAAGCGACTCTGAGCACTTGGTGCTGATGCGGAAGACTGAAGTTTGGTTCCTAGGATCTATGTCCAGCCGCTCATAATCATCTGTATTAATATTTCACGTACTGTTGGTTTAACAAGCTTGTGCTACTACCACACAGGGATAAAGGTCTTCTTTATCGGTTTGCAAAAAGATCTGACTCCATAGTCGGAGATGTACAGTAGGGAACGAGTCTGCAGTTTCCTCGATGCCTAAAACATTGGGTCTTTAAGTGCAGGCAGGATCCAGAATTCTGGTGGGATAAATCTCAATTCAAGACTTTAGTATTTTAGGCAAGGTATTCTAGAGGCCTAAAAGGAAGGCTAAGCAGCCACATTCCCCTAAGACCTTAAGTGTCCAAGGCCAGCGAGCAGCCATGCCCACTTGAGACCCAGAGAAACAGGACATCAGGCAATGATAAAGACGTCCCCGGAGCGAGGTGCGCAGGCGCGGGCTGCCCGAGAGCCCCCCCCACCCGGGGCAAAGCGGGCTGCGCAGGCGCAGAAGCGGCTCCCGGCCAGTCCGGACGGCGACTGTGATTGAGAGGCTGGGGCGTGGAGCAGCAGTGGCGGCGACCGGCGACAACGGAGCAGCCATGAGGGCCGGGCCCAGTCACCGACAGTGAGTGGTGATTTAAGGGTAGTGGACACCAAGGAATGCAGATGTGGCTTGGTGGAGGGACACCCTGACTAGCGGGGTGGCCTCTACTTGTCGGGGACGGAGGTCGTGGGGGAGGGATAGTTTGAGGTGATGGTGGGAGCATTTGGAACATGGTTGATTAGGTCGGGAGTCTCAGAGTTTGGCGGAGGGAAGGGGTTGCGTTTCCGTGGAGTGAAGGCGCTCACAGCAGGACCAGTGCCTCGCGCTGCCTGGTTTGTCATCATCCCTTCCCCCAGGAGCTTTGGGTCGCCTCTCCCTTTCCGCTTCTTTCAGAGAATGGTTGCTGGGGGAAGGGTGGTGGAAAATAAAAGCCGTGCTGGAGCTGAAGAAGTCCACTCTGAACCAGACAGTAGAGCCGGTCACGTTACGGTGTGCCCTGGTAAAGCTTGGAAGTCGGAAGCTCTGTTTAAATTCAGGAGGAATCTAGGTTAAAGAGCTAAGGACATGGAGTCAGGTTTGGAACCAAGTCCATCACAGATAAACATGATCGATAACCTTGGACAGGACTCACTTAACCTTTCTGATTCTCTGGAAGATCCAACATTAAATGCTGGGCTTTTGTAAGTGTCATATATGTGATTGAGAGAGCTTATGAAACCTATAGGTTGTAAGTACTATACGGATGCTAGTATGTGCCAACAATACTATCGGATTTTAGACCCTGTGGTTATTAATGGAGTGACTGATTTCTCCATCAAAACAAAGCATATTTATAAAACCTCAGTAGACAAAAATATGTGCTTCCTGCAAAAGTATAGCAGATCATCTGTAGAAATAGCATTTTCTTCTGTGGTGTGACAAATTCACTGTCAAATTGAATAGGAAAAGTACCATACTCCACTGCCTTTTTACAAATGCTATGCAGCTTCTGACCCAAGAGGAGGCAAATGCAGCCTAAAACGCTGAGCTACGTTCTCGACCTTCCTTTTACTTTTATTTTGAGACACGGTTTCACTAACTTGCTTGTGCTGGTCCTGAAATCAAGCACAAGCTGAGTTTGAATGAACAGTCTTGCCTCTGTTTCCCCAGTAGCCTGGTTGAGGTTCTGGAGGGGTCATCTGTTAATGCTCCTGTGCCAAGCAATTTAGTACTGAGCCATCTATCTCCCCAGCCTCTTCTTGATGCTGGAACCAGAGCCTCGGTTTTGAGTGTGCTTGTAAGTGCCCTACCACCAGCCCCTTTTGTATTTTTTTCTTAAATTGAGAAGCTCTCACTAGGTTGCCTAGGCTGCCCTTGAATTTTCAGTCTCCAGGTCACAGCCTCTTAAGTAGTTGGGATTACAGTTTTCCATCATCAAACCCAAAATAGGCTTCTATTATTATATTATTGCTATTATTAATTTTTTTTTATACTCCAGATTTTATCCCTCTCCCGGTCCACCCTCTGACTGTTCCCCCATCCCATACCTCCTCCCTGCCCCGGCTTCTCTTATATTTATTTATTTATTTATTTATTTATTTAGTTTTTTTCAAGACAGGGTTTCTCTGTATAGCCCTGGCTGTCCTGGAATTCACTCTGTAGACCAGCCTGGCCTCGAACTTCGAAATCGGCCTGCCTTTACTTCCCAAGTGCTGGGATTAAAGGCATGTGCCACCATTGCCCTGTTATTTTCATTTTTAAAAATGTGTTTATTTGGAGGCTAGAGAGAAGACTTAGTGGTTTGGAGCATTTGCTGCTTTTAAAGAGGTCCTAGGTTCCAGTCTTAGCACTTACATGATGGCTCACGTCATCCATAACTCCAGCTCTAGGGATCTACCTTCTTTATTTGGTAGGAAAAGAACAAGTTTATTTAGTACCCTGTAAAGAAAGCAAAGGGGATTGACAATAATAGAAGAATTACCAGCCAGCCTCTGATACTTTTTTTTTTAATTGTAAAAGCTTCCTTTGCAAGAAAGAGTCTGGTTGCCCCAGGGCGTTCTCTGTTTTGGAGCTCAGAGTGGTTTTCCGCAGCTTTTCAACTCTTTCCTTCCTTGTTTATGGTCTCCTGTCAGAAATCTCTTCTGTGAAGTGAAAAAGACAGGTAGTCGTATAAGGGTCTCGGAGATGCTGGTTCTGTGAGAGGCTGGAGGAGCACTCCCGAGGCTTTGTTGTTGAGGGTAGATAAAGCAAAGGACGGAGTTAAAACTGCGGTGCCCTAGAGAGAAAGTGCTTTTCTAGGCATAGCTTTCCAAAGATAAGTGCAGATGCCTTTCAAGTGGACAGAAAGGCAGATACTGTAGCTCTGCTGGCTCTGAGGAACCAGAGCTTGAAACGGCGAGGCCTTTTGACAATTGGGGAGTGATTTCTTTTAGCTGAATGAAGGTGGGGAGTGGCTGTACTAGATCCCTGGAGATCTGTGGATAAGAGGAATGAATTGTTTCAGAGGCTCGGGAGAAGTGAACCCTTGATGTCTTTAACTTACCTGTCTGCTAATAAGTTATTTTTATGTTTCTCTCCTGGAACTATACAGTGACTTATAGTTTAACTTTTTTTTTTCTATCTAGTAACTTGACTCTCCCAATAAATTCTCTTGATCTGTTTGAGAAGGATTTTTAAAAAGGGGGGTTTGAGGACTAGAGATGGTGGGGCAGAAGCAGAGGCAGGCAAATCCCTGAGTTTGAGGCCAGGCTAGTCTAGTCAGTCCCAAACCAGCCAGTACTACACAGTGGAACTCTGTCTCAAAAACACAAGAAGGTAAGGGTGGGTACTTGGAGCTAGAACTGATGGCCTCAGCCTGTAATCCCAGCTAGCTGCTAGGGAATGAGGAGGTGACGTAGGAGAGGAGCTCTAGTTCAAGACTTGCCTGGGTTATAGAGTGCGTTCAAGGCTAGCAGGCCAGCATGGGTATCTTAGGCCTTGGTATGCAAGACTCATGGGTATATGTCTCTCTCTCTCTCTCTCTCTCTCTCTCTCTCTCTCTCTCTCTCTCTCTCTCTCACACACACACACACACACACACACACACACACACACAACACACACCTGCCCCTGTTGGTTTTGATCTCCAGTACTTAGAAATTAAAGATAAAGAGGCCTGGAGAGATGGCTCAGTGGTTAAGAGCACAGGCTGGTCTTCCACAGGTCCTGAGTTCAAATCCCAGCGATCGTATGGTGCCTGACATCCATCTATAATAATTTCTGATGATCTCTTCTGGCATGTAGGTAATAGAGCACCATATACATAAATAAAAAAGGTCAGAGAAAAGTAATGAGGGGGTGGTGAGGGAGGCGTGGGTGGGGATGGAGTTCACTTCCTTACACATGGAAGTGAACTTGGGCTCTAGCTCCAGCACTGTAATGAAGGCATTCCTTGTATTATAGGTCTTTCCAGAACTCAGCTTTATACATGGTAAATGAAATAGAGGTAGAAAATATTCAAACTTAAAGCCGGGTGTGGTGGCGCACGCCTGTAATCCCAGCACTTGGGAGGCAGAGGCAGGCGGATTTCTGAGTTCGAGGCCAGCCTGGTCTACAGAGTGAGTTCCGGGACAGCCAGGACTACACAGAGAAACCCTGTCTCGAAAAAACAACAACAACAAAAAAAAACAGAAAATGTTCAAACTTGCCTAGCCATCTTATTTTTAATAATTTGACATCTATTTTTAATGTTGATATGCATTTCCCCCATGAGGATTTCCATCAGTTCAAACAAGTCCATAAATGCCGAACATTTTATGCTAAAGTAAGTTTGAGCTCTTAAGAAAATGTCCCTTCAATTCTTTTACTATTTGAAAGTAGTTAAGTGATGGTTGCCTGGTGAGGATTTCCTTTGCTGGGGAGAAGTAGAGGATGTCAGTGCCCGGATTACCCTTTACGTGAGCAGTCTGACTTTCATAAGCCGTGAAGACGTACGTCCTGGTCATGTACGACCTGGTCAGCACCGCAAGGGATACGGCTTAACAATTTATTTTGTATTCTGATAGTGGGTTATTTTTTTCTTTTAATAAAAAAGCATCATGTGCCTCAGGGGAAACTTAAAAACAAGATTATGGTGTTTATAATCAGGAAAATAATTGCTTCAAAACAGTCCTTGTTTCCTGAGAGTCCTTTTGATCTTTTGATCTTGCAAGCCATTTCACAGCAGTGGGATGGCTTATCAGGTAAAGCTCTGGCCACCAAGCCCAACCCCCCAAGTTTGATCTTTGGAATCTGCATGGTAGAAAGAAAGTACTATCTCCTGAAAGTTGTCCTCTGCCCTTCACACTAACCTCCAGCTGGAGGCCTCCCTCCCCATCACAAAATGCAGTAATAAACAAAAAGAAAAATCTCTTGTGATAGTTTGCAGCAAGTAGCTAATAATGGAAGTGAGGCATAAATGATTTTCTTTCTTTCTTTCTTTCTTTCTTTCTTTTTTTTTTTTTTTGGTTTTTTTTCGAGACAGGGTTTCTCTGTGTAGCCCTGGCTGTCCTGAACTCACTCTGTAGACCAGACTGGCCTCGAACTCAGAAATCCACCTGCCTCTGCCTCCCAAGTGCTGGGATTAAAGGCGTGCTCCACCACTGCCCAGCTAAATGATTTCTTTTTGGTTTTGTTTTCTGAAATACTGCTAGTAACTTTAAACGGGAACAAGGTGGGAAGAGGTTAAAAAGAAAAACCAGGGGTTGGAGGTTCAGGTCAGTGGTAGAGTGTACACTTTGCATCCGGAAGCCCCAGGTTGAAGCTTCAGTCCTGGAGGAAGACAGCAATAAAAGAAAAATAGCAACAACAACAATAAAAGTAAGGTAATAAGCTAGGATGGTAATAGACCTGAGTTGGCAGAATGCTTGCGTGCATGAAGCCTGGATTCCATCTCCAACACTGAGAGCCCCGGGCTGGGATGTATGTGCCTGAGATTTCAGCACATGGCAGATGGAGACAGGAGAGTCAGAAGTTCAAGGCTATCTTCAGCTACAAGGGGAGTCGGAAGTTCTATCTTAAAAAGGAAGGGAAGTGGGAATTGGGGGGGGGGTTTGAAGTAATTTACATCTAAAATCTCAGCACTCTAGGGGTTGAGGCAGGAGGATAACTATGAGTTTGAAGACAGCCTGGACTAGATAGTGAGAGGTTCAGGTCAGTCTGGATTATAGAGCTAGAATGAGAGAAAGGAGTTGGGGAGCATTAAAAATGGACCAGTGATACAGAATAGTATCCCAAAGGCAGAGTTTGCTTCTAGTGCTTGTACAGTTGGCTGAGTAATTGCTCATTAATATTTGGTAAATGAAAATGATGACCAGTTATGAATCATTATTAACAAATGACTTCAGAGCTCTGCAGGTTGTTGTTTTGTTTTTGTTTGTTCTTATTTGTTTTATAAGATTGGATTTCTCTGTAGCCCTGCTTATCCTGAGCTCTCTAGCTCAGGCTGGCCTCAGACTCAAAGATCTGCCTCGAAAGGTGGCTCAGTTGTGAAGAGCACCAAAGGTCTGGGCAGTGGTGGCGGGCGATTTTAATCCCAGCACTCAGGAGGCAGAGGCAGATGAATCTCTGAGTTCTAAGCCAGCCTGATCTACAAAATGAGTTCCAGGACGACCAGGGCTACACAGAAAAACCCTGTCTCCAAAAACAAAAACAAAAACAAAAAACAAACAACAACAACAAAAAAGACTACCAAAGGACCCAAGTTTGGTTCCCAGTATCCACAGGAGGTGACTCAGCTGTCTGTGACTCCAGCTCCAAGGGATCTGACACCCTCTTCTGGTCTCCTTCAGCAATCACATATATGACACATATATATATATATGCATACACACACACACACACACACACACACACATTAAAAAAACCCAAACCTTTTTTGTTGTTGTTTTTGTTTTTGTTTTTGTTTTGAGACAGGGTTTCTCTATGTAGCCCTGGCTGTCCTGGAACTCACTCTGTAGACCAGGCTGGCCTCAAACTCAGAAATCCGCTGCCTCTGCCTCCCAAGTGCTGGGATTACAGGCGTGCGCCACCACCGCCTGGCCCCCAAACCTTTAAAAGGAAGAACTATACATGCATAAAGTGACTGAAATGAACCCAAGCATGACACTGCTCACCTGCAGTCCCAGCACTAGTTTTGAGGTGGGAGCATCTTGGACTTGAAGCCAACTTGGACTAGATATTACCAACCTCTCTCAGCAAAATAAGGGCTGGAAAGATGGATGGCCTAAGAGCACTGGCTACTGTCTAGAGGACCTGGGTTCAATTTCCAGCACCCATATGATGGCTCACAACTGTCTGTAACTCCAGTTCCAGCAGATCCTGTGCCTCCTGGTTTCCACAGGAATCGGACATGCATACTGTGCACAGACATACATGCAGCCAAAACACCTATACACGTAAACAATTGTTGAAGTATTTGTAATAGAATATAATATCATATAATCAATTTTGTGGTGCCAAGGTTGTAAAACTTATTTTTACAAAAAGCAATAGTGGCTGGGCAGGGTGTCATAAACCCATAATCCCGGCATTTGGGAGGCAGAGGCGGTGGTCTCTGTGACACTGAGGCTAGTCTGGTCTACAGAGTGAGTTCCAGGATAGCCAGGACTGCACAGGCTGTCTCCCCCCACCCCTCACAAGGGGTAGATTATAGAGGGATATGTGGGCAGGATTGCCACGGACCACATGAGTCACATTACTTAAAGGACAAAGATGACTTTCTTTTTTTCTTTTTCTTTTTTTTTTTTTTTTTTTTTTTTTTTTGAGATAGGGTTTTAGTATGTAATCCCAATTGGTCTGAAACTCCCCCTGTACACTAAGCTTGCTTCTGCCTCCCAGATGCTGGGAATAAAGGTGTGTTCTATTGTACCTGGTACTCGGGTCACTTTTTGTGTGGTGAACACTGGCCTCAGGGCTTTTCTTTTCTTTCTCTCTTTCTTTCTCTCTTTCTTTTTCTCTTTCTCTCTTTCTTTCTCTCTCTCTTTCTTTCCTTCTTTCTTGGTTTTTTTTTGTTGTTGTTGTTTTTTGGTTTTTCGAGACAGGGTTTCTCTGTGTAGCCCTGGCTGTCCTGGAACTCACTGTGTAGACCAGGCTGGCCTTGAACTCAGAGATCCGCCTGCCTCTGCCTCCCAAGTGCTGGGATTAAAGGCGTGCGCCACCACCGCCCGGCTTTCTTGTTATTTTTTAAGACAGGATTTCTCTGTATAGCCCTGGCTGTCCTGGAACTCACTCTGTAGACCAGGCTGGCTTCAAACTCAGAAATCCATCTGCCTCTGCCTCCCAAGTGCTGGGATTAAGGGCATGTGCAGCCACTACCCAGGCTTTTCGCATGTTAATAATCCCAAGTTCTGTGCTGTGCCACAGAACAGCACCCACAGTTGCCCACCATCAAGAAAGGGTACTACTGCTTCTCGGAGCAGCATGCCGGCAGTCATAAGATAGCTCCTGTTTTCAGCGTTGAAATGTGAGGGGAAACATTGCTGAAGGATTGTTGAAGTGGAGTAAATGATTTGTTAGGAGAATTAATGCAAGGGCTGAGCACAAGCACTGTCAGTCGACATCCTGCATTGAACCTGCAAGACAAGCCCTCACTGTGGGACAAGGTAAGGCAGCATTCCAAATTAGAGCAGATTCTGAAAATGGCATACTTACCTGGCACGCATGAGAGCATGATTACGAGGGGGTTCAAGGCTTGAGCATGGCATTGTTCCTAACGCTGGGGACTCAGCTGCTTCATCTGAGGTGGGGGGAATCTGCCGACTAAGGAAAAGGAAAGGCTTAAGGGGGGAACACAAGAGGCAGTATCAATGTGTACCACCATGACAGGACAAGAGAGGGGGGAGCTGAGCTAAGACTCTGGCAGAGTAACATTGAGTAATGCAGCAAAGCAGGCCAGAAAGTGTGGAAGGCTCTCAGGAGAGATGTGTGCCTAATAAATTTAAACTCTTAAACTCGTGGAGCGCCGGGCGTGGTGGTGCACGCCTGTAATCCCAGCACTTGGGAGGCAGAGGCAGGTGGATTTCTGAGTTCGAGGCCAGCCTGGTCTACAGAGTGAGTTCCAGGACAGCCGGAGCTGCACAGAGAAACCCCGTCTTGGAAAAAAAAGAAAAGAAAAGAAAAAAAAGCAACTCGTGGAGCAACATTCGGAAGATGAGTCTAGTGTAATAAATTCTTTCCTTTTTGTTGTTGTTGTTGTTGTTGTTGTTGTTGTTGTTGTTTTTGAGACAGGGTTTCTCTGTGTAGCCCTGGCTGTCCTGGAACTCACTCTGTAGACCAGGCTGGCCTCGAACTCAGAAATCTGCCTGCCTCTGCCTCCCAAGTGCTGGGATTAAAGGCGTGCGCCACCACAGTCGCCGCCCGGCATGTAATAAATTCTGAAGTGAGAGTAAGTGTGAGGAGCAGAGTGGTGTGGGGCTGGGCAGGGTAGGGCAGGGGCTCTCCAGCTGACCAGAGGGGTGATGAGTGTGAAGTCACTGTACTTTCAGCGAGAGGTGAATGTTTTCTTAGAGAAGTGTTTCATATCTATTTCTGGCTCTTCACTGCCTGAAAGGTTTGTTTGTGCTCCAGTCAGCTGTGATGCAAGGTGAAAGGGGCACACAGTAAACGGAAAATTACTCCCCCCTTACCATTTTATGTGTTTCGTGTGCATGTGGGCATTTGTATATATTTTTAGATTTTTCCTAAAAACTTATTTTATATGTATGCATGCTTTACCACCATGTCTGCACTACAAACACCCCTGGCCAAAAGAGGGCATCAGATTCTCTGAAACTCAAGTTACAGACAGTTGTGAACCAAAATGTATGTGCTGGGAATTGAGGCCAGGAAGAGCCCTTTCTATAACCACTGTGGCATCCTTCCAGCCCCATGTGTGAATATGTTTGTGGGCACACATGTGCCACAGTATGTGTATAAAGGTCAGTTCTATCCACTGGGTCTCAGGGATTGAATGTTAGGACATCAGACTGCTGCAGCAAGTATGTCTACCCATTGAACCATACCATACTGCCTGCCAACCATCTATTCATCTATCAAAGCCTGGTGTATCCCAGGCTGTCATTAAACTTGATATAGTCTTGAATGCCCTGAGGCTTTTGATCCTCTAGTCTCTGTTTAACCAAGTGCTGGGATTACAGATATATACCAGCAAACCCAGTTTTTGTTCTTGTTTTTTAAGATTTATTTATTTTGTGTATAAGACACTGTAACTGTCTTCAGACACACCAGAAGAGGGCATCGGATCCCATTACAGACGGTTGTGAGCCACCATGTAGTTGCTGGGAATTGAACTCAGGACCTCTGGAAGAGCAGTCTGTGCACTTAGTTGCTGAGCCATCTCTCCAGCCTCATACCCAGTGTTACTGGGTGCTGAGAACTGCACTGAAGGTCTGGAGTCTGCCGGATAACCACCCTATCTACTGAGCGTCATCTGCAGCCCTTAAAGATACAGTTACTACAAGAAACTAAAAAAATCAGGTTTTGATAGCTCATTATAAATTGATGGTTTGTGCTGGTCTCCCATGCAGGAAACCATGGTTTCATTTTCAAGCTCCATACAAACCAGCTGTGGTGGTTCAGGTGATGTAGGCTAGAGGACGAGGAGTTCAGAGTTGTCTTAGGCTACCAGGGCTCTGCCATTGGCAAGCATTTTATCAACTGAGCTATATCCCAGTCCTGCTTCTTCTATTCACCCAATGATGATTGATGGTTAAAACAAGGCCCTCCTAGGTAACCCAGGCTTGCCTTGAACTCATTTCTGACTTGCTTTAAAGAAAAAATATTTTTTGAGGGTTGGGAGGGAGAGAATCTTTGAAGCCATGTTTTATCCAGAGTTGTTTGTTTTATTTTTATTTCTGTGTCTTCCTGTGCCATGTATGCTTAGATGTCCACAGGCACTAGAGGGAGATGGTCGTGAGCTTCTCAGTATGCTTTTAAGTGCTGTGCCATTTTTATAGCTCTTCAGATTTCTTTTTTGTTTTTGTTTTCCTCTTGAGTTTTTTTTTTTTTTTTTTTTTTTTTTTTTTTGTCAGATTTTCTATATATAGCCTCTGCCTCCCAAGTGCTGGGATTAAAGGTGTGCACCACTACTTCCTGTCTATAGGTACTTTTAGATTTCTATTACTTTTTTTGTTTTTTGGTTTTTCGAGACAGGATTTCTCTGTGTAGTCCTGGCTGTCCTGGAACTCACTCTGTAGACCAGGCTGGCCTTGAACTCAGACATCCGCCTGCCTCTGCCTCCCAAGTGCTGGGATTACAGGTGTGCACCACCACTCCCGGCTCTTTTTTTTTTGTTTTTTTAAGATTTATTTATTTCATGCATGTGAGTACACTGTTACTGTCTTTAGACACACCAGAAGAGGGCATTGGATACCATTACAGATGGTTGTGAGTTACCATGTGGTTGCTGGGAATTGAACTCAGGACCTCTGGAAGAGCAGACAGTGCTCTTAACCCCTGAGCCATCTCTCCAGCCCCTGTTACTTATTTTTATGTGTGCGAATGTTTTGTTGACGTTTGTTTGTACACTATATTTATGCGGTGTCCATGGAGGCCAGAAGAGGACGTTGTATCTCCTGAAACAGGAGCTCAATATGATTAGCTACCATGTTAGGAACCAAACCAGGATCTTCTGGAAGAACAACAGCTAGTGCTCTTAACTGTTGAATAATCTTTCCAGCCTTTAAAACACACACACATACACACACACACACACACACACACACACACACCATTTTGTTCAGGTCTGGTGGTGCATACCTTTGATTCCAGTACTCTGAAGGTAGAAGCAGAAGGATCTCTAAATTTGAGGACAGTCTGGTTTACATAGTGAATTCCAGGCCAACCAGAGTAACATAGTGAAACCTTGTCTAAAAAAAACAAAAAACAAACCAAGAATGCTAATAAGGGTCTGGAGTATGATACAGAAGCAAGGCGCTTGTTTAGCAAGCATGAGACTCTAAGTTTAATATCCATCATCTCAGAACTGCCATGGACAAGGAGCCAGACGTGGGGACACGGGGTCTAAAGTTTATCACTTAGTCTTTTATGGGAAGATTGCAAGTTTTAGGCCATTTGAGCTTCATAGCGAGACCCTGCTTCTAAAAAAGAAAAAAGTTGACCATAGAGGTCTAGAATACTTGTCTAGAATTAGCAGGAAGCCCTGGGTTCAAACCCCAGAACAAAAAGGAAAGACAGACAAGGCATGTGCTTACAGTCTCAGCACTTAGGAGGTAAGGTTGGAAGATGACAAGTTCCAGGCTAGCCTTGAACACATCATGAGATCTTCTCTCAAAACAAAAAGGAGATGAAACTGAGGACCGTGAAGTACCGTAGAAACATGTTAACCTGTAACCTATATTGAGGACAACAAGAAAGGGTGTGGAATGTCCAGAGTAAGGAGCTGGGAAAATCACTGGCAGCAGAGGCCCACTGTTAGTAAATTACACGAAGACTAGTATATTTTTACTACATGTAGTAAAGAAGGAGGATTGGGGGCTGGAGAGTTGGCTCAGTGGTTAAGGGCAGGCACTGACTGCTCTTTCAGAGTTGTGAGTTCAGTTCCCAGCAACCACATGGTGGCTCACAACCATCTGTAATGGGATCTGACGCCCTCTTCTGGTATGTCTGAAGACAGTGATAGTCTATTAATACACGTAAAATAAATCTTTTTTTTTTTTTTTTTTTTTAAAAAGGCTGGGCGGTGGTGGTACACACCTTTAATCCCAGCACTTGGGAGACAGAAGCAGGTGGATTTCTGAGTTCGAGGCCAGCCTGGTCTACGGAGTGAGTTCCAGGACAGCCAGGGCTACACAGAAAAACCCTATCTCGGGGGTGGTGGTGGGGTGGGGGGATGAGGGGGTGGTGGTGAGGGGGTGGGGGGGTGGTGGTGTTCCTGTTTTTGAGACAGTTTCTTTTTGTAGCCCTGGCTGTCCTAGAACTTACTCTGGCCTTGAATTCAGAGATCTGCCTGCCTCTGCCTCCCAGTTGCTGGGACTAAAGGTGTGCATACCACCATTGCCTGGTTTAAAGTATACTTTACTAGAGTCAAACGGGATAGATAGCTACTGGTAATCCCAGCACTTGGAAGCCAGAGAGGGATCACGAGTTTAAGACATACATAGTAACTCCCTGTGTCAGGTGTCACTTCACCCTTTAGCCCCAGCACTTGGGAGGCAGAGGATCTCTGGGTTCAAGACCAGCCTGGTCTCCATAGTGAGTTCCAGGACAGCCAGCACTACACAGTGACACCCTGTCCTGAAAAGCTAGAGAAACGAAAACAAAACAAAAAGAACCCATAGAAACAAACAAAAATGTTGGCAGTTCTTTTCTGCTTGTTAGATTGACTTATTCATTGATTTTTTTTTTTAATTTGGTTTTTTTTTTTTTTTTTTGTTTTTTGTTTTTTGTTTTTTTGTTTTTTTGATTCAGGTCTCCTGTTACCCAGACTGGTCTTGATCTAATTGCTAAGGATGACTTTGAACTCCTAATCTTCCTGTCACCTTCAAAGTGCTGAGATCACAGGCTTTTGCCAAATGTGATTCAATTAGCTTCCTTTATTCCAGTCTCCTCTTCCTGTCTGTCCTAGGACACCGTGTCACTTAAAAACATGTTTTCTGCTGAGTACATGAAAACGTTCCAGCAATCACATTTATCAAGTTAATTGCTGATTAATATATGAGTCTTGTTCAAGATGTTTATCCTCCCAAATATTGCCTCGAAGACTGAAGATTAGATGCTTTAATGACATTGTTTTTTCTTTTGTTCTTGAGCCAGGGTCTCGGGTGGTGTAGCCTGGCTTCAGATTCATTCTGTAGCTGAACTTCTTGGTTCTTCTCTGTCCTAAGGACTAGGGTTACAGGCTTGCTGGGCACATCTGATTGCTGTGGTGCTGTGGGTGGAACCAAGGGCTTCATGAACGCTAGAGAAGTTCTCAACAGCAGAGCTGCAGTCTAAGCCCTTACCTGTGATGCTCCTGCATCAGCACACTGTATTCATATTACAGGCCTAGCTAAAACATTCTTAAGGGCTTCTAGATATATATTTTATCTTCCGTGTGTGTGTGTGTGTGTGTGTGTGTGTGTGTGTGTGTGTTTAGCTTTGTTTTGGCAAGACAAAAAGAAATTGACTGTAGTTTTTTGTTTTTTTTTTTTTTTTGGTAGCTCTGTCAGGTTCACAGTGCTTAACAACTCAGCCTTTCCCCCCCAAATTGGTACCTAGCTGCTTCTATGTGCTGTTTTCTCCTGTGAGGTAATTAGAATTTTCTGTCTGTCAGTGTTTTCTAGATCCTGTCTCTTTACTTTTTCCACAGCATATTTTTATCTCAGATGCCTAGGTTTTTGTTTTTGTTTTTTGTTGTTGTTGTTGTTGTTGTTGTTGTTGTTTTCTTGTCGAGACAGGGTTTCTCTGTGTAACCCTGGCTGTCCTGGAACTCACTCTGTAGACCAGGCTGGCCTCGAACTCAGAAATACTTCCTCTGCCTCCCAAGTGCTGGGATTAAAGGCGTGTGCCACCACTGCCTGCCTCAGTTGCTCAGTTGCCTAGTTTTATTTTGTCCCTGCTACCACACATCAGTTGCTTTGCTCAGTGACCTTACTATCAAACACAGATGATGTTTTCTTTTTAAAATAGTGTTTTTCTACACATATGTTTTGCCTTTGTGTATGTTTGTGCCAGAACAACATGTGAGGCCAGAAGAGGGTCTCAGACCTTTAGGACTGTAGTTACAGATGGTTGTGAGCCACCACATGGGTGCTGGAATTAAGCTTGGGTTCACTGGAAGAGTGGTCAGTGCTCATAATTGTTGAGTCATCTCTCCAGCCCCCAGATGGTGCTTGTCATTGTTTAGTTTCATTACCAATCTACTTTTTTAAGCTGATGCCCACTCTTTCCTTTGAGACAGAGTCTCTTTGTACAGTTCCGGGTGACCCGAACAGGGAAGACGTTCCCTGTTTCTGCCTCCAAGTACTGGAACTAAAGGCCTGCACCAAGTCTGGCCCAAGATTAATTTTTTATTTTATGTGTGCATCTGGGTGTGTGCACATTCACCACCTTTATGTAGGTGGCTGAGGAGGCCAAGAGAGGGCATCATATCCCTTGGAACTGGAGTTATAGACAACTGTGAGGGTGTTGGGAACTGAACCTGGATGCTTGCAAGAGTAGCAAGTACTTCCCAGATCACCACTTTGGTATTCTACGGGAAGGGTTAGAAAACCATCCCTGCCACAAATGCTCAGGCATTTAGCCAGGCATAGTGGCTCTCATCTGTAATCTTCACCCTGAGGAGGTGAAGACACAATGAATTCAAGGCCAACCTCAGTAGTTTGCTAGTTTGAGGGTAGCCTGGGCTATATTCCATCCTATCTCAAAAAGGAAAGAGGGCAAGAGGGTGGGAGTGGGGGCAGACTCTCACACAGAAAGAAATTCTTTTAGAGAATTTTGAGGTTATACAGTTATTTTCCCAGAAAATTAGTGAGAACAAAATGAAAAACTAGCCGTGCCGGGTGTGGTGGCGCACGCCTGTAATCCCAGCACTTGGGAGGCAGAGGCAGGCGGATTTCTAAGTTCGAGGCCAGCCTGGTCTACAGAGTGAGTTCCAGGACAGCCAGGACTACACAGAGAAACCCTGTCTCGAAAAACCAAAAAAAAAAAAGAAAAAAAGAAAAAAAGAAAAACTAGCCGAGTGGTGGTGGCGCATGCCTTTCCCAGCACTTGGGAGGCAGAGGCAGGTGGATTTCTGAGTTCGAGGCCAGCCTGGTCTACAGAGTGAATTCCAGGACAGCCAGGGCTATACAGAGAAACCCTGTCTTGAAAAACCAAAAGAAGAAGAAGAAAAGAAGAAGAAGAAGAAGAAGAAGAAGAAGAAGAAGAAGAAGAAGAAGAAGAAGAAGAAAAAGAAAGAAAGAAAGAAAGAAAGAAAGAAAGAAAGAAAGAAGACGAAAAAACTATTAGAACTAGTAACAGTGCAGTCACATGTCAATGTACAGGAATCACTAAGGGTGGGCTTTGAGGTTTCAAACCCACCCCAACTCAGCGTCCCCGCCCCCACCCCCTCTGCCTCCGATTTGTGCTTGTGGAGCAGATGAAAGGCAGCCTGCCTACTGCCATGTTCCCCTCCATGATAGTCAACAGACTCACACTCTGAAACCATAAGCCCCAATAAACCTTTCCTTCTATAAATCACCTTGGCAGTGGGTCTTATCATAGCAGTGGAGAAGTAACTAAGACACCTAGGGCATATGTTTTTTTGGAGGTAGGAGAATGATGTGAATTGACTTGTGATTAGAAAGAATATTGTTTTTGATATATGAAAATGAATTATAGAGGAGCTAAGACTGGTGGCTAGAACTTACACACCTCCTTTCTAATTCAGATGAGAGTTGAGTTGGTGGTAAGTTGGATGGAGTTGTAACAGTAACTTATTTGCCTGATGTAATTGTCATCTTGGAGACTTAACTGCCTCAGTGGGCCAACCTAGGCCTAATCCTGGATGCTTCTAGCCTCTGTACAATCTTAGGCCTAGAATGTTTTCAGCCTCAGACTTACTGCTGAATAAGCTCACCTTTCTGAGTTGGCTGGTTCAACTCAACTGTTCTGGCTCAAACTCCTCTCCAAACTGACTGATTTAATCTGACTTCTCTCAGCTTCTCTTGAATTACTCTGCTTGGCCTCAAATTAACTCTGGCAATCATTCTCTGGTTCTTTCTCTTTTCATCTATAGTTGTTCTTTCTCTTTTCATCTATATCTAACTTGCTCCTTCTGCAACCTGTTTCTCTGTAAGACTGTCCTGGTAAAACTTCCCTCTTCCTCTCTTTTTTTTTTTTTTTTTTTTTTTTTTTTTTTTTGGTTTTTCGAGACAGGGTTTCTCTGTGTAGTCCTGGCTGTCCTGGAACTCACTCTGTAGACCAGGCTGGCCTCGAACTCAGAAATCCACCTGCCTCTGCCTCCCAAGTGCTGGGATTACAGGCGTGCGCCACCACGCCCGGCCCCCTCTTCCTCTCTTTATGCACTGTTCCCTCTTTTTTTTTTTTTTTTTTTTTTTTGTGGTTTTTCGAGACAGGATTTCTCTGTATAGCCCTTGCTGTCCTGGAACTCACTCTGTAGACCAGGCTGGCCTCGAACTCAGAAATCTGCCTGTCTCTGCCTCCCAAGTGCTGGTATTACAGGCGTGCACCACCACCGCCCGGCTGCACTGCTCCCTCTTAAGTAGCTTCCCTTTCTCTCCTGAGAGTTGAGCATAACCTATTCTGTCAAATCTTTCTCTGATTCGTCATTTTGTCTGCCACTCAGTTAGATATCACTTTCAAACATGGCTGCTTCCTTCTACAAACTAACTTAACCTTCATTGTTTGGGATTAAAGATGTGTTTACTAAGGCTGTGCCACACCACAACTAGAAATAATTTTTTTCAGTAATTAGCACAATCTCGGGGTTCTTGTATGATCAAATATCCTGCAACAAGAGTGATGGTAGAAAAGCTGTAGATGTAGACAGAGCCTGTGTGTCTTTTTTTTTTTTCTTCCACACACCCCCTGTGTGTCTTTGGGAATGAGGTTGAAGGCCTGATTGGGTCTTATAGCTGAGGGTGTGGGGCAAAAGAGGAATAGTGAGTAGCTTCTAAGTTGTTACATGGAATTAGGTGAATTAAGTGGTGTTGCTCTTCATCAACAAGGGTAAGAATAACAGAACACATTTGTAAAGATTTAGTCTTAGCCATGCCAGATTTAAGATGCTTGAAATAGATAGTTGAATGGAGAAACCTGGTATTTCCAGGGACAAGGTGGAGCTGGAATTCCAGACTTGGAAGTTCTTGGCATGTAGTTGAATTTGAAGTTACAGAATTGAATCAGGAGGGCACCTAAGGGTGGCTTGAGGCTAGAGCAGAGAAGCTTCGGAAAGGAACAGCTATCAAGGGAGGAAGAAATCCAGAAGTTAAAAACAAGTCAGGTAAAGAAGCACTTCAGAGCTGTGTACACATCAAGGTACTTAGTGGCTGACGCAGGAGGGCCTTGAGTTTAGGCCGACCTGAAACGTGCCTGGGGAAGGAGGGTGGTGGTGGTGGGTGGGTGGGTGGTGAGGAAGGGGGGAGGGGGGTGGGGGTGGCGCAGAAATACCTTCCCGGAAGGTGGAGTCAGCTGTGTTGGATGCTATTGAGGGTCAGGTAAGAATGAGAGTTCTTGAAGGACTGATACCTGAAGATTACTGTTTCTTTGTCTAAAGCTGTTGACTGAGGAATGAAAATGGAAGTCTGAGTGCAGAGGATTTAGGGGAAAATGAAACATTCATTTGATTCCTCCCCCCCCCCCACATTTTTCATAGAAAACAATGACATTTTTGTTTAGAAGTCAGTTCTTTTCTCTTTTGATTTATCATTATCAGTGCTGGGGATTAAACTAAGCAGGCATTCTATTGGGGAGGTAGATCTGCTGTCCCTCCTCCCTCTTCATGTGTTTAGTGTTTATCTGAGTGTGTGTGTTCTTGTATGTGGGCACCCATGTGCGTGGGTGCACGTGCATTGGTGTCTGTGTGTATTTAGGCCTGGAGTTAATGCTGGATATGTTCTTTGTTTTCTATCCTCCATCCTTACCCTGCCCAGCACAGTGTGGCTCTGGCAGGTTGGAACTATTATCTAGACCAGGCTGGCTTCAGATTTACAGAGATCTGTCTGCCTTTGCCTTCTGAGAGCTGGGATTAAAGACAGAAATCACAGCCGGCGTGGTGGTGCATGCCTGTAATCCCAGCACTTGGGAGGCAGAGGCAGGCGGATTTCTGAGTTCGAGGCCAGCCTGGTCTACAGTTCCAGGACAGCCAGGACTACACAGAGAAACCCTGTCTCGAAAAACAAAAGCAAACAAACAAACTTTAAAAAAAAATAAAAAAGACAGAAATCACTTTCCACCTTAATTTGAGGAAAAGTCTCTTGCTGAACCTGGAGCTGCCTGGCGTCTGAATGCTGGCATTATAGGTGTCCCTCATACGTGCCAGAGTTTATACTGGGGTGGGGCATGGGGGGTGGTTTGAAGATCTGGAGTCTGGCCCTCACACTTGCCCCACGATTGCTTTATCTACTGCGCCACTGCCAGGTCCTCACCCGGGCCCATTTTTTTCTTCTTTTAGATAGGGTCTTGTACAGCCCAGGTTGGCTTTAAACTGTGTGCTTGTGGGAGGCCCTTAACTACTGATTCTCCTGCCTGCTGCCTATATTTCCTCAGCGCCAGGATTGCAGGCTAGAGCTATCAAGCCAGTTTTCTTTTAAATAACTCTGGCTATGTACATCAAGTAGCCAGAACTGGCAGTCCTCCTGCCTTCTCCTCCTTAATGCTAGGATTACAGTTATGTGACACCTAATATAGATTTCCTCCCCATTTGAGACAGGGTCTTACGCTGTATCTCAGGCAGGCTCGATTTTCAACAATCCAGCCTCAGCTTCAGTGTGCTGGGATTACCAGCATGAGCAACCATGCCAGACTTTTTTTTTTTTTTTTAAACTTCCTGTCATTGTTACTAAACCCCTACGTATTTGTATCCAAAAAGATTATATTTTTACTGAAATGTTACAATTTCCCAATATATCATGCTAGTGTTTTAAATGGCGTCCTGCTTTCTAAAAACCTGCTGTCATTGGTGCTGATAAAATACAAGCAGCGGGTAAGGGCATCTGACTTTAAGGGTTAGGTTCCTGGCCTTGGGAAAGGAAGGAGGTTTGACCTTGGCCTTACTCTTCCTAGCTGTCAAATGAGGATAACAAGACCAGTTTAGCTCACAGTTCATGGTTGTGAGGTATGACTATTAATGAAAATAATTGTAAAACATTTTTGCAAGTTTAAGTGTGATATAAATGTTAAATAATAGTTCTTTATTGGGATGTTGTGAAAATTAGCAACATGATGTCTGTTAGAGGCTTAAGTTCCTTTTGAGAAAGGTGATATGTTTTTTTAAAATACTATTTGGGGAAAAATTCTCAGAATTTGTGACATGATATTGCTACCCTAATTTCTAGAATGTATCAATTATGACACCATAATGAGGCAGCATCTTATTAAAGACACATTTCCTTAGAGATTTATTACAATATCACTTTACGGGTTCCTATTATAGGGATATTTTTTTTTAATTTAGGAAAAAACTTTAAACCTCATTATTATTGTGTGTGTGCATACTCTCAAGTGCATGTGTGGAAGTTAGAGGACAACTTTGTGGGGTCAGTTCTGTCCATCTTTTTTTTTTTTTTTTTTTTAAGATTTATTTATTTACTTCATGTATGTGGGTACACTGTCACTCTCTTCAGACACCAGAAGAGGGCATTGGATCCCCATGACAGATGGTTGTGAGCCATCATGTGGTTGCTGGGAATTGAGCTCAGGACCTCTGGAAGAGCAGTCAGTGCTCTTAACCACTGAGCCATCTCTCCAGCCCAGTTCTGTCCATCTTTACATGGGTTCTGAGGCTTGAACTCAAGGAGGTCAGGCTGTGAGGCAAGCACCTTTAACCACTGAGTCATCTTGCCAGCCCCTTTTATATGATTTTCATCCTCTTGGTGTTTGGTTCATGTAGAAGGATGAACGGCACTCTGTGGTACTTATAATAGTGTGGAGTGTGTACTAATCTGATGAAGGGTTTTACTATTTATAGTTAAAGCTTCATAGCCAACCAGTAGAAACACTGAAAAACCATTTTCATTGTAGTGAACACTATATAGACACTTGAGTGCAATTAGGCAGTGATTCTCAACCTGGGGGTCGAGACCCCTTTGGCAGACCTCTTTCTCCAAAAATGTCTACATTAGAACTCAGAACAGTTGGAAAATTATAGTTGAGAAGTTGCAACAAAATAATTTTATGTTGGGGGGGGTCAGCACAACGTGAGGAGGAACTGTACTAAAGGGTCACAGCATTAGGAAGCTTGAGAAGCACTGAGTTAGGTGATGGTTTCAATTAGGATTTAAAGAAGGCAAAAATTAGCACTGTATTCCACACCCGGGTCTAAATGTAGAATCAGTGCGATCATTATCTATCATGTACTTGGGACATGCTTGAAATTTGAATCTCTTGGACTTTTTTCTTAGTCTCTAAAGTGACATTGACTATAGGGGAAAATTAGGATAGACCTGATACAAGGGAAAAGTGAAATCTTTATGTGGTGAGATTGCTGACAGGCTAAGAACTTTTTCCTGCTTATAGTTCTGTTGGGATTCTGTGTGTTGTCTATGGCCTTCAGACCTGTCTATTTCTTTTTTTGGTTTTTCGAGACAGGGTTTCTCTGTATAGCCCTGGCTGTCCTGGAACTCACTCTGTAGACCAGGCTGGCCTCAAACTCAGAAATCCTCCTGTCTCTGCCTCCCAAGTGCTGGGATTAAAGGCGTGCGCCACCACCGCCCGGCCTATTTCTAATTTTCTAATCAGTATTTTTTTTTTTTTTTTTTTTTTTTTTTTTGGTTTTTCAAGACAGGGTTTCTCTGTGTAGCCCTGGCTGTCCTGGAGCTTACTCTGTAGACCAGGCTGGCCTCGAACTCAGAAATCCGCCTGCCTCTGCCTCCCAAGTGCTGGGATTACAGGCGTGCACTACCACGCCTGGTCAGTATTTTCTGATACTGATTTTTTTTGTTTTGTTTTGTTTTGTTTTGTTTTTTTCGAGACAGGGTTTCTCTGTATAGCCCTGGCTGTCCTGGAACTCACTCTGTAGACCAGGCTGGCCTCGAACTCAGAAATCCGCCTGCCTCTGCCTCCCAAGTGCTGGGATTAAAGGCGTGCGCCACCACCGGCCCGGCTTGATACTGATTTTCTATAGGTTAGAATTGAGAGCCGGGCGTGGTAGCGCACGCCTTTAATCCCAGCACTTGGGAGGCAGAGGCAGGCGGGATTTCTGAGTTCGAGGCCAGCCTGGTCTACAGAGTGAGCTCCAGGACAGCCAGGGCTACACAGAGAAACCCTGTCTCCAAAAAAAAAAAAAAAAAAAAAAAAAGGAAGAGGGGGAGGACAAAATGGAGTGAAACGGAAACCTACATTCAGAAGATTCAAAGATTCAATTCTCTCTCTCTTTTTTTTTTTTTCCCCCGTTTTTCGAGGCAGGGTTTCTCTGTGTAGCCCTGGCTGTCCTGGAACTCACTCTGTAGACCAGGCTGGCCTCGAACTCAGAAATCTGCCTGCCTCTGCCTCCCAAGTGCTGGGATTAAAGGCGTGCGCCACCAACGCCCAACTCCCCTCTTCCTTTTTAATACAGGGGGTCTCATGTAGCTTAATTTGGTGCTGATCCTTTTCCCAAGTGTGAGGATTACTTGTATTAACCTACCTGGTCTCTATTACCTCTTATATCAAAGACAAGTAAAAGCTCAGTTTTTTTTTTTCTTCTCTGATGTTGTTTCCATCTTGCCTTTACTGTACACAAGCTCTGTTTGAGGTGTGTGTGTGTGTGTGTGTGTGTGTGTGTGTGTATCGTGTGCACATGCACTTGGCAACTAGACAAGGAGATCCTGGCCTAGCCCTGTGACACAAAACAAACCCTTGAGCTACTTGGGAAGCTAAGGCAGGAACATCTCAGCTTTAAGGCCTGACTTGGCTAAGGTGAATGGCCGGCTAGCCTGGTGTCTAAGAAGGAGAGGTGAGCAGAAGAGCATGTGGCTCAGCAGAGAGCGTGTCTGGCATGCTTGAAGCCCTACAGCAATCTGTTACCTACACATGCTTGCTTTCCTTTCTAGATTTATCATTTTATTTTATGTATAAGAGTGTTTTGCCTGCATGTATTTATTTATGTGTCTGGTGCTTGCAGAGAGCAGAAGAGGATGTTGGATCCCCACACAGGGGAAATTCAGACTGTTGAACTATACTTTTGGTGCTGGGAACCAAATTAGGGTTTTTGAAAAAATAACTTCTTAGCCACTAAGCTCTTAACCACTGAGCCCTCTCTCCAGGTACACCACCTGCCCCATTTTTAAAAGGGTCTCTGGTCTTGGCAGGCCTCAGTCTCCCTTTGGAGTCTAAGATGACTTTGGACTTCAGATTCTTCTGTCCATCCTGGGAGTATAGGCTGGAGACTCAAGCCTTATGTATTTCCTACACGACGTAGTTCATGCTCTTTGAACACTTTCTCCTTTGCCTTTATTCTTTTTCCTACTGGCATGTAAAAATTCCTTGTATATTGTTGGCATCAACTCTTCTTAATAAGCATTGCAAATACCCTTTTAGGCTATGAATAGGAAGTGAGAAGGCAGCCTCTTGCAGCAAATGCTAATTCAACATGGTGTTTGGTTAAATTAGTTGCTTGCCCTTGGTTATTGGAGCAATGGTAAGCTTCTTTTGTTTCTCCTCTTTCAGAGACACATAGAGCAGCTCCTTCTGTCTGAAATAAAGTTTGGCTCTGTGTTGGTTATAATTTGCTTTTTCTGGCTGGCACAGCCTTCTTTTTGTTTTCTGTCTTCTGACAGATTATAGGATTGTGGGGAAACAGCGTCCAGGGCTTTTTCAGGAACTGTGCCATTTTATCTACAGGAGAAGCCATTGGTTTTGGCACTAAAGAAAATTGGCTCTGTATTTAAAGATGCCAAATCACGCTTGATCCGCAAGCTTGCTGTCTCATTTTGTGTATGTGTGTGAAACTTTTTCAAGATGTTGGCTTTTTTTCTTTTTCTACCATGTGCTACCCAGTATGAGAAATTAACTAACAACTTATCCCTGCAGCAGCCTACCCCAACACACACAGCCCAAGCAAGCGTCCTAAACCACAGAGGTAGAGCCTTCTAAAGATTAGGGAGGTGCATATCACAAAGTGTCCCTTTTGAATACCTTATCTGTCTTTGAGCCCCCCCCCCCCCCCGGTTTATCTGCTGATGACTTTTCCATGGAGTCCTGAATTATTGAGTTAGAAATGATTTGCCAGCCAAGGTGTCCTTCTGGTTTATTTTCCGTTTTGTTCTGTTTTTGAGATCGGGTTTCACTTTGCTGCCAGTGCTAGCCTGGAACTCACACTGTAACCCACGCTTTCCTTGAACTCAAATGCCTCCTCAATAGAGAATCAGAGGTTTGAGCCGCCATGCTCTGCCCCACGAGCTCTCTCCATGTAGGTCAGTCAGTCCCAGGTCTCTCATCCTAGGCTGCCTCCAACTTCTGATCTTCTTGCCTCTACTACTGGGCCTGATTTTGATGGGGCCCGAACCTAATCCTTAATGCGTGCTAGGCAGCCATTCCAGCAACCAAGCTACATCCCCAGCACACCCCTCGTTTTTGTTAAATGAACCCCATATATTGCACTACCACTGCAACCCAAGAAACCACAATACCATTTTGAGTATATTCCATCCCAGCCAGTGTCCCCTTAACACTGCCATTAGCCATTTAAATCTGGGTATAGACGGTCAGTTAATGCAGTGTCAGTGTTACTGTTTTAACAACTCTGGGCATGTACTTTTAAGGAAACCTGGTTCGTCTGCATCTTAATTATACTGAAATCTCATAAGGAAGTGGTCATTTCAGGATTATTGAATGTAGATGCCTTGGATGTGATACAGGTTGAAGCCAACTTTGAGACCTTTGTACGTTTCCTTTTATTTATTTTTGTGGAAGGTCTGGTGTGTTCCCTTCCCATGTCCACCAACTTCCAGATACACACTTTCTCGCTTCTCTCCTTGCCCCTAGTTTCTCTCAGGGAATGCAGGAATTTCCAACAGATAAAATTGTTGCAGTTGATTAATACCTAAATCTTTCCATCGCTTTGGCAGAATTCGGTTGATTAGTCTGAGAAGCAGAGAGGCCTGGAGAGCATCCTTTTTGTAGTTGGGTGTCTTCCGGTGGTTACTTGGTTTGGAAGTCTGAAGAAGCGTTTTTGGCAGGAAACACCCGAGGGCTGGTCACTCTTAGTACCCAGAGTGGGTGGAGGAGCACGAGAAGCGGCGGACGGAGCATCACCTGGCCCGGCCGCTGGATGCTCGGCTCCCAGCTTCCTTGTGGGCACCAGGAGAGACGGGGGGCAGCGGTAACAAAGAGGAGCCGTGCCGGGGCCGGGGCCGCGGGTAGCTGGCCTATCCCCGGCGGCTGACCTCCCAGTGGGCCTCCCCAGTTGGCTGTATGGCAAGTCGCTCTGCTGGTTCCTTGGCTCAGGATTGGCTGTGTAGACAGGAGGGAGCCTGCAAAGAGCAGGGATGGAGTTGAGGGGGCGGGGCTGGCTTCCGGCGGCGGAGGGGAGAGAGCCGGCTGGGGGAGGGGGTGTAGGCGCACCGCGGAGTGCGGCGCTCTCGGTGAGCCTGGCACCCGGAGTAGCCGTCTCCCCCTCCCCCTGCCTGAGCCTCTAGAAGCCCTCTCTCTTCTGTCCTCCCTGGACTGGGGCAAGCAGGGCTGCACTGTCCCAGGCCGGCGGGGCGGAGCCTGGAGCCCCACTGAGAGCTGCAGAGCCAACCTCACCTCCTGCCCAGGGCGCAAGGTGTGTGTGTTTTTTTCTAACGCCATCCGGACTTTAGCCGACTTAACCTTGTAAGAGAGGGGAAATGGAATGGGAAGTATGATCTCTGTGTCTCATCACCTTATCTTTATTTTCCAGTTCTGCCTTTCATCCTTTTTTCTGTCTCTTCATCTCACCCTTGCAGCTGGTTAAGGAGATTCAGGACACTTCTCTTTTTACCGACATGTAGATGTCGGCCGCGTAGTAAATTGCCCAGATGGGAAAAAGAGGATCCCTTTTCATGTGGCATCTGATGCAGCAAACCGGCGGGGGAAAGATAGAACCAGGATTGGCTTTTTGAAGCTGTACGGCATCTACGATCATTAAGGCTGCCCTATTCTCCTCTTTGGGTCGGTCTTAATCAGCAGCTGTAATCTTCAAGAGTCTGAGGTTTTGGTGGGAAGGAGGAGCAGCCCTCCGGCCTTGGTAGTTAAAAGCAATCCTGATAATTGTTAGTGATTAACTCTGGTAAAGTCTCTTTCTCGAGAACACTGTCACAGGCTTTGTGTGTTGGCTCAGCCCTAAAGGAGAACGAGCTGGTGCCGGGAAACTTACCTGCTTACTGAACTTGAAGGCCTTATCAGCTCCTCCATTGCTGTATGTCTTCTATTCACAGGTTAGTGATATTCAAAGGTTCATGAAGGGATTCATTTGTCACCAAAGCTGCATCTTTTAAAAATATAGTTTGGTTTGTTTGTCTTTTTAAGAACTCTCCTTAATCTTTTATTAATTTGGGTGGCTGTATCATTACAATTTAGACAATTTTTATGTTTGGAGTTCTTTGCCTTTATAACTTATGGTTTTGTTGTTGTTGTTGTTTTAAAAGAGGAACTCCCTCTATAGTTCAGGTTCTACCTGGCTTGGAATCCCTATCATCCTGCTTTAGCTTCCTGCAGATTAACAGGTGTGCACCTCTGCGCTAGATTTGGGTCCTTTCTGAAACACATGGGTCTCTTACAGCTTAAACTAGGAACCTCTTTACACATTTTAAGTAGAAGGGAAGTTACCAAGTGAAGGTGAAATGCCCAGGAATTACAGTATTAGGAACAAATGGCATGCTTTTGGATGGCAGTGTCCGTGTTATCTTTGCTTTTTGTTTTGTTATTATTTTTCGAAGATAAGAGTCTCCCTCTGTCCTTGGCCTGGCCTGGCCGCCAGGCTGTCTTGGAATGGACAGCAGTCTACCTAGCCTGCCTTTGCCTCAGCAGTGCTGAGGTAATGACCATCATCCGGACTTGCCCTTTTATAGTGTGCCTTTTCCCTCAGAGGTGTTGGGGACTGGCTTTAGGTTTGTGTTCATTAGCAAAGAGGAGCTATGTCAGAAGAGGTGAACACCAGTGTCTTGACAACATTTTATATAAATATTATCTAAAGTGATTCATTTATTTTCATCTTCCAGGTTTAATTCCCAATGGTTGTTGTAACTGGAGTTCTGATTTGAAGATATAATTGATGTTCTGCAGCTGTGTCACAGTTTTAGCTGGATGAGTAATTTTTTCTTGATGATTTATTTTATCTCTAGCCAGTCAGGAACAATTGGGATGAGAGTCAAGTATGGAAAACAGGGGGCTTGGGACAGAGTTTAGATGGTACGGTGTTTGCCTGGTGTCTAGGGGCTCTGTGGAGACAAGGGAGCAGAGATTAGAGCCTCGGGGCCAGCCTGGGCTACACCACCCCGTCTCAGAGCATAAACAGAAGAAAGATAGAATTGATGGGACAGGAAGTCACCTCAGTGATGGAAAAAATAGATCAGGAAATGAACTTTGTCTCCATGTGTGCATATGTGCACACACACACACATACATAAGTACATATTTTATACATATAACATTTCAAGTAAGTATTAGTATTGAATTTTTTACAAAAAGGAAATTCATAATAATCCTATGTTGGCTTTGAAGTTTGTTTGTTTTTAAATGCTTTTATCCCTAAGGGCTCCAAATTATGTTTAAATTGGGAAGGGAAGAGGATCCTCCAGACAGATCTTACCTAACTTGTTACAGAGAATAGTATTAAAATCACTGACTCAAGCTTTGGACAGCTAGTGTATTGAATAAAATATAAAATACTTATTTTTGTCTGTTTGAGACAGAGTCTCACTATATAGTTCTGGCTAGTTTGGAGTTCAATACACAGGCTGGTGTTAAACTCAGGAGATCTGCCTGTCTTTGCCTTCCTAGCTGTGGGATAATAGGTGTGACTATGACACCTTTGAAGTGTGCTTCGCTCTCTAGAAAGGTGGGGAAGTCATAGCAAAAAAAAGTGCCTGGACGCAGTGCTGCTTTGGTCTGTTTGCCTCCTGGTTGATACCCTAGAGTTTCTTTTCTCTTTTCCCAGCTGTGAATACTTAATATGGCTTTTTATAAAGCTGTATTTAGACTTTGCTCCCTATTTTTTGTCTTGTTTTTAAGATAGGGTCTTATTCTGTAGTGGAGTCTAGGCTTAAGGTGTGTGTGTGTGTGTGTGTGTGTGTGTGTGTGTGTGTGCTTGCATGAGCAGGTTTACTGGTCCCAGTGGAGGCCAGAGGTTGACATCAAGAAATTTTCTTCAAATGGTTGCTTTCCTTTGTTTAAGAAAAAGTTCTTAAAATGTTCATTTTATGTGTGTAGGTGTTATGCCTGTGGGTCATGGCTGTGCCTGGGGTCCCTGAAGACCAGAAGAGGGCATGGGATCCCCTGGAACTTGTGTTACAGACACAGCGATTGTAAGCTTCTGCGTGGGTGTTTGGATTTAGCCCAGGACGAGCAGCCGGGCTGTTTGTTAGCCACTGAGCTGTCCCGCTATTCCCTCCACCTTATTTTTCAAGTCAGGATTTCTTACTAGATTGGACCATGCTGACTCAGACAGAGTGAGCTTCCAGGCCCTCCCGGATTTCTGACTCACACTGTGGTTATAGATACCCTCTGCCTCACCTGGCATTTATGTGGATGTTAAGGACTCAAATTCAGGTTGGGTTTGTTTGGTTGTTTGGTTTTGATTTTGGGTTTAGTTTAGCTTAGTTTTTTTTGAAACAGGGTCTTTATGTGGTTCTGACTGTCCTAGAACTCTATGTAGACCTGGCCTAGAATTCAAGGAAGTCCTCCTGCCCCTGGCTCCCAAGTGCTGGGATCAAAAATGTGCATCACCCCAACTGGCTCCCAAATTCAGGCTTACTAGCAAGGATCTACCCAGGGAGCTATTGCCTTACCTCCGGTCTTGAACTTTGGATCCTCCTGCCTTAGACTAAGGGCTGGGATTACAGTTTTTCTTTTAGATCTTTCTTTGTTTCGAGACAGGGTTTCTCTGTGTAGCCCTAGCTGTCCTGGAACTCACTCTGTAGACCAGGCTGGCCTCGAACTCAGAAATCTGCCTGCCTCTGCCTCCCAAGTGCTGGGATTAAAGGCGTGTGCCACCAACGCCCGCACCGCTTTTCTTATTATTTTAATTTTTACAGTGTAGAGGGCTTTGTGCATGTGGGCAAATCACTCTGCCAACCGAATTATACCACCAGATTTAACAGATCTGTTTTCTTGTCTGGTTGTGCCATCAGTAATTTGCATGGTGCCATAGTTGGATCCCCAAAGAATTTTTCCCAGGAGGCAAGAGGCTATGTATAGAATTTTTAATAGTGTATCTGCGTTCGTCTCCAGGTGTCATTTAAAGGGCTTGGAAACTCAGATATAGCATCCACAAGGAAACAGTTACGCAAAGAGTTGTAGTTTGTTAGGTTGAAGAAACAGTACGCTGAAGTTAAAGTAACTCATTGAATTTCCTTTAGCAGTGTGTTTATCCCTGTGATGTGCAGCCTGGAATGTAAGAAACGTGGCTTTATTTTTTTTTTTTTTTTTTTTTAAATGGGAGACTCTAGTCTAATCACATCTGAAGTATGAAATGATCCCTTGAGAAAGTGAAGGAAAGCGAAGGAAGCATTTGGATTCTTGGCTTTGCTTAATTCTTAGAATAATATGCTGGGTGTGGTAAGGTTTGGAAGTGGGGAGGAGTACTCAGTGTGCGAAGATATTAGAAGTGATACAGTCTCTCTCGGCATGCTGCTTTAAGTGAGAGACCTTGGTAGAGGCAGAGCGTTCCTAAGGAGATGTGTCTGATGACAGTTTTTAGCTTTATCAGCCATACGTCACAGCCAGTATCACAGGGTTTCCTGGAACTGGCCCTGTAGACCAGACTGGTCTCAAACCCAGAGGTCTTGCTTGCCTCTTCCTCCTAAGCTCACAGCCACTCTTAGATGTTTTATATTATAATATGTTATATTATGTTTAATTAATTTATTTGAGATGCATACACACATGTGCAGCGCTCACACCAGGAACTTATGGAGGTCAGAGGACAACTTGTGGGAGTTGGTCCCTGGAGACTGAACTCGGGTAGTCAGAGCTGGTTGCAAGCTTCTTACCTGCCGAGCCTGAGGGCCCTCGTGTGTGCTTTTAAACATAAACTCTCCCTCAGGCTTGACTGTTGAGTCAAGCTCAGTCTTTTGAGGAAGTTCTGTGCTATGAGTTCAATCCTGAGGGCCACAGATTTGGTGGAGTTTATGATCTTTTTACCACTCAGATAAAGATTTAGAACATTGGTTGCTGAATGAATAAAAGAAATAAAAAGGAGCCGGGCGTGGTGGCGCACACCTGTAATCCCAGCACTTGGGAGGGAAAGGAAGGAAACATGACTGCTCTTATGTTGGAGGAGTATCTATATTTTAGATATGTAGGAGAGCATAGCCAGAGGCAGGGACCTCTGGGAGAATCCAGAGTGGATATAACCCTGATTTGGGCCATGTGAGATAGATGATAGAGGGGAGGAAGAGAGGGAAAGGGGACCAGGCGCAACAACCAGGAGGCCAAAGTATGAACAGAGGGCAGGCAATCAAAATGGTCGGATTATGTACCAAATAGCAGCCCATTTTCCTAGAGTGGAGAGTTCAGGGTAGAGGGCCCTATAACAGGCCAGGCTGAGGGGCAGGGAGAACCTGGTGGCCCAGGTTCACTTTGATATGTTAAACAGGCACCTACTCTTTGTCCCAGGTTTGAAACCTAAACGTTGCTGGTAAATTACTGAATACTTCCTGAAGAATGGTGGGGTAGATTGCATCTCAGTCAGTTTAATCCTCAGAAGTTTACAGGCCTGTTCCTGATGAGAATCCGAGCTGCCTCTCTAATGATGTTGCCTTTTAAGAATTCTTTTGACTCACCAAAAAAATTGTGTGTAGGGGGGGTTGGAGAGATGGCCCAGCAATTGAGAGCAATGGCTGCTCTTTCAGAGGATCTGGTTAACTCCCAGCACCCACATGGCAGCTCACAACTGACTATAACTCTAGTTCCAGGGGATCCAAAACCTTCACACAGGCATACATGCAGGCAAATTACTAATGCACATAAAATAAAATTAAATAAATTATTGGGGAAAAAAAGCTTGTTGAGTGTATATATATGTTGGTTAGAGCCTCAGAACAATCAGTCTGCCTTCCTGTAGTCTAACAGTCAGAGGCTGAGGTAGGATTTTAAATTTGAGACTAGCCTGTGCTACATAGGGAGTCTATAAAGAAATTTGTAGTTAATAAATTAATCAGGTAAATAGCCAACCATGATGATAAATAGGTTTCATTTAGTCAAATTTTAGTTTTGGGTCAGGTGGTAGATGAGGTTGCTCTGTGGTATTAGATCACATTGTTTGAATCTCTTTGGCTTTATAACTAGTGGGACAATGAGCTAACATGTCCATTTTGGAAGCAGGCCAGTGATAGCACTGCCTTGGGCCTGGATAGATTGGAAAATAGGACAGAGTAAATAACTGAGGGTATAAATAATGAATCTTTCAGCTGAGTCCTGGGAGAGAGAGAGCTTATCCTCAAAGCCGTTCAGTCTGTCAGTGGCAGAGGAAGCGTCCACTGAATTAATTAACTGGACTGTGTGTGTTACTGAATGCTTTATGGGCTTGCTAGAGCCACTCAAAACAGAGTTACCTTCCAATTAAAAAAAAGTTTATTATTTTATGTGTATGGATATTTTGCCTGTATGTCTGCCTACCATGTCATAATCAGTGTCCTCAGAAGCTTGAAAAATGTGTTGGCTCCCTAGAACTGGGTTACAGAGGGTTGTGAGCTGCCACTGGGTGCTGTGAACCAAAACCCAGGTCTTCGGGAAGAACAGCCAGTGTTCTCAACACGAGTTATCTTTTCAGCCCCAAAAGTTACTTTTTCATTAAAGACATCTTTTCATTTCAATCAAATCAAGTTGTTTTTTTTTTAATTGTTGTTGTTTTGGGGTTTTTTGTTTTGTTTTGTTTTTGTTTTTGTTTTTTTTGTTTTTTGTTTTGGTTCTTTTTTGTTTTTTGTTTTTTGTTTTCGAGACAGGGTTTCTCTGTATAGCCCCTGGCTGTCCTGGAACTCACTCTGTAGACCAGGCTGGCCTCGAACTCAGAGATCCGCCTGCCTCTGCCTCCCAAGTGCTGGGATTACAGGCGTGCGCCACCACCGCCCGGCAAGAAACCCTGTCTTGAAAAACCAAAAAGGAAGCTTAAGACATGACTATGTCAAAACTCTTTGTAAAAGTACATATAACATCTTCCATAAAGATAGGTTCTATAGATTGGCCAAGCTCAAGATAAGGGTCTAAGAAAGGATTCAGTGTGTCTTGCCACACAGTGCAGGGGTTACCAGGCTATTAACCACACCCAATTCCAGCCTTCTGTGTAGTAAGCAGGCTATCCTTCTCTCTCTGTAGAGGTAGTCTGTGTCTTTAACAGTCCTTTCTCTAGTGCTGATCTGAGTATAAGGACCTCTTATGTTCCATGCCTACCAGAGTGTCCACGTGCTAGGATTGTGCTCTGATACCACCATACCTAGATCTCTGTGGGTTTTTGTTTATGTTTATATGTATGTTTGTGGTACTGGGTTGCTGGTTTTTTTTTTGTTTGTTTGTTTGTTTTATTTGGAGTCTTTTTCTTTTGTTTTAAATATTTATTTATATTTATTATATGTAAGTATACTGTAGCTGTCTTCAGACACTCCAGAAGAGGGTATCAGATCTTGTTACAGATGACTGTGAGCCACCATGTGGTTGCTGGGAATTGAACTCAGGACCTCTGGAAGAGCAGTCAGTGCTCTTAACCCCTGAGCCATCTCTCCAGCCCTATTTGGAGTCTTTCTATATAGCTCTGGCCATCCTGTGTCTTGCTGTTTAGAACAGTCTGGCTTCCAACTCCGATCTGTCTGCCCCTGCCTCTCAAGTACGAGTGTGTTGCCACCACTGTTAAAACTATACCTGGCATCTTTCGTTAACAACTTTATATTCACACTTCACAGGGATTTTGTTCTGCTTTTTTGTATTCCTAATGTATGGTATTGCCACAGTTCCTGATACATAGCAGGTGCTTAGTGAATGGATGTGAGTGAACGGTGGCCTTACCAAAGGGGTGTGTTGCAGGCTATTTACTGTCTCTATTTCTAGATCCCTCACTTATAATTTTTTTTAAACATCTCAGATGCAGTTACCCCTTTTCACATCAGATAATCTCCCCTCGTTTATGGGGGAATTGTCTGTGAATGCTCAATAGCTGATATATGTGATAGATAGATAGATAGATAGATAGATAGATATGAGAAAAGGGAGATTTACTCAGTGTAGCCAACACACTGGGGAAAGGGGTAAAGTGTTTGTTGGAATATGTTCATTTCTGCCAGACTGGTTAAAATTTTCAGCTTTCATTTTAACACCTCTGTTTTGAGGTGAAATATGTCTATGCCTGAAACAAATATAGTAATCTGAATGCAAGTAGGAACTAAGGCTAGGACACACATAGTTATTAGTACAAGGTAGCTGTGCAAAAGATCATCTCCCCGCCCCCTAACCTCTTGGCTTTTAGTTTCTTTTTTGAAGAACTGGCATAATCAGTGCCCTGAAGCCTAGGCTGGTCTCAAATTTAGGATCCTCCTGCTTCTGCTTCTGCTTCTGCTTCCCAAATGCTAGTATTATAGGCAAGGGCTGCTATGCACTGCAGGGCTTCATTTAAATCCCAGCCCTCAGCCGGGCGTGGTGGCGCACGTCTGTAATCCCAGCACTTGGGAGGCAGAGGCAGGCGGATTTCTGAGTTCGAGGCCAGCCTGGTCTACAGAGTGAGTTCCAGGACAGCCAGGGCTATACAGAGAAACCCTGTCTCAACAAAACAAAACAAAACAAAAAAACAAAACAAAACAAAACAAAAACAAAAAGAAAAAAGAAAAAAAACAAATAAATCCCAGTCCTCTCCACACTCTCCTCAGAGCAGTATTCCCCGAAGACATTGCTGATTAACCATCTGTCCGTTTGTACTCCATTTTCCCATAGTACCAGGTAAGATTTGTCCCAGTATGTCTCGAGTTCATTCTTTCCTGTGGGCAGTGTCCTAGCATTTCAAAAAATAAAATAAAAAAATAAAAATATATAAAAAATAGATTATTCAATCTCCCTTTTCAGAAGCTGAACTTGCATTAATTTGTAGAAGACTTATATAGCACAGGAGGCGTGTCTGACTTCCTCATCGTGCTTACTGTTGATTACGTAGTTAATGGACCACGAGAAAGAACAACCAAATTTTATATGTATTTTGGGAATCGGTTTCTAATTTTAACTTGGGAATATTTTATTTTATTTTTAAACAAAGGTCAAATGCTTAACAAATTGGCCATAGTGGCACATGCCTTTTATCTCAGCACAGGGGAGGGGCAGAACCAGGCAGGTCTCTGCTTTCCAGGACACCTTGTCTCGACAAAAGCTTCCAAAAAATTAAAAAATTTTTTAAAAATCCTATTTTTTATGACAGTAACAACTGAAATTCTTTTTGTTTATAAAAATATCTTTTACTTATTTGGTGACAATTATTACGTGTGGACAACGTATTTTGGCCATGTCCACCCCTAACTCTCCTTTTTTATCCCACCGTGTAATTCCTCCCACATATCCCCATCAGGTCCCCTTCCCACTTCATGTCTTCTTCTTCTTTAAAGGCCCCTGAGTCCAGTTAGTGCTGCCTGTTGGAATGCTTCCTGGTCTTGTTGGCTTGATGGTGGGCAGGTCAGCACAGTGACCTGCAGTGAGTTCATGAGTACAGGGAACATGGCGTCTAGTCACCCCTGCCTCCCCACCCCTGCTTCTTACATCTATGTTACATCTTGTTCTGTGATGATCCTTAAGCCTTGGCGGGGGGGGGGGGGGGGATGCTGCAGGCTTGAGGTAGATGGACCATTTGGGTCTGAGACTCAACACACGTATTCCAAGCATTTTGACTCATTATAGTCCCTCCTTACCTGCTGCCCACTGCAAAAGAACCTTTCCTGATTGAGGTTGAAGGCATATGTGTGTAAACATAAAGAATTTAGAAGGCAGATTGACATGTCTGTTTAGCAAAACATTACCATCTAGGGCCTCTGACTTCCCCAAGCATGAGTGAGCTTGGGATCAGAGTTACACACGTCTTACTCCTTCCTGTGGCACAAGGCCCAGGCCCAGTCTGCAAGCTTGGCTCCATGACCTTCATGCCTCCAGTATACAGTGTGCATATCTTGCTTGACTGGTTGGTGTAGTAGAAGATATGGTCACCATTGATCTCTTGGGGGTCATGCAAAGCACCTTCCTGCGCCATGGAAACCGTAGCCAGCAAGGAGGAAGTTTTCAAGTCAGTTGAGCTTGGTTTTCCTGTGCTGTAACCAACATTTGTGTGTTAGCGCCACAGTCTTGCCACTTAGCGCCGATGCACTAAAGAACGACAATAGCCTGAGTCTCAGGCCTCCTTGCACTCATGGGGGAGGTATTTGACACTTAGCACTAGAATTTTCATCATTATTATTTTTTCTTTTCTTTTCTTTCTTTTTGTTTTTCCCGAGACAAGACAAGGTTTCTCTGTATAACCCTGGCTGTCCTGGAACTCACTCTGTAGACCAGGTTGGCCTCAAACTCAGAAATCTGCCTGCCTCTGCCTCTGAAGTGCTGGGATTACAGCATGCGCTACCATCGCCGGACTGAATTTTCATTATTATTATTTTGACTTTAAAATGCCGTTTAAAATTAGATGAATTTATTCCCTTTATAGCCCAATATCAGCCCTTCCTTTCCTCCCAGGACCCCTCACAGAAATCTTCTCATTCTCTTTTTGAGAAGGTGAAACCCCCTCTGGGTATCAGTCCCCCCAACCACCATTTATATTATTTTCTTATGACATTTATATTATTTTCTCTGTGTAGCCTTGGTTGACTTGGAATTTTCTATGTAGACCAGAGTGGACTCAAATTCAGAGTTTACTAAGGGAAAAAGTCATGCTGAGCATGTTGGACCGTGTCTAATCCCACCACTCAAAAGATAAACCTAGGGCTAGAAAGATGGCTCAGCAGTTAAGAGCATTGACTGTTCTTCTGAAGGTCCTGAGTTCAAATCCCAGCAACTACATGGTGGCTCATAACCATCTGTAATGAGATCTGACACCCTCTTCTGGTGTATCTGAAGACAGCTACAGTGCAGTTACTTACATATAATAATAAGTAAATCTTTAAAAAAAAAAAAAAAAAAAAAGATAAACCTAGGAGGGCTGCCTTGACTTTGAGGCCTGCTTAGACCTCGAAACAAGATTCCATCTCAGTAAACAACAACAAAACATCCTCAGGTGGAGGGTGGGAGGGGCTCAGTGAGAAAAGGGCTCTGCTGCCACGTCTGGTGATCTCGCTTCCGCGGCTTGGTTCTCACAGGCAGAAGGGAAAAACTATTTCCTGAGTTATTTTCTGGTTCAGGTATGCATGTGTGTGTACACACACATATACACACACACACACACACACACTCTCTCTCTCTCTCTCTCTCTCTCTCTCTCTTTTATCTCTGTAACCAAAATGTGTTTTGTCAGCAATATATAAAACATTAGAGCCAGGCGTTGGTGGCACACGCCTTTAATCCCAGCACTTGGGAGGCAGAGGCAGGTGGATTTCTGAGTTCGAGGCCAGCCTGGTCTACAGAGTGAGTTCCAGGACAGCCAGGGCTACACAGAGAAACCCTGTTTCGAAACAAACAAAAACAAAACAAAAAAACATTAGAGCCGGGGTGGTGGCGCACGCCTGTAATCCCAGCACTTGGGAGGTAGAGGCAGGCGGATTTCTGAGCTGGAGGCCAGCCTGGTCTACAGAGTGAGTTCCAGGACAGCCAGGGCTACATAGAGAAACCCTGTCTCGGAAAACCAAAAAAAAAAAAAAAAAAAACAAAAAAACAAAACAAAACCAAGAAAGAAAGAAGTAGCATTAAGGGTGAGTTATAGTGACACCCCAGCACTTAGGAGGCAGAGGCAAGTGGATCTCTGAATTAGACGCCATCCTGGTCTACAGAGCAAATTGTAGGACAGCCAGAGCAACATAGAGAGACCCTGTCTTTAAAAACAACAACAACAAAAAAAGTTTGACTTTTTAAAAACCATCTGTCCCTGAGTGGGTCAGCCAGTCGTGATGTGTCACACCTGTTAGCCCACGTGCAGAAATAAGCAGTAGAATTGCTGCAGGTTCAAGCCCAGCATGGACTGTATAGTACATTCGAGGCTAGCAGGGATAGTTAGTAAAAACTATTCTAAAAAGAAAAAGGGACCATGCCTTTAATCTTAATACTCAGGAGGCAAAGGCAGGCACATCACTGATTCAAGGCCAGCCTGCTCTATAGAGCAAGTTCCAGGAAGCCCTGTCTCAAAACCCAAAAGAAAAAAATGCAGAGTATTCATCTAACACTTAGGAAACTCTAGGTTCAAATCCCAGCAATACCAAAAACAAACAAAAACCTGTTTATTATAAGGAACTTTAGAGATGCGTCAGTATTCAGCAGTTAAAAGTACTGTCTCGCCGGGCGTGGTGGCTCACACCTGTAATCCCAGCATTTAGGAGGCAGAGGCAGGCGGATTTCTGAGTTCGAGGCCAGCCTGGTCTACAGAGTGAGTTCCAGGATAGCCAGGGCTACACAGAGAAACCCTGTCTCGAAAAAAAACCAAAACCAAACAAACAAAAGTACTGTCTCGAGTTTAGTTCCAACCATTCATGTGACTCACAGCCATTTGTAACTCCAGTTCCAGGGGGTCCGAAGCCCTCTTCTGACTTCCAAAGACACCAGGCAGTTACATGGTGCACAGACATAAAGACAAAATACCCATAGACATAAAGTAAATTTATTAAGACAAGAAGGAAGTCTGACATTCCTCAGGAGCGAAGCACACAGTGGGCAGTAGAGTAGAGGTGAGTGAGTCGGGCCGGTGGGTGGTGGGGAGGGGATTGGGGAGGGATGATCTGCCATCCAAAGTCTGTTCATGAACCAGATAATTAATGCTATTTTCCTGTCTAAAAACAAGGCTCTGGAGCTATCTAGATGGTTTAGTGGGCGAAGGTGCTTGCCCCTGAGCTTGGTGTTCTGAGTTTGATTCCTGGTGCCTCTATGGCAGAGGACCCAGCTGTCCTCTGACCTGCTGCATGCGTACTGTGACACACGTACACTCACAAACAACTAAAACGTAATAAAAATGGGAGTGCGTTCATGTTGGATTCTCTTTTAAATTTATTTATTATGTGTATATGTGTGAGTTTGCATAAGTGTATGTATATACAGGAGCCCAAGGAGATAAGAAGAGGACATTAGTCCCCTGGAACTGGAGAGCTATAGGTGGATGTGAGCTGCTGTGTGGGTGCTGGGAATTGAAACTTGGTTCTCTGCAAGAGCAGTAAGCACTTTTTTTTTTTTTTTTTTTTTTTGGTTTTTTGAGACAGGGTTTTTCTGTGTAGTCCTGGCTGTCCTGGAACTCACTCTGTAGACCAGACTGTCCTGCAACTCAGAAATCTGCCTGCCTCTGCCTCCCAAGTGCTGGGATTACAGGTGTACGCCACCACACCCAGCTGCAGTAAGCACTTTTAACTACTGAGCCATCTCTCCAGACCCCTGGCATAATTTCTTATTAGAACATGCTGGTGGCATACAGTTCATACCGTACAGAACTTTAGAGTATGGAGGTAACACCACAGAGCTTTTGCTTAGGCTGTCCAGAGAAAATTTAACAGTTCTTAGCAATCCTCAGCTTTAAGATGCTATTGTTAAAGTCTGTATAGAAGCACTGGTTAATGACTTTTCTCCTGGCTCAACATGCTGGGCATTAGCTGGAATTCCTGAGTGATTTGCAGTGGGGGAACCATGAGAGCAATTTTGTGTTTGTTCACAAATTATCATTAGTAGTTTGATTTGCTAGCAGATAGAAGGAGCAGGAGAAATGGGCTTTTTGCCAATTGCAGCTTCCCTCCGATTAGGGCGTTAGTTCAATTATGTCCAATTAGCTTTTATTGCAGATAGCAGTGATAATTACTCCAGAGTCAGTTTCGGCTGCAGTTATCCCAAGGCTGAAGGATGAACTTGATGGATTTTAATGACCACCATGGCACAGTTCACTCCCTCCCTGCAGTTACTGCTTTTTCCAGACCTCTTGACAAGAGGTCAGAATGTTATAGAAGTTTGTCTCACAATTAAAACATATTGTCCTTCTTTTGAAGAGCTGTGTAGAATCATATTTTAAAAGAATCTATTTGGAACAACCTTAATTTTTTTTTTTTTTTTTTTTTTTTTGTATCCTGAGATCATACTCTGGAGTTTACTTCTGCTTATCATAGGAGACTAGACCAAGATAGAACTAAATGTCACTCTCGGCACTGTTTGCTAATTGTCAGACAATAGTAATTTGCAAGAACAGGTTGGTCTCTGGTTGTATTTTAAGTTCTAAGTGCAAAGGCAAACTTTTTGATTGAGTATTTTTAAATCAATAAAGATGTGGGTGCTGGGAATTGAACTCAGGACCTCTGAAAGAGCAGTCAGTGCTCTTAACTGCTGAGCCATCTCTCCAGCCCCTCAATAAAGCTGTTAAGGATATGCTTCCTTAGCTCTGTCATAATAGTATCTGTTTATTGACACTCTTGTGTAGCCGAGGCTAGCCTGCCACTTGGGATGTAGCTGAGAATGAACTTGTACTTCTGATCCTCCTATCTTCACTTCTCAAGTGCTGAGGTTAGAGGTTCGGAACACCACACTGAGCTTTTGGTGCCGGGCCCCATGTATGCTCGACAGGCACCCGGCCAAGTGAGTTGATCCCCGGCTCAGTTTATAGTGGTCTTTTTCCAGGACTATCATTCATTCAGCAGGTATGTATGCATGAGGGTCCGTAGTCTCTTCAAAGCATAGACGCATCAGGGGACGAATGACTCAGCTCTCTCCTTCTACTTTGTGGTTTCTAGGATCAAACGCAGGTTGTCAAATTTGGCAGCTTACCTTTACCCTCCCAGCCATCTTGCCCAGCCCTAGAATGTTCTTTTAGTAGAAGGCTTGGTAGGAAAAGAGAAAGAAAGCCAGGTATGGTTGTGCATGTCTGCAATTCCAGTACTTAAATGGTAGAGGTGGGAGGATCAGAATCTCAAGGTCATTTCAGCTACACTCAAGGCCTCCCAAACAACTATAATAATCCTTCCTAATAGACCACTGTCTGAGGCATCTATAATTTCAGCCCAACCTCTCCTATACTTAAACATTGTTACTTTTTGTTTGTTTTGTTTTGTTGAGGTGGGTTCCTTGTAGGTAGCCTTGGCTGATTCTTGATACTCTGGAGTCCACCTCCCAGGAGCTGGAGTTACAGGCAAGAGCTACTAACACTCAACTTTAAGAACAGTTTTATCATCTTTATCATAATTATTTCTATGTCTGTGTGTGCCACAGCACTCGGAGTGTTGAGGACATTTTACAGAAGTTTGTTCTCTTTTTCTACCCTATTGGACTCAGGCATTGAACTCTGTCCACTGAGCCATCTCACAACCCTTCACAGCAGATTTGAAATGATCAGTCATTGATTCTCTGCATTTAGCAAGGCTGTGTTTTACGGAGACAGAGTCTCAGTGTCCTGTAGACCATGCTGGATTAGAACTTGCATCAGTTCTCATGCCTGCGCTTTAGGAACGCTGGGGGCTGTAACATGCACTGCCTTACCTGGCTAGTAGAGCACTCTAGAGGATTGGTTCCAGAGCTGAGAGGAAGTCAGTTTTATGCAGTTTGAAGAGTTGAGGTGATGCAGACCATCTTTAAAAAGACACACACATTTCTGAGTCACAGCAGGTTGAAGTCCTCGCACCTTCCAGAAGCCAGAGCACTTTTGCTATTGGCATTTTACTTGTCTTTCACACTGGTGACATAAGGGGTTTGACTTTATTCTACAAAGAGTGATAGATACATGAAAGGGCAAGAGGTCCAACTCTTTTGGAAGGTGCTTGCCTAGCACATGCAAAACTCTGGATTTAGCCCTCATACTGCACAAAACTGGATGGTAGTGGCCAGAATTCGGGAAGTGGAGCCAAGGGAATCTGGAATTTAGGACACCCTAGGCTGTGTACTAGCGTTTGGAGCCGGCCATAAAACCTTGTCTCCAAAAAAGGGGGTGGGAAGGCTATGGAGATGGCTCAGTGGTTATGTGTACTTGCTGCTCTTCCAGAGGACTTAGGTTCAATTGCCAGCACTCATTTGGCTGGCACAGTTGTCCCTAACTCCAGCTCAGGGTATCCAATACAGTCTTCTGGCCTCAGTGGGCCACACATGCATGTGGTACAGATACACATGCAGGCAAAATACACATAAAATGATAAAATAAAAATATTTTAAAAGAAGGGGAAGTTGGTGGTCAAGAACAAATGCTGCTCTTGCAGAGAACCTAGGTTCAGTTCCCAGAACCAGCACAACTCCTTTAGTACCAGGGAATCCAGCCTTCTGGGTCTTTGGCCACTGACAGACATGTCAGCACAGCATTCATAAAATGAATAAATCTTAGCCAGGTGTGATAGAGTGTGTCTTAGTTAGGGTTTCCAATGCTGTGAAGAGACACCACAACTCTTACAAAGGACAACATTTTATTGGGGGCTGGCTTACAGTTTCAGAGGGACCGTCCATTATCACGGCGGGGAGCATGGCAAAGTCTAGGCAGGCGTGGCGCTGGAGGACGGAGAGTTCTACATCTTGTTCTACATCTTGTTTTGAAGGCAACCAGAAGACTGTCTTCCAGGTAGCTAGGAGGAGGGTCTCTTCCTCAATGGGTGGATCCTGAGCATAGGACAAGACTTCCAAAGCCCACCCCCCACAATGGCATGCTTCCTCCAACAACAGCACACTTCCTGTGGACCAAGCATATTCACACCGCCACTGTGTGTGTGTGTGTGTGTGTGTGTGTGTGTGTGTGTCTTTAATTCCAGCACTCAGGAGGCAGAGACCTGTTAGTTTATGCATTGAGTTTAAGCGTAACCAAGGTCCCACAATGAGACCATGTCTCAAAGAATAAGGAAAAAAGAAAAAAAAAAGGTACTGTGAGAAGTAAACTGGGCCTGATGATGCTTACATATATAAGCAGATCCACCAGCCCCTTTTGGCTGGTGGTGGGTTTTGGTTTTTCGAGGCAGGGTTTCTCTATATAGCCCCAGCTGTCCTGGAACTTTCTTGTGGACCAGGCTGTCATTGAACTTATGTAGATCCTCCTGCCTCTGCTTTCTTTTTTAGGGCTGGGACTAAAGGTATGCACTACTACTGCATCTTGTAGTTCAAGATGGCCTTAAAAGGAAAAAAAAAGGGGGGGAGGGGCCGGGCGTGGTGGCGCATGCCTGTAATCCCAGCACTTGGGAGGCAGAGGCAGGCGGATATCTGAGTTCAAGGCCAGCCTGGTCTACAGAGTGAGTTCCAGGACAGCCAGGGCTACACAGACAGAGAAACCCTGTCTCGAAAAACCAAAAAAAAAAAAAAAAAAAAAAAAGATGGCCTTGAACTCACAATGTAGCTCATTGTATAGCCAAGGATGGTGATCACAGATGCAACAACATAACATAGCTTAAAACCCGGGATTTTCTACCTGCCTCTTAATTTATTGTTGTATATATTGGTGTATGTAGTATGTACATATGTGTACTGAAGATAAGTTGTGTGTTGACAGATTGTTTCCTGTCTATTTCTGTTATACTCATGGCTTGAAGAACAGACTGTCATTAACTAGTAACAGTTTTCATCATGGAGCAGAGGCACTGGACTGAGAACTTTACAAAAATAGTCAAATTTAGTTAGGGTGTTAGGTCCACTTTACAACAACTGATTTGGGGGGGAGGGGGATGGGTGTATTGGGAGGAGGAAAGGCACTGTTTTATATAAAAGTCAGTATGGTGTCCAGGTGGCTATGTGGCAGAGACTGGCTTTGAACTCCTAATTCTTTTACCTCTACCTACCGTGTGGGTGATATCACCCACCATACCTAGCTCTCTGTGGTTGTTAGTGTATGTGTGTGTTTTGTTTTGTTCTTTTGGAGTCTATCTATCCTGGGCTGTCCTGTATGTAGACCAGGCTGGCTTCTAACTCAGATCCGACTGCTTCTGCCTCCCACATGCTGGGATTACAATTTGTGCCACCACACCTGGCAGCTTTGGGTTGTTGTTTGTTTGTTTGTTTGTTTGTTTGTTTTTTAACTTTTTTTTTTTTTTTTTTTTTTTTTTTTTTTTTTTGAGACAGGGTTTCTCTGTATAGCCCTAGCTGTCCTGGAACTCACTCCGTAGGCCAGGCTGGCCTCGGATCAGAAATCTTCCTGCCTCTGCCTTCCAAGTGCTGGGATTAAAGTATGCCATCACTGCCCTGAGACTTTTTAGCCTTTTTACCAGGGACTTTGTTCTTTTTGTATTCACAGTATACACTATTTCCAGAGCACCACATAATAGGTTCTATGGCCTGGAACTCACAGAATTCCACCTGCCTCTGTCTCCCAAGTGCTGGGATAAAAGGCACATGCCACTGTGACCAGGGGTTTCCTGGTGTTAGTCTCATGTAGATAGCTGGCCTCCAACTTGCTAAAATGGAAAATGTCTTTGTACCCTGTCTCCACCTACTGAGTGCTGAGATCACAGGCATATGCTGTGAAACTTTACAATACCTTCGTTTTACTGTTACTGTGAAGGAGAGTAGTTTTTCTTTAGAACAAAAGTCTGGCTCTTGATCTTAAAGCTTTTCTTTGCCTGTATATTGGCACCTGCCACGGTGGTGGTGGTGGTGGTGGTGGTGGTGGTGGTGGTGTGCTTTTTCTTCCTGTACTGAGGAATTGGATCTAGGGCCTTGTACACGTTGGGCAAATTACAGCCCCTAGTCCTTCCTTTTCTTTCCCTCCCTCTGTGCCGCCCTCCCTCCCTTTCTTCCTTCCTGGTTTGCATATAGCTGGAATTGCAGGCCTGTGTCACCAACCCTTTCTTTGTGTGTCTTATTACCAATGCTGGCATCACAGTATCTCCCTTCAGACCCAGCCTAGTGTATTTCTCCCTCTGCCTGTATTTATTGTTCAGTCCCCTTGGAGAGGATGTTCCTGAGACCCAGCTTCAAAGCTTAGGCTATCTAACTAAGTTATGGTGCAAAGTGCTGATCTGGATAAGTAATTTCCCAAATCTGTATGAAAGTCAGTAATTCCATTTACACCTTTAAAAACATCCTGCTAGGTTTGGAGGCACAATCCTTCCGATGGGGGCTGGGGAGGCAGAGCTAGATGGATCTCTGAATACAAGGCCAGCCTGGTCTATGTAGCGAGTTCTGGGCTAAACAGAACTAGGGAGTGAGATCCTATTTCAAAACAATAAAAATAAAGCCATGGGTTGGCTTTCTCAACAAGCAGCCATCAACTTGATGATGTTGTTTCAGCTTACAACTTTCAGGTCATACTCCATCATGGAGGGAAGTCGGGGCAGGAACCTGGAGACAGGAGCTGATACACAGGCCATAGAGAAGTGCTGCATACTGGCTTTGCCAGAGTGGCCTGCTCAGCCGGCTTTCCTGTGCAGTCTGGGACTACCTGCCCGGGGGAGGGGGGGATAAGGACACTGTGGACTGTGGGCTGAGCCTCCCTCACACATCAATCATTAACCAAGCAAGTGTCCTGTAGACTTGCCTATAGGCCAATGTCTAGATTTGTGTCAAGTTAATAAAACCCAACCAGCAAATCTTTGCTTCTCCCTCCTCGGTCCCTCCCACCTCCCTTCCCTCCACTCTTTCCTGTGTGTTTGGCAGGGTCCTGTTAGTTGACCTCTAACTCAGTATGTAACTGAAACTGGCCTTGAATTCCTAATCTTCCTGCTTCCACTTCCTAAGCCCTGGGTCCTCAGAAGTGTGTCATTATCTAAAGTTTGTAGTCTTTTAAATTACTAGATGACTGTACTGTTTCTTCACAGTTAGGAAGAAACCTAACCATTTCTCCTCCCCTCCCTTTGGTTGGGGTTGTGTCCTTGCTCTCTGGCATGCACTCGGTGTTCCTATAGATTCTTCCTTTTCATTTTATTCATAAATCGGTAGCATCTATTCCATTTCATGTGTCCTTCTCTGTAGTTTTGATAAACAGCCTTTTTATGTACACTGAGAATCAATATGATTAAGTAGCAAAAATACAAGTTTATAAATGCCTCTGGAGATTCTTACAAACCAGCAGTATACTTGGTGACACACTTCGAGCAGTAAGGAAGATGCCTGTTTGCTGGAACTTCATCAAAGTATATGATGATGCTTTGGGCTCAGAAACGTGGCTATTCACAACCTCAGACTGACATCTAGACCTGCATCCGAGTAACATCTTGTGATTTGTGTCCTTAGAATAGAACAAGCTTTCACAGTGACCTTAACTTTTCTGTCATCCTTCACACTTGAAAGTCATATTCTAGACTGGATTAGAAGCTGCACTTTCTGGTGAAGTGACGGGGGAAGGGGGTGGTTATCCTAGGGAATTTTGGCCATTTGTACTTTTGTGGCATTGTGAGGAGAAAGGGAAAGAAGTGTGCGATGCTGCTCTCTAAATACATGCTTTGCCAGGCCCTCTGCTGCTAAGCTTGTGAAAGCACTTTTCACTGTGTTAGGACTGCAGTCTGTAAGACTACTTAGACCAGCGGTGCTGAGGAGCTTTTTTTCCTCTTAAAAGATAGTGTCTTGCCGGGCGTGGTAGCGCACACCTGTAAACCCAGCACTTGGGAGGCAGAGGCAGGTGGATTTCTGAGTTCAAGGCCAGCCTGGTCTACAGAGTGAGTTCCAGGACAGCTAGGGCTATACAGAGAAACCCTGTCTCCGGAAAAAAACAAATCCAAAAAATCAAAAATAAATAAATAAATACATACATAAATCTGAAGAGACAGGCACATTATCCAGCCTCACTTTCCCCAGGGATGATTCTCTGTTATCTGGCAGTTTTTTTGTGCTATCGTTTAGGACTAGGAACCTTGTTCTGGTGTCAGGGCAGTGCTGGCCTCGTGCAGTATGTTTGAAGCATTTTCCCTAGCGGTTTTTAGAAGAGTTTGAGAGGCTTGGCTCCAGCCGTTCATTAGGTATTTACTAGCTTTCTCCTGGTCTCTGTTCTCATTGTCTTGCTCTGGGCACAAACTCAGGTACTTACGGGCAAATCCTGCCAGCCTGCAGCTCTGTTTTGTTATGTGATTAAATTCAAAGGTTACTCCCTTCTCTCATATAGGTCAGCTCAAGTAGCAGTGACCATTCCTGACAAGGTTTTCAGAATGCAAGCCTGTCTGAGACATAAAATGGAAGAAAGAAATAAAGAAAGTCTGGGTTAACTCCGTGAAACTGTAGTTTACTTGTGTTTTTAGGGACACTCATTTTATCCAGTGAAGATTAAAATAATAAACAAATGATACGTTCCAATATAGTGTATAAAACCAGCACATATACCATGGCAGAGAGCTTTCTCTCGTAACTGATTCATACCAGTCATAGTAACTGCCAACAGGGAAGTGGGAGAGGACCTGCCTGGCCAAACTGACAACCAGAGCTCAGGAGTCAGAGTGGAGAGAGGGCACTGCACACTCCAGACAGATTCCCACAGTGCACTGTGACATGTGTGCACACCGCACACACCGATAATAATAATGACAGTTTAAAAATAGGGGCTAGAGAGATGATTCGGTGGTTAAGAGCACTGCTGCTCTTCCAAAGGACCTGAGTTCAATTCCCAGCAACTACATGGTGGCTCACAACCATCTGTAAAGGGATCCGATGCCCTCTTCTGGTGTGTCTGGAGACAGCTACAGTGTACTCATATACATAAAATAAATCTTTTAAAAAATAAAAATAGATAAAAATTAATACTCAGGCTTTTCCTTTTTTTTTTTTTTTTTTTTTTTTTTTTTGGTTTTTTTCGAGACAGGGTTTCTCTGTGTAGACCTGGCTGTCCTGGAACTCACTCTGTAGACCAGGCTGGCCTCGAACTCAGAAGTCTGCCTGCCTCTGCCTCCCAAGTGCTGGGATTATAGGCGTGCGCCACCACGCCTGGTTAGGCTTTTCCTTTTTAACACACATACACACAAACACAATTTTAGTTTTAAAGTAAAAGTTCCTGGGCTAGAGACTTAGCTGAGGTTTTGTTTTGTTTTGTTTTGTTTTAATGATTTTTAAATTTTCTATATTTGGGTACTTTTGCTTTTTAACTTTTCTGTATTTGGATACTTTTGCTTGCCTGCATGTATGTCTCTGAACCATATGCTTGCAGTGCTGTAGAGCCAGACAGGGCATCAAATTCCCTGGAGTTGGATTTACAAAAGTTGTAAGCTGCCATATGAGTGATGGCAACCAAACCTAGGTTGTCTGTAAGAGCAGCCAGTGCTCCCAACCTCTGCACACTCACCACGTCGTTAAAGTGTGAGCAGTCCCCTGCCCTACCAGTGTCACCCCCAAAATGTCCTAAGGCCTGAGGTTAAAGTGTTACTATCATTTAGAAATATGAGCCAGTAATTTGTTGTTGTTGTTGTTGTTGTTGTTGTTGTTGAAACACTTTTATTCAGAGGCTTGGGGACAGGTTGTAAAAGATCATGCTGTCTGCTGTCTTGCGCAGGGCAGACCTTAGAGATCTCCCCGTCGCTAAGAGCGAGCCGGTTATATTTATTAGACATCTTTTGTGTGGCTAATCTTGTCCCTGACTCTGTGGTTTGGAAGGATGATGAAGACAAGTCTTCTTAGGAATCCCCCCTAGATTAAAAAATTAAAATGCTGGTCTGGAGAAGCAGCACCATGCTTGAGAGCTGCGTTGCTCCTGTAGAAAACCCAAAGTCAGTCCCTAGCATCTACAGGGGAGCTCACAGTAGCCTGTAACTCCTGTTACAGAGGACCTCTGGAATACAATATATAATACCCGTGTCTGGTCTCCTCGGGCTTATATTCTATATAATGTAATACCCTCATCCAGTCTCCGCAGGCACCTCCATGCATGTGAGGGAACTCAGGTGCAGGCACACACAAATAAATTTAAAACAAACTAAAATAAAAATGATTATGATGTCCAGAAAGAGAGAGAGAATGAACTTCCGTGTACCTGAATGATAAGTAATTCAGGTAATAGTACTGGATAAAGATCAGTATAAACCAGTGATCCGAGACAAGGTGGCACTGGCCAGAGATCCCAGTGATACTATTCAGAGTTGAACAAAGGGCGGCCGTGAAGATGGTGTAACATGAGGACCTGTTGTGACAGGTTCTGAGTCCCTGAGGAGTGGGTTTCCAGGGGAAGGTGGTCATAACCTGTCATCCCAGCAGGAAGCTTGGGACAGGAGACCCTTGAAAATTCCAGGTTGGCCGGGACCAACCTGTCCCCCATTCCCCTCCCCCATCTCACACACATGCACACTCACACACATAGTGGCCTTCCAAATTTCTTCAGCCTTTATGTGTTTAGCACCAGCATGAACATGGTTTGTAGCAATCTACAATCTCAACAAAATCATTCTAATGTGAACATTGTTAAATGAAAATACAGCTCTTATTTCAAAGGGAATAAGAGGTAATTTGTTCTGAGTTCAGCGTGGGTGAGTCGAAATGGCCGCATAACAAAAGACAGCCATAGTCAGTGCTTTTATGGAATCACTGTAGGGAAATAGGGAGACACGTTAAGAGAGCTTTGCGATAAAGTGTTTCTGAGAGAGACTAAAGCACCTCCAGCATATTGTCAGAAGGACTGGATCTGCAGCATTCCAGCTCTCCGCGGTGAGGAAGTCAGCCAGCCCATCTGCAGATCCTTCAGGACACATGTGCAGTGTAGATAATACCTCTTTTCTGACAACACTGTAATCCCAGCCCTTGGAGGCTGAGGCAGGAGGACAATGAATTCAAAGGCAACTTTGGCTACATTAAAGGCCTCAACAACAATAATAAAACCTGGGGGTGGGGGTGGGGGGCAACAAAACCACAAATAAAAACCTAAGCTAAGGAGAACTGGTGCTTCCATGCCCCTGGCACATGCCTCTTTGTATTCAGACACATGTGCTTAAATCCACAGTAGACTACCTAAATACTAATTCTACTAAACACCACCTCCACCAACAACAACAATAACAACAAAAGACCCATAGAAACACTGAAAACAGGGTGCTGGGTACCAGCAGTACCAGACACAGCAGAAATTATAACATTACCAAACTATTCAAATTTAGTCATCATTATGACCTGTTACAAGAAACAATGTTGTCAATTGTCACCCCAAATATAACTGAGAGCTCCCCACAAATTGCACTATTATGTGCCAAACCTAGGTACTATTCTGCCCTGCTGATGCTCGAGGGGCCCCTTGCTTATCTACCCTAAACTCCGAAGGAGACCCAAAAGACACCTTATAACTTCAGGCTGTGCAGAAATGGATGCTGCGAGCGGAAGTGCCTCATTATGGAGAGTCATGGTGCAGATCCAGGGCCTCAGTAATGTTGGGCTATCTTTAGTTCCTCTGATAACCACTTTGGGCCAACATCTTTTGTGACCAACAGATAAAACATTTGGAAGGTATTCTTAGCAGACCCCTAATTTCCACGAACCCAAAAGCTAAGGATGTCATCAGGCAGCATGTGAGAGCTGCAGTAGAGATTGTCCCAAGTTGCTATTAACTTGCCTAGCTGTTTTCCCCACCAAGGTTTGTGGTAGATGCATCCTGAGTAGAGACTAGGGAAGGATTCTTGTTAGAAGTGGGGGTTGAGGGCTGGAGAGATGGCTCAGCTGTTAAGAACACTGACTGCTCTTCCAGAGGTCCTGAGTTCAAGTCCTAGCAACCACATGGTGGCTCACAACCATCTGTAATGAGATCTGACGCCCTCTTCTGGTGTGTCTAAAGACAGCTCCAGTGTACTTACATAAATAAGTCTTCGGGCCAGAGCAAGCAGGGACTGAGCGAGCAGGTTAACTGGAGCGAGCAGAGGTCCTGAGTTCAATCCCCAGCAACCACATGAAGGCTCACCACCATCTGTACACCTACAGTGTACTCATGTACATAAAATAAAAATAAATCTTTAAAAAAAAAGAAGTGGAGATTGAGAATAGGTTGTGGAAACTTGAAAGCTAGTGAGAAATGCTAAAGGCTGGACTTTATGGGGTTTTGGGGGACAGTAAAGTCTCACCCAAAATTAACTTTTTTGCCAATACTTCCTTTCCATCAAAAATATGAGGGATTTATGTGGCCACATCATAAATCCCAGCACTAACCAGGCCAACCAGAGAATCATAGTACTCAGGAGCTAGAGGCAAGAGAGAATTACCACAAGTTTGAGGCCAGCCTGGTCTTCATAGAATGTTCAAGGTCAGTCAGAGCTACATTGCAAGACTCCTCCATCTAAGGAGCTATAGGAGAACAGGAGAGCATCTTTCCTTACCCTCTCATGAGGCTCATCACTTGCACAATGACCCATGACTCTCCCTTTTTCTTGGAATTAGGGTCGTAGGGAAAAGAGCCCAGCATGCATAAGGGGAAAGGGTATAAACAATATCTCACTCAGCCCTTTGACTCCAGCAAGAAGCTTTTATTTCTTGAGGTGCTACAGCTGGCACGCTGTCATTGCTCCTTTGAACCCCCACGGGAGAAAGAGTCATGAAGGTCGAGCCTGTGCCGGAACTCCCCTGGACCACTCTCTATTCATTGAGCCACTGGGTATCAGTTCTCTCTACAGCTGCTGCTTGGACACAGTTAAGCGTCGTCTTCCGTTGGCCCTTAGCTGTCAGACGCGTGTCAGCACCAGGTCGCTCCTCCTCCTGGGAACCCTCCCTGGGTGCTGAGGTCTGTCTCCATCGGCGTTTGAGCTGGCCCTGCTCTTTCTTGTGAACTGAAGCTAGAATGTACTACCTTGCCTAACAGGTTCTGCAGTATTGGGAAGGAAGTGCATGTATTTTTATCATAATCTACTTATTTGAGAAAAATGTATTCCTAGTGCATGAGGAAGACTTGGCAGGACTGTTCGCTGTTGTATCCATCTCGTTGGTAAGCAAGCACCACAGAATGCAGAGGCCGGTGGCAGCCTGTCCTCTTGCCTCACTCCAGCAGCAGTGTCCCCCCACTAGGTACAATACGTTTAACAGTATAATAGATAGTGGGAAAGAAGAATTCAGAATTCCCAAGTAGAATTTGCTGCTAAGCATGATGGTGTACACCTTTAATCCCAGCCCTCAGAGCTGAGTTTGAGGCCAGCCTAGTCTGCAGAGTGAGTTTCCAGGACAGCCAGGGCTACACCGAGAGACCCTGTCTCGAAGACCCTTGGAGTGGGGTTGGGGTAGGGTGGCAGGACTTTTCTTTGGCAGTTATTACTTGTGTGTCCTAGACTGATTTGTACACATGATGTGTCTATAATCTCTGCACTCAGGAAGCTGAGGCAAAAGAATCACCAATTTGGGACCCCCGTGGGCTCCATTGCACAAAACAAAAAGCAAACCCAAAACATGAGGCCAGAGTTCGGGCACAGGTGTCTGCAAGTCCTGTGCTGTACTTGTCGAAGCGCCTGGCTGCCCTGACCCCCAGTGAGGACCGCAGACTGAGCTAAGCCCTCCAGTCCCCTGTGTGCCGAGGCTTTACAAGTGGGGCTGTGTTTTCTAATTATTTATGTGAACAGATATTTGCCAATTTTTCTTTCTCCCACCCACACATGTACTGGCTGTGATATCATTTTTGCTATATTAATAGTTGGGAGTGAATTGCTGCTCAGACAGAAATTCTTAATTAACTTGCTCACCTGCCCATGCTTGGCCCTCTGCTGCTCCTGTCCCTTCCTTGAGAGAGCGGCCCTGTCTCCTCTGACCTTGTGTTGTCCCGTTGTTCATTACAGTGTGAGCCGCTGCTTCATGCTGTGCTGATGCCGCTCTGCCATGCTAGCCTGTCTCCCAGGGCCAGGTGACCTGTCCTTTCAGCTTCCTTCTCACACGCAGATGAACACTGGACTTCAGAAATGTAAGTAATCGGGATCCAGGGAAGGGTGTGTGACCCTGCGCTCTGTCCTGTGTGAGGGCTGTGCACATCACATCTGTGCTGCATGGAGCATGAATCTTGGTGTTTCCAAGGTGTTTGTCAGCTGAGATGCAGGACTGCAGCTGCAGAGGCCCTCTCTGTCCTCAGTGGGAGGTACTTTGGTGATCAGAGAGCTCTCAAGTGCTGCGGCTCCCCACCCCGCGTGTGTGAGCTGACCTGTTACTGGCAGCGTTTTGCTGTTGCTCAGCAAAGCTACCAGGGCTTTAGCGGATATGTCCCAGGACCCTTCAAAGAAGGGTTTCTCTTTGAACCCTGTGAGGAGCTGAGTGAAACTCACTGTCCCGCTCTCTTTTGTGTCCCTGAAATAGCTATTTACACTGTTGGTGATTTTTTGATCTCTGAATGTACTCTGCCATGGAAACAGACAGTCGGGTGTTGCTGTCTGCCTCTGAGCCAGTGTGACTTTTGCTGACAGAAGTGAGGAAGCCTTTGCCCTCAGGGCTCAGGAGCCCGCCCGCCCGCTCCGGTTCTCCAGGAGTATTTGTCCACCGGTGTACTTGCTGCCTGACGGGACTCAGAACTGTCAGATTTCTGTACTGATTTTTGCGTTAAATTGGAGTGTTATAGTTTCTACTTTTCTCAGACCTCTATTTCTATCCCTACAGTACCTGAAACGCAAAGAAAATAACTCTTTAACCCTAACTCACTATTACAGGTATACAGTGTCTAAATTAACAGCAGCCCTGAATTTAAAATAAACCTTTTAGAGCAAAAAGAGGCAGTGGGCAGGGTGGTGGATGGGGTGGTGAGGGGGGACAGGGTGGGGTGGTGAGGGGGTGGGACGGGGGTGGGGGTGGGGCTTTCCTTCAACAGTTTACCGAGTCGAGTCCTTCACGGCAGCCATTAGCAAACTTTTTCTGTAAGTGCTAGAAAGCCATTCTTTCTAGCTTTGTGAGCAACAATCTGTTGCATCTACTCCGCTCTTCCATTTTTGATCAAAGGCAGCCATAGACAACATGGGAACTGACTTGTGTAGGTTCATGTCAGTAGAATTTTCTGCAAAAGCACACTACAGCTACACTTAGCAGCTATTAATGAATAGTTTGCTGTGAGACTATCAGCAGTTAAAAATAGTCTAGTCTTAATGGGTGTAGTGGTATAGGCCTGTAAAACCAGCTACTTGGAAGGCTGAGGCAGGAAGATCACAAGTTCAAAGCCATTCTAGGCAGCTAAGCTCTTGGACGCTGTATTAAAATAAAAATTGAAGCTGGGTGGTGGTGACTCACATCTTTGTTCCCAGAACTCTGGACATAGAAACAGGCAGATCTCTGAGTTGCAGGACAGCCAAGGCTACACAGGGAAACCCTGTCTTGAAAAGATAAAAAATAAATAAATAAATAAATAAATGAATGAATAAATAAAACTAGAGCTGGGCATGGTGACACACAACTTTAATCTCAGATTTTTGAGAGGCAGAAGTAGAATATCTGAGTTTGAGGCCAGCCCGGTCTGTCTGCATAGCAAGTTCCTGGCTAGTGACAACCACAGAATGAGTCTCTCTTTCTTTCTTTCTTTCTTTCTCTCTCTCTCTCTCTCTCTCTCTCTCTCTCTCACACTCACACACACACACACACACACACACACACACACACACAGGAGCTGGACAGTGGTGGCATATGCCTTTAATCCCAATACTCAGGAAGCAGAGGCAGGCGGATTTCTGTTTGAGTTTGAGGCCAGCCTGGTCTACAAGGAAGTCCAGGACAGCCAGGGCTGGTTACACTGAGAAATCCTGTCTTGAAAAACAACAACAAAAAGGTAAAAATAAAATTGGAGCTGAGGAAGCGGGGGCAGTAGTGGCGCACACCTGTAATCCCAGCACTTGGGAGGCAGAGGCAGGCAGATTTCTGAGTTCGAGGCCAGCCTGGTCTACAGAGTGAGTTCCAGGACAGCCAGGGCTACACAGAGAAACCCTGTCTCAAAAAACAAAAACAAAACAAAAAAAATTTGGAGCATGGGTAACTTATGGCTCCTCATAGTCTCCGTGCGATGACTGGGAAATCACAAGTTCTTTTTGTTGTGTTGGTTTGTTTTGTGGATTTGAGGATGGGGGTAGGGGGGTGTTGGTTTGTTTGAGAATGTAGTCTTATGTGTCCCAGAATATCCTTGAACTCTGTGGCCAAAAATGACCTTGACTCAAGACTCAGCTAGCTCTGAAAGTGGGGATTACAAGCATGCATTACCGTATCCAGCTAGCATACTCTTTTTTTTTTTTTTTTCCCTTAATTTGCTGGGTGTGGGTGTTTTTCCTGCATGTCTATGTAGCACTTCTGTGCCTGATGCCCATGAAGGCCAGAAGGGGGCATCAGCTCCCTTGGAATTAGAGTGACACAGTTGTGAGCTGCCATGTAGGTGCTGGGAAGCGAACTTGGGACCTCTGCAAGGGCAGCTGATGATCTTATCCCTGAGCCGTATTTCCTAACGTATCATCTTTCAGTTGACTGTTTTCACTTCCTGCATTCAGCCTTGGGAGAGCCTGGAACAAATACAGAAATTACTTTGTATTTGTTTCAATAGTGGCATGCCCCCTGGTGGAAAGGCATGGCCATTGTAAATTGACGGAGAGACTGGATAAGCTGCAGCTGCTCAGTGCTAATGCTCACTGTGTGTCGGGTACTATATTACATTTTTATATGTACTATATTGGTTTGGTTTGGTTTGGTTTGGTTTGGTGAATTTGAGTAAATTATGTTGCCCAAGATGGTCTTAAACTCCTGGACGCCAGGAAGCCGTCTTCCCTGTGCCTCTGTGGCCTGGGGGTTTGTGCGTGTGCTCCCTGAGCTCCGGGATCTAAGTTAGATTTTCAGGTTTGCACATACAGTCAGAGCTTTCCCTACTCACTGTCCCTATTCAGTAATTCCCATGGGAGACACTTGCCTTTCTTTCTTTCTTTCTTTCTTTCTTTCTTTCTTTCTTTCTTTCTTTCTCTCTCTCTCTCTCTCTCTCTCTCTCTCTCTCTCTTTCTCTCTGCTTTAATTTTCAGAGACAGGGCATCGTTCTTAATGATCCTACCTCAGCTGTTAGAGCACAGAGTACAGCGTGAGTCCCGTGTCCCACTCCTTGTTTCTTCTGCACACTAGGCTTGTATATGTCACATGACTTTCCGTTGCTGGGTCAGAACTCATTCTGATCAGACTCCCAAACCTTGTACCTGTATATTCCAAGTTTTCATCACATCTCAAAACAAAAGGATAACCAATGAGACCTCTGGAGGAAGCTGGATTTAGGAACCCCACCCACTCCCAGTTCCCTGAGTAGACAACAGTGCTTTCTGTCCCATCCAGCACTCCAGCTTAAGGTCAGGGGTCTAACATTTGCTATTTCCATGATCAGTTTCTTTGTTCTGACTGGGCAGACTCTGCCAAACCTGCTTTTCCTGAAATAACTATAAATAACTGTGATTCATGCTCATACCACATTTTTCCTGTCTGAGCCCCTTAATACTAGTAATTTCATAATATTAAAACAGGTTTCATTTCTGTTGACAAATGAGGAGTCACAGTGAGTCTTCCCTTGTTAAATGATGGAGCCAGAGTTTGACTCCAGGTACAAACCTTTTCTCTAGCCGCAGATTCTCACTTCTCTACACTGCCCATGCCCATATTAAACCCATACTAGCTATTTAAATAAGTTTCTCTTTTTCAGACAAAACTGAAAGATCTATTGTCTATGGTTAGAGGAATTTGTTAGGAAAGTAAGGTGCCAGCAAGCCTGTGTGTTGGGAGAGTTGCTGAAAGTGTTAGGATTCTGGGTAAGCTCCACCCACAGTTACCTGGCGACAGCCAGGTCTGCCTGGCCTACTATACAGAGGACTGCTCAGCTGCTCCTCTCTCTTACCACTCCTACATCTCTTCTCTCACTCTTAGCTTCTCCCTTGCCCCTCTTGGGCTCCCCTCCCCTCCCCCTCTCTCCACTTGGTCATGGCCGGCCTCTGCTTCTCTACTGTCCCCCTCTCTCTGCCTTTCTCTGCCTCTACTACCTCTTAACTCCCCTCCCCATGCCCTGAATAAACTCTATTCTATACTGTGCTGGTGTGTGTTTGGTCCCTCAGGGGAAAGAGACGCCTCAGCATGGGCCACTGAAGCACCCCCTCCCCCACACTGCCATATACCATATTTTCTTAACCTCTTTCTCTTTTTTATGATCACAGTAGTCAGAATACATAACAGATAGCCACGAATGATGGTACAGGCCTAAATCCTGATACTGTTGCTAAAACAGGAAGATCACAAATGAGCCTGCACAGAACTCCCCAGTGAGAGCCTGTCTCCAAAGTACAGGTAAAAGCTGGGCATAGTAGCATGCTTCTGAAGTCTAAGCTATGGCAAGAGTCAGAAGTTCAAAACCAGACTGGTTAGCATTGTGGGGCCCTGTTTCAAAATATCAAATATAAATCTATTCATGGGCGCATAGGCAGTACAGGCAGAAGAATCAGGATTTCAGAGTCAGCACAAGGCCCAGAAAAAGAGGGAAAAGAAGAAAAGTAGGTGTTAGTTGGGGGCTTCCCCCTGCCCCACGGGCCAAGCTTAATCTAGTATGGAGACTGAGTAGAGGTGTATCCTGGAGTAGCACCTTTGTTCAGTGTGCCACTCTCGGGCTCCCCCTCAGCAGATGCTCCCAGTCTGCCCTCCCCCCCCCCCACACACACATTCATTTTTCTAATTCAGCTGCTCTTTTCACTGTCAGCATTAGTAGAAGCACACTTCAATCTGTCTTGCCACACTGGGACAAAAACCTGAGAGCTGATACTCACTTTACACTTAGAACTTTTATTCAACAAGCCACTTCCCATACCAGGTCTTCTACTTGGGCTTCAAGTAAAGATGGCCACTCAACACAGAGAGGAGATTAGACAGAAAAGAACTCAAAAGCAGGTCTGATTTAGTTCCTGTGTGAACTGAGTAAAACCCGGCACTTTGAGCTCCCGTTGCTCAGCATAGTCAGTTGTTCCTTGGGCCGTCCTGCACTAAGCCCTTGTCAGATGTGCAGTGTGTCTTCCAGGCAGGCCCGGTGCCAGGGCCTCAGCAGCAGCACTACTGCTGGAGCAGCCTGGTGGGCACTCAGGCCGCTGCAGTGTGCTTTCTTTGTCTTGGGAGGATTGGATCTCTCTCTGTAGCCCAGGCTGGCCTGAAACTCAAGGTTGCCCTTCTGTTTCTGTCTCCTAACTGGTATTGTAGATATGAAATACCACAACCCAGCCAGTTTGAACCTGAGGCCTCACTGACTGACTGACAGACTGTCTGTCTGTCTTCCTTTTCTTTTCTTCCCTCTCTTCCTTCTTCCCTTCCTCTCTTCCTTCTATCCTCTTGTTTTGTTGTTTTTCTTGTTTCTTTTTTTTTTTAAAGATTTATTTATTGTTATATGTAAGTACACTGTAGTGTCTTCAAACACTCCAGAAGAAGGCATCAGATCCCATTACAGATGGTTGTGAGCCACCATGTGGTTGCTGGGATTTGAACTCAGGACCTCTGTAGGAGCAGTCAGTGCTCTCAACCACTGAGCCATCTCTCCAGTCCCCTTGTTTTGTTTTTTCAAGACAAGGTTTTTTTGTGGAGCCCTGACTGTCCTGGAACTAGCTCTGTAGACCAGGCTGGCCTTGAACTCATGGAATCTTTTGCCTCTGCCTCCTGATTACCACAGTGTTTTTTACTATGCTGCAAAGCAACAGAAAATTTCAGGACTAGTTAGTATGAGGCAGAGTTAGAGGTTAATAAGGTAGGTTTTAAGAGCTGAAAGGATAACTCGAAAAAACAAAAACAAGAAAACAAAACAAAACCAAAAAAGAATTCTAGAATGGTAGAAAATGTGAATAGAAGCAGGAAGAGAAAAGCTGTTTGCCCAGGAACCTGTTCTGTCTTTCCTGGAACTCACTCTGTAGACCAGGCTGGCTTCGAATTCAGAAACTGCCTGCCTCTGCCTCCCAAGTGCTGGGATTAAAGGCGTGCACCACCACTGCCCAGCTACAAAATGAAATTCTTAAGAAAACAAAACAAAAAGACATAACTTATGTATATGAATAGAGCTAGGGAGAAGGCCCAGCAGTGAAGAGCACTGGCTGCTCTTCCAGAGGACCTGGGGTCAATTCCCAACACACATGGTGTGGTTCACAGTAGTCCATACTCCAGTTCCAAGGAACTCAGCGCCCTCTTCTGGCCTCCAGAGGCACTTACAGACATGTCGGCAAAACACTCATACATAAAACACATTAAAAAAAATTTTTTTTTTTAAGACCAATCCCTATGCAGTGCTGACTGACAACTTTCTCTGTAGACCAGGCCGGCCTCGATCTCAAAGTGATCCACCTGCCTCTGCTCCCTAAGTGATAGGATTAAAAGCATGATGCACTACTACTGGCCAAAATGATATTAAAAGAATTTTTTACATTTAGACATAAAACAAAATTCTTCAGCCTTTAAACTTTGTAGTGAATTACACACACTAAATAATGTGATTAGGATGGTGTGTGTCTGTGCCCGTTGTAAGTATGCCTTGGGAGGATGCGCCTTTGAAAAGCCCCTTCTTACGCTCAGCTGCTTCTCACCTTTCCTGGGTGCCTTTCCCCCTCTCTAACCCTTATCTTTAGATTCTATATTGTAAATTGTTTGTTTGTTTGTTTGTTTGTTTGTTTGTTTGAGACAGGGTTTCTCTGTGTGGTCCTGGCTGTCCTGGAACTCACTCTGTAGACCAGGCTGGCCTCGAACTCAGAAATCTGCCTGCCTCTGCCTCCCAAGTGCTGGGATTACAGGCGTGCGCCACCACACCCGGCATATATTGTAATTTTTTAATAACCCTGATAACTGCATCACACTCCCGTTTCCTGAAATTCTCTTCTGTGGTGAAACCAGGAATCCTGGGTTTCCCTGAGCAAAGGTCTGTATAAAGAAAGGGACTTCTCAGCCGGGCGTGGTGGCGCACGCCTGTAATCCCAGCACTTGGGAGACAGACACAGGCGGATTTCTGAGTTCGAGGCCAGCCTGGTCTACAGAGTGAGTTCCAGGACAGCCAGGATTACACAGAAAAACCCTGTCTCGAAAAACCAAAAAAAAAAAAAAAAAAAAAAAAGAAAGGGACTTCTCCAGGCTGCTGTCGGTGATCCCGGAGGGCCCTGCCTCTCTCCCTGCTGCTGCTAACATTAACAACAGCCAAATAAAGGATTTGGGTGGCTTTTAAAGTTGTGCTGTTCAGAGGGTTCTGGGAACCTTTTCTTCTAAATGAGTTGGTTGATGTCAAGATAAATTGCGCAGTGTTTTAGGTTGATAGGATGAAAGCGCAGCCGGAGCTGCTACATCCCCAGCTCTGCTCTGCTTTTTGAGCGTGGGACCACATACTTGTTTCTCTAGACTTGGCCTTTGTCTTTTCCTGCTTCAGAGAACAGCACCTTCCCCCCAGTTCTCCCACCATGCGCCCTTGAGTCTGCGTCTGCCCCGGTGATGCCCAGTGACGACTGAATGGAGGCGCCTCTGGGCCAAGGCCAACCGGAGCGGCCAGCTGGGCACGCAACAGACTGGCCCTTGGTCTCTCCTGACTTCTTTCTGCCAAGGGAGGAAGCAGGGAGGGAGTCAGCCAGCTGAGCCCAGGCTCCGCGCCAAGCCATTCCCCTCTGCTTTGGGCAGTGTGTACACTCACTCATTCAGCAAGGGTCTATTAAGTTCTTTTTGTGTGTGCTCAGGGTAGACCCCTTCTCTGAGAGAAGAGAACAGCAGAGATCCCTTGTAGGAGGGAGCCTGGCATCCTTAAAGAGGTCTTATTATGGGAAATTTTCCTTTTGGATTGGAAACCCAGCATCCGCTGGAGTCCCCTGATGGGAGGGCACCCCGGAGATGAGAACAAGGAGACTGTTGACATTAATGGAGCACACTGGGTATTCCTGCCGTCTCCAAAGGAAGGGGAATCTCTCCTCCTCCTTTTTGGAAAGTGACAGTTGCCATGGACCAAATAGATTGTATTTGGCACCCAGGACTTAGAGATGGTCTGAATCTTCTTCTCAGTTCCTCCCTGCTGTCCTCCACACAGGCAAATACATAAAGCCTTTTGATCTTCAAGCATCCCGGCCCAGTAAACTGTAAACAGAAGTGAACTTGTGAGTGGAAGCGTTGGCAGCTTCCTCCTCCTCTCCTGAGAAAGCATCTTGTTCTCTGTGCCAGATGGGCCTGTCCACCCATGGCCATGGCTCCCCAGCTGCCTCGCCAGCGCTGCAGACTGACCGCTAGCTGCTGCAGGCTGAGCGGCTGAGGGCACTGGTGGGCAGCTCTGCTTAAAGCTTTAACCTGCACTGTCCAGGCGGGTAGGCGGTTGGAGCCTCGTGCTGAAGAACTCTGTGAGTCTGTGAGAACTGGCTGTACTCTAGATTTCCAAGCTAGAGACTTGGAAAACTAACTTTCCACCCTGATTTATAGAGACCTCTAAAACAGGCTCCCAGTGGGCCTGCCTCCTGCTGTGCTAGTGAGGGTCACTGTGGTAGCCTGCCCCGCAGACCCAGGCCTGGCCTAGTGTGCGTTCCCAATGAGTGTCAGCTACGCTTGTGATTGTGGGGACTATGGCTTTATCTCGAGTACAGGCTATAGATGACAGCCTCCTAGTCCCCGTGGCTTTGATAGGGGATTCTAGAAAGGCTGGTTGGCTTGGCATTGATGAGCTCCCTTCCTCTCTGCTCTCCTTCCCTCTCTCTCTTTCTCTCTCTCTCTTTCTCTCTCTAGGGGACACTACACAGAAAATGAGAACTGCTCACTATCCCACCCCAGCCGAATTGGACGCGTATGCTAAGAAGGTCGCAAACAACCCACTGACTATAAAAATCTTCCCCAACAGTGTGAAGGTTCCCCAGCGGAAACACGTTCGTCGTACTGTGAACGGCCTCGACACATCGGCCCAGCGCTACAGCCCCTACCCGACTCAGGCTGCCACCAAGGCAGGCCTGCTTGCCATTGTCAAAGTGCCAGCCAAAAGCATACTCAAGGACTTTGACGGCACCCGAGCTCGGCTACTCCCTGAGGCCATCATGAACCCCCCAGTGGCACCCTATGCTACTGTGGCACCCAGCACTTTAGCCCACCCACAGGCCCAGGCTCTGGCCCGCCAGCAGGCCCTGCAGCATGCACAGACCCTGGCCCATGCCCCTCCCCAGACACTGCAACACCCTCAGGGTATACCACCACCACAGGCACTGTCTCACCCTCAGAGCCTCCAGCAGCCTCAGGGCCTGGGCCACCCTCAGCCGATGGCCCAAACCCAGGGCTTGGTCCACCCTCAGGCCCTGACTCACCAGGGTCTTCAGCATCCCCCTAATCCCTTGCTGCATGGAGGCCGGAAGATGCCAGACTCAGATGCACCCCCGAATGTGACCGTGTCTACCTCAACTATCCCCCTTTCAATGGCGGCCACCCTGCAACACAGCCAGCCCCCGGACCTGAGCAGCATCGTGCACCAGATCAACCAGTTTTGCCAGACGAGGGCAGGCATCAGCACTACCTCAGTGTGTGAGGGCCAGATCGCCAATCCCAGCCCTATTAGTCGCAGTCTGCTCATCAATGCAAGCACCCGGGTGTCGACCCACAGCGTCCCCACACCAATGCCTTCATGTGTGGTCAATCCCATGGAGCACACCCATGCGGCCACAGCCGCACTGCCTGCAGCAGGTCCTGTCAACCTGCCCACAGGCATCTCTCGAGCCCCCACTGGCTACCCTAGCGACCTCAAGCCAGTTACCTGGAACCAGCACCAGCTGGCCCACCTACAACAGATGTGCAGCGAGGCTGGTGGGACACCAGCCCCTGGCCTGACAGGCAAACACACAGCAGGACGTGAACTGGCAGGGCCTGGTTTTGTGGGCAAGGCCCCTGCCTACCCGCAAGAACTCTGCCTGGCACAGTCCTTCCATCTGAAGCCACCCCTGGAGAAGCCGACCCCATCCCCACCAGTGAATGGCCTACCAGCCCCACTGGCCTACCCCAATGGTCACTACTTCCAACCCCTGTGGAACAACATTCTACCAACTCCCAATAGCGACAGCTCGGGGTCTCAGGACCTCGCCATGCCGTTCCATGGTGGGCAGCCTGCCGGTGCGCCCCTCGACTGTGGGGCAGCTCCTGGGGCCCACTGCAGAGCAGGCACTGCGGGTGGTCCAGTGGCAGGCCAGAACAGCTTGATGCAAACAGTGGATTACCTGAGTGGGGATTTCCAACAGGCCTGCTTCCGAGAACAGAGCCTGGCCATGTTGAGCAAGGCCCACCGAGCTCCTGGCTCCCGAGCCCCCGAGCCCACAGACAGTCGAAGTCTTCATATTCAGCACCCAGGGTATAGATAGGGGGCTGTGATGCTCTCCTCAGGCAACATCACACATTGCCCTTCTAGGTTTAGTCTTACGTAACTGGATAGTTTCAAAGCTTCACTGCTCCAGTGTGATCATCCTGAGATGTCTAAGGAAGGGAACTTGGCGGGGTCAATTTGGGGGCAGAAGGAGGTCCTTCATCCTTCCCTCAAGCAACTCTTGGTTTTCTGTTAGAACCTAACCCTGTCCTCTCAGCACCTGCCTGTCAGGCAGTCTCCACCCTGACCACTTCTGACTCTTGTCATTTTTTGTTGAACTTCTCTTTCTTTTGGGACTGAGTTATGACTGAGGGGAGTGGCCTAGGCCCTTAAGTTAGGCTTCTCGGTCTGGGACTAAGAAACCAGACTTTTAAGTGCTCTGGAAGCTAATTCCTTATTCCCCCAAAGATGTCAAATTAAAATAAACGCAATCCCTGCCCACCCCCCCACCCCGTCCCCCCAGGCTTGGTGTTCCATTGCTGTCGCTCCCAGGCCTCTGCACTTGTCCTTGCCAAAGCCTTGTGACTCAGAGAAAGCATCGGCATCTTGGTTCTTGACTCTCCTTCCAGAGCAATGCAGTGGCCATCTGGCATTCCCAGGACCTCCTGTCACCGTTGCCTCTGTCCAAACTCAATCAACTACTGTCCTCATCCCTGCCTCCCCTCCCTCTTAAGAAAAAACAAAAACTACCTTACTTGAAGACTTAGTTATAGGTAAAGGATGATCACATTAGAGTTTGGAATTAAAAAACACCAAAAAAGTTTGAAAAAGTTTAAAAATGCATTGGTTCTCTACACTGGCTAAGAATTATTGGTCCACACTGTAAGTTTTCATGTCATGTTTCTGTACGAATGATGGATTTGAGGAGCACTGTGTGTGAGTGCCCCACAGGTAGAGTCACCCTCTTAAGTTTCGCATCCCTTCAGTTTAATGAAGAACAAAAAGAAAAACACAAAGCCTTAAGCCCTTTCAATTCCTCTTCCACCAAATGCACGTGGCTCTGACCGCCGCAGAGGGGCTCACATTGAGAACGGCCCCTTCTGCCCCTCACCCATTCAAGAGCATCCTCCACCTGTTCCAGGACCAATGTGTCTCATTCCCAAGTGACAATTAGTTGTCTAGAAATTCAACACTTCTCTGTAACGTTAGACTGTTTTGTTGTAAATTCTTGCACCTGTCTTCTGTTGCACAGTTGGGCTTTGAAAGTAATAGTAATAAGCCCTTGCCTTTCCTCGCCTTTGGGGAATGTGAGCTGATAACTGAAGGTTTGGGGTTTATTCTCACTGTTCCTTAGCCAGAAATTCTGTAGTGATCTGAAGCAATGTGACTGAAGACCAGTTTTTAAATTATGTGTTGGCAAGCTGCCTTATTTAAAAGGAAGAAAAAAAAAAAAAAAAAGGAAAAATGCCTGAGTGTGTTATGCCAAATGATAGCAACATGAAGTCCTAAGTTATTGTTTCCTTGCTGTCTGAACACTGGTATTTGTGTCCTGTCCCCAAGCCCCTCAACTTCCGGTACAATGCCCCCTCTAGGGTATTGGCCGCCTCACCCAGGGCCCCTCCAATAGCCACTTATTTGAAGAGCTCCACTCTCCTGTGACCTCTTACTTGACCTTCAACCTAACATTGTAACCCCAAATTCTCCTATAGGGGGCTGCCACTGTAGGAAACTGAACCAAACACCAACTTGGGGGTTTTCACACCTCACCCCCACCTCTAGTCTGCATGGAAATTGTACTGTGATTCCCTTACCCTACAAATTACTGCCCCCAGCTTTGGTGTATGATGTTTCCTAGTTCAACCTGATTGTCCCCATCCCACCTGATCCCCAGCCAGCAATAAGGGTCCAAGCCAGGCCTCATATTCATTCCTTGCCTCCAAACTCCCATGCCACCCCAAAGGAAAACCTGGATTCCCCAACTCTCCACATACTGTAGCATCTGGTCTCCATCTCTTCACCTTACCTGTGGTGGTTTATGGGCATGGTGGATTTTTTTTTTTTTTAAAGAATGTAAAGCAGTAAAAAAAAAAAAAAAAAAAAAAAAAACCAAAAAACCACTCTTTTTTTTTTTTTTTTTTTTTTTTTGAAAAAACCTTGTCCTATTCATTTAATGTGAATGCTTGAGGTGTTTAGGGTTTGGTTTTTTGTTTTTGTTTTTTTTGGACAATCTGTGTAACATTTCACTTAGTAAAGGGGAAATTTCTTTGGTGGTGACAATATCACATTCACCTCTCAAACGCCCCCCCCCCCAAATTATCATCCCAGACTGAGGTTGGTTATATGCAGTTCAGTCAAGCCCTAGTTAGGGACCAGCTGGAAACTGGTGCCTCAGTGCAGGCCTTTGACTCCAAAAGCTGTCAGTTCTAAGCATGTGTCTGTTTACCCATTAAGCCCTCCAACAAATATAAACCTCCCTCCCGCTTGTAGCAGGGAAATTATGACAGAGGTAACAGGTGCTGGCTCGCCCCCTCACAATGGTACACACTGCTACTAAGTGGAATGTTAGGATTCTTTGATGGGAGGGGTAGGGAGGGTCAGGAAAAGCCAGTCAGATGTTCAGCTAGTCAGCAGGTGGGGAGATATGTGGGATCAAAGTCCCGTCACTCGCCCATGCCCTTTCAAAGTGTCCTGCCTCCCCCCCCCCTTATGTCTAGCAAAGCATCTGCACACGTGGCCTCAGTGCACCCAACGTCAAGGAGCTGAGTCCAGCTGTCTGCAGTACTACTGGACAGAGCTGAGTCCGCTCCGTGTTCTGGTGTTCCCTGAACTCTAATGCTTGGATTACAGCTGGAATGAGGGACAGGCCACCGGGCCAGCAAAGTGTGTCAATTGCAAGGTGTTACACCTTTCAGTCATGAAGGTGTCTTGATCAGCAGAGACAAGTCAGCTTTAATCTGAGCTGTCCAGTTTCAGAAATTCTGTAAGTCTGACCCACTCCCCGCCAGCAGCAGGTTGCGTCTACTCTATTTATATGGTAGGGAAACACTTGGCTTTCTCAGCTAAGGTCCCATGGTCGCCCTGACAAGTGGATAGTGAAAACACCAGGCTGGTGAGAGCTAAGCAACCTCACCCGGCGACCTCTTGTCTTCCTGAAGGCCCTTTTCCCTTCCCTCTATAGAGCACACCTTCCAGCTGGTACACACTTCCCTGTGCTGGGCCATAAGATCCTGTCATGATTATATTCCAAGACCAGTAGTTGAGCAGAATTCACTTTACCATTAGTAAGTGTAGTTAATCCCACAAAACTAAGCAACCTGCCGGAAACAAGCCCAAATTTATTGCCAAAATTAGTGGGAGCTATATACCTATTAGTGAAGAATTTAGGGTTTGAACATGTATGTAGTGGAGTCTGGCATGCATGGGGGGGGGGGTGACCCACAGAAATCCAGGCCTTGCCCCAAACTAACTGAAGGAGTCAATTTGCTTCCGTTCTTAGTTGACTGGTGAAATGTATGAAGTCAGAGACAACCATTCAGCATTGCACAAAAAGCAAATGAAATTACAGGTGAGAAAATCTTAAGTGCTTTGTATATCTTGAAGGCCCCTTTTACTCCTGGAGTACAGACTAACATTCATTCAGTCCTTAATCTGTCAGGCACATGCAGCCTCATTTACTCTAAGGGGGAAGTTACTTCATTTGACTCTTGGTCACAAGACCTCACGCTATAAAGATGGCCTTGGAGTAAAATACTGGACACACAATGCACACCTGTAGCACCCAGGCTGCTGGGTCAGTCAAGGGACGATCTAGTCTTGTGGAACTGGTGAACTCCAGGATTTTTGATCTATCAGAAAGGTGGAGTGGAACTGAGGAAGACACCTGGTGTTGATCTTTGGCCTACACACATACGTACTTGGTAATTACTGCTACAGACAGACCTGCTAAGCAGAGCACTTGTCTTTGGTGAGGTATGGACTGGAGATGCCAGCTTAAGTGGTTACTGCACCTATCTACTGAACCACCAGAGGGCAGGGTGACGCTCCCACTCAAAAGTTTCCTGCAATTCCCATAACGTCCACCAGAGGGGTATGGCTGCAAGCAGCAGTTCACCCCCTCTCCTGTTGGGCCCCGCCTCCCAGAGCCCTAAACTACTGGGAGGAGACAGGCTGGAATCAAGTTAATAAATACAATTCAGGATTTATTAAAAATCAGATCCCCTGCTGTGCCCTCCTAGCACTAGAGAAATAAATAACCAGAGAGGGCAGCACTGGGTAGATGGAAAGAGAAGTTAATCTCAAGGCAGAGTCTTCTAACTACCCCTCCCCTTACCAATACCTCCCACCCCCACTATGGCTCTTGGGACATAGCACCTGAGCAGGCACCTCAGTCCAGGTAGAATGTGGCTGGCACCAAGGCATGTCTGCCCTGCCCAGGAGGGGAGACAGGCCCTGGGATCACGTTTCCAGCCCTTGATAACCCCGAGACCTGCTCCCCCCAGGGGCCAGGGCTGAAGCACCAACTGGAGGCACCTGAGGGGTAGGGATGGTGGTGGTGGGGAGAGTGGGCTAACAGCCCAGGCAAAGAAAAGGTGAAAGGAGGTCCGGCCCCCAATCCAGTTTCAGCCAGTGCCTGAGATCCTGTCCCACCTCCCTTCCCACTTTAAGCCAAACGGCTCTCCTCAGCTGAGGATCTTCCGGGGCAGTTCGACAGAGGCACGGATGAAAACTGCATCATCCCGCACGTAATTTCGCTTTCGGATGTCCTGGTGGGAAATGAATTTGGGGTAGCCAAAGCCCAGAGAACTCTCATCCAGGGAGCCCCGCCAAGTGCCAGGCTTCTGGAAGTTCTTCCAGTTTGGATCCGGGTGGAAGGTCTCAGTGACGTGCTGCGGCTTGGCCAAACCCGGGTCACTCTGATCCAGCAGGGAGAAGGTGACCCGGCGGGCAAAGGGCCACTCAAGGAGATTGTCAAAAGCGCCTGGCAACACGCGGATGTAGATGGAGAGGTGTGTGCCCTCACCGCTACCATTGCCGTTAAGGAATGCAGACACCTGCAGCTTGTAGCCGTACTTGTGTGTATAGAAGGCCGGGCTGAAGCACTCCAGGTTAGGCTTGGCCTTGGCCTCTTGTAGACGACGCCCATAGCTGCCGATCTTCCAGATGAGCACCCCGTCGCTGCCGATGGAGAGCTCTTCCAGCTCTCGCCGCAGCTCCTGCAGCTCCTGCCGCTGCCGGCTCACCAGGGCACACATCATAGCCAGGTGTGGCTTTACACTCTCCTCCACGTGACGTCCCATTGCCAGCTTAGGGCACTGTTGGCAAAACCCACGGCCGTGGGAGAAGGAAAAGTTACCAAAAGAGGAAGGCCCAAGGGAGAGGAGAAACAGGAACGGGTAGAGGCACCCAGTTCCCAGAACAGGACGGTGGCAGAGGGGGCTGGGAATAAGGAGTTGACTAGCAGGACCCATCAAGGCCTCAACTGTGGCAGCAACTGATGCTCCGTCAAGGACCGCAAAGGCTAAAGGGGCTGAGGAAGAAGGGGCCTCTCACCCTGTGCTTGCAGCCAGACTCTTTGAAAGGGCAAAGCACGAAGGCAGTGCTGCAGCTATCCTTCAGATGGGTGGGCAGGTCCTCCCGGGCCACGGTGCCCACTCCACATTGGTTGGGGCAGGGAACAGGCAGGCGTGGGCACTGGTACTGGTGGCTCTAGGACCAGAAACAGAAGCAGAGTGGTCAGTACCCTGACTCCCTGGTACCCAGTCTCACAGCCTACAGGTCAGCAAGGGCTTCACCTGGATGGTGTCATAAACGAACTCCTTGGTACAGTAGGCACAGGGCTGGGTGCGCTTGGGGCACTCAGATGTGGCATGCTGGGCCAACAGTCGCCTCATCATGCGGGCTCCACACTTGTTCTCACAGTACACACTCTCTTGGGGGCACACGCCTTCGTGATTCTGAGAAATCACCACAGGGGTAAGTTAGGGGATGGGGGAAGCCTGGGCTCCCACATGCCTCACCCTCCCTCCGTCCACTGTCGGCCTGAACTGATGTACCTCGTAGGCCTCCCCACTGAAGTCACAGCCACAAAATTCACACTTGAGGCGGCGCTTAGGGCAGTCGTGCTGCAGGTGGGCGGGCAGGTCACGCCGGCTCAGCTTGGCCGGGCAGCGATTCGGGCAGGGGACTACATTGAAGCTGCAAGAGTTCAAGTGGCCCTGGTGGAACAGGCGACGGTCAGTATCTGCCAAGTCAGGGTCAGTCCTAGCTCCCCACCCGAGCCTCACCTGCAGATGACGAAGGGGCCCGCTCCAGCGGCAGCCCTCCTCACTATGGATGCAGCGGATAGCCAAGCCTAACACCTGGACCTCCAGTTCTGGGTCCGGGTAGATCTGTAGAGAGAATGGAGGAGTCAGCAAGGATCAGAGCCTGCTGTAGTTGCTATCCACCCCAACCCTCAACTGAGCTGGCTGCGCCTGTAAGCCAATAATAGCTTCTTGGTCAAAGACCCCTCAGACTGTATGTCTCTGCGCCCTAGGACGAAGGACAGAGTAGACAGTATCTGCTCCGACTTGGAACCTAGAGCCCGCAACATGGCTGCATAAGAACACGCTGCCTCCAGGGAAGCAGGCCATCAGCCTGCTCAGTCGCAAGGTAAACCCCCTTTCTGCTTCCTTCCTCTTAGCGGAGGGGTCCTGGCCCCCAGCCACAGGAAGAAGGGGGAGCACTTTCTATGGGCACAGAGCAGCTCTGTGCCCCCCTACAGGCTGGGCATTGTGCCTGCCCCCCAGGGCAAACACAGCCTTCGTTTGCACACTGGCCTGGTGGGAAAGAACAAGCTACCTTTGTGGGGGCACAAGATCATGAGGCTTGGGGTTGATACTGGCCCTGTGCCTACTTGGCTGCCAAGAGCGCCAGCCCCCAGCAAGAGCAACAGCCCATACATATACTATCTACCTGGGCTTCCACCTCGCAGTACGGACTCACCTTGGCATAGTCCAGAGGAAGCTGGTCCTCAGGGCATTTGAAGACTCCTTCACTGAAAGGGAAGAAGGCAGGGTGTCAAGGTCCCTCAAGCCCTGGGCCTCACCCCCTCAGTAAGGGCAGCCTCCCTCCCTGGCCAGGCCCCTTCCTAGCTGCCATTGCTGAGACGGGGACAAGCAGAAGTCAGAAGGGACCCACTTTTCAAGGGTACCAGACTACCCACAAATGGTATCCCAGACACAGCTGCCTTGGGCAACACTTTCCCAACAGGTGGCAGCTGGCCTCCCCTCCCCCCAGGACAGCAGCTGGACTTGAAAGAAACAGGCATCCTGCCACCTCCCCCTTCCCCCAGAATGCTTCTCATTGGCTATTCTGAAAGCTGATGGGCGGGTATACAGGAATGGGCTTGGGTTAAGCGCCAGGCCTAGAACCAAGGCTAAGGTCATCTTGGGGCCACTTTACGCGATCCCATCTCCTCTTTGCGGGTGTGTCTCCTAAAGGAGTGGGAAGGAATAGCAAGGCCCCCAGCCCCGTGTTTCCCTCCACCCCTTCCTCACACTCCCACCTGGCCTTCACCACCTGCCTCTGAGAAGGGTTAGAAGATGGAGGGTGGAAAAAGCGAAAAACCGATCAGAGGCTCCCAAGTGAAGCAGCGACTGGGTATGTCTGTGGTAACTCCGGCTTTAACCACAGGCAAAGCTCCTGAAACTTGGTGACCCCAACACCTGCCAGCTGTCCTGTCTCCCATCTCCACACAGATATTAACACCCACAGAGCCTGGTGGCATGCTTCTTCCTGCCAGTATGCCCCAACTGACCCCAAGACCTGTCACGCATGACTGCCATGGCTCAGGCAAGGCAAGGGCTCACCCAGCAAGACCGAAAGCCCCCAGGCTCGGCATTCCTGGCAGATCTGAGTCAGGTAGGCGGCAGGCAGGCAGGCCTCAAGGCGGAAGCAGAAACTACAGGGCAGACAGCCCTGTTGTAAAAGCACTTTCCAGAGCCTGGGCGGTCCGTATCTCAGATACCCAGTCCATCACAGCGCCTCCCCTTGGTCCCACACTACTGGCCATGTCCCTGATGCAAACAACAACACACCACGCACTAAAGAAGTATGCCTGCACCCATAAGCAGCCTTCCTGGCTCAACCTCAGTGATAGCCAGCAGCAGCAGGAGTCGGGAAAGAGGGGTGGGCCAAGGGGGAGGGGTCCGCTTGGCTGCTTCTGGAATGTGCTGACCCAGTGGTTTTGAAGACAGCAAGGGGACTCAGGCAAGCCCCTAGGCTTCAGGCAGCAGCTAACTGCAGCTTGGGGCTCAGCCAGGACAGAAGGTTTGGCCAAGGCTATGGACAACCTAACTTGTAGGGTAGGGGTGATAGTGTGTGTGTGTGTGTGTGTGTGTGTGTGTGTGTGGGGGGGGGGGAGCCTGCTCAATCACTTCTTTCCTCCAGAAGTCACTAAACACAACTCCATCATGGGGGAGGGGAGAAGGCAGAGGCAGCTCCTGGCTGAGCAGTGGAGGCCCAAGCCCAGGGGAGAAGACAGGATGGGGGGAGGGGGCAGTGGGAGAGGAAGAGGGGATTTCCGGGAGGAGGAGGGGCAGAAGCAGCCGCGAGGGGACTGAGAAGGAGGTGAAGGAGGGAACAAGGCCTGACAGACCCCTCCTGGCTCCTTCCCCAAGGCAGAAAGGGTGGGTCAGCTGGAGGAGGGGGCTGGCTCAGCTGGCCTCATCTGGAAACCAGAGGGCCAGGAAGGGAGCAGAGAAGACAATGGGCCCGTGTGTGTCTGTAGAGGAGTTAAGTGTGTACATTGCAGGGAGGAGGGCCAGAGGGAGGAGGGAGAAGAGGAGGGAGGAGGGGGCACCACAGCAGCTTGAGCAGGAGCATATGTGAGAGCAGGGGCCCGCGGCTGCTAGGAACAAAAAAAAAAAAAAAAAAAAAAAAAACAAAGGGCCTGCTGAGATTTCCGCCAGCCAGGAGCTTCGGAAGACAGTGGGGACGAAGCACTGAAGCAGAAGTCTCACATTGCTTTCCCTGCCAGTTCCCCTCGCGGGACCGTGGCGGACCCAGCCTTCCTTGTGCTCTAGAGCACAACCTCCACGGACGTTGGTGCTCCCCGATCTTCCCTCCAACATGCAGGAGACTCAAGACCGCCCAGGGTACCCAGGAATGTGACCGAGGCCTGAGCGGCAAGGCAGGACCTGGGTCCTGAGGGGGCACGGGGCATTCAGTACCAACCCCGGTGGCGGGTGTACCAACCATCCATTGTACTCAAGACCCCAAGGGAAGGTTCCCAGTTAAGAGGCGGGGAGGGCTGCGGGTCACAGTCCAACCTCTAATGCTTGGCCACACGCAGTCCGGGCTGGATTCCCAGCTAAGACTTGAATCGTGTGACCCTGGGCAAATCGCAGACTTTTTTTGAATCTCTGTGAAATGGGAGAACAATAGCGGCCGCTCTCTCAACGTCAGAGAGAAAAAGAAGAGGTTGGACAGGTGAAAACTCCAAGAGGCTAGAGTGCCGCGCGGGAGAGGGAGGCTTTGTCCTTCCCTTCCCTAAAGGATTCAAAGTTCAAGACTGTGGCTGCTCCGGCTCTCAGGTGGGGGGGGGGGGGAAGGGCCGGCCACGGGTCAGGAAAGGCGTCTTTCCCTTCGCCAGAGCGTGGGGAGGTAGTTTTTCCTACCTGGACCTGGGCAGGTAGGACCCGAGACCCTACGCTTGGGTGCGTAAGGTCCTCCCCAGGGCCCTGACGTCACTGCCGCCCCTTGACATCATGGTGGGCACTCCTGAGGTCACCGGGCGGCCTCGCAGACAAAGGCGCGACGTGTCTCCAGCCCGAGCCCGTCCCCATGCACTACCCTCACCCCCTGCATCGCTGGCCGAGGCCCACCTCCCCGGGTCGCACCTGAGAAACTCCTGCAGGCAGGTGTCGCAGAAGCGGTGGCCGCAAGTAGACACCTGCACAGGCTCGCGCATGGGCTTCCCGCACAGTGGGCACAGCAGCCGCCGCTTGGGCTTCTCCAGGAACTTGTAGTCGAAGCCGGGCATGGCGGGCTGGCGGCGGGCACGGGCGAGCGGGGCCGGGCACGCGGCGGCCCCACAGCCCGCGCCTCGCTCGGGCCGCGTTTCCCCGCTGCGGGCGGCGCCGACTGGCGGCCGAGACCGGCCCGGGTCCGCAACCCCGCCCGCCGGAAGAGGGGGCGGAGCCGCGTCCCCGTGGTCCTAGAGCCCGCCCGCGTGCCCCGCCCACTCCACAACCCCCTTAGAATGCCATCGCGCTCCGAACTCTGCCCTGGCTTCGAAAGTTAAGTCATGCTTGTCTTTCCCGCTGGAACTGCGAGTGTGGCTGAGATTCTTCCAGAAGCGGGTCCCCTTGCGTTATGATGGTGCCTATCAGGTCGCATCACAAAGACTTGACTCTTTAGAAGCCACCTTAAGGTCTCCTGCGCCACGCGCCGCTCAGGGACCTGTGGCCCTAGCTTCCAGGTGCTAGGCAGCAAAGCCTGGCAACAGGATCCCAGTAAACCCGGCAGGAGCAAGGAAACTGGGCTAGGCGCTGGGCCAGCGGAACCTCGGCCCCAGCCTCAGGCCTCTGGCTGCGCCCACATTCCTCCTGGCCGCTGCCCTGCAACCACAGTCGAGCCCAACCCAGTCTTGGGGTGTATAGCGGCCAGTTCCACCCACCCCTGAAGAGACCATAAGCCAAGCAGGCATTTGATATTTTTATTGGTGCTACTTTGAAACCTTTGAGAAATTGGTCGGGTTTGGCCTACTACCTTTCTGCTCCTGTGTAGGCCTGGGGAATGGCCGGGGTGAGGACAACCTTCAGCAGTATCTCCTCAGCAAACAAAAAATAGCTCCAGCACTCTTTCCCTGAGAGGGGGGAGGGGGTGCCCTCTCAGAGGTTGTGCAAACCCTTGCCTCAGGATAAGATGGAAAAGGGGACTCCCTCCAACCTATCAGCTGCAAGTTATGCAGCGATTAGGCTGGCGTAATGGCCAGTCCAAACAAGCCCTGACTTGCCCTATTCCAAAGCATGGCACCAGTCTCCAAGAGGACACTGTCAGTGACTTACTTTCTAACTGGGCTGGGGTGGTTGGGGGAAGGTACATTTTTTAGCAAAGGCCATCCTCAGCTGAGTCCAGCCAGACTGGAGCCTGCAGATACTTAGTGAGAGAAGGAGTTTGGGAACAGGGACTTGGGGTAACAAAGTAGACTTCGCTGTCCTTTCTACCCCATTGATGACACAATCCAGGGCGCTGAAAACGGTCTCCTCGGGCACCTGCATTTTTCAGAACACTCAGAGGTGGTCTCGGCTCATCCTGTTGCCTCAGGGGGGCACCGGCTCATCAGTGACTGCTGGAGAGTATCAGAGAGAAGCTACTGTAGCCTTTCTGGAGGCAAGGCCTACAGCAAGCCTCAGCCCCCTTTGATTTCATTGGGCCCTGGAGCCAGAACCCTCCTGCCAGGCCAGAAAGGGGAGTTTTCATGTCAACTGGATCCGGGGAGGATAAGAAGCAAGAATTCACATGAGCTGTGGAGAGCCATAGAGCAAGCCAGCCCTCGATCGCTCAGGAGGAGGCCTAGCACCTGCAAAACCCTCCCCATTCCCACAGGTTCTGCTTTCATTTCCTGGGAGCAGAAGATTGCTTTGGATGGGTAATTTGGGTTAGAACTGCGGAAGATGGAGCAGGGAAGTGAGGGGAGTTGGGTTCACCCTAGTGGTGTGGGTGAGATAGGAAAAGAAAACTCACATCGAACAGCCAGAAGAGTGTTCCCATGGCAGCAGGACACCGAAGTCACCGAGTAAGGATGAGTCTCATCCAGCTGCACTGGCCTAGGGAGCCCAGCATCCTCATCCCTCCGGCCCAGTCGGCCTCGGGCTCCTTTGCCCCAAGAATACACTTCCCCCTCTGCCAAGAATTCGAAAGAGTAGGGCATAAGCTAAGCAAGCAGCGGAACACTGGACAGCAGAACTGCTCCACAAGGGAGGTACTGAGTGTGGCCCACCCTCACCTGCCCCAATGGCTACAGTGAAGGCATCCCCACAGGCCACCATCACCATCTTGATGCCCTCTAGGCCTTGGACCCGACAGGGTGCCCTGCTGACCCGGCGGGAACTGGTGCCCAATTGCCCATGCTGATTGCTGCCAAAAGTATAGCAGTCCCCGGAAGCTGTGGAGACAGACCACAAGGAAGGAAAGGGCAGTTGAACGGAAGTCTGGAGGAAGCCAGGCGAATCTCCTGAAGGCCTCCCGTGCCTGGGTCCTACTCACCAGTCACAGCAGCTGAATGAGCAGTGCCAAGGTCCACGCACAGCAGGGGCTCCTGGTCCAGAGGGGCAGAGCCCAGGGGTGTGAAGCTCAGGGCCTCCTCCACCGGCTGGTGGGGAACTGACTCCTCGTCCAGGGGTAGGTGGTCCAAGCCCAGCTTGTTGAACCTAAGGATGGAGCCAGAGATTATGTCAGCGGCCTGCCCTTCTCCCACTGCCGCCAGCCTCTGAAGGGACTGCTAGGACCTATAGCTCCAGGAGACAAGTCCTAAGGCTCTGAACCCTGGAAAGAGGAAGGCAATAAGGACGGAAATACTTGCATCCAAGGAGGGCAGGGAGCCAGGCCTAGCTAGCACGTTGATGTTTCTACTCACCTGTTACTTCCACACGCCAGGACCCTGCCTAGTGAGGTGAGGATCATAGAAGAGTCAATACCACAGACAACTCTCTGAGCTTCCTGTCCTGGGGCCACAGGCACCTGCTGAGGGCAGTTATGGGACTCCCTGGTGCCTAGTCCCAGCCTACCTACAAGAACAAAACAAAACAAAATGGGATTGGTTTGAGCTTCAGAGGTGGTAATGCCAGAATGAAAACAGGACAGCCGGGCTGTCCTCAGCCTGAAGCACTTTTCCTAGGCCTCACTGCTGGTCAGTCACTTAAAACCCTGCTCATAATTCCAACAGCAGCTGGGTGTGATGCAGCACACATCTCATCAACCACAGCACTCAGGATGCTGACACAGAAGGCCACGCATGTGAGGCCAGCCTGGGCTACAGAGTGACTTCCGGGCTAACCAAAGCTATTAAAAAAAAAAAAAAAAAAAAAAAAAAGCCGGGCCGTGGTGGCACACGCCTGTAATCCCAGCACTTGGGAGGCAGAGGCAGGCGGATTTTTGAGTTTGAGGCCAACCTGGTCTACAGAGTGAGCTCCAGGACAGCCAGGGCTATACAGAGAAACCCTGTCTCAAAAAAAAAAAAAAAAAAAAAAAAAAAAGTAAAAAATCAAAAAGCAAGACACCAAGTTGCAGGTGAGACATGCCGCCCCCCAATCTCATAAAAATGAAAGACCCTATCCAGATGGTACCCGCCTTCCTTCCCAGGTTGACAACTGCCCCCTTAAAAAATTCCACAGTGTTAATCTTCACTATAGCCGTGGTGTTGTCTAGATTCCCCCATAACACACACCCTTTACACTTGAGTCCACTAGGACAGGAACCCATCTATGACATCACCAGCTTCAGGACCTAGCCAGGTGGGTTAGGGGAACAGGTCACTGATAGGGCCTGTACTTACGGTGTGTAAAGTCTGATTCCTAGCATTGCAAGAAAAGATAAGCACATCCCAGGTGGCAACACCCCATTCATCTTATCAGAGCACTAATAAAGTGTGAGATAATGCTTCGTCCAATGAATGAATAGAATTCGAGAGAAAAAAGAGGAAGGAAAGAATGGGCCACGGAGAGGAAGACAGACAGGCATGGCAAGGAGCAAAACATGATGGTGAGACCTGTGAGGGGGACCTAAGGGCTGGAGCTGCGCAGTGGGCTTACCGCCGTCTCCTCGGCCCCAGGCGAATAACTCTCCATCTGTGGACAGGGCCAGCACATGGGAGGCCCCACAGGCCACCTGCACCATCTCGTAGCCCAGCAGGGCTTCTACAATGGTGGGCTAGAGAGAGAGAGAAAAGTGAAGGACCTGCCCCCTACCATGGTCTGAGTCCCTTCCCCTGCAAGCCGGAAGCTGGAGGCTACAAATTCTCGGAAGGTAACTGTCCCTTTAACTCCAACCACACGCACCGCACGCACAGTGCGCAGATACAGCAACAGGTGGGAAGCCACTGGGGCCGCTTCCTGTTCTTCCCCAGCTCTAACCCGGAGCAGGTGCGGCCCTCCCGGAGCTGGAGCTCACTTCCCCTCTCCAAGGTACGCAGAACACCCACCTGGCTGATGTCAGTCAGGTTGCCGTGACCTAAACACCCGTTGCTGCCACTGCCAAACGTCATGACGATGCCTCGGTCTGGGGAGGAGAGCAGAGAGAGATGGGAGAGGAAGAAGGCATTTTGGGTAGTGTGGTTCACTTACAGGGTGGAGGGGTAGATAAAGCTGGGCGCGGATGTCTGGTCTGGTGGCACCAGTATGTTCCTGAAGCTACTCAGTTGAGGGAGAATCGCAAGTCGAACTGGTCAAGTTTAGTGAAACACTGCCTCAAAACAAGTTAAAGCAAAGCCGGTGTGGTGGCGCACCTTAATCTCAACACTTGGGAGGCAGAAGCAGGCAGATCTCTAAAGCCGGCCAAAAGTACTGCCTGGCAAGACCTTGTCTTTAAAAAAAAAAAAAAAAAAAAAAAAAAAAAATGAGATTGTTGTAACTCAGTAGTAGAAAGCTTGCCCATGATGTACAAGGTCCTATGTTCAATGTACAGTATGGGGGTGGGGGATGGGGGTGGGGAATGCCCAAACTGAAATATTGAAAGGGGACTGAAGGGCAGCATGGGGGGGGGTCCCTTATAGTGTGTAATATTGAACTAGCGAGAGCTTTATTGTTCCCATCTATCAAATGGGGATACTATAGCACGTTTACTGCCAGGCTTACTGTGCCAGGAAAAGGCACTGAAGTCGGCAAATCGCTGCCATTGCTAGATAGAAAGAGTAAACTTTTAGGAGAAATATTGACCAATTTGCGATGAGAGCACTTGCACCGCCTGGCTTCCCCCTGTCTGTACAGAGCACTCCCTGGACCAGCTCACCTGTCAGGCAAGCGGTGAACAGGTCCCCGCAGGCCACGTGCTTGATGGTCACACCTGACTGGCCCTCCAGGAAACGAGAGACAAACTGGGGCTGAGGCAGCTCCACCGCCCCCGGAAGGAGAGTGCCGCCTCCAGCTCCCAGGGGTGGGGCCTGCAGAGGAGTGGGCCACTCTTGAGGACCCCAGCTTCACTTCTGGGCTCCTACCCTCACCAGTCCAAGGCCAATGCCAACCTGCTCACCTCCCACAGAATGAGGCGTCCAGAGCGTGTAACGCCAGCCTTCTGTGTGCGCCCTGCGGCCACCTGCACCACCTCCGTGTTGAGCATTGGCAACCTCAGGGGACTGCTAAGGCCACCACCCCAAGCATAGACGGAAGACAGTGGTGGCGGGATGGCAGGTCTCACAGGTCCCCGGGGAACACCTGCGAGGACAGAGTTCAAGGCCAGTTAAACGGAGTGTAAATGGTAGTGAGGCCACCGAGCTCCAGCTGCTGGTCCCGAACTCACCCCTGCATCGGGCACTGGCAGCCCTGCTCCCTGTGCTGCCAGAGGCCATAGGAGGTCCTGGGGTCAGGGATTTCTCTGCCCTGCGGAATACAGAGGGGCCTCAGGACAAGGGCTGTCTCTGACAGTCCTACGTGACTACACATAATGAAAGGCTGGCCCTGAACTGCCTATGTTCTCACTGGGTGCCCGCCCCTGGGACCCATTCCCCTGCACGGGCCTCCGCATGCGCACGCTGCCCACGTCGGTGTGGATGTTGAGTAGGGCCCGGATGCAGAGGGGCTGCGCCATGATGTGGCTGAGGGGTGGCCGCTGTGCAGGTTCCAGGCTGAGCAGACTCAGGACGAGCTGGCGTAGCTCAGGGCTGTACCGGTCAGAGATGGGTGCAAAGGTGCCACTCATGATCTTCAGCACCAGGGCTGGCAAGTTCTGTGAAAGCACAAGTGAGGACGGCCGAGGTGCTGGGTTGGGCTCTTCTTCTTTTTTAAAGATTTATTATTATATGAGCTGTCTTCAGACACACCAGAAGAGCGCGCCAGATCTCATTACAGATGGCTGTGAGCCACCATGTGGTTGCTGGGATTTGAACTCAGGACCTTCTCTCCAGCTGTAGTCTCCCCCCCCCAATGACAGAATAAAAACAGGTCTACCCTCAGGTCACTGCAGTCTCATTAGAAAAGGAAGATAAGGTGGGGGATGGGTCTGGAGAGATGGCTCAGCAGTTTAGAGCACTGGCTGCTTTTCTAGAGGTCCTGAGTTCAAATCCCAGCAACCACATGGTAGCTCACAACCAACCATAAAGTGATCTGACGCCCTCTTCTGGCCTGCGGGGGCGGGGCATGGGGAGGACATGCAGATAGAGCACTAACATACATAAATTTAAAAAGAAAAGAGAAGAGAAGAGAAAAGAAAAAAGCAGCCTGGTAGGAGAACCTAACAATGCTCTGAAAACTTCCTAGTCTGATACAGAGGTTTCAGCTACATCCTCGGAAAACCCAGGGGCTTTAAGAAACCCCAGGCTCACTCTTGGGAATGTCTATAATCTCACGGAAGTCAGGGACCACATCCAAACCCTCAGGAATTCTCAGCCTAAAGCCAGACTCAAGCCTTTGCAAAGGCTGAGCTGAGCAAGATCCCAAGAGGCCCTGGCCTAGGTAACCCACCGGCAGGTATAGAGTCGGATATGACTCAGCCAGCCACATGAGAAGGAACACAGAAGTGGTCAGAGCCATAGCAAAGGAGCTAGAGTTCCGATCCCTTCGTGGTGTTGGTACTCACTGCAGCCTCGAACGCCCTCTTGAGGCTGGCCAGCTCATATAAGACACAGCCCAGAGCCCAGATGTCACTCTTCTGGTTGTAGGGCTTTCCCTCACACAGCTCAGGGGAGATGTAGCACGGAGTACCCACCACCTGTAGGAGGGAAGCCTGCGTTACAGCCCTGGGAAGAGAGGGACAGAGGCTCTGGCTGGAGACTCGTTTTGGCAGAGCGTCTCAAAGCAGGCCTTGGGGCTTCCTCTTCAGGACCATATAGACAGGGACTGGGGGAGGAGGAAGGACAGGAACGTAGGGCAAGCCTCAGCTATCAGAACCCCAGTGTCCCCTGCACGCAGGCACCGTGTAGGCCTTGCTCTTGCTGCTGAGGATCTTAGAGATGCCGAAGTCCCCGATCTTGACGACCATGCGGTGCTTGTCCAGAAGGATGTTCTGGGTCTTGAGGTCCCGATGCAGGATGAGGTGTGTGTGCACGTGATGCAGCGCCAGCAGGATCTGCACAAAGAAGTGAAGGATGGTCTCCTCCTCCAGCAGGGAGTTGCAGCGCTTCTGGATGAACTCCGCCAGGGTGCCACCTGTGGCCCAGAGAGCTCCGTCAGGACCAGGGCTTTACCACAGGAACGAGCCACTGCTTTTATGGAACAGGACACCAGAAGCAGAGAGGGCAAGGAGCCTGTCATGGCCACACAAGTGGGGCCACAACTCTGTACTCCTGGCCTCCAGCCAAAGCTACTCCGGAGGGAAGGCGCCTCATGGTGTCCGGCTCTCCTGGAGGGGGGAGGCCCCTGTCTGTCGGCCAGGCAAAGCCTCCTACCTGGTGCATACTCCATGGCGATCATGAGGGCCTTGTCCTCCAGGAAGTTCTCGTAGTACTCGATGACGTTGGGGTGGTTGAGCAGCTTCAGCACCTGGCACTCGTTCTGCGCCGCCTGCCTCTCTTCCTTGGTCATCTGCTCCACCGGGATATGCTTGATAATCACCAGCTTCTGGTCGGCCTTTCGGAGGCACAGGTGCACAATCCTAGAACCAGAGCAGCAAGCGGGCGCCAGCTGAGCTTCCAGCCACACATTAGGGCGGTCCAGGGCCGCGTGCGTCGTCCTTAGACCGCCACGCTGGGCATGGTGGAGGGTAAGGAGGGTCTGGAGTTCAAGGCCCGGGCTGCCTCAAGAACAACACGGTCTGGAGAGACGGCTCTGCATCCAATTCAGAAGGCTCGAAACCTCCTGCGACTCCAGCTTCAAAGGATCTGATGACCTTTTCTGGCCTCCATAGGTGGCATTCACTCACAACACCCAAAATTAAAATCATAAATATAAATCTTGGGCTGGAGAGATGGCTCAGTAGCTAAGGGCACTGGCTGCTCTTCCAGAGGACCTGGGTTTGATTACCACACCCACGTGGCAGTTCCAGTTTCAGAAGCCCCAACATTCTCTTCTGGCCTCCACAGATACATAAAATAAAAAATGTTTTAAAAAGAAAAAACTAAGCCGGGTGTGGTGGTGCATGCCTGTAATCCCAGCACTTGGGAGGCAGAGGCAGGCGGATTTCTGAGTTCGAGGCCAGCCTGGTCTACAGAGTGAGTTCCAGGACAGCCAGGACTACACAGAGAAACCCTGTCTCGAAAAAACCAAAAAAAAAAAAAAAAAAAAAAAGGAAAAACTACTTAAACTTCCTTGTGACTTCTGTAAAACTAGGAATTTTACTTCTTTAAAAATGCATTCTTCAGCTGGGCAAGGGTGGCGCACGCCTTTAATCCCAGCACCAGCACTTGGGAGGCAGAGGCAGGCGGATTTCTGAGTTCGAGGCCAGTCTGGTCTACAGAGTGACTTCCAGGACAGCCAGGGCTACACAGAGAAACCCTGTCTCGAAAAACAAAACAAAATAAAACAAAACAAAACAAAACAAAACAAAAAAACTGTGCTCTACATATATAAATCTGTACAATGCATTCATAGTTTGTTTTGGGTTTTGGGTTTCTTTTTTTTATTTTGGTTTTTCCGAGACAGGGTTTCTCTGTGTAGCCCTGGCCTTTGCCTCCCAAGTGCTGGGATTAAAGGCCTGTGCCACCATGCCCGGTGGTTTTAGGTTTTAAAAACATTTATGTTATATGCATAAATGTTCAGCCTGCATCTTTGTGCCTCAGAAAGCCAGAGGAGGGTATTGGACCTCTGGAACTGGAGTGTCCTATGGTTATGAACTGCCAAGTGGATCCTTGGAATAGAACTTTGTCACTTGCAAGAACAAGTGCTCTAAGCCGGGCGTGGTGGCGCATGCCTGTAATCCCAGCACTTGGGAGGCAGAGGCAGGCGGATTTCCGAGTTCGAGGCCAGCCTGATCTACAGAGTGAGTTCCAGGACAGCCAGGACTACACAGAAAAACCCTGTGTCGGAAAAAAAAAACAAAAACAAAATAACAAAAACAAAAACAAAAAAAAAGAACAAGTGCTCTAACCACCTGAACATCTTTCCAGCTCCTGGTATCAGGATTTTGAAATAGAGTGTCACTACATAGCAAGGGATGACCTTGGAAACTCAGTGTTCCCAGATTGGCCTTAAATTCCCTAACTCCAGCTTTCTACGAGCTAGAGTCCAGGTTTCTGAAATTCTTTTCTAAGTAGAGCTCTGTGCAAAGACCTCAAACTTCAGCACTGTCAATAATTTAGCTGCCTCTGGCAATGACAAGAATATCTTAGTTAAAAAATGTCTCCTAGCTGGGAGGTGGTGGTGCACGCCTTTAATCCCAGCACTTGGGAGGCAAAGGCAGGTGGATTTCTGAGTTCGAGGCCAGCCTGGTCTACAGAGTGAGTTCCAGGACAGCCAGGACTACACAGAGAAACCCTGTCTCGAAAAAAACAAAAACAAACAAACAAACAAACAAACAAACAAAAATGTCTCCTGGGGGGCTGGGGAGATGGCTCAGTGGTTAAGGTTCTGAGTTCAAATCCCAGCAAGCACATGGTAGCTCACAACCATCTGTAATGAGATCTGATGCCCTCTTCTGGTGTGTCTGAAGACAGCTACAGTGTACTTACAGATAATAAATAAATAAATAAATAAATAAATAAATCTTCTCTGTTGTTGTTGTTGTTGTTTTGAGACCAGGCTGGCCTTGAACCCAGAAATCTGCCTGCCTCTGCCTCCCAAGTGCTGGGATTACAGGCATGTGCCTCCACTGCCCAGCTAATAAATCTTAAAAAAAAAAAAAAAGCAGTGCCCTGGAGGCTGGAGACATGCTCAGTGGTTAGAGCACTGGCGGCTCTTCTAAAGGACCCAGGCTCAGCTCCCAGCACCAACTTGGCAGCTCACAACTGTCTGTTGTAACTCCAGTTCCAGATCTTCTGACACTCTCACTGACACACATGTATGCAAAACACCAATGGGCATAAAAATAAAGCTTTAAAGAAAATGTCCCCTAGTCTTCTAAAACAGTCCTTTTCACTGCCTTCACCAGCTCTAACCTGTACACAGCAGCCACAAGGACACTTAGCTGTGTGTCCTTTTCGGAGCAGGCTCTCAAATCCAGGGCCCTCTACTCCTGACCGCCGACTTGAGAAAGTCCTTGTACCAAGTCACGTCAGACCACCCCCTTGCTTTGTTTGCCTTCAGACACACTCTCAGGGCGCAGGCCGACCTTGAACTTGCTATGAAGCACAAATATTAAGCCACGGCCTTGAACTTCATATCGGGGAGTCCGCCGCTCTGGTGAGATTCCAGGCATGGCCCACCATACCCCGTTCAGTTTTCAAATTCTTCCCTGGTTTGTGGTGTAGCTCTGTGATACTGTGAATTCAATCCCTAGCACAAATAAGAACAAAACCCTTTGCCTTTATATTTTAAACCAACTCAACCTCTGACTCCAGTTTACAGGATCATAATCTGGTCCCCGCCCTCTATGACAACCGCATTCCTTACCTTGTTTATTAATCCCGACCACACAGTCTTTTTCTCAGTCTCTTGACAGCTCTAACATTTTTCCCATGTCAGGATCATTACAGATGCTACTTTATTGCCAGGAGGACTCTGCCCAGTACTCATTTCTTCAGATCTTTTGTTTTGTTGCTGTTGCTAGTGTTGTTTTGTCAAGGCAGAATTTCTCAGTGTAGCCCTGGCTGTCCTGGAACTTGCTCTGTAGACCAGCTGGCCTCCCACTCAGACTTTTGCCTGCCTCTGCCTCCCAGGTGCTGGAATTAAAGGTGTTTGCCACCATGCCCGGCTCATTTCTTCAAGTCCTGACCTTCCACCTCACCTGGACTCCTTAAGTTCCTGCTGTTGATAACTACTCAAACTTCATTAACTGTTTTAACAATATCTTGTTTGTTTGAATCACCTTCCTACGGGCTATGTTCGTAATGGGGAAGTACCTCGCCTGTTTTGGTCATAACTGGGCATAACAGGGCAGTCTGACCTGTGCAGCTCACGCTCATTATCAGTTGAAGCAAAGAATAACCCATCTACAGGGAACAACTATCTTCCAAGGGCACTGACTGGTCTGGTGGGCGTGGTTTGGCTGTCGTGGGCGGGGCCTCCCGCCTAGACCTAAGGACCGGATGCCTGGGCGGGGCATCCCACAGCCTTGCTCTGACTTCGGGGCGGAGCCAACAGGTCCATGATTTCTTGGTCAGAATTGGGGCTTATTTTCTTACTCCCTTCGCATTTCCTCCCCAGCGCCCTGGCTCACCCGAAGGCACCTCTTCCCACCACTCGGATCCGCTCGTACTTCTCCATCTCATTTCTCAGTTACGCTTCTGGAATCACAGTGCGGCGCGTGCGCGGACCCTCCCATCCGGGAGCTCCTCCTTCTGGCTGTAAAACTTTTGCAGGGCGGAGCCGGCGAAACGGGGGCGTCTTTTGAGTCCCGCGACTTTCACCGACTGTAAACTCAACCTGGAGGCTAAGTCCTGTTTCCCCAACGAGGGATCAGAGAAAACTCATTGTGGGTTTCTTGACGAGTCCCTCGGTGCTCAGAACCGTACCAGTCATCATGCATACGCGTGACTTGGGCATAGGTAGTTAGACTGGAGCAATGAGGCGCCCACTTAGGTTGCCCTGAAAATACAAGATTGTCCCTCTAAAGGTCTAATGCGAGTGGAAAGCGAAGATCGATACAGTCCCAGCTGTTCAGGAGGAGTTAGCACTATTTCAGAAAGATAAAGGGATTCCTTGATTGGCACCTAAAGGATAAACCACCAAAACCGAACCGAGAGCTGGCTGTGTGGGGCGGGGAGCGGGGTTGTTTGGTATTTGCTGAGGGAGGGACCGGGAAAACCCCAATTGGACAAACTGATTCACCTGAACAGTACGTGACGCGGTAGCAACTACTGAGCACCGTGCTCTAGGCTTCTCATAACCCGCACAAAACGCCGCCGTAGGGGGGGGGACTCGGTCCTTTTCTGTCCAGAACTAATGGGCTGGTTAGCATCACTGCTAGGTTTTCAACCTAAATTAATTAAATCCTGGCTTCTTCATGACGCCTGCAGTTCTAAGGGAATTATAAAATTGCAGTATTCAGGAGGTGGTCCTTAGCTAACGTTCCTATTTCTGAATGGGCGAGGAAAGCGCGAGAAAGGGTGTTTATTTCTGTCCCCGCCCCGCCCCAAGCTAGCCTACGTGGAATGACCGGAGGGAACCTGCGGTCGCTGGCTCAGGCAGGAGTCGGCTGGTGAACAGGCTTCCCAGTTAGCAAAGAGGGAGTGCAGGGGGGTAAAATGCTATCACTTAGTAACCGAATGGGCCTTGAGTGACCCTGGAGACCCATGGGAGTTAATGTGTAATCCTGGAACCATCAGGAAAGGCAGCAAACACCCAAAAGGCTTAGGTGCCTGGGTGTCTGAGCTTGGGTTTCTGTCCCCCTGTCCCCTCTTGAAACACCGTTCTCCTAGTCCCTATTTTTGCCCCCGTTGTCCACTTCCACCTCCCAAAAGCACACACTCCTTCACTCCTGCACCGCCTCTGGACTGCTCCTTTTCATCCGGTCTGTAGATCCCGCCCAGCAGAAAAACTGCCTTACTCTCGAGTGGAGGCGGGCTTGGATCCCGCATCACAGTGAGGACAGACTGACACCTAGTGGCCAAAAGCCGCAACTACTACAGGCCGCTGCCCTGGAGAGAGGGTCACCCCAGCTGTCTGGGCAAATCCGCAGCCTTCCCCGCCCCAGCCTCCAAGGAGCCAGAAGAGGGTTGGGACTGTCTGAGGGAGGACTGTGACAACCGCTATGCTCCAGGAGCCCAAGAATGGTGGGGAGGAGCGTGGTGATGGTGGGTGACTCAACAGTTCCTAAGCACACTGGTGCGGAGCGCGGGAGAGGTAGGTAAACACGTCGATCGCCGTCCAAGAGAGGAATCGGGTCTGGGCGGAGCCGTGGTCTGAGGCGGCGCTCCTGAGCCCCCAGGATCAGGGTTTAGCAGCTCGGGTTGTGTGATGGTCCCGCCCAGCTCTGCCCTGAAAAGAGTTGGGAGAGGAGCGTTCTCGCAGTACCCGCCCAGGGTGTAGGAACCAGTGGCGACGGGGAAAGTTGGGAAGTGGGCTAGTGGGGCCGTACGCACGAGGGCGGCCGAGGACGCCTTCGGATGTCGGGAGGCGCCAGACAGGGGTGCCTTAGGAGCGATGGCGGGGACAGCCCCTTCGCGCTCGAAGTCGGCGGGATCCGGGCGGGGCCCTGGGGGACACGGGGCTCGCGCCCTCCTCGCGGCAGAGGCGCCCGAGGGGCGGGGGCAGGCGGCGGGGCGGGGCGGGGGCGCGGGCGGCAGGGGCGGGCAGAGGCCTCGCCGGGAGCGCGGGGAGGAGCGAAGGGGCCTTGAGGGCTCCGCGAAACTGTGGGGCTGGCGGCCCGCGGCAGAAACGATCGTGGCGCGCTGGCCAGAGACGGAACGGTGTTCCCAGAACTGCCGGAGGAGACGGCTTAAAGGGCGGACAGACAGACGGCAGGGAGGGCCAGCATGCCCCTACTGTTGCACCCCGCCTGGCCGCTGCTCCTGGGCGCCACGCTGACCTTCCGGGCACTCCGGCGCGTGCTCTGCCGCCTGCCCCTGCCTGCACACGTGCAAACCGACCCCCTGCGCACCTGGCGTTGGCACAACCTACTCGTCTCCTTCACCCACTCCATTGTATCGGGGATCTGGGCACTGCTGTGGTGAGTGAACAGCCGGGGTAATGAGATGGCCGTGGGATCTTTCGCGGGGTGCTCGGACTGGGCTCCCTGTTGCTATTCCCAACACTCACGGGTGAACAGACGTGAAGGATCTCACCTGATTCCGTTTGGAAAACTACCCAACCAAGAACGGCTGTGGGAAACCCAAGGTACCTGGGCTTTGGCCAAGTCCCTCCTTACTCTCCAATCAGCCAATAGTAGGCACCCAGAGCGCCCTGGGACTGGCAAGACTGTTGGGGGAGGCGAGGGTCCTCGGGGAGGCTACAACCAGGAGAACATCCCTTTTCTCTATTCCAGCATATGGCAAACCCCAGAGATGCTGGTGGAGATTGAAACGGCATGGTCGGTCTCTGGCTATTTGCTTGTTTGCTTCTCTGCAGGTAGGTTATGCCCAAAAAGGTTAAGATTAGGTTGGAATATAATTTAAAGTGTTCAGTCTTTTCCTCTTTCCCTACCTCTCCACTAGGATACTTTATCCATGACACAGTGGACATCGTGGTTAGCAGGCAGACTCGAGCTTCTTGGGAATACCTTGTTCATCATGTCATGGTAAGGGAGAGCCGGGCAAAATCTTCACAACCCCTTGAGCCAGGGAGGGAGGCCATCTTAACCCAGCAGTGTCTGGCTTTTAAGTTGCCTAAGACTCTCAATGTTCAAACTCCTGGGGCCAGCAGAGTGCCTTGGCTTAACCTTTATCTGTTTATCTAGGAATGTCATACAAAGTGTAAGTCCTAGTGAATAGACTGACCGCAGTAGTCAAACTTGGTGTTCCTCAGCTTCCCTCAGATATGACCTTGTTCTGTCACTTCCCCCAGGCTATGGGTGCCTTCTTCTCTGGTATCTTTTGGAAAAGATTTGTTGGTGGTGGCGTCCTAACACTACTGGTGGAGGTCAGCAACATCTTCCTCACCCTGCGGATGATGATGAAGATAAACAACGCCCAGGACCTCCTCCTCTACAAGGTCAACAAGTATGTCAACTTGATCATGTACTTTCTCTTCCGACTGGCCCCCCAGGCCTACCTCACCAAGTTCTTCCTACAGTATGCTGGCCAGAGGACCCTGGGGACATTCTTGTTGGCCATCCTACTTATGCTGGACGTGATGATCCTCATCTACTTTTCTCGTCTCCTCCGCTCTGATTTCTGCCCTGAACGTGCACCCAGACGCCAACAAAAAGACAAATTCTTGACTGAGTGAGAAAGTAGAACTCAGGACGTGTGACAGGGACAGAAGGCACAGCTTTGTAACCTTAACTAGGACTCTGCCCCAAGCTTGGGTGTATTCTGGGGCCAGCCTTTCCACCTTACGCTTACACCCACACTATTGAAAACACTAATGAAAGCTATCTGAAGTCCTGTTCTTGGGCAAGGGTTGAGGGAAGCAGACCAACCGGTTGGGCATGGTAAATGGGTGAGGACAAGACACTGTCCAAAAGCGAACCAACCCATACCGCCCTGAAATGGATGCTGACAATTCTAAAATAACCCCTCTGCTCTTCCAAACCCTGGTATTGGTTTCACAACAGCCTCTTCCAAGGAAGGAACTCTTGTAAAACTGAGCCTATGATGGAGGCATGGTCCCAGGACACTAACACCTGTCTAATAAATGACCCTGGCACTGAGCTCTCTGCCATGGGGCTGCATCAGGGCGTGTCCCGTTGGGTTAAGCACATCAAGTCTTCACTACCCAGAGCTGGGAAAGCCCTGGGTTTGATCCCAGCACCAACCCTGTTACCGCAGCATGGCCTTGTCCCCAGCCCAACCAGAAAGCGACAAATGACAAGCAGCATTATTTATGGTGAAAAAAAAAGTGTATATTTAGAATTAGCCATCTGGACTCAGTTTAGATGATCCCAATCTGAAAAACAAAACAACAAAGGGAGCTCAATTACTGGAGCCGACCCCCCTGATAAGTGAAGTGAGCTGGGATGACAGGGGAGGGCGGGGCTTGTTAAGAGTAGTCAGAGTCTAACCAGAAAGGATGCTTACCTTGTTGGCAACGTCTAGAGCATCATAGTCAGGAGCCAAGCGAACATAGGCCTTCTTCTCCCCGTCGGGCCTGTGTGGAGAAGGACCTCAGAGTTGGCTGCTCACAAGCCCCCCCCCCAATCCCTCCCACGGTCCTCTGGGCATCAGTGGTTCCTTTGTTGGTGTCATTCTTTTCCAAACATTGAGTTTTCCATCACCTGCACAGAGGAGCCAGGAGTCACCATGAAGACATGGTGTGCTTTCTGGTCCCTGCCTGGCCCCACTCACCTTATCAGGGTGTTGACTTTGGCCACATCAATGTCATAGAGTTTCTTCACGGCCTGTTTGATCTGGTGCTTGTTGGCCTTGACATCCACAATGAACACAAGCGTGTTGTTGTCCTCTATCTTCTTCATGGCTGACTCGGTGGTCAGGGGGAATTTGATGATAGCGTAGTGGTCAAGCCTAGGCGGAGATGAGAATGCAGTTAGCTGCCAGTATTCAACACGATTTACTTTAGAACAAGACTAAGAGGACAGGTGCATCAGACAATAGGATCAAAATCATCTCTATCAGACTTTGGTCGCTAAAGAATGTCATCACATGCACCTGAGCCACAGTGGGGGCAACTTCCCGTTTAGAGCCAAATCCCGTATGTTCTCTTGACAGGAATCAAGTTTAAGTCATGCATTTCTCCAGTGTAGTTCCACATTTACAATTTATTATGAGACCAGATGAAATAAATAAAAGAGAAAATTGTGCTCAATTGCTTGGTCAGCTACACTCTAGGACTATTTGTTGAGACAGGGACTCACAACACAGCACAAGCTAGCCTGAAATCCAAGAGCCACTTTCTCACCTACACACCCTTACTTCTGGTTTGAGACAATGTCTCAAAGATGACCTTTGACCTCAGCTCCTCTTGCCTCCACTTCCCTGCAATACAAGACACCCACCAAACATGGCTGGAACCAACAGCAACTCTAAAATTGGCCCCGAGCAGTCGGGAGAAAACTTTCCCTTGAGATTCTGAAAAGCCAAGTCTTACCCCACAGACACAACCCTTGTCAGTAAGCCCATTCACTCTCCCAAACGTCCTTTGAGTAGTTAGAATTCAGTCAATTGTCTTTCTATTCAGGCAGTGGTGGCAATTGGAAGGCAGAGGCAGGCCAGCCTGGTCTACAAAGTGAGATCCAGGACTACACAAACACTGCTTGGGGTGTGTGTGTGTGTGGCAGCTTTCAGCGGGAGAAGGCTCAGCGATTAAGAGCACACACTGCTCTTCCAGAGGTCCTGAGTTCAATTCCCAGCAACCATGTGGTGGCTCACAACCATCTGTAATGAGATCTGATGCCCTCCTCTGGCGTGACTGAAGACAGCTGCAGTGTACTAATATAAATAAAAAAACAATTTTTTGTTTTGTTTTTTGGATTTGTTTTTTTTTTTTTGGGGGGGGGGGTACAGGGTTTCTCTGTGTAGCCCTGGCTGTCCTGGAACTCACTCTGTAGACCAGGCTGGCCTCGAACTCAGAAATCCACTGGCCTCTGCTTCCCAGAAGGATTAAAGGCGTGTGCCACCACCGCCCAGCATAAATCCTTTGAAAAAGGTGTTTCAGAACACCATTCGAAGGACATCACTCCCCAATGCGACAACTTAATGAACACTTTCATGTGTTCCAACAAGTGCCATGTCACTTGGAACCAAGGGAAGCAGCGTCTCTTTGAAGTCAACTTTCAAACATTGATTAGACATAAGTAATTAGCTTAAAGAGTTCACACTTCCACCACAGGAAGCTCCTTGGACAATTATGCGTTTTATGAGGGAAGCTACTGGGTGGGTAGTAAATCAGGAGCACTCATGTCCTACTACATGCTGGTGGGCACAGGGTCAGTACTGACTTGTTTCTCCTGGGCGCACTCTTTCGAGGGTATTTTGGCTGCCTCCGGAGCCGCAGGGTCTTGGGCCGCCGGAAGGTGGGTGACGTTCGGATCTTCTTCTTTTTGTGGCTGTGGACGCCTTTTAACACTGCCTTCTTAGCTTTCAAGGCCTTCGCTTTGGCTTCGGCTTTGGGAGGGGCAGGAGCTGGAAGGAGGGCACAAAATTAAAGCGTGGCATTCATAAAGTGATCCCTTCCGCCTGGCCGTGTCAGCACGTGCATCAGTGGTTCCTTTGAAGACATCACAGGTCTCAGGAGGCTTCAAGTTTTTTCCATCATATGCACGATACCGCAGGCAAAGATAATTAACCCGTTGTAACGCCACGTTGGTGCGAATAACCCCATTGAACGTGGAAAAGAGGCGAATAAGGACTACTCTGAATCCCTTATAGGTTTGGAGACACGGAGCGCCACCCTGTGGATGTTAAGTAGCTTCCCACAGTCAAATGCTTGGCTATTAGTGGCGGGCGATGCCGGCCGGGTTGCCTTGTCAATCCCCTTCACGGGAACCAGCCCATGCGGCTTAGCCCACGCGGTCCTCATACCCGGCAGTGGGGCCTAATCGCGATAGTAGCTACAGAACAAGCCCCCCATGGCTTTGCAGGCCATTCGTCTTCCCCGCGAGTTCGCTCTGCGGGTATCCAAGGCCGACCTGACACATTCCCATAACGCAACATACCTTCCTTCTTCGCTTTCGGCGCCATCTTGGCGAAAAGGATGGTCCAGTCTAATTCCCATGAGCTTATAGAATGAAGTCTCATAAAAGTCTCGCGATAGCTTGTACACAGCACTGATTGGATGAACAATAGTATGGGGCTTCCTGGGAGTTGTAGTTCCAGTTAATTCCCAAGTGCTGGAGACAAAGCAGGCGCCACCTTTCCCTTTGAAAGGCCTTAAGGCTTTTTTGGGAATTGTAGTTTTGTTTGTTTGTTTGTTTGTTTCCTGACTCTGGTTTTTCTGGGGAATTGTAGGTTTTGTGGGAATTTTCTTTTTGTTTTTGGTTTGGTTTGGTTTTTTGGTTTTACAAGACACGGTTACTTGCCAGGAAGTGGTGACGCACGCCTTTATCCCAGCTCTTGGGAGGCAGAGGCAGGCAGATTGAATTCAAGGCCAGCCTGGTGTACAGAGTGAGTTCCAGGACAGCCAGGACTACACAGAGAAACCCTGTTTCGAAAAAAACCAAAAAGAAAAAAGAAAAAAAAAAAAAAAAGACACGGTTACTCTGGGTACCCCTGGCTGTCCTGGACCTCACTCTATAGACCAGGCTGGCTTCGAAGTCAGAAATCCAATCCACCTCCCAAGTGCTGGGATTAAAGGCATGCACTGGGGGCTGGAGAGATGGCTCAGCGGTTAAGAGCACTGGCTGTTCTTCCAGAGGGCCTGGTGGCTCACAGCCATCTGTAATCGAAGCCCTCTTCTGGTGTGTCTGAAGATAGCAACAGTGTACTCACATACATAAAACAAAGGTCTCATATAAAACATGAAACACATGAGTCTTTAAAAAAAAAAAAAGGCATGCACCACCACTGCCTGGCTGTAGGTTTTGTTTTTTGTTTTTGTTTTTCTCTGTTTGTTTTGTTTCCTTTGAATTTCTGTTCTTTTCAAGACAGGGTTTCTCTTTGTAACAGTTCTGGCTGTCTTAGAACTCACTCTGTGGAGCAGACTGGCTTTAAACTCACGGAGATCTACCTACCTCTGACTCCTGAGTGCTTGGATTAAAGGCCTGTGCCAACACCACATGGCCTGAGTTGTAATTTTTAAATGGTACATGTTTATTCCCCTAGGGCTGAAACAGTGGGTGGCTATAGCATCTGGTGGTTGTGTTATGGTCCTTACAGTTCTCGAGCAATTTCCAGCCTTAGGGAAGAGGTTTGCAGCATCAGAAGCCAATAACACTACCAACTGGGAAGAATACAGTTTAAGGGGTTAGAAGAACTCTCCGCACTTAAGATCAGGTACTTCTTTCAGCAGACCTGGGTTGGATTCCCAGCAGCCATACCTATGTGAACACCTCTACTTATGTGCACATACCTGCACACAAACATATTATAAAGGGTTTTAGGCCCAATGTACATTGTACACACCTAGCCGGGCGGGGTGGTGGCGCACGCCTTTAATCCCAGCACTTGGGAGGCAGAGGCAGGCGGATTTCTGAGTTCAAGGCCAGCCTGGTCTACAAAGTGAGTTCCAGGACAGTCAAGGCTACTCAGAGAAACCCTGTCTCAAAAAAAAAAAAAAAAAAAAAAAAAAAAAAAGCAAAAACACTGTACACACCTTTATCCCCAGCAGTTCAAGCCTAGGCTGGTCTACATAGCAAGTTCCAGGACAGCCAAAGCTACATAGAGAGATCCTATTCCAAAAACAAAACAAACAAACAAAAACAAAACCCATGGAAAATAATTTAATTACAATTTGTAGCCTGGTATGGTGACACACCTTTAATCTCAGCATGAGAAAACATGCAGTCAGATCGCTGTGAGTTCAAGATCAGCCTGATCTACATGGCAAGTTACAGGTAGGTCAGGTATATGTAGTGAGACCTGTCTCAAAAAATAGATAGATAGATAGATAGATAGATAGATAGACAGACAGAGAGATAAATGATAGAAGCCCTTTGTAGGCCATACCTTTAATCCCAGCACTCAGGAGTCCAGAAGATTGACACAAAGCCAAGGCCAGCCTGTGCTACACAGTAAACTCCAGACCAGCCAGCACTACATAGACAAACCCTGTCTCAAAAAACAAAATAAAAAAAAATTAAAATTAAGTTGTGGGGGGCCAGACAGTGGTGAAGTATGCCTTTAATCCTAGCACTGGGAGCAGAGGCAGGCACATCTCTGTTAGTTTGAGGCCAGCCTGATCTTCCTAGCACTGGGAGCAGAGGCAGGCACATCTCTGTTAGTTTGAGGCCAGCCTGATCTACAAAGCAAGTTCCAGGACAACCAGGGGTATACAGAGAGAAACCATATCAACCACAAGAAGATTTTATTTTTTTTTAAATGTGTGTGTGTGTGTGTGTGTGTGTGTGTGTCTACATGTATGTGCTTGTGCATGTAGGTAACCACAGAAGCCAGGTTTCCGATATCCTGGAGCTGGACTTACTGGCAGTGCTGGGAAATGAACTCAGGTCCTCTGTCAGAACTCAAACATACTATGAACTGTTGGGTCCTTGTACAGTCCCTAATATTTAAAACAATTTTGTGTGTATGAGGGTTCTGCCTGTATGCAACTGTATAGCACAGGCATGGTTGGTCCAATGCTCGGGAACTGGGGTTACAGGTGGGAGCAGAACCCCTGATCTCTATAAGAGCAGCAAGTGTTCTTAATTCTTGAACTGTCTCTCCAAACCTAATCATTGTCTTCCTCTCCCTCCTCCTGCTCTTTCTTCCCCTATTAGTTCTTGAGACAGGACCTCACAACACAACTCTGGCTTGCCTGGAGCTAAGTAAATCAGGGTTGGCTTCAGACTCACAAAGATCTACCTGCCTCTGAGTTCATGGGTAGGCCATCACACCCGGATTTATGTTATTATTTTAAGACAAAAGTCACACTCTGTAGCCAAGGCTGGCTTTAAACCGGTACTCAGTCCTCCAGCCTCATGAGCGCTGGAAACACTGGTGTGAGCCTCCATGCTAGATGTCAGGAATGATCCTTAAGTAGTTTTAGCCACAGCTGAAATTTCTCAGCACGTGATTTCTCTTGCTCTAGTTTTTCCTGTGAGTAATTTCTTTTCTTTCTTTTCTTTTCTTTTTCTTTTCTTTCTTTCTTTTTTTTTTTTTTTTTTCTTGGATTTGTTTTTTTTCGAGACAGGGTTTCTCTTTATAGCCCTGGCTGTCCTGGAGTTCACTCTGTAGACCAGGCTGGCCTCGAACTCAAGAAATCCACCTGCCTCTGCCTCCCAGAGTGCTGGGTTTACAGGCATGAGCCACCACCGCCCAGCTTCCTGTAAGTAATTTCATAGTGCTCAATCCTGAACTAGTCTTCCCTTCCTAGTACTGTGTTCCTTCATTTTTGTATCTTCAAATTTAGCTCCAAACATTTAAACATACATCAGTGACTTCTTTGGGTCCGTGTGTGTGTGTGTGTGTGTGTGTGTGTGTGTGGCGCGCACACACGCGTACAAAAAGGAAAAGTTGTTCTGGTTTTTACTGTTCTAATCCGGCTAGAAAATGTACACCCGTATTAGAAGGGAGTCTGCAATCCCACAGTGGTAACCACGCAAAAAGACGAAGTTTCACAGTTCTTTTATCCTTTACGGAAGGAGGCTCGACGGAAGAAGACAACAGATCTGGGACGTCTGGTTCTTGGTAGACACCTCGTTAGTTCAAATCTTGACACCCCCTTTAGGCGCTCCCTCTCACCTCTCAGCGCAGAAGGGCGAGCAGGGGCAGACTCTATGAGTCATGTGCCAGGCCTGGAGTCGTGGAGGGAAGCACCGCCTCCCCCTGGGCCCCTTCTCTCCCCCTTTTTCCCTTGGCCGCTCCGGGTCTTGCCAGATGCTGCGCTACAATCACCGCTTCCCCATCACCAGTTCCGTTGGGTAAGGGGTCCCGAGGAAGACCCGGCTCCAACAGGGAGATGGAGGGGAGAGAGACTTTAGGGATCCCATTCTGGAAAGGCTCCAGCCTGGGTGGAGGCGGTCCTGGTGTTGGGTAGAGCATCTACAGCCCGAGCAGCACGCGAGGAGGAGAGGAGAGGAGGGGGTCGGCGAGGGCCGGTGAGGGCGGCTGCAAACCCGGGAGCGACGGGGTGCGGGGCAGGGGGCGGCCCTTCTCCAGGAATTTCCGGGGATCGCGTTACAGCGTTAGCCGAGTGGGACGGCAGGCCTCGCCGCGCTTCCAGGGCTGTCGCCCCCTCCTCTCACCGCTTGCGGGCGTCGGCAGTGCCGCCCCTGCGTGCAGTGACCCCGTGTGGCGGGGCGGCCCCGCGCCCCCAGGCCGCTCTGTTATGGTAGGGCCATCCCAGCCCCGAGTTGTCGTCGGGTCTCCGCGGCCCCGAGTTATCGTAGGAGCTATCCGACCCCGTGTCATTGTAGGGTCCGCGCGGGCCCGGGCTCCCCGGGACACAACTCCCCGCCCACAGCTAGCGGCCGGGGGATCTCCCCGCCCCCGAGTGGTCTTCGGGACGCCCCGGGCTCGGGTGATTGTGGGCTCTCCCAGACCCGGGGTGATTGTCTCATCTCCTTGGCCCGCGGTGGTCGTAGCGTCTCCAAGGCCAAGGGCTCCCACAGGCTCTCCGTGGCCTCGGGTGATTGTCGGTACCCCGCGGCCGCGGATAATCGTCGGGTCCCCACGGGTCCCGGCCGCCGGGGCGGATCAGGCTCCTGCTCCTTCCCGGGGAGCCCCGCAAGGCCGCAGACAAGATGAACATTCTGGCGCCCGTGCGGAGGGACCGCGTCCTGGCGGAGCTGCCCCAGGTAGGCACCAGGGCCACGTCGGGCCTCTGGCTGTTGCTGAATGTGGGCGGGGAAAAGGTGGCACCCGAGCAGTTGGATTGGGCCCAGCCCTGTCGCCCTGCAAGGCCCGCTGCTCCTGGGTGGTCCGCTTCCCACCCCACCCCCAACCCAGGGCTGCTTGGCTATGGCACAAAAGCTCCATTCTCACCCTGTTCTCTCAGTGCCTGAGGAAGGAGGCCGCTTTGCACGTGCGCAAAGATTTCCACCCCCGCGTCACTTGCGCCTGCCAGGAGCACCGGACAGGGACCGTGGGGTGAGTTAGGGACACCCCTAACTAAAAAAAGATACTAAAGAAACTTTGAAATCATTCACCCCTTTGAGGCTACATGGTTATGCCTTGGTTCTGATGTTCTCCTGGTATCCCCCCATTGAGGTTGTGAGCCTATGAAGAAGGCATCCAACATGGGGGAAGTTACACCACCCATAGAACCTCTAGTAGGTGGTGGGTTGTATCTGAGAGAGGGGAGGAGAGACAGAGAGAGACAGAGCAAATGAGTGCACTTGTCCAACATGTGCAGAGCCCTGGGCCATCCCCAGCACTACACGACCTCCTCCCCCAACACACCAGAGAAATAAGTCTGAAAGTCCCTAATGTTGAACTGCTCCACAGCACATCTGTACAGGACCTTCCCAGGGAGGCCTGCCTATGGTAATGCACCTTAGTTGATGTGGACTTCCTCTGTCCATCCACTCTTCTGTCCAACAGATTTAAGATATCCAAGGTCATCGTTGTGGGGGACCTATCTGTGGGGAAGACCTGTCTCATTAATAGGTAACAGGGTACTGGAGCTTGGCTGGGCAAGGACACAGCTGGATCGGTTTAACTAGGTAGGCGGGGCTACAGGCTACCTCCTGTCCCCTTAGGTTCTGCAAAGACACCTTCGATAAGAATTACAAGGCTACCATCGGAGTGGATTTTGAGATGGAACGATTTGAAGTCTTGGGTGTCCCCTTCAGTCTCCAACTGTGAGTGTCTCTTCCACCCCTTCCAGCTAGCCTTGTCACCCCATTCTGCACACCCTATTCTCTGGGTTCTACTCTCCTTTCTTCCAGTTGGGACACGGCTGGTCAGGAGAGGTTTAAGTGCATCGCTTCCACCTACTACCGAGGAGCTCAAGGTAGGGCTTTGGCTCTGTAATGCAGGTAGTCTAAGAGCACACCAGTCTCCTTCTAAGGAGTCTTTTTGGGTAGGGAGAACAAGCCAAAGGCATCCATCCATCTTCCTCTCAACCTGCTGCTGTTTCTGTCGCTCTTTCAGCCATCATCATTGTCTTCAACCTGAATGATGTGGCATCCCTGGAACACACCAAGTACGTGAGGATGCCAGGACAGGACGGGAAAGTCCAGGGAGGGTTTAGAAAAGGTGATCAGGGAACGAGGGCATATCTAAGTGCTGTCTGTAGCTCAGCGGTAGACTTGCCAACAGTGCCTAGGAGTGTGGGATCCAGCCTTTGGAGTAATTGAGGTGGGGGCTGGGGGGGGGAGTGGGGGAGAGAAAAGCCAGAGCTAGTCACTGGACATGGGAAAGCTGGTGGGTAGCGCCTGTCAGGCTCACTCAGTCCTTACTGCTATCCACTGTCTGTGGCAGGCAGTGGCTCGCTGATGCCCTCAAGGAGAATGACCCTTCCAACGTGCTTCTCTTCCTTGTGGGTTCCAAGAAGGACCTGAGTGTGAGTGTACCAGAGGGAGACCTTCCCACCTTGGTGAGGGGACCCACCCCCAGTCTGACTCTGATTTTTTCCCGCAGACTCCTGCTCAATATTCCCTAATGGAGAAGGATGCTCTCAAGGTGGCCCAAGAGATTAAGGCTGAGTATTGGGCAGTGTCCTCCCTCACTGGTGAGTTGGGGCTCCAGCTTTCTGCTACTTCTCGTTCACTCCTGCGTCTAAGCTGGGTCCAGTGTTCTAGTGTTCCCCTGAGTTTCTGCTCCTCGTGTCAGGTGAGAATGTCCGGGAATTCTTCTTCCGCGTGGCAGCGCTAACCTTTGAGGCCAATGTCCTGGCTGAGCTGGAAAAATCAGGGGCTCGGCACATCGGGGATGTTGTTCGTAAGTGCCCACCTGGTTGACAGTGGCAGAGAGCAAGGGCAGGGCTGTGAGTGTACCTTCAGTCCCTGATTCATATCTTTTCCCATCCCTTTTCAGGCATCAACAGCGATGACAAAAACTTGTACCTAACTGCCAGCAAGAAAAAGGCCGCATGTTGTCCCTGAGCAGTGAGGATTGTCCAGACACTTCCCATTCCTGGGGTACCGTGCCAACCCCAACTGCTCCAGAACTCAACCCCTGGACATTTGCACTGACTTTTTCCAGACCAAAGAGCTATGCATTGATGTCAGTGCGTCCAGAGGGGAACTGGGACCATGCTAGTCACTTCCTGCCCCCAGGCGCCATGCCGAAGACTGGATGGCCCGACTCTATTCTTCTGGGGCTCTCCAGGGTGCCTCATGGGGGTCCTGTACTTGCTGCTTCTGCTCAGCCTGCTGGGCCTTTGATGTATGAAAATGCTTAATGATTTTAGCATTACACTGTGCCTTATGCATTAAAATCTGTTATTAGCATTTTCTTTCTTTCTTTCTTTCTTTCTTTCTTTTTTTTTTTTTTTTTTTTTGGTTTTTCGAGACAGGGTTTCTCTGTGTAGTCCTGGCTGTCCTGGAACTCACTCTGTAGACCAGGCTTGCCTCGAACTCAGAAATCCGCCTGCCTCTCCCAAGTGCTGGGATCACAGGCGTGTACCACCACACCTGGCTCATTATAGATGATTATAAGGCACCATGTGGTTGCTGGGAATTGAACTCAGGACCTCTGGAAGAGCAGCCAGTGCTATTAACCTCTGAGCCATCTCTCCAGTCCTGTTAGCATTTTCTAGGCTGGAGTCCTTTACCAGGGATAATAGATGTAGAATGAGTAGGAACATGTTGCAATTTGGGAACTGGAGCCCCTATGGGGATTCTGTCCATTGCTGGCTCTTAAGACAGGCTTCACACTGACTGACATTTCAGAGACCAGGTTTTGGAGGACTGACTGTGTCTTCTAGATCCTCCAGGCTAAAATCTGTTTCCTTGCTGTTTTCTTTCCTCTCTGCCTCCCTCTCCCTTTCTTCTTGAGGTAGGGTCTCTTGTAGGCCAGCCTGGCCTCAAAATTACCATGTATCTAAGTACTACTATGTGACAGCATCCCTAAAGAGACAATCTATTTGTCCCACATAGGGGCATAATGATAGACCAAAGGATATATGTCATCTAGGTCCAACTTGGAGAACCAGTGAGTTTAATTGGGTTACTTACAGGGATATGGGGGAGGGGCTGCTTACAGAAACAGAAATGACTCAAAAGACAGCTGATCACCAAAAGCCACTGCAGTATGAGTGACAGCTTATGAAAGCTGGAAATCTGAAGCATGATGTACAGCCTGCAGGCAACTGAGCAGGTTAGAGGGGCTTCCAACTAGCTCAGGTTATCTGAGAATGTCTTTAAGCAGTCCTGACTGCTTAAATATGCTTGGGGAAGGAGGGGCCTAGTACATCTGCTCTGTTTCAGGGATTTCCTGAAGCCTTTGTTTACTTCCTGAGCTTAAGGAGCTTTCTTTTGTTTTTTTGTTTTGTTTTGTTTTGTTTTTTGTTTTTGAGACAGGGTTTTTCTGTGTAGTCCTGGCTGTCCTGGAACTCACTCTGTAGATCAAGTTGGCCTCGAACTCAGAAATCCACCAGCCTCTGCCTCCCAAGTGCTGGGATTAAAGGCGGGCACCACCACTGCCCTGCAGGAGCTTTCTTTTTTTTTTTTCTTTTTCTTCTTCTTCTTCTTCTTTTTTTTTTTTATTCTATATTCTTTGTTTACATTCCAAAGGCTTTCCCCTTTCCCAGTTCCTCCCCCCACCATATGTCCCATAGGTCCTCTCCCCCCCAACTATTCCCCAGGAGCTTTCTTGAAGGATGGAATGTTTCCTCTCCCTGCAGAATGTTCTATATGTTTTAAGGGACTTCCCTTGAAGATGGAAGGTTTTTTTGTTTTTGTTTTTGTTTTTGTTTTTGTTTTTTTTTTCGAGACAGGGTTTCTCTGTGTAGTCCTGGCTGTCCTGGAACTCACTCTGTAGACCAGGCTGGCCTCGAACTCAGAAATCCACCTGCCTCTGCCTCCCAAGTGCTGGGATTACAGGCGTGCACCACCATGCCCAGATGGAAGGCTTTATGTCAGAGGAAATTGCCATGTGACACTCCTCCCCTTCCTCAGGCTCTTAAATATTCTTGCCTGCTCCCTAATCCACCTCCCCATCCATAACAGTCCCTGAGCCTTGGAGAAGGTTACATAGAAGTCTGAGTATGGTCGTCTAACTCTGGTGGGGTAGTTTGTTTTTTTGTTTTTTCCCTTTGGTGTTTTTCGAGACAGGGTTTCTCTGTGTAGCCCTGGCTGTCCTAGAACTCACTCTGTAGACCAGGCTGGCCTCGAACTCAGAAATCGCCTGCCTCTGCCTCCCAAGTGCTGGCAGGTGAGGTAGGTTTTTTTGTTTTGTTTTGTTTTGTTTTGTTTTGTTTTGTTTTGTTTTGTTTTTTTTGGTCTTTTGTTTTTTTGAGACAGGGTTTCTCTGTGTGGTCCTGGCTGTCCTGGAACTCACTCTGTAGACCAGGCTGGCCTCGAACTCAGAAATCGCCTGCCTCTGCCTCCCAAGTGCTGGGATTACAGGCGTGCACCACCACGCCCGGCTGGTAAGGTAGTTTTTAATCCCCATTTTTCAGAGTATAGCTGGTGGTGAGTCTTGGCAGTATTTCTTTTGCTATAAACTCGCGTGGGGAAAAGGCAGGAAATGACCTATGGTCATAAGTACAGATGCAGAGAAGCAGCTTAGCTGGGCGTCACACTCACTCACTAGACCAATGGCTGTTATCCTTTCACCCGGGCCTGTGACTTCTCTGGGCACAGGCCTTGTCTCGTCTAAGGCACATATTAGATGTGAATTGTCCTTTTTGGAGAAGGCTTTGCTTAAGCCCAATCAGAAGCTTTGTTTTATTCATCATGGCTTGTGTCACTACAGGAGTATTTCGTGTGACCTTTCCATCATGAAACATTGAGAATCCATAGCTGGGTAGGACTTTGGGCTCTGATCCTCCTGAGAAACACTTCATCGCACTTTCTGGTACTACAAGAACTAGGCCACTGGTAGGAACACTTCTGGCTCAGTCCTAGACTTATTTTTCCAAGTCCTGTAACTAACACATATGACATCATTAACAACAGGGTCTTACCATTCAGTTCTGGAATGTCTCTGACAGCAATGGTAAACAGCCCTATTGTTCTAGAGGCTTCCCTGACCAGCAACTCTAACTACCCCTACCACTAGGGGTTTATATTTATTTTTGAGACAGGGTTTTCATGGTCAGCCTTAGGTGACCTGAAACTCAGAGATCTGCCTGCCTCTGCCTCCTAATAAAGGCACACAACAGGCCCATGCCACCACACCTGGCTTTCTCCTCATGACCCTCTTTTTTCTTTTGAGTCATGGCCTTGGTTCTCCTGGAGCTTAAGATGAAGATGAAGCTGGCCTAGAACTCAGAGATGTACTGGCAAGTGTGTGGATTAAAGGCAAGCAAGCCCCGCCATGGCTGGCCTATCCTCTGCTCTTTGAGGCACAGCTTTTCTGGCTTTGGCAGCTGCTTGGAAGGAACCTGAGAGGTGTGCAGCGTGGGATATCTGTGAAGCAGCTCTCATTCATTCACACCATCTTGTACAGAGCTGGTTAGCTCAGTGTGCATGTGAGAAGTCACCTCAGTCCTCAGTTCTCCCAGGGGCCCGAGTGTGGAGCCCCATGTGTAGGGCAGGTGCACATGAACTTTTTATGTTAGATCTATGGATAGTGTGTAAGCTTTTGGCATCATCGTGTGTGATATACGAGGGAAGTGTGGATGCTGGGTTTGAGCGATGTGAAGGTTTCCTACTGCGATGGAGTTACCGCTAATGTAAGTCACCTTACTTTCCTGACAGGAAAATAGGGCAGTGTGGAGCCTAGGACCAAGTGTCCTATGGGATTGGGAGGAAACCTGAAGCTGAGAGAAGGATAGGTCTCTGGTGGTCTGGGCTTGGGGGAGGGAGGGTTAGGGTGTACCATACACGGTGGAGGAGAGACTTATCACCAAGGAGACCCAAAGCCAGGATACCTGCAAAGCATACGTTCATGAAGACTGTCCGAGGCCTACCTCCGAAGGCGTGGCTGTAGTGGCGCCAGACCTTAAGTCGAAGGGGCGGGGCCAGTAACTGTTGTGGGCGGGGCTCTGGACTGGGGTTTTCTAGAAGTGGGGACCCGCGAGGAGCTAAGTGTGGGACTGAGTGCTGGGTCTGTAAGGTAAAGGCAAAGGCGGGTACTGGCGTTAAGAGTGTGACGAAGGGACCTGGAAGGAGCTGGAGATCCCGGATGAAGAACACGACTGACGCTTAGACCCGGGCTGGAAGACGGGAGGGGGGAGGCGGGCGGGGGGTTGGGCAAGCATGAGGCGGAGCTAGGGGCTGGACTGGAGTTTACAGCTGGGCCAAGGGCTCCACCAAGCTGAGGTTCAACGTTGAACTCTGCGAGGTAGGGTCCTGTGGAAGAACTGGGCTGACAGCGATGTGGGTCAGGACGACACTAACGATTAAAAGATGGACTGAGGAAAAGTCTGGCCGCAAAATTGAGAGAACCGAGAGAACTGGTAAGGGGCGGGGCAGAAGGATGGGGCGTGGCTGGGCGTGGCTTTGGAAGTTTGCTTGCCTTGGCTTTCTCGCGACCCAGGCACAACCATTGAGCGTTAGGCTGCAACCACTGGCCTGGGCTGCCGCCCCAGAGGCGCTAGGGTTGGCTAGAACCCCTGGCTCAATGCTCATCTGGGCGCCAGGGCTGGGCGGTCAGTTCCATTGACCTTGAGGGTGGGAAAAATCTGAGTATTCCACAAGTGACATCATAATCACCTCCAAGTGCCTAGCTGCGAGACATTTCCCAGAAGAGGACTCACTGACCTCTCTTGCATTCCTTTCTTTCTTTATTTCTTTCTTCCCTCCACACACCTTCTTTTGGCTACTCTAGTGCCTGTCCTCTGGGCAGCAAAGGAGGGGAGGAGTTTTGCAGAACAAGAATCCTCTACAAATGTGCATAACAGTGCACAGTTTTAAGTTAGGTCCCTGCTACCTGTCCCAAGGAAGAGACCACATGCTTTTCTCTTCCTTTCAAGCTATTATCGTCTTCATTCTGCTGCAGGGGCTCTGGACTGCTGCCTTTGTTACCGCTCTCCTCCTGTCCTCTTTGGACAAAGGGGCAAACTGTCTCTCTTAATCCCACTTTTCTTTGATCCGTCCTGCTTTTCCTCCCAAACAGCTGATGCTGTTAGCATCTATTAGAGGTATTAGTGGAAGACAAACAGGCTTCAGCCCTGCATAAAGCTGCTCTAGTGACAGGAGGAAAGAAATCCAGTGCAGTTTGATCCTGACGTAGGCACAGGCCCTTACTGGAATAACTTTAGGGTTCAAACTCCACAGGGAGGGAGGCTGTGCATCAGGATGAACAGAAATCAGACTGATGAATCAGCAAGGTTGGGGAATAAAAGCAAATGTTTTGGGGGATGACAACTGGATAAGGAAGGAGCTGAATCTAGTTTTCGGGGCTTGGCCTTAGAGCTGTGGCAGAGGGCACTTGATTCATGCTGTGTGTCTTAGCCAGCAAAGCACATGGGCTGTGGAGCCAAGACAGACCAGCTCTTCTGCCTCTGCTGTTACTGTTCATCCTGAGAAAAATACTTAGTCTGGGTCTGGATCCCTCAATAACAATTTAGAATCAAAGTCATACTTTAAAAGCCCACCATAGCCGGGCAGTGGTGGTGCATGCCTTTAATCCCAGTACTTGGGAGGCAGAGGCAGGAGGATTTCTGAGTTCAAGGCCAGCCTGGTCTACAGAGGGAGTTCCAGGACAGCCAGGGCTACACAGAGAAACCCTGTCTAGAAAAACAACAAACAACAAAACAAAACAACACCAAACAGCCCACTGTGGGGTCTAGCATTGTGAAGGTATACATCCTGGAGATTATCTCCCCCATCACAGCTCGCAGGAGTGCTAGGGGCTGGGCTTCTCGCTTACAGGTAAGGCGCTTGCTTAGTGTGGGCAGCCCTGGACCTGACTCCAAAACAGCCCCAGTCAAAACAAAGTGAGCACAATGGCTCATGTCATTCTTGTACTTGGGAGGCTAACACAGGAATTACCATAAATTCAAGGCCAGCCAGGGCTATATGAGGAATTCTAGGCCAGCCTGTGGCTTTGTGAGATAGTCTCAAAAATAAATACATAAAACGATAAAACACAGTACCCAGGTTTGAACCTGGATTTATGTATTTCAGTGGGACATCGAATGTATATACCCTGTCAGCCAACAATGATGGAAGGATTTCCATGGCTCTGGGCACATAGAGTAAATACAGGAATGTCAGTCCTAGAACTGTGGCAGCAGGTCAGCAGGCACACCGAGCACACAATTGGACAGTGCTGGTGTTAGTCTGAGATAAGGCCTTGCTTTGTAGCCCAAGCTAGCCCTGCTTCAGCACACCAAGTTCTGGGATTACAGATGTGTGCCAGTATGAGCAGCAGCATTTTCCCAGAGTTGGACAGGTGAAACTTGGGGGAGAGAGGAGGCGGCGGTGGAGACAGTTGGTCATGAGAGGCAGCAAGAAAAGACCCAGGTCCTGGCTCTTAAGAGATGAGAAAAGGCCCGCGCTTCATTCTGAAGGACAAATGGAAGCCAGACCTGGTGGCATATGCCAACAATTCCAGCACATGGCAGGCAGGAGGAAAGAACTGTAGACCAGTCAGAGTTCTATAAAACTAAACTTGAGCGGGGCGGTGGCGGCACACGCCTGTAATCCCAGCACTTGGGAGGCAGAGGCAGGCAGGTCTACAGAGTGAGTTCCAGGACAGCCAGGGCTACACAGAGAAACACTGCCTCAAAAAAAAAAAAAAAAAACAAAAAAAAAAAAACAAGAAAACAAAAAAACAAAAAAACAAACAAAAAAAAAACCAAAAAAAAAAAAAAAAAGACCAACTAAACTTGACTGCATGGTGACTGATAGGTTATTTCTCCCCTACCGGTCAAATAGTCAGTTTAAGTCAGATTACAATATATTGTATTGGGCTGGAGAGATGGCTCAGTGGTTAAGAGTACCGACTGCTCTTCCGGAGGTCATGAGTTCAAATCCCAGAAACCACGTGGTGACTCACAACCATCTCCTTGTAATGAGAAAAAAATAGAGAACCTATGGGCTGGAGCGAGCGGGGTCTGGAGCAAGCAGGACCACCAGAAGAAGGAGAAAGGGAAGGGGCAGGGGAAATAAATAAATCTTTAAAAAAAATAAAAAAAGAATATATTAAAGGCAGGTTTATTGGGAAGCTGCTCTTGGGAAAATTCACAGGCTCTAAAGACCAGGGGAGTGGCCATGGGGGAGGGGAGGAAGAGGAGAGGAAAGGCAGAAGAGGATGAGGAAGAGGAGGAGATCACAATGTCTAGACTATATAGGGAAGAGCCTCTGGGGGGGAGAGCAGTCTGGCCCCTGGGCTGGAAAACTTGGGGTGGAGGGCAGGGCATGCTAGGTAGGGAGGGACTGAGGGATGCTGGGAGAACCTGGAGGCCAGGTCTGCTTTGATATGTAAAATATGCACCCCAGTTCCTAGGCCCTGGATCTGAAACCAAATAGTGAGGACTGAAGAGAGGCAGGACCAGAGGCAGTAAGATCAGGCAGGAAGCTATGGCTGCATCCTACCTAGATCATCTTGGCATTATAGCACAAACCTTTAATCCCAGCATTCAGGAGGCAAAGAAGTCCAGGCCAGCCAGGGCTACACGGGAAGTCTCCACCTCAAAAGCAACAAACAAAATTTTAGTTGAAGTGTCTGCTGCTTTCTAAAAAAAAGGATCAGCTACAAGAAAAGCACAGGTGGCAAGAGGGTGACATGTGTGCACAGGACATGGTTTATCTAAAATACTTTGGGTGGCACACACCTTTAATCTCGGACAGTCAGGGCTACACAGGGGAACCCTGTGTTTTTTTTTTTTTTTTTTTTTTTCAGATTTATCTATTGTTATTGTTAGCAAGTACACTGTAGCTGTCTTCAGACACCCCAGAAGAGGTGTCAGATCTCATTACAGATGGTTATGAGCCAGCATGTGGTCGCTGGGATTTGAACTCAGAACCTCTGGAAGGGCAGTCAGTGCTCTTAACCGCTGAGCCATCTCTCTAGCCCCCCCCTTTTTTAGATTTGTTTATTTTTATTTATATGAGTACGCTATAGCTGTCTACAGACACACACCAGAAAAGTGCATCAGACCCCATTATAGATGGTTGCGAGTCACTATGTGATTGCTGGGAATTGAACTCAGGACCTCTGGAAAAGCAGTCAGAGCTCTTAACCACTGAACAGAGAGAGAACGCAGGGTGGGGGTGGAAGACTGGGTGTGAAGGTTTGTATATGCTATGCTCAGGGAGTGGCACTATTAGAAGGTGTGGCCCTGTTGGAGTAGGTGTGTCACTGTGGGTGTGGGCTTTAAGACTCTCAACTGCCTGGCGGTGGTGGAGCACGCCTTTAATCCCAGCATTTGGGAGACAGAGGCAGGCGGATTTCTGAGACCAGCCTGGTCTACAGAGTGAGTTCCAGGACAGCCAGGGCTACACAAAGAAACCCTGTCTCGAAAAAACAAAAACAAAAACAAAACAAAACAAAAAACCAAAAAAACAAAACAAAACAAAAAAACCTCTCAGCTGCCTGAAGGCCAGTATTCTGCTAGCAGCCTTCAGATGAAGATGTAGAACTCTCAGCTCCTCCTGTACCAACCCTGCCTGGATGCTGCCATGTTTCCACCTTAATAATAAACTGAACCTCTGATCCTGTAAGCCAGCCCCAATTAAATGTTGTCCTTATAAGAGTTGCCTTGGTCATGGTGTCTGTTCACAGCAGTAAAACCCTAACTAAGATACTGAGACTTTGAGGGAATGTTCAAGATGATCCTCGCTATACATACTCAGGAAATGAGTCTGCAGTTGAGTGTGTGGCTCGGTGATAGTTTGCCTAGCATGTGGGTGATAGTTTGCCTAGCATGTGGGTTCCAGCCCCAGCACTGTAAAACATCAGGAAAGCAGCTGGGGTTAGACTCAGGTTGAGATTTAGTCTTTTGTTCTGTGGGGTTTTTTTGGTTTGGTTTGGTTTGGTTTTTTTTTTTTTTTTTTTTTTTTTTTTTTGGTTTTTCAAGACAGGGTTTCTCCCAACTGCTGGGATTAAAGGTGTGCACCACCACTGCCCATTCTATATATTTTTGTTGTTTGCTTTGAGTCAGGGTTTCACCATGTAGTCTAGGCTAGCCTTGAATGTCCTGGTAGCCCAGGCCTGCCTCAAGTCTCAATCTCTCCACCATACTTAGCGAGATTTATGTCATTTCATTGATGAAATATTTTTGGGGCCATGGAAATGCATGAATGCATGATATTATCCAAAGCTTGTGGACTATTTTTTTTAAGGAGGTGACCAAAACCCAAACCTTGGTGACTACCAGTTTAAGAAGTATAGTGGAAATAAAATATATATATATATGAAGTATAGTGGAGGAAAAAGGCAACATTGGAGACAAAGCCAGAGCCCAGGTTGGGCGGACACACTAGTGGACTTTGTCATAAAGACAATGCCACTCAAAGCTGAGAGGAGGCAGTCTACAGCAAGCCTACAGCCAGCATTATGCTGAGTAGAGAAAAATGTCAGGACCAAGCATAAGGCAAAAAGGTGTTTAATTTTCTCCACTCTATTTGAGACAAAGTCTCTCTTCATAGCCCTGGACCTAACTATGTAGACCAGGCTAGCCTCGAATACATAGAGATCTGCCTGCCTCTGCCTCCTGAGCACTAGGATTAAAGGTGTGTACCACCATTACCACCACAGCCCAACTCTACTTTTAATGATAGTGCTTGAAGTCTTAGCCAGAGCAATAAGACAAGAGAAATGAAATAACAGGGACATAAATAGATATCGTTATTTAGAGAAATGACTCTGTACATAAGAGTCAAGAAAGACCCCACCTGAAAACTTGAAGTAGAGCAGAAATACTTTGAACAAAGTGGCTGGTGACAAAGTTAGTATGCAAAAATTAGTAGCAAGCAGGGAGATGCAGAGCACATAAGACACTTGCCACCAAGCTGGATGGCTGGGGTTTGATCCCTAGGACCAACATGGTGAAAGGAGAGAGCCAGGTCCTGCAGGCTGTCCTCTGCCCTCCACATGCACACTGTTGGCATGCATGCCCACAATCACAGACTCACAAATAAATGTGTCTCGGGAGGAAAACTCATTCACAATGACCTGAGCCTCATCCAAGACATGTATGACCCCAACAGCTGAAAATTTAAAACACTTAAAAAAAAAGATACCAAATATGCTACAAGATGAAAGACCTGCCATTTTTATGGATTGGAAGAATTAATACTATGAAAAACAGCTACCTTACCAAAAGCAATCTACACATTCAATGTAATTCAAATTCAAAATTCAATGCCATTCTTCCTGAATATAGGAAAAAATTCATATGGAAATACACACACACACACACACACACACACACACACACACCCCTCAACAGCTAAAGCAATCCAGAGCAAAATGCTTGAGGTATTACCATGTCTTATTTCAAGTTACACTGCAAAGCCATAGTAGCAAAACCAGCATAGAACTTGCTCAAAAATATACATGTAGATCAATGGACTAGGATAGAATAACCAAATATAAACTCACACAGCAATAGCCACCTAATTTTTAGACAAAATCACATGTCAGAGAAAAGACAGCTTCTCCAGAAAAAGGCAAGAGAAACACTAGATATCCACGTGTAGAGGAATGAGGCCCCATCTTGATTCTTCACACTGTACAAAACCAATTCCAAATGGACCAAAAACCTTAACAGAAATTCTGAATCTCCTTGAAGGGAGAAGAGGTTAGGGCTTTCTGAAGGAGATAGAAGCCCATCAGAAATAAGATCAACCATTAACAAGAGGGATCTCATGGAAGGAAAATGCTTTGTGGCAAACAAAAACAGTTCAAGAGACAGGCAAGAAGGGGAGAAAAATCTTTTCTAGCAAAGCATCTGACAAGAAGATTAATATCTAGAATACACAACATAAAGAAACATCAGGCTGGAGAGATGTTTCAGTGGCTAAGAGCACAGACTATTCTAGAGGTCCTGATTTCAATTCCCAGCAACCACATGGTGGCTCAGAATAATCTGTATTTGGACCCGATGCCCTCTTCTGGTGTGTCTGAAAACAGCTACAGTGTACTCACATACATAAATACATCTTTAAAAAAAAAAATCAAGCCTGGTATGGTGGTGCATGGCTCTGAACCCATCACTTGGTAGGAGAGGCAGGTGGATCTTTCTGAGTTTGAGGCCAGGCTGGTCTACATAGCAAATTCCAGGAAGCCAGGGCCACACAGAGAAACTCTTTGTCTTGAAACAATTCAAGACTAGGGCTTTCATGGAAGTCCAAGGAACAGTGTGCTCTGGACTAACTAGTAACTGATTAACAAGAGGAAAAGGCTGTAGCTGTGGCTGGCCATGAGAGGTTGCTAGCAGCCTTAGCCAAAGCTATTCTGATAAAGGGGCAGACCACTGAGGTGAGTCTGAGCTCACTGAGCCCCCTTTATTACTGCCTTTGTGGAGTTGATGGGTGAATGTGTAAATTTGACTTGGAAAAGAAAGGGGAGATATGCATGTGCTAGACAGTCTTGGAGAAATGTTCCATTTGCTGGGCGGTGGTGGCACACGCCTTTAATCCCAGCACTTGGGAGGCAGAGGCAGGCGGATTTCTGAGTTTGAGGCCAGCCTGGTCTACAGAGTGAGTTCCAGGACAGCCAGGGCTGCACAGAGAAACCCTGTCTCGAAAAACAAAACAAAAAACAACCAAAAAAATGTTCCATTTGAAAATGTTCATAGTGGGGTTGGAAAGATGGCTCAGTGGGTAAGAGTACCAACTGGTCTTCCAGAGGACCTGGGTTCCATTCTCTCTCCTTTTTCTTTTTCTTTCTTTCTTTCTTTCTTTCTTTCTCTCTCTTTCTTTCTTTCCTTCCTTCCCTTCCCCTTCCTTCCTTCCTTCCTTCCTTCCTTCCTTCCTTCCCTTCCTTCCTTCCTTCTTTCTTCTTTTGGTTTTTCCAAGACAGGGTTTCTCTGTGTAGCCCTGGCTGTCCTGGAACTCACTTTGTAGACCAGGCTGGCCTCGAACTCAGAAATCCGCCTGCCTCTGCCTCCCAAGTGCTGGGATTACAGGCGTGCACCACCACCGCCCGGCTCTGGGTTCCAATCTCAATGCCCACATTACATCTCAGAACCCTCTACAGCTCTATTTCTTTTTTTTTTTTTTTTTTTTTTTTTTTTTGGTTTTTCGAGACTGGGTTTCTCTGTGTAGCCCTGGCTGTCCTGGCACTCACTCTGTAGACCAGGCTGGCCTTGAACTCAGAAATCTGCCTGCCTCTGCCTCCCAAGTGCTGGGATTAAAGGCGTGTGCCACCACTGCCCGGCTTACAGCTCTAGTTCTAATGCCTCCTTCTGGCTTCCACAGACACCGCACAAATCCGGTACCACGACATTAGTGCAGGGGAAAAGGCTGTGGCCATGGCAGGCCAAACAACCATGCATATAAAATTAAACATTGAAAAACTGTTTATGGGCTGGAGAGATGGTTCAGCAGGCAAGAGCACCGACTGCTCTTCTGAAGGTCATGAGTTCAAATCCCAGCAACCATATGGTGGCTCACAACCTTCTGTAAAGAGATCTGACGCTCTCTTCAGGTGTCTGAAGAAAGTTACAGTGTATCTACATATAATAAATAAATAAATCTTAAAAAAAAAAAGTTGAGAGCCGGACGTGGTGGCGCACGCCTGTAATCCCAGCACTTGGGAGGCAGAGGCAGGCAGATTTCTGAGTTCGAGGCCAGCCTGGTCTACAGAGTGAGTTCCAGGACAGCCAGGACTACACAGAAAGACCCTGTCTCGAAAAACCAAAAAAAAAAAGTTGGTTAAAAAAAAAAAAAAACTGTTAGTGCCGGGCGTGGTGGCGCATGCACTTGGGAGGCAGAGGCAGGCGGATTTCTGAGTTCGAGGCCAGCCTGGTCTACAGAGTGAGTTCCAGGACAGCCAGGGCTAAACAGAGAAACCCTGTCTCGAAAAAAAACCAAAAAAAACCAAACAAACAAACAAAACAAACAAACAAACAAAAAAAAAAAACCTGTTTATGCGGGGCGGTGGTGGTACACATGCCTGTGATCCCAACACTTGAGAGGCAGAGGCAGGCAGATTTCTGAGTTCAAAGCCAGCCTGTTCTACAGAGTGAGTTCTAGGACAGCCAGGGCTACACAGAGAAACCCTGTCTCAAAAAAAAAAACGAAAACCAAAAACCAAAACCCAAACCAAAGAACACCAAAAAACAAAAAAACACAAACAAAAAAACAACCCCAAAACAAAAAACTCCTATAGTCATAGAGAACAACAGTACAGAGGAAGATAGCCTTCTACATAGTCTGCAGGCTTGGGGAAATAGGACATGGGCATCTCTTCCCCAGGCTGGGATTGCAGATAGAGGCAGCTATTATCTACAGAGAGGAACAACATCACTTAAAGATTTTGTAGGGGTGGAATATGGACAGGGTCTCACAATGTATCCTTGGATGTCCTGGACCTTGCTTTGTAGACCAGGCTGGCCTTGAACTTAAGAGATCCATCTGTCTTGCCTCCCATGTTCTGTGAGGTACCACATCTGACTCATTTGATGAATTTTAAGTAGTGTGCTGTAAGCCTAGTGGTGGTGCACGCCTTTGTCTCATGTAACCCAAACCGTCCCCAAACTCAATATGTAGTTGAGAATAATCTTGAATATCATACTCTACCCCTAGGTGCTGGCTCCTGGCTTCTTCTTTTTTTGAGACAGGGTTTCTCTGTAGTCCTGGCTGTCCTGGAACTCACTCTGTAGACCAGGCTGTCCTCGAACTCAGGAATTTGCCTGCCTCTGCCTCCCAAGTGCTGGGATTACAGGCGTGCGCCATCACCTCCCGGCCTGGCTTCATTTTCTAAGGAGGTTGCTCTTTTAATTCCTTCCCCTAAGGACAAGCTAACCCTATGGTATAGTTCTGTGGCAGAGCACTCGTGCATGTCTGAGGCCATGGGTTCCAACCCCAACCCTAGAAAAAGCGGTCCACCGGGGCCACCCTCATCAGGCTCCAGTCACCTGGGACAGTTTCTGGCACTGCCTGTCACCCCAGTTCCACTGGCGGTTCCTCTAAGTGTGCCACAGTCCTCACCCCTCCAGTCTTGGCAGGTGGCTCTTGTTCTGCAGCCATTTTGACCACACTGCTGCCCCACTCTGCCTCCCTCTCTCTGCCCCTCCCTCAGGCCCTGGAGAGAGTGGCTTGTTTTTTTTTTTTTTTTTAAAGATTTATTTATTATTATATGTAAATACACTGTAGCTGTTTTCAGACACTCCAGAAGAGGGAGTCAGATCTTGTTACGGATGGTTGTGAGCCACCATGTGGTTGCTGGGATTTGAACTCAGGACCTTTGGAAGAACAGTCGGTTCTCTTAACCACTGAGCCATCTCTCCAGCCCCCAGTGGCTTGTTTTTTAATTTCCTGTACCCCCAGGATATAGCTGGGCCCAACTCAGGGTTACCCTGAGTTTTTTTTTTTTTGTTTTTTTTTTTGTTGTTGTTGTTTTTTTTTTTCGAGACAGGGTTTTTCTGTATAGCCCTGGCTGTCCTGGAACTAGCTCTGAAGACCAGGCTGGCCTCGAACTCAGAAATCTGCTTGCCTCTGCCTCCCAAGTGCTGGGATTACAGGCGTGCACCACCACCACCCGGCTGTTTTTTTTTTTTTCTTTTTAAGATTTATTTATTATATGTAAGAACACTGTAGCTGTCTTCAGACACTCCAGAAGAGGCCATCAGATCTTGTTACGAACAGTTGTGAGCCACCATGTGGTTGCTGGGATTTGAACTCAGGTCCTACTGAAGAGCAGTTGGTGCTCTTAACCACTGAGCTATCTCTCCAGCCCCTGAGTTTTTTTTTTTTTTTTTTTTTTTTAAATGTTTGGTGAATGAATGACATGGGGAGGTGGCTGCTGTCACTGTTGTCATTTTGTACTCTCAGATATAACCAGGCTGCCCAGCTGGAGAAGAGGATGCACGTGTAGTGTGGACTCCAGCAGTAATCTATCTTCCTTCTCTGAAGGTGGGTCCAGAGTGGCCTATGGCCCCTGAGGGTCTACATTACCCCTTATTGTGAAAGTTAAGACAGTGGTGAAGGGAAGGGATCTTGGTGGGATTACCCAGATGCCTGAAGACCCAGTGGAGTGGCTCAGTGGTAAAGGTGCTTGCTGGTAGTCCTGACCAATGAGTTAGTTTCCCAGGGCCCAGCGGCTCTCCCTTACCGTGTCTCCTGCAATGACAGAAGGTCCCTTCCTGGAGGCCATGCCACCCCTTTCCTTTGTAGAATTTTATAGTACACAGAGATCTTCAAAACATGAATTGAGTCCCTTTAACCCTGCATGAGAGCTTCTCTCACGGCCTCTTCTTGTGGATAAGGGAGGCTCGAAACTGTCTTAGGTTGCTCAGGCCTGAGTGACTCTAGGCTCCAGAGCCTTTTTGCTGCCCTTTGCCTCAATTTAACAGTGCCAAAAAGAAAAAGAAAAGCAGGGGTCAAAGTCCAAAGTCCAAGGTCTGGCTGCACACATCTCCCTTAATTTTCCCCGGGGAGAAAAGGCACTAAGTGGGTGAGGGGTGCTGTAGGAACCCGGGAGCCTCAGTCTTTTTTTGGGGGGGGGGCATTTTCAACCCGTGAGAGTGGGAGTGAGTCAGTGGAGGGCTTGAGGCAGAGGGTCCCACAGGAGAGAGGAGGTGACAGGTGAAGGAGACCAGCAAGGGGAGCTTGGGAGGGAGGGCCTTCTATATTCCACACGTGGGTCTGTTTTTCTGAGTCCAAGGAGGCATTATGCAGTGGATAAGGGCACAGGGCAGTGCAGGGGCCTGAAGTGACTACTGAACTGGATTGAGTCATCACCTCTGACGATCACCAGTTGGTGGTGGTGGGGAACCAGGTGGCAGATGAATCTGAAGGCTTGACCGCGGTGTGCTCGGCTGCCTCCAAGTGACCCAGACCCCTCTTCCCCCAGGTGAGAACAAGGAGACAGACAGACGTTGCTGGAAACACCAGCAGTGTCCTGGGCATATCATCCACTCCTTCTCGGACTGTGGCCATCACAACCGATGTATGCATGCTGTCAGCCACTGCAACTGTGAATATAGGTGAGGGCCCCCTTCATGGGGACCCATTCCCTTCAGGTTTCCCTCTTCAGGTCTGGCCGGCCTGGTGCTGCTAGCCTAGCCCCAGCTTTCAATCCCTGCTCTACTCCAAGAACAATGAATGGGCAGATCTCTTGGCAGCCTGGGCCAAGCCCAGAAACAGCTGGCTGTCCCTCTAGGCCCCCGGGGAATCGTGGAGGTATGGGGGCCCGGCTGAGTATGGTGTGTGGCAGGCTAAAGGACTGCTCAGGACACAATAGGAGCAGCTCCCAAGATGTAGGCCTGACCTGCTCCAAAGACGGGGCTCAACTTGCTTCATCATCATCCATGCCCCTTGCTTTGAACTCATCCCAGAGGAAGAGTGTGTGGAGCGGATCTGGTACAGCTGGTGAGTGCCAGCTGGCCAGCGGTGACGGGACAGGACTCCAGGGCACCCTGCTTCAGCTCCATTAATTTCTTCCTATCCCTTCCTCACAGGTGTAGAAGCCACAGGCCCGTCTCTGTGGCAATAATTCACCACCCCACCCACCATATGTATATGCCAGATGACCTAAATGATGAGGATGAGGATATGGAAGAGAACCGGCTTTCCATCACAAATCATTTAAGTCCCAGTGCCAGACCCACTGACCCAAACACAGGGTCAGCCACAGGGGTTCCTGACCTATCAGCGCCCATCACCATCTGGCGTTCTGAAAGCCCCATTGACAAGTGCCAGGAAGGCAAGGTCGTCAAGAATATAAAGAAGAAAAAGGAGAAAGAGAAAGAGAAAGAGAAAGACGAGGAGGAGATGGTAGACGAAAAGGCAAACTTGAAAAAAGCTAAGGGCAAGTCAATTAAGAAGAAATGCCCAGTGAAGTCAGAGTCTTCCCCTGCAGACTTGAGCCAATCAGTAAGCCCAAGAGAACCAGTGAGGACACCAGAGTCCAGCCCAGAAAGCCGGGAAGGGCTGGAGAGCGAGAACAGTTCTGAACGGGGTAAAGAAAAGCCCTCCAGTGAAGATGCTGTAGAGTCATCATCGCCCAAAAAGAAAGAGAAGAGCTCTGCCCAGGCCAAAAAGAATGGGACAAAAAACGTACAAACCCGGAAAACTAGCAAGAGAAAATCTCCCCCAATGTCCGGTTAACCCCAATCTCAGTTGAGGCTAGGGCATCCAGAGTGAATAAATCAAGCCTGTAACTGACCCCTATTGCTATTCTCTCTCCCTCCAACAGGGCCTCTTCTTGTGGGAGGTGGCTGGCTCTGGGCCTTCTAGAGCCAAGGGGTCAGGGGCTGCAGGGATTCTCTAAGGCAATCCTGCTTTCAAGGAGGAAGTATATGTCTATGAGAAGTTAAGTAGGGAGACCAGGTGGGAGAATCCATCTGGGGAGTGGGTAGAAGAGTGTTGTCAAGTCCATTCTGTGGTGGGCGGCACTATGCAATGCTACCTTCAATAAACTGAACCTGCCACTCACTCAGCCTGCCTCTCCCTTCTCAAGTGGCCCCAAGGGAAGGGCTGTGGCACCTTGGAGGAGATGCTCTTCCTTCCCAGGGGGGGAGTCCCAGTCCTCCATCCTTGCGGCAGACCTGTTATGCTGGAGAAAGTACAATGGAGTTCTAGTAGAAGGCCGGCCTTTTCCCACCAACACAAAGAATGAAGAAAAGTGGGTACAAACGCAGATGGAGGCAGCAGTGGCAACCCAAGCACAGACAAAGGAAGAAAGGCCTTACTCCCCCTACTAAATCACTGAGATGGAGTCCCTGTGAAGGAACAGGGCGAGCCAACGTGCAGAATACAAACAGCTGCAGAAAGAAAGGACCAGAGCCAGGGGGCTGGCTGGCACTGAGCCAGGGAGGGGAAGGGGTAGGAAATAGCTCCTTTCCCATGGCATGTATGTCTGAGGGTGAACAGGTAAGGGGGACCTGTGGGCCAGGAATTGACTTCAGAGGCTATCAGAGACCAAGGGCCGAAGGGACATGCACAGCTCACAGATTCACTTCTCTTCACTGTGTGGGAAGAGGAGAGAGAGCAACACAGGAGTTCAGTGGCCGACAGCTGCCAGGCCCAGGATTCCATGTTGCCCTGTAGATGTTACTGTTCCCTTTTCACAGGCAGGACAGCCAACCTAAGAAGCGGCTGGAGAGATGGCCCAGCAGTTAAGAGCACACCTGCAAAAACCCCAATTTCCCAACACTCATAGATGGTTGCTCATAGCCACCTATCATGCCAAGCCCTCTTTTGTGTTTTTGTGCACATACCCACACATGCACTCATGTAATTAAAGCCCAGAGGTGGTAGTCCACGCCTTTAATCCCAGCACGAGGGAGGCAGAGGGAGCTGAGCTCTGAGTTCATTTATATAATTCCAGCATTCAGGAGGCAGAGGCAGGGCTTCTGTAAGTCCGAGGCCAGCCTGGGTTAGCGACTCCGCCACAAAATGGCCAACAACAGATGGAAGAAGCCCACACAGGCTCAGAGCAGGCAGGGAGGTGACCCCAGGCAGTGTGAATCCTGGACTCTCTGGTAGATAACGAGAGGAAGTTTTTGGAGTTCCAAGCTGCTGAAGCAGCCCTGCAGAGGGAGGGAGCTGGAGAGGCCTTGGCGAGCGCTCTGTACAAACACTGTTTATTCAAATGACAGGTGGGAAGCGGGTGCAGGTAGGTGATGAGGGAAGGCAGGCAGGCAGGGGCTGGCAGGTCAGCACTGCTCCACACGGCCCTCAGTCCTGCTTTGACAGCCAACGTATTGCCACCAGGACCAGGAACACTTACCCTCCTCTCCCTCCTGCCCCGAACTGAATAAATATCATAGGTTTCCCCGCAGGCTGGGGACATGTACAAGTCAAGCTTGGTGCCTCATAGCCTGCCTCAGGTGAGGGCAGAGACTCAAATGGCTTCCAGGACATTACACACACTCCACCTTTGCTCTCATCCCTGCTGCACTCCTCTCCCAGCCTGGCCCCAGGACAGGTGGTCAGCACAGGCCCGGAGTGGGACAACTGCTGCTTGGTGCACGCCAGGCTCACAAGGCCATCCAGCCAGGCTGACTGCTAGAAAGAACGTCATTTCACGCCACTTTATGGACAAAAAAAGAGGGGCAGGGAGTGAGGCTATAAGTGGCCAGGCCTCTTGGAGCTTCAGAGGTAACAGAGTCCGAGGAACAGGCCCCCTACCGATCCATCTCGTCCAGGAGTGGGGTCGCATCGCCAGCAATGGACATGGGGGTGCTCTCGATCATGGGGCTGGGGGAGGGCCGTGGGGTCAGCCGCTGTTTCTGTTTCCGTCGCTCTGCCTCCTTTTCCTGTAGCCACTGCTCGGCCATCTTGCCCCAGTCGATAGCTGCATGGCTGTTGGACCTGGCATAGGAAGGAAAGGCCTTAGAGACTAGGATTTTGAAAAGACTTGCTACCAGTCACTGGTGAGAGATCACCTTCACAGAAGGGAATCTGACATTTGTAGGAGTCAACCCGCCTTGGACGTTCATTCTTCCCCAGAAACCAATGCCTGTGGGAACAGTTCATAAGTCTTGGCTTTCAGGAACATACACTATACCTGCTTATGTTAGGTCCTCAGGCCGCATGGCACCACCTGCTCCTAGCAGTAACCAGCGTGTGTATGCCACTCTCTATGTACTTACTTTGGCTGCTGTTGCCGTTGTCGGGAGCTGGAGGAAGGCTGGGGCTGGGCCTGGGTAGACTGTGGGGTAGTGCTGGCCTGGAGCTGGTGGTATTGTGGGGTGGTAATGGGCTGGCTCGGGGTTGTATAGGAGTAGCTTGGGGTCATTAGTGGTGTGGCCACGGGCTGCTGGGCTGGCGTTGGGAACACCTGAAGAAGGGTGGACAGAGAAATAGAGGGATGTTATGGGTGGGCATGCTTGACTTTATTGTGAATCTCTGGCAGACTCTGAGTAGAGTTGGCTCTGAATAGTGCTTTCCAGCTGAGCCACCTCAAACAATATTTTGGGCAGTAAAGGCAACCCAGCAGGACAATACCAGCACACACAGTTACCCACCGATCTTGAACACCTCAGGTGGGTTGAGAGTTCCAAATATGCCGAGGCTCTCTGCAAAGGCCACCCCACCTCAAAGTATTTTTTGAGACACAGTTTCTCTGTGTAGTCCTGGCTGTTCTGGAATCACTCTGTAGACCGGGCTAGCCTTAAACTCAGATCCCTCTGCCTCCCAAGCGCTGGGATTACAGATGTACACTGCCACCATCCATCTATCAGGCCCTTTCTTTGTTTTTTTCTTTTTGGTTTTTTGAGACAGGGCTTCTCTGTATAGCACTGGCTGTCCTGGAACTCACTCTGTAGACCAGGCTGACCTTGAACTCAGAAATCCGCCTGCCTCTGCCTCCCAAGCACTGGGATTAAAGGTGTGTACCACCACTGCCCGGCTATCAGGCCCTTTCTTATTCCGTTCCCTATCAAATGTACTTAAGGTAAGGAATATCTGTTAGAGCCTGTTCCCAGGCTCAGGCACAGTGCTCCTAATACAGCGCATGGCCAGAGGTGTCCATAGGACCTGGGTCTGTAGATGAGGGTTTATAGGATTGTTCCCCCCTCCTCCCTGTCCTAATCAACAAGAGTCCCCCTGAAAACATACATGGTAGGCGCTGCTGCCTCCTCCGCTGCCACCGTAGCCATACTGGCTAGATGCCCACTGGGCTGGGGTAGCATTGGGATTTTGTCCTTGGCCTGTCACAGCAGCAATGGCACTGAACATCTGTGAAGTCATGTTCTGAGGCAAGGCATTCACAGCCCGTGTCAGATCTGTAAATACAGATGTCCAAGTTAAGAGTGTAAGTCCCTTTAGTTCCCTGCTGCCCTACAAGCCTCAGCCCCAAACACCCTACCTGCCAGATTGATGTTGGCTGGAGTAGCATTGATAGAAGCGGGGGTTCGTGTTCTGCTGCTACTACTGGGAGTGATGCCTGTAAGAAAGGGATACAGCCAGTTATGTTCCTCAAGAAAGCTACTTCTGGCTTCCTAGTTCAAGAGTCAGAAGAGGAAAGGAAGAGCAGGGAAGAAAAGTTGTACAGGCCAGTAGATGGAAAACCTCCCTGCTACTAAGAGGTAGAAACGGGTGAGGCAGCTGATAAACAGGGTTCAGCAGAACTCACCTGGTACAGGATCCTGATAATGATCCTTAAACCACCTGAAGAGTCCGTTCACAGTTGGGAAAATCTGGCCCCGGTACCGGAATCCTTCAGGAGTCACTGTGACATATTCTATCCTGAGTTTTATAAGTAAACAAGCATTAGATACTGCTTGTGCTAGCTAGTTTTATGTCAATGTGACATATAAGCTATAGTCACCAGAGAGGAGTCTCAAATGAGAAACTGCCTCCATAAGACCAGAATGTAGGCAAGCCTATAGGACATCTGTTTTAAATTAGTGGGGTGGGGCCACCCCTGAGCTGGTAGTCCTGGGTTCTACAAGAAAGCAGGTTGAGCAAGCCATGAGGAACAAGTCAGTAAGAAGCACTCCCCCGTGGCCTCTGCATCAGCTTCTGGCTCTAGATTCCTGTCCTGTTTGAGTTCCTGTTCGGACTTTCTTTAATGATGAAGTATGATGTGGAAGTGTAAGCCAAATAAATAAACCCTTTCCTCCCCAGATTGCTTTTGGTCATGGTGTTTCAGCATAACAATAGCAGCTCTGACTAAACACACTGTGCCCACCAAATAAATACCAACCACATGTGAATGTACATTAGCCATGAGGGGTGCCAGAGGAGGAGAGATGACAGGGAGAGGCTGCAAATGACAGAGCACAGTCAAGGCTAAGGAGGCCATGGCCTTGTGCTGAGGACAGGCTGCAGAGGAAGTTGTGCTGGGGGCTAACGAGATAGGATGCCTCACTGAAGACAGCAGTTCCAGGAGAGTGATAACCAAGGCTACAGAACACTGCAGACCTCCCTGGCAGGTCCAGATAAGCAGGGAGAATTCTCTGGTGCTCTAGAAGGTGCTTAGTCTGCCTTCATTCAATATTTCTGAGATTAACAGAGGCTAAGAGGATGGGTCTTAGCTTCATACTTAGATCTGGTCCAGCTTGAGTTCTGCACTTACCACCTCTGTGACTGCACCAGGGACTACAGCCGTAAACTCAAAGGAGTCACAAGGAATGGTGAGGCAGGCATAAAAGGCAGTCTTTAGAGCTAACACAGTGCTGTGTTCTCTCCAGGAGAGCCAACAACTGCTCAGAGACAATGGTAAACATGACGCACACCTCACTTATACTCAGCCCAGACTTGCTTCCTAAATCTCCATGCAAACATACAGGTCAGGGCATCTGTGCTCCCCTCTGGGAAGCCAGTGTCTGTTATTTCAGGTTGTCACCTCAGCTGGCCTTCATCAAACATTTCCAGTCTTACAGGGCCCTGGCTGCCACTCTGTGGAAGGCACTGATGTGGCAGGAAAGCCACCTCAGAAAGGAGCATGGTGTTCCAGGCGCCAAGTGTGGCACAAGGCCCCAAAGCTCTACTCAGTGGTCCACATGTGACCAGTACAAAGCCAGAACCCAGAGGATTATTTCTCTGCTAGGGCAGAATGGCTGGTGGCAGGTCAGGTCAGGTCAGGTCAGGTCAGGTCAGGTCAGGACAGCAGGCATGATCACTAGAATGTACAATAGGCCTAAGTACATCAGCCTAAAGGAACAGGAACCAGGCTCAGGATGAGCTAAAGGGGTGCAAGAAAAGGAATGCTTCAAAAAAACAGCCTGTCAGTCACACATGGAAGGGAGCAGAGTAGGAGATATCTCCATCTCACCCACTGCTCAGTGGGCACAAAATATGTCCACCGTGGCATCAGTGAGCTGCCATGTGCTGAGAGTTCAGGGAAGGTGTGACACCTTGCCTGTGCCATCCCCGCAGCACTGGGGAGTGCTGGCAAAGCGGACAGCATGACACCTTTCCTAGTTCCAGGCAACTCTGTTTTTTTGTCTCTACCAGGCATGTCGAACCTTCTGACACCATGAGATGACACTATCATTTTTTTTTTTTTTTTTTTTTTTTTTTTTTTTTTTTTTTGCTTTTTCAAGACAGGGTTTCTCTGTGTAGTCCTGGCTGTCCTGGAACTCACTCTGTAGACCAGGCTGGCCTCGAACTCAGAAATCCGCCTGCCTCTGCCTCCCAAGTGCTGGGATTAAAGGCGTGTGCCATCACCACCTGGCTTGACACTATCATTTACAAAGTTCATGCTTGAGAGCAATACAATCAACTTATATTTAAGAAAAAGAAAAGAAGGGCTGGAGAGATGGCTCAGCGGTTAAGAGCACTGACTGCTCTTCTAGAGGTCCTGAGTTCAATTCCCAGTAACCACATGGTGGCTCACGACTATCTGTAATGGGATCTGATGTCCTTTTCTGATGTGTCTGAAGACAGCTATAGTGTACTCATATAAATCAAATAATTCTTAAAAAAGAAAGAAAGAAAGAAAGAAAGAAAGAAAGGAAGGAAAGGAAAGGAAAGGAAAGGAAAGGAAAGGAAAGGAAAGGAAAGGAAAGGAAAGGAAAGGAAAGGAAAGGAAAGGAAAGGAAAAAAAAAAAAAGTAACAAAACCCAAAAAGTCATAAAAAATTGTCATGGAGCCTAGGATCCTGTGCTGGGCCAAGGCCTAGACACGTGTGTGTCAACCACAACTTCTGTTCTGAATAGGCAAGAGGACAAAGAGGCAGAAGCAGAGTGGCGAGGCGTGGCCCTCTTCTAGCCTGTGTGTGGACCCCAGAGGCAGTCGTGCATCTCGGCAGAGTGCTCACCTGGGTTTGCCCCGGGGCTGGTATCCCAGGAGGAACTTGCCAGGCAGCTCCTTGCAGGCACAGATGAAGTAAGGGATGAAGGTGGGCTTCTCCTTCTTAGTTCTGATGAGCAGCTCCTCTAATTTCTGGGGGAAGGAGAAGGGGAACAGGTTGGGATGCAGTATGCTTGGGATACAAGGCTGGTGCACACACATGTGCCTCCTTCACCACTGAGTCCCTACGCTCTCCCTGGTGTCCACCCATAAGAGCCTGGAAGGTGTCCACAGGGTGCAAGGCTCACCTTCCGGTCCCCACCACTACAGTCCTGGTAATACTTGTGGTTCAGAAGGTCTCGAGCAAAGGAAGCCATGGGCTGGACATAGCGGGCAACAATCTCATCCAAGTCTTCAAATTCCTATAGGAAGACAGAAGGCCTTACACATCACATCCAGCTAAGAGTCCAGCCCTTCATCAAACCCACCCTCAAGAGAGAAGGGCAGGGGCTGACGTGCTGATCCTGCTGAACCTCACTCCACTGCAAAGTCCCCTCAATTTATCAATTGGCTCTATTGATCCCAGACACTAGCATACCAGCATAATGTCTTTTAAGTACTAACTGGGATGATTCCCTGGTATTTAGGAACAACAGTGGTAAAGGAACAACTTCAGATTTTTCTTTCTTTCTTTCTTTCTTTCTTTCTTTCTCTCTCTCTCTCTCTCTCTCTCTCTCTCTCTCTCTCTCTCTCTTTCTCTCTCTCTCCCTCCCTCCCTCCCTTCTTTCCTAAAAGATTTATTTATTTATTGTATGTAAGTACACTGTCGCTGTCTTCAAACACTCCAGAAGAGGCATCAGATGCCCATTACAGATGTTTGTGAGCCACCACATGGTTGCTGGGAACTGAACTCAGGACCTCTGGAAGAGCAGTTGGTGCTCTTAACTGCTGGCTGAGCCATCGCTCCAGGCCACAACTTCAGATTTCTCCTTGTTGAATACAGCTAAGAAAGAGACCTCATATGTGTGCATTTTTTTCTCTTCCTCAATAGTTGTCTCTAGGCTATTTTTAAAAAATTGAAATATAGGGAAAATAAAGCTAGTACTTATGCTACAAATTACCTAGCTCTGTTGCTCTGCATAACAAAAATATGTGTGTGTCCAAGTTACTGTTAGGCAAAAGCAGCTAGGAAGAACCTGTTCAGGTATGGCCCCACCTCACTGCTGATCCACAGGGTGGCTCCCAGGCTGAAGGCGTTCTCCTTGCCCTCCTCTCGCACGTCCACGTGCTGGTAGATGCCGTCGCTGACTTTCCAGGTCACGGTCAGGTGGTTCTCACCCTTGCTGCTGGGCCGGATGATGACATCCCCTTGGTCCATGGTCTCCATCATCTTTTCTGCTTGCTTGAAATTTATATTATGGAAGGACGGGTGTGCAATCACTCGCTTGATATATGCTGAAGAGGGAAGGGAGAGGCAGACCAGGTGACAGGTGAGGAGCTGCTAGGGATAGGACAGAGATAGCTTTTGACCCACCACGGGATTCTTAGACACTGTCACACTTTCTGGGCTTGGGTTCCATGATGTGAATGAGGTGTCAGCCCCAGCCCTTAGGCTGTTTGAGGAAATGAAGCTTAGCAAAATGTATATGGGAGATTGTGGGTTCCAGTCCTGCTCATGCCTGTCTTTCATATCTCTAGGCTGCAGAGCTTTGAAACTGGGCACACACTCTGCTGCAGTAAGCCAATACATAGGAACTCCGCAGCCTAGGTCCCTGGTGTAAGCCATATTCAGGTGCAGGCCTCCTGCGGAGCACTCACTGGTCCGCTGCTGCTTTCGTTTCATGTCCTCTTCCTGCTTGTGGTCTGCAGCTTCGGCATCGAAGTCGTAGTAGGTGTCCTTGGGCAGCTTCCACTCATTGTTCCTGTCCATGAGGTCTGAGGTCCGGCAGGTCAGGTCTGCACTGAACTTTTCAATATCGATCTTCATGATGCGGCAGTGAACAGTCATCCCCACCTAGAACCACAGAACATGTGAGCTGGAAGGGACAGACTATCTAGCAAAGCCCAGGCAGAAAGGTAGGACTTGCCGGGCGGTGGTGGCGCACGCCTGTAATCCCAGCACTTGGGAGGCAGAGGCAAGCAGATTTCTGAGTTTGAGGCCAGCCTGGTCTACAAAGTGAGTTCCAGGATAGCCAAGGCTACACAGAGAAACCCTGTCTCGAAAAAACAAAAACAAGAAAGGTAGGACTTGCCCAAAGCCAGCTACTAAATGACAAAGTAGGAGTTTGGGGGTAGGTAGACGTATCCTGTACCAATGCCTCTCACTCTCAGCTGGAAAACTGGAGTATCACCATGGGCATCCCTGCCGCGTTCTTATCTAAAGCTCATGCCCCTTTTAGTTTTTTGGGGTTTTTTTTGTTTGTTTGTTTTTTGTTTTTTGTTTTTCGAGACAGGCTTTCTCTGTATAGCCCTGGCTGTCCTGGAACTCACTCTGTAGACCAGGCTGGCCTCGAACTCAGAAATCCACCTGCCTCTGCCTCCCAAATGCTAGGATTAAAGGCGTGCGCCACCACGCCTGGCTCATGTCCCTTTTAGAAAGGAAGCGAAGTGAGAGCTGTTTCTGGTGTTCTTCCTGATGAGTCTTTCCATGTAAATACTGGCTTAAGGAGGTCTGTTTGGATACCGTTGAAAATCTTAGCTCCATGAAGATTAAGAATGTCAAAAAAAAAAATTAGGAATGTCTTTTTTGTCAAGCAGTTGCAGTACACACTTTTTTTTTTTTTGTATCAATTAGACAACTTTTACTAAATGAGAAAACTACATTTAAAATGTGCCTTAAACAAAACGGAATTAGAAAAAATGACATACGCATTTTAAAGAACTTTTGCTGCAGTACACACTTTTAATCCTAGCACTTGGGAGGAGGAGGTAGAGGCAGGTGGATCTCTGTGAGTTTAAGGTCAGCCAGGTCTACAGAGCAAGTTTGAGGACCTCAGGGCTACACAGAGAAACCTTGTCTCAAACAAAGAAAGTCTCTTTTGAGCCCTAAGCCCACACCTCTCCCAGATTAATAAAGGGTGTGGTAATCAAATGAAAGTGGCCCCTACAGGCTCATATATTTACATGCTTAGTCCTATGTTGAACTGTTTGGAAGGATTGGGAAGGTCGAGGAGGTGTGTTACTGAGAATAGGCACCAAGGCTTCAAAACCCAAGGCCAGGCTCAATGTCTTCATCTGACTATTGCCTATGAATGTAAAAATTCTCTCAGCTACTGCTATAGAGCCATGCCTGTCTGCTTCCCAACATGATGATCACAGACTAACCTAAAATTCAGGTAAAACTCCAATTAAATGCTTTCTATTTTAAGTTGCCTTGGTCATGGCATCTCTTCACAAAACCGTGATTTCAGTTCTCAGCACTGCATAAAAACAGGCATGGCATGTCTGTTCATTTTAGCACTTGGGGGAGATAGAGGCAGGTCATCCTCAGCTATGTACTGAGTTTGAGGACAGGCTGGGTTACATGACATGAGATCCTACCCTTGAAAACAAAGACTATTTTATTCCCATGAATGTGGCATTTATACCCAGAGATCTGAAATTTTTTTTAAAGATTTCTTTCTTTCTTTCTTTCTTTATTTATTTATTTTATTTTATTTTTTATTTTTTGGTTTTTCGAGACAGGGTTTCTCTGTGTAGTCATGGCTGTCCTGGAACTCACTCTAGACCAGGCTGGCCTTGAACTCAGAAATCCGCCTGCCTCTGCCTCCCAAGTGCTGGGATTACAGGCATGCGCCACCACGCCCGGCTCAAGATTTCTTTATTTATGCTATGCATAAGAGTACTTTGAGTATATATCAGCACATCAGAAGAAGGCATAGAATCTCATGGAACAACAATCATAGACAGTTGTAAGCTGCCATGTGAGTGCTGGGAATGGAATTCAAGACCTTTGGAAGAACAGCCAATGTTCTTAACCACTGAGGCATCTCTTCAGTGCCTGGAGATCTGAATTTGATCCTTGAACCCCACATAAAAAACCAGATAAGTACCATCAAAACTAAGGTAGAACTGGATCTAGTAGTGCATGCTTTTAATCCCAGCATATAGGAGACAGAGGCAGGTGGATTGTTATATAGCTACACAGCAAGTTATAGCTGGGGATACAAAACAGTATTATTGCCTCTTCCTCACCCCCAAGAAAATCCAAACCAATAATCCTAGGTGGAAAGAGAGAATCAACTCTGGTAAAAAGTTACTTTCTGAACCCTAAGTGCATTCACTGAGTGTCTAGCTGGAACTATAACTCTGGTAAAGTTACTCTCTGTCAAATGGAGGTTCCTTCTGTTTTTGTTTTTGTTTTTATTTTTTTGAGACAGGGTTTCTCTGTGTAGCTCTGGCTGTCCTGGAACTCATTTTGTAGACCAGGCTGGCCTCGAACTCAGAAATCCGCCTGCCTCTGCCTCCCAAGTGCTAGGATTAAAGGCGTGCGCAACTACCACCCGGCTGGAGGTTCCTGTTCCACTGTGACTCTCAGAGGTAGTCTATGGACAGAGCTGTGCTACACAGCCTTTGAAATCCCCTGAGCAACACTGCCCAACACAGAGAATAGGCAGAGCTTTCTTGTTTGTGATGTTGGGTCTTGCTTCCTGCCATGCACTGAGAGCACAGCTTCCCACACAGGAAGAAACCCTCTCCCAAAGGGCTGGCAACCAGCAGAGACTGCTTTACAAACAGTAGACAAAAGCCACTACTCATTCAGATGCTCTCCCCAGCTTCTTCCAGTTATTATAAATCCCTTCTACCCTCCCAGCAGCAGTCACTGGGAACAGAGCCTAACTTCTGGTGGGGCAGCTCAAAGCCAGAAAGCCCAACAGGGCGACCGGAGAGCGCACGACTCCTGAGCCATCTACCTTCACTCGCTCCTCTGGCCTCTTCACCACCTTGTCACTGAGGAATTTGGTAGGGATGAAGCCGGTGACACCGTTGTCTAGCCGTGTTTTCACACCAATGGCCTGACCAGGGCATGATCCACTGTCAAAATGGTTCCAGACCTGAAGCACAGAGAGGAGGACTATTAAGATTCTGGAGCTCCTGTGTACAGAAGAGAGCAGCCAGGAGGGCTGGAGAGATGGCTCAGTGGTTAAGGGTACTTTTTTGCTCAATTCCCAGAATCCACATAGCGGTTACAACCAATCCTAACCACAGTTATAAGGGGTCAATGGCCCCTTCTGACTTCTTATTCTTTTTGATTTTTATAGATTTGTTTTTTTCGAGACAGGGTTTCTCTGTGTAACCTTGGCTTTCCTGGAACTCACTCTGTAGACCAGGCTGGCCTCGAACCCAGAAATCCGCCTGCCTCTGCCTCCCAAGTGCTGGGATTACAGGCATGCGCCACTACTGCCCACCTCTTCTGACTTCTGAGGGCGCCAAGTACACCACATGGTACTCAGGCAAAATATTCACGTCTAAAATAAAGTGAATATACCTTAAAAAAAGGAAAAAATAGCCAGGAAGCAAGATGACTCGGTGGGGAAAAGATGCACACAGTAGGAGGAGAGAACCCACAAGTTATCCTCTAACCTCCACACATACACGATGGCACGAACACACACATAAAATAAATAAGAACATTAAAAACCATACAAACCAGCAGGAAAGAGCAGCCAATCGGCGACCCACCAAGGGAGACTGTGAGCATCCAGAGTGCCCTGGCTTGAGGCGTGACACTAAAGGCCACTGGGTGAGTCTTTCACACTTAACTGACTTATTTTCTAACCCACTGTGATCCCCTTTGTTCTGTTCTGCTTTAGTAAGTGTAACAATTACAATGGACCTAATAAGTGAAAAACCAGAAAATGCTGAGTGGCTTCAGAAAAGATGATGAAAAAGCCAGGCGTGGTGGCGCATGCCTGTAATCCCAGCACTTGGGAGGCAGAGGCAGGCAGATTTCTGAGATCTAGGCCAGCCTGGTCTACAGAGTGAGTTCCAGGACAGCCAGGAACCCAGTCTCGAAAAAACAAACAAGCAAACAAAAACAAAACAAACAAAAAACCAACAGAAAAGAACCTGATACTTGGGTGAGGTGGTGCATGCCTTTAATATCACTGAGCACTAAGGAGGCAGAAGACAGATCTCTTAAGAGTTCAAGGCCAGCCGGGCGGTGGTGGCGCATGCCTGTAATCCCAGCACTTGGGTGACAGAGGTAGGCGATTCTGAGTTCGAGGCCAGCCTGGTCTACAAAGTTCCAGGACAGCCAAGGCTATACAGAGAAACCCTGTCTCGGAAAAAAACAAGTCCAAAAAACCAAAAAAAGAAAAAAGAAAAAAAAAAAAAAAAAAAAGAAAGAAAGAAAGAAAAAAAAAAGAGTTCAAGGCCAGCCTGGCCTGGTCTACATAGTGACTTTCAGGCCAGCCAAGGCTATATAATAAGACTTTTTCTCCAGGATAAAGAAAACAGGCAGGTAGGCAGGCACATAAAGCCTAGAGGAACAAAGGGAAAATTAGAGTTGGAATAATATAAAAATTGTACAGAGCTGACACCTACTTCCAAACCAGTGTGAGTAAGGCCACTGTGGGAAAGCATGCATAGTTCTCATGTCCTAACTTGCTGGAGTGACAGCCGGAAAGTGGGATAAGAGTTAAAGGTTACAGTGAGTGCAGCAGGATGGACAGGAGCACACAGGAAGGGACTTCATGTTAAGAGTCCCCTTTGCTTTTGTGTACTTGTTTGGCGAGAACAGGACCTGAAATACTCCCATTTCTCTCTTCTCAGCAAACCTCAGTCAAGGAAGCTCACTGCAGTACCACACTGCACATACCTCGCTTAGCTCAGGGAAGTTGTCCTGTTGACAGAAGGGGCACTGCCACAGCCCTGTCTCATCATTTCGGATGGCCTGGTCATAGCTCTCCCCCTGTGGGCGCCTGTGAGCAATGCCAGTAACATTACAGATGATGAGCTTTCCTGTAGGAAAGAAAGCAGGTTAACACAACGGAGAGCAGAGTCTGACCCGCTCCCTCTGCTAACACAACATCCATCTTCTGGCTTGATTTCTTTCTCATCCTGGAGGACAGAGACCGTCCTTGGACTTAGTACCAGGGATATGATGCCTATGACTCTGTGATGTCAAAAACCCAAGCTACAAACACAACTTTACTTCTATTCTGGCAGTGTTGGGGACTGAACTCAGGGCCCTGCAAACACTAGGAAATGCTCCAGCACTGAGCTACCCTGAGTCTTCCTTTTACCCACTCTCACCATCTTAGGAGACCATAACTTGATCTCAGTTCTAACTTCTAGTCTAGGCCCTGCATCTTTTCCAAGAGCTGAACTGGACAATTTTGATTTTGTTCACCTGACACAAACTAGAGACACCTGAGAGGAGGAAACTCCAAACGTGGAGTGAACGCAATCAGACTGGCATGCAGACATTTCTTAGGGGGCCATTTTTTTAAACTGCTAATTGATGTTGGAGGGCTTAGCCTACTGTGGGCAGGGCCACCCTGACAAGTAGTCCTGGAATGTGGAAGAAAGGCAGTTGAAAACAAGTCTGAGAGCAAGCCAGTGAGCAGCATTCCTCCACGGTGCCTATTATATCACTGAGTAACTCAAGCTCCTTTCTTGGCTTCCCTCCATGATGGACTCCAACCTGTAAGATGTAATAAGCCCTCTCCTCCTCAAAAGTTGCCTTTGGCCAGTGTTTTATCACAGCAGCAGGAAGGCAAACGAGGACAGAAGGGCTCGTCTTCCTCACCGGAAGTGTAAACCTGTCTTTGCTTGTTTTTCAAGACAGGGCTTGTGTAGCTCTGGCTGTCCTGGAACTTGCTCTGTAGACCAGCCTGGCCTCAAACTCAAGTGATCTGCCTACTTCTGCCTCCCTGGTGCTGGGATTAAAGGCTTGTGCCACCATAGCCTGTAAATTTATCTTAATTTCAACTGGAATCCCTTTTTAGTTTATACACATGCCATCACTACCCTCAGTCTCCCAACCAAGCATTCCCCAAGTATAATACAGCCACATAACTTACCAATGTAGAAGGTCTCTGGTGTCTCTTTGGTTAACATATTGAAGATCTCCTCAGTGTTAGGAGAGCGGTAGGCTGTCCGGAGGTCCTTATACCTACAACTGAGCTCTGCTCGGATGTCATAGAGTGTGATGTGCTTGTCACCATAGCCCTAAAGAAAAGGCACATCAGGAAAAGTCTTGCAGCCCTCAACCTGACTCGCTGGAATTTTTGTGACAGGAGGCAGCAGACAGTTTTACACTGTCTGTGCTTTTCTTTCCTATCAACATTTACTCCAGGAAATTCTCCTTCGATTCTTCCTCTCCTACCTGCTCCCTCAATGGTGTCTGTGTTGTCCAAATGGCTCACGAATGTGTCATCTTCCTGCCTTAACCTCCTGAGTAGCTGGAATTAGTTATTACAGGTGTGTGTCACTGCTCCTACCTCAATAAAGGAAATTTCAAAGTAGCCCAAAGGACACTGTTCTGTAAAGTACATGCTTCAGGAAACCCCGTATGTAAAAGAAACAATGCAAAGCTCCACGGCTGGAAGGAGGAATAAGCCCCTCTGTCCTGCCCTCACTTTAAGGATGTAGGACCCAACACTTCCTGGCTCACTAGTGAGTGGCTAAAAGCTTCCTTCAGAGACCAGTACGGCACGGGCGAGGATCAAGGCTCTAGTCCGGCAGTATCAGGTCTTTCTGGACATCTGCTACCCAAGTCCCTTCCGGCAGGGCTACTTGAGTTGAGTTCTTGCCTGACAGGGCCTACAGTCACCTACCTGTCTCTCTAGTTCTTCTGCAAAGGCATCAAGGTCTAAATCCTTCAGTCGCTCCGGGTTTTCCAAGATTTCCTCCAGGGCTCCTGCAGGATTGGCATCCTCCGCAGACTCATCGTATTCTAAGGCATCCACTGCCATTTTCCTGGCCCACTCATATGTTTCAGGGTGGACTCTCGAGCCATCAAGAACTTCAATGTATGAGTCAGTGCTGGAGGAAAGGCAGAAGTGGAGCAAGATTAAAAACTGGAAGTTTCAATTAACAACCCAAATGTCCACCAATGTGGAGCTGGCTGGGCAAACCAGAGCACTCCATATGATGGAATACTACACAGCCATTAAAAAGAATGAAGTAACTTTATGTTTGCTGACATGGGGAGATGGCCATGATATATTGATATGTGAAAAATGCACTGCAAAACACTATGAACCATGTGATCTCATTTTTGAAATAAATGAGTAGTTAGTAAATGCATAGCAAAAATAAAATTTAGAAAATTGTAGTATACATAAAAACTGTTATGGTAGGTTTCTCTGGGGGGTGGAATTATGGGGGACTTCCACTTTCTGTATAATAGTTCTTTCTGTTGAATTTTATATAGTGAACTTATGAGTCATAATATAAAAGAAGGGGGAAGAAAACCTCTGAAAATTTGCTGGCAGCTGTTTTCCCCCATAAAGCCTTCCCAGGCTGGCCTTGCCCGTGCACTCACATGGGCCTATGTTACTCGTGGAGTGTTACAGCAAAGCTGGGTGGAAAATGAAGGTTTAACTTGAAGCCTATCTCCCCACTGCCTTCCATACTGAATGAGGAGCTATGTGCCCGTGGGAAAGATCCTCCAAAGACTGAGTTGGTAACTTCTGGAGAGGAAGAGGTCAATAGTGAGGTCTCAGTACCCATCCTAAGACAACAGATCTCCCCGTCCTCAACCTCTCTTCACACCCATGCTTGTTCCCATGGCCCCTTACTGTTCCCGACCTCAACTGCCTGTGGCAAGCTGTGAGCACAATGCTCTGCTTTCTCCTTGAAGACGAAGCTGGTGTTTTTGTGTCCCTCTCACGTGTAAACGCTTCTCACTGACTGATTTTTTTCCATAGGGCAGGGGCAGCTTCTTACCTTTTCTTTAAAACATTTCCTAATTTCAATGGCCTGGGGCCCTTTCAAAGGCCTATTTCCCTAAAGCCCCAAATTAATGCCCAAGGAATTGCTCCTGGCCTGTCTAAGTAGAAGGTATCACCTGTCCCCCAGAGAAGCAGTGTCGATCTTGAGGAAGCCAGCACAATTCATGAAGACTTTGGGACCCATATGACACATGGTGACCAGTTGAGTCCGGCTCTCAAGTCGAGTGTTGTTCTGTTTCAAGATCTAGGGAAGAGGGCTGGAAGTGAGTAGGGCAGCAATTGGGCCCTGCCTCCCTAGACTGCTTTCTGGTTTCTGTTAAACACTATGTCACAAACTCAGCATCTGGGACACCAGCACGCTATCATCCAACAATGCCTTTAATGGGCTACACCTGGCCTACCCGGGACTAGGACTAGCCGGGTGTAACGGCACACCCATGCAATGCTAGCATGTCAGAGAGTGAGAGAGAATAGGAAGTTCAAGGTCCACTCTAGCTACAAAATAAGCCTGAGTCCACCCACGGCTACATGAAACAAGAACAAGCCCAGGCAGTGGTGGCACACGCCTTTTTTTTGTTTTGTTTTGTTTTGTTTTGTTTTTTTCGAGACAGGGTTTCTCTGTGTAGTCCTGGCTGTCCTGGAACTCACTCTGTAGACCAGGCTGGCCTCGAACTCAGAAATCCACCTGCCTCTGCCTCCCAAGTGCTGGGATTACAGGCGTATGCCACCACGCCCGGCTTAAAGGTGATTCTGAACTCTTTTTTTTGGGGGGTGGGGTGGGGCACATGCCTTTAATCCGAGCATTTGGGAAGGTCAGTTTAAGGCCAGCCTGGTCTACAAAGCAAGTTCTAGGACAGCCAGGGTTATACAGAGAAACCCTGTCTCAAAAACACAACTAGCTAACCAAAACCTTCAACCAAAATAAAGATGACATGTAACTGCATGGCTTGAAAGTATGTCAACACATGCAGAATAAGCATCATTCACATTAGAAAAACAATGTCAGGAATGGTTGTGAAGCTGTCTCTGAAATCCCTTGTTTCCATTGGAAGAAGAAACTCCGTTCTTCTGGTTTTTCCATCATAGCTTATGGTCACTGTAGTATATACAGTACAGCACAGTGCAGTGAGGAGCAGCAGTGAGGAGCAGGGTTCAGTCCTCTGGCCTGAGGTTGGACTCTGACACTCAAGGGGCTGAGTAATCTTCAACAACCTACTTTACCTCTCTGATCTGTCAGTCATATTGGCAAAAACTCTTCACACTTGATGAAATGATTGTTTTTAATCAATACAAGCCTACCTTCAGCAGGTGGGTCCCTTTTCGGGGTCCCAGGCCACAGACATACTGGATCAAGGCCTGGCTATAAGGATGGGCAATGGCACGGTTGACATCGACCCCGACCTCATTGACCCGATTGATGAATTCACAGTACAAGGCGTTGAGCAGCTCCTCTTTCACAACATGCTCCTACCAACACAGTAGCAAGTAAGGTTACTTACTGTGCCTTCTCACCCACCTGCCCTACTCACCAATCCCACTTACCTGCAAGGGGTGAAACTTGAGACACAGGATGTCTTCATCAGAGCTGCACACCTGGGCAAATTCTATCAAAGGGTCTTGGATGCGCCGGGCTAGAGAGACCGCTTGTCTCAAAACTGGTGGATAGTCCCGGAACTCTGCCTAGAACCAAAGGAAGGTCACAGAACTTTAGGGTGTTCTCAGTGACCAGGAAGAGCAATCCCTACCACCGTGGCTGGAGGCTGCTTTCTCATCTTCTTTGGGCCCTTCCTTTCCTAGAATCACTTTAATCTCTGCAGTTGTCAATCGGAAGGACTCTGGTAGCCCAGGAATTGTGTGTGTAGGTAAACTAACAGGCATAGTCCTAACCCCGACAACCTGTATTTCCTGTCCAATCTCTATGAGGTCTAGAGCAGTTCCCAGAGCGAGCCGTGACGTGGGGAATCAGCATTACCTCTGATTTCTTGCTGTTCATATACAGAATGGCCAACTCATTGTCAACCAGCTCCACCCCAATAGAAGAAAGCTGTTGGCCTTGGTCCAGCTCATGCACTATACGCTTCACATCCTCAATCAACATCTGGGCATCCCTAGAAGGATGAGGAGTACTGGTTAAAGGACGCATTTCCTCAGGAATGGCCTGATGTGTGGGTGGGGAGGAAAAAGCTTTAAAGACAAAGAACCACCACACCTCCAGAGAAACCCCTGAGGATATCAACATCACTCCCAGACACAAAGTCTCTGTTCTGGGCATGTCCCCGATTCAGCAGTAAGAGAAGAGTGACTGGGCCACAGCCTCGCCCCAGGCTTCCCCAGAGCCCATGCTCCTCCTTACCTGTTTTCTCCTGCGACTGTAACCACATGAGGCTTCTTATTCACAAGAAACTTCTTTAGGGTTTCAATATCTTGAGCCTGAATTAAAAGAAAATTGTAGCTGAGCAGCTCTGAGCACGAAAAGTTTTTTGGGAGGCAGAGGCAAGCCAACCTCTATGAGTTCGAGGCCAGCCTTGTCTACAAAGGGAGTTCCAGGGCTATAAAACAGAGAAACTCTGACTCAGGAAAAACAAAACAAACAACGGCCCCCTCCCCCAAAACCAAGAACACAAACCATAGTTATTAATTAACTTTGTTATTGTTTAGAATGAAGTTCTTGAAAAATTTTAAGATATCATTATGGTAAAGAAATTTTAAAAAATGAAAAAGAAAGCCGGGCGTGGTGGCGCACGCCTGTAATCCCAGCACTTGGGAGGCAGAGGCAGGCGGATTTCTGAGTTCGAGGCCAGCCTGGTCTACAGAGTGAGTTCCAGGACACCCAGTTCTACACAGAGAAACCCTGTCTCAAAAACAACAACAACAACAACAACAAAAACAAAACAAAACAAAAAAAAAAAAGAAAAAGAAAAAGAAATTCAGAAATATTCAAATATTCAAATTCGCCCTTCTTTAGAAAAAAGGGGTGATGAAGGGCAGAAGCAGGGAGAGGTTGGCTTAACTCCCCAGTGGCTCTCAGCTCATGGGACAGTGTGACCTAGATGCTGGCCAGTAAGAACAAAAGCCAAGACAGGTCCAGAAGGCCACAAGGTCCAGGCAACTGGCTGCACACCAGGAACAAGCCACGCCCAGTAACCGAGTGACATCTACTGCCTACAGAATTAAGACTGACTTCTAGAGATGAGATAATTTTTAAATATGACAATGGGGATCAGAGCCGGCCTTTAAACCCAGCACTTGGGAGGCAGAGGTAGATGGATCTCTGAGTTCAAGGCCAGCCAAGACTAAACAGTGAAATCCTGTCTCAACAAAACAAAACGAAAATGGGAATCAAAGTATCAGCAGATAAACAGCGTGGTTTATTTAAATTACTGTTTTTATTTTTTATTTTTTTTTTTTTTTATTTTTTTTTTTTTTGGTTTTTTGAGACAGGGTTTCTCTGTGTAGCTCCGGCTGTCCTGGAACTCACTCGGTAGACCAGGCTGGCCTCAAACTCAGAAATCCACCTGCCTCTGCCTCCCAAGTACTGGGATTAAAGGCGTGCGCCACCACCGCCCGGCTCTGTTTTTATGTTTTAAAAGAACCTGCCAGCTGGGTGGTGGTGGTGGTGGTGCATGCTTTTAATCCTAGAAATGGAGGGAGGCCAGGAGGGGAGAGGAAGGTAGACCTTTGAGTTCAAAGCCAGCCTGCTCTACATCTGATACTATTCCCTAAGGTTATCACACTCTTCTGGCTTATACTTAATGAGTGTAAACTTTTGTATGTGAGGTTCTGCTGTTGTTTTGCTTACACTGCAACACTCGATCTCAGATTGCAGAGCTCACTCCAGGTACACACATGTGATCAGTGTTCTAGAGATTTACCTTCTTTTCCCGCTCCTCTTCTCTCCATGCAGTTCGCCGTTTGGTAAAATGGGGCAGACGGAGGAAGTCAGTCACTTCTCCTTCACCATTGACTAGGGCACAGAACACAGGGTGATCTCTGCCAGCCGGCCGCAGAAAGAACAGTGTAATGGTTAGTGATCTGAACCACGAACGGGAAGAATACAAGGTGAAAGATGGAGAGAGGGTGCAGGCAGACAGGTACCTTGCAGAGGAGAAAGCAATGCCTAGGACTCGGATGCCCTTCCCCTGGTTTTCATCCATGAAGTCATCATCCTCCTCTACCTGCTGATCTGGTCGGTAGGGTGCCACTCTCAACCAGTTGTAGAGCTTTCGGCTACAGGCCTAAAGGAAAGACACAGGAGACACTATGGTCACCAGGGGCTTCAAGCGTACAAGGGCATGTATTCATGGGAGCACATGCTCTAGCTACTTGGCAGGCTTACAAGTAGTTCTACAAAGAAGAATGAAAGGGAGGGTATGGTGGCATAAGCACTCAGGAGGATCACAAGGTCAGCCTGGCTACATATAGAGGATGTGTGTATGGAGACAGTATAAGCAGGTAAAGGCACCCGCTGCCAGTCTTGATAACCTGAGTTTAATCCATGGGACCCACATCGTAGAAGGGGAGAATCAACTTCTGAAAGGTAACCTCGACCTCCACACGTTTGTGCATATACCCATACACATAATAAATAAATAAATAAATAAATAAATAAATATAACAGAAAAAAGTGAGTTTAGGGCTAGGGTTGTGTGCTCAGAAGTAGAATACTTGCTGGGCAGTGGTGGCGCACGCCTTTAATCCCAGCACTTGGGAGGCAGAGGCAGGCGGGATTTCTGAGTTTGAGGCCAGCCTGGTCTACAGAGTGAGTTCCAGGATAGCCAGGGCTACACAGGGAAACCCTGTCTCAAAAAACCAAAAACCAAAACCAAAACCAAAAAAAAAAAAAAAAGAAGTAGAATACTTGCCCACTTAAATACCTGGTTCCACCCCAGAGAGGACAGAGGCACGAGCTGGTGGCCCTCACCTTTACAACACTCTCCCTGGCCTCGGCTAGCAGCTTGTTCTTAAGTTCTTTGGCCATCTGCACGTAGAGGAACTGCTGCAGAGCTCGCTCGATGGCCATCGTGCGCTGCCGGTTCCACTCCTGGACTTGGTGGCTGAACTCATCCCGGTAGTAAAACTGCTTGATCTCCTCGAAATATGTCTGGTCATTACCATACCTGTAGAAAGACAAAGCTCTGGCTCTGACGGAAAGCACAGCACTCAGACACGCACGAGTGAACCATGACAAGCTCACTTAACTCAGAATGTGGTTTACACTCCTGGAGCTGTCCTCCCTCCTCCACTTCCTTCAGCCCAAGGCTTAACTTACCCTTCCACTCCCTTCATATCTATGCTGATGTCAATGGTGAGCAGCCCTTCATCTTCAGCCAGGCCTATCTTGAGGAACTGGTCATCTCTCAGCTCTTTAACAGGCTTGTTCTTTAAGTACTTAAAAGAGTAAGCGTAGTGGGCCTCATCCACATCCTAAACACATGGAGAGGGAGTCATGAGCAGTGGGCAGCGCTTGCTCAGGGAGGAAAGACTGCTTTTGGGTTCCAGGTAGAAGCAGTTTAGTGTGGCCATGTTTAGAACAGCCGCCTTTTCCTCAACTTACCTTTCTACCTTTCTTGGTTGGGGTTATGTTAAGCTTGGCTCTCTCCTGAAAGGTTTGTCTCAGCACCTGTCTGACAAGAGGCTCCCTGGCAATCTGTAGTGCAACCATGTATCGGGCACCTTCAAGCACAGCTTCTGGTGTCGGGAACTGGCTGTGGGGACAACAGTGGAGCTGCAGGATGAGGGTGTCTCTGCTGTCCAGGTCACCCTTCCTGCTGGTCCACGGCCACATGCCCACCTGCAAACGTAATCTTTGGCCAGCTCCAAAGGCTCTGCAGGGAACTGCTCTGTCTCGTGCCGTTGGTAGCTGTCACGGAGGTTCTCCCCAAACTGCTCGGGTGTGAGGCCAAATTTTTTGGCCAGGCCATCTACAGCAAACAGAAGAGTGACAGGTGAGGCTGCGGCCAGCCAGCAGAATACTCAGTGGTCACATGTATGGCAGCTGTCTTGGGAATCAGAGTTTTGAGGCAACATAGGCCACCAAAGGACAACAAATAAAACCCAACTTTAATCACTCGGAAGACTTTCAACTACTTTAGAAATTCAAGAGCCGCCGGGCGGTGGTGGTGCACGCCTTTAATCCCAGCACGTGGGAGGCAGAGGCAGGTGGATTTCTGAGTTCGAGGCCAGCCTGGTCTACAGAGTGAGTTCCAGGATAGCCAGGGTTACACAGAGAAACCCTGTCTCGAAAAAAACAAAAAAAAACCAAAAAACAAAAAACAAAAAAAAGAAAAAAAGAAAAAAGGAAAAAGAAAAAAGAAATTCAAGAGCCACTAGATAGTCATAAGAAAGGGGATATATAAAGATGGTTGGGGAACAAGTGTTCATGGAGAACTGGGTAAGTAGCTAAGACAGTCTCTCCTGTTCCCGTCTACTAGGGAATTATTGGAACTATTATTTAATTTATTTAAAGCTACAATGCCTAGGTAATAAAGATGGTCTTTACCCAGCCCGGCACTCTGGCAGATGGTGTACATGTCCCGGCGGGAAGCTTGCTTGAGCTCCGGTCCCCTCTGCTCCTCATCTTCAGCCTCCTCACCTTCACCTGGGAACAAAATTTGAGGGCAGTCAGCTGGTTTCTGAGTGCTTCCAGGGATCCGAGATGGTGCCAAGGATACACCCGCGCCCGCGCCCGCACCCGCCCCCGCCCCAGTGGTGACAGGCCTTTCCTTCTCAGCACGCACCTTCCTCGTCGCCACCCTCCTTTATGCGCTTCAGCTTCTTCCGGCTAGCCTTGGCAGCATTCTGCATCTTGGGGATGTCCCGACCGTAGTAAAGCAAGAAATGGCTGTAGACATCTTTCAGTTCGTCCATTGACTGCACATCTTTGAGCCTGAAGGGGAAAGAGACAGTATCTGGTTACTGGGGGAGCTTTACTGTAAGGGGTCTAGTTCCCAGAAAGCAAGGTCAAGTAGACGAGCAAACAAAGTCATACAACCGTCCCTAGCTACAGCTCAAACACAACTGAAGTATCTGTTGGGAGTAGCAGTGCATGACTGAATATTTAGAGACTGAAGCCAGAGGCTTGCTTCAAGTCTGAGGTCAGCCTGGGACATTCAGCAACATTCTGCTTCAAAAACAAACAAGAGAGCTGGGTGCAGTATCCAGAGTGTGAGAGCTGGGCGTCTCCTCAGTCTGGGGCCAGACTGTATTATATGAGATCCTGTAACAATATGGACACACTTCGACAAACTTCCACAAACTGAAATGGTCAGTGGTGATTATTAGAAGTGAATAAGGCCGGGCATGGCAGCACACACCGTAATCTCACACTAGAAAGACAGACTAACTACAAGTCTGAGGTCAGTCTGCGCTGTACAGTAAGACTTTGTCTCAAAAGAAAAAAGCATTATGTATAAGGAAGAGGCAGACACAGCATGTGCTTAGCCAAGTTCAAAGTCCTTGAGAGTAGTCTCAGCTTGTAAGTCCTACCCGCACAACCCATCTGCTGCCCTCCAATACCACATTATTCAAGCGCCCAGATTACTTTCCAATTATAAAGGGTTTCTTCTTATGCAACATTCTCTCCATAGGATAAATGCACACATTGCCTGATCTGAATACCCGGCACAGGGGCTGGTGAGATGGCACTTGCCACTGCATTACCTGATACCTCTCCTGTTTGCTTTTTTTGTTTTTGTTTTTGAGACAGACATTATATTGCTCAATTTTGGTGCTGGGATTACAGGTATGTGATACACCACACCTAACTTGAATTTCTGATTCTTTTAACAATTTAATTTTGGTAAAGAAACCTGTTTGTTTTTTATCTACCAATGCAGAAAACCAAAACGAGTCAGATCACTCCCCCATAGAGCTGTATATGGCTCAGGCTAACCCTGAATTCATTATCTTCCCAGCTCTACCTCTCTAGGGATTACAGAAATAGACTACCACTCTGCTACAAAGTTTACTTTTAGCTGGATACAGTAGATAAGCCTTTAGTCCCAGTACTTGGGAGGCAGAGGCAGGAAGATCTCTCTTTTTTTTTTGGGGGGGGGGGTGGTGGGTTGAGACAGGGTTTATCCTTATAGCCCTAGCTATCCTGGAACTCACTCTGTAGATCAGGCTGGTCCCGAACTCAGAAATCCACCTGCCTCTGTCTCCCAAGTGCTGGGATTAAAGGCATGTGCCACCACTGCCCGGCTGATCTTTTTTTTTTTTTTTTTTTAGTTTTTCGAGACAAGGTTTCTCTGTGTAGTCCTGGAGTCCTGGCTGTCCTGGAACTCACTTTGTAGACCAGGCTGGCCTCGAACTCAGAAATCCACCTGCCTCTGCCTCCCAAGTGCTGGGATTACAGGCGTACGCCACCACGCCCAGCTTGCCTGGCTGATCTTAGTTCAAGGTCAGATGGTCTACATAGTGAATTCTAGAGCAGAAAGAGCTACATAGGAGATCCTGTCTTGAAAAAACAAACACAAAGTAGAAAGCTTTTGATGTTTGACAATTTGGATTCTAAAGTCTAGGCACCGTGCTGCAAATTCTGCAAAGTAATAATAATGCTTCCAAGGACCTGCCTTCAGCCTGGAGGCTTCTCATAACAGAGCAAGCCCTGTAATCCTACCTCTCCATGTCAGTAGTATCTAAAGCCCGGATGCCGTCAGCAAGAGGTTTGTCAGGGTCAGCAGAGATTTGCTCATACTGATAAGCCTGCATCTTCTCAAACAGCCGTGTTAGGTTCTCTTTGCGGATTCTTAGTTGAGTCCACTAGGGCAGAGGAAGGCAGGAGTGAGGACTGGAGTTCAGCCCTGGAGACTCAAGTCTGCTCTTCCCCTTAGCAAAGCCCCAGTGTGGGAAGCCGGCAGTCCTGGAGGTCAGAGCTGTAGCACCCTGATGTTACCTTCTCATCCCACTGCCACACCCTCCACAGGTCATTGATGTGCAGTTCAGGTTCCACATACTCCTTTCGGTAGAAGGCAATAAAAGGCACCTATGGTAGCAAGGCAAAGAAAGATCAGCAAGTATCTCTTCTGCTGGAAGATAATAATTTCCTAGTCTAAAAGCTCCACAACACTCAAATTAGAAGAAAGACCTCTCCAAGTGGCCTGACCAGTGAAGGGTTGTCCCTAGTGGAGGAAGTAAATTGCCAACTGGGTATCTCGTCCCCTGATCACTAGTGGCTCTTGCTCATCACACCTACCACTCCTGAGCTGAGGACTACTAAGGATGAGGAAGGGGGTTACCACTTGACTTGTAGCTACCTCTTGCCTCATCCTTTAAATTCTGATGAATTTAACTACTAGGCTACCAGAGCTCAAGGAGTTACCTCAAAATGCTGATTCCGCATGAAGCCCAGGGCCTCTTTGATCTTCTGAACTGTGCTGGGCCCTTTCCGACTGAAGCTACTAGTTGGCTGCCCACGGTCTAGGTAATCACAGCTGTCCTACAATAAGAAGCAAAACAAAACACAAACAGCAAATCATGTTACCCTCTTGTCTTACCACACAGAGCTTCATAACATTCACAGACATTTTCCTTGTATATAAATATACTTTTTCCAGGCATAAAGAAGCATCAAACAGGGAAAGAAACAACTTCGCATTTTCATGAACTGGCCTCTGGTTTGCATTAGAATTCTTTTTAACATTTTTTTTTTATGTGTACAAATGCTTTGCCTGCATATATACCTGTGTACCAAGTAAGTGCCTGGTACCCACAGAGGTCAGAAGAGGGAGTAGGACCCTTAGAACTACAGTTCCAGGTAGTTGTGAACCACCATGTGGATGCTGGGAACCAAACGCCGGACCTCTGCAAGGTCAACAAGTGCTCCTAACCACCGGCTTTCCAGCTTCTCAAGTTTACACTTGTGAGTACCTGGAGGGAGATGGTTGGTGTTGCAAAGGCATTTCTATAGATCCAGTCAGCTTCTTCTTCTAGCTCATCATCTTCAGCTGCCTTGACTGGGATGGAGCGGAGCTATAGTGGGTAAGAGGGTGAGACATCTTTATGCTATATTCTGCTTAGGAAAAAACATATACCAACTCCAGACAAAAGTCTGTGATCCCCAGGTATGCATGTCTGGTGTCATGAATCTGCTAAGAATCCCATTTCAGGGCTAAGGGTGTATCTTGGTTGGTATTGCAACCATTCACAAAACTTCAGCACCACTAAACCTAGTATAATGGTGTTTGCCTGTAATCCGGAGGCAAGAGGATATGGAATTTAAGGTCATCCTTGGCTACTTATTGAGTTCGAGGCCACCTTGGGCCACATGAGATCCTGTCTCAAAAGCAATTAAAAAAAAAAAGGCAATAAGCCGGGCGTGGTGGCGCACGCCTTTAATCCCAGCACTTGGGAGGCAGAGGCAGGCGGATTTCTGAGTTCGAGGCCAGCCTGGTCTACAGAGTGAGTTCCAGGACAGCCAGGGCTACACAGAGAAACCCTGTCTCAAAAAAAAAAAAAAAAAAAAAAAAAGGCAATAAAACAAAAGAATGCCATTTCAGAGTTAGTCCTGTAATCCAAGCTACTAAGAAGGCTGAGAAAGGAGGACCCCAAGTTTACGGCCTGCTTGGGCTACAGAGTCAGTTGGAGGCCAGCCTAAGCCAGTGAAAGTGTTTCAAAATAAAAAGCACAGAGAGGATCAAGGATCTCACTCACCAGGAGCACCAGTACTGCCTGAACTAATAGACTGACTCTCTGGACCTGGGTCATATGGGTTTCAAAGTCCATAACGGATACTACTCATTGTGGTTTCTTACCTGGAACCTCTCAGGCAAGTCAGTGGCTCGGATTTCATTGTCCTGGTCTGTGAGGTGGCTGCTCTCCAGTTCACTAGGCTCATACATCTCAAAGATGCTCCTGCGACTCACACGTTTCTTGGTCGTCTTCTTGGGGCGCACTCGGATCTCACCTTCAGCCTCATCGTCCTCATACTCATAGTCTTCTTCCAGTTCCTCATCGTATTCGTTGTATTTCTCAAATTCATCATAGTCAAAGTCCACGCCGAAGATCTCCTGGGCTTCTTGCAGGGCTCTACATGTGAGAATAAGAGGCAGGGGACTCAGGGTAGAGAGGACAAATGCAGCCCCTGCCCAAAAACTTTGCAAAGAGAAAGCCAGGTGGAAAAATCAGTATGGAATAAATAGGTATCTGGAGGTTTCAAGGAAAACTATTATCAGAAGATAAAAAAAAACCTATCTGCCAAGACACTAGCACATTCCCTTGGAATCAACCCTATCAAACTTTGACTGATGCAGGTTAGTAGGCCATCTCTAAATGAATACAGTGGGCAGCAGAGGCATGCTGGGCTCACGCTTGTGTAGAACTCTATTCTAAGCTTTTGAGGACTCACACATGAGAGTCCTCAGTGACTGTAGGAGGGCTTGGATCACTGCCTGGCAGTGGTGATTTAAGGCACAGAACAAAACAGACCAGAGTTAGGGATATTCTAATTTTGGTACCCGCCCACACAATGTCCTTATCTCCACAAGGCAACAGGGTGCACTTACGCATCTGTATAACCAGGAAGCTTTTTTCTCCATTTAGGTTTTTTCAGAGGCTGTCCATCATCATCCACAATGAAATCGTCAATATCTGGGAAAACAAGAAACAGGTTAGTGCTCAGTCAATGGATAAACCTGGTTCTGCTGAGGAGAAAATTAGGGAGGCACTAAAAAGGACCTTCCTGTTAAGGACCAGGAAATCTCAACACCCACCCAATGCTGGTTTCCGCGTCCAACAATTGCCACATACCTGACTCTTCATCATCTTCCTCCTCTTCATCTGGAGGGGCCATGGGGGCCTCTATAGCCTCCTGCCCTTCCTCCCCTTCTTCATCTTGGAAGATTTCCCCTGCGATGGCCTCCTTCTCATGTTCCTCTTTGCCATATTCCTCTTCATCATCTTCATCATCGTCAGACATTTTTTTGACACGTCGGTATTTTTGCTAGTATTGAATAAAATGTGCCTTTTTAAGATGGGGTTTGTGTAAGGATGCCTGCTATCCAGGCTCATTTCTATATTCCCATCACAATCACATTTATCAAGTGAGATGGGAAAGAATACATTGAGTGACATTTATCTAGCCTCAAGGCCCATCCTGCAAACTGGCAAATCCCACATACTTTAGATCTGGGCCCCAAAGCATGATGCTATTAGGCATCTTTCTTTTCCTTGGTGCCCCCAAACTACTCAGGAAAAAGGGTAAAGAAAGCACTTACTCCTCGTTTGACTTTAACACCCAAATTCTCCTCAATGAGGTCAAAATCATCATCTTCAAGGCGATCATCAAAAGACTCTAAAGAGAACAAAGTGTGGCCGCAATGAGGCCAGGCTCTTCTCCACTGCGAAACTCCCCGCCGCCCCCAGCCTCAGCTGACACAGGGACTCACTGCGTTTTCTACTCCTGTTGCCAACATCATCTTCTGAGTCAACAGAGTCGCTGCCCTCATCTTCCTCTCCTTCCTCTTCATCGTTGATGAAGTCTTTCAGATTGCCTCGCTCGTCTTGGTCATCTAGGTTCTCCTCTTCCTCCTCCTCATCTGAAATCACAGGTATTTGAGGCATGGAGATTGGGAAGAGGGGGTGGGTGCAGACTACCCACTTACTTCAGTTATCCTCCTGCCCTGAACGCAGTGACTAGGTGGCATGCTAATTCTCAACTCATGTAACAGTGCAATGCAGGAATTGGAGCAGCAGCATCTACAAAGGAAGGCTTCTCTCCCCCTTTACCATCTGTCTTTAAGAAAGATGATCTTCCCAATCACCTGGCTTCCTCAAAACATTGTCACTAGAAGCTCTACACCTACTGGTAACCCATTTTCCTCAAAGTACAGACTCAGCACCTGCACTCCCACTCCTTGTATCCTTTGGCTGAAAATTAGCCCCCCCTTCCCCTTTAACGTTATTACACAATTCTACTCTGTGGATGAACCTAAAGGTTAGAAAACATTCACAGGGTTAAGAGTGGGTAGCACTGCCTACAGATGTATTTCTCAGGTCACTGTCTGTCCCACAGACTAATGTGAACTCACACTAGCACAGACAACAGCTGCATCGTATTCTGCCTTCCTAGTTTTCTAAGTACTGTGTCTGGCATACAGCAGAGTGATGCACTATGTGTCTAAGAATGACTGAACGTTCGTTCTCAAGCTGGTACCTCATGTGTGAGAACTTCTGTGCTCAGCCTGAGCCTTTCATCAGCAAGAATCCAACTATCCAAAGTTTAGGAATAGTGGGGAGAAGCTTGAGGCTGGGGCCTCCTCACCATCATCCTCCTCTTCCACAAACTTCTTGGTGACTCTAGGTACCACCTCGCCTTCATGATTGTATTCTTCTTCTGATTCTTCAGCCTCACTTTCCACAAAATCAGACATTGCTGCTGTTCTCACAGCCTCCTTGAAGACTACAGAAGGAAGGGAGGGAGGGCAAAAATAAGACACACGAGGCAGGTGTTAGTGATGCACACCTTTAATCCTTCTGAGTTCAGGGCCAGCCTGGTTTAAAGAATGAGTTAGAAAAAAATTAAATAAATAAAAATAAAAAAAAAGAATGAGTTTCAGGAAAGTCAGAGCTATACAGTAAGACCCTGCCTCATAACAAACAAAGATACATGGTTTTAAAGAAAGCTCTTAAATCTTCCCACAAAATCCTTATAGCTACATACCACAGCTTTGCCTACTCCATCTTAGTGCTTGGTAAGAATCAGGAGGCTCACCCTGGTAGTGTGGCTCAATGGTAAGGGCTCATCTAGCATGCAAGAGGCCCAGGTTGGATGCCCAGAACCAGGAAACAATCAGATGGCTCCACATCGCCCATTTCCCATTGCTCCTAGTATTGTTGCTCTTGCATTTTTTTTTAAAAGATGTATTTATTTTCGTATGAGCATCCTTTTGCTGGTACACCCGAAAAGGGCATCAGATCCAATTACAGATGGTTGTGAGCTACCATGTAGTTGCTGAGAATTGAACTCATGTCCTCTGGAGGAGCAGCCAGTGCTCTTAACCACTGAGTCATCTCTCTAGCCTCTCCTCTTGTATTTTTATGGTGGCATTTAACACTTTCATCAGTATCTTTTGTTTCCTCACTGTTCTGAGAAAGGGTCTCACTCTGTAGCCCAGGCAGGCCTTGAATTCACAGCAATCTTCCTGCTTCTGTCTGTCCAGTACTAGGATTACAGGAAGTAGTCACCACATCTGGTTTTGTTTCTCTTAGCCTAGGTGTTTCACTTCAAAATTTTCAGGCAGAATTGGGAGGCTGAACAAGGTAACTAGCATAGAGATTACTACATAGGTGAGGCTCTGAGAGAGAGTGCAATTAGAGGACTTGTTCGCAGGAAGTTTGGAGAGAGGAACTGCCAGCACTTGTGTGCTTTCAGGCATAGTCCAGCAGAGTCAAAAGAAAAGCCCCTGTCATGCATCACACCCAGGGTTTTAATCAGGAGGCAGGCGGATCTCTGGGAAGCTGAGGCCAGTCTGGTCAGCCAGGAATACACAGAAAGACCTTGTCCCCAACAAAGAGAAGGCCAGGGAGACTGGAGGAATGGCTGTGTTAAGAGCACACTAGCTGTTCTTCCAGAGGACTCAGGTTTGATTTCCAACACCCACATGCTTTCTCAGAACCAACTGTGAATCCAGATCCAGGAGATCCAATATCTTCTTCTGGCCCCAGGCGCATACATACATACAAACAAAACACATTAAGGTAAATACAACAATAAAATAAAAATAATAAAATTATTTGAAAAAAGAAAAATCCCCTTTCAAAGGATTTAACAACACTATGTAAACTTATGCCTATTTGTATGACTGCAGATCTGGAGAATCAATCTGGCTGAAAAAGAACCTCTTCAGAACCATCAGAACCAAGATGAAGCCAGTAGTATCATTTACCCGTAGTTTCATTTCTGCTGCTGTGATAAAACGCTGCCCAAAAGCAATCTAGAGGAGGGAAGAGTTCATTCACTTTATAATACCAGGTCACAGTCCACCCCGGGAGGGCAGTAAACTTGGACTTGAAGGCAGGCTTGCTTGCTGTTCTACATAGCGCGATCTCTGACTCACTTCAAGGGTCTCATTCACAGACAAGACAGAGCAGAAACCAAGAAAGATGCTGCTTCTAGTTAGCTTGCTTACTGATTGGCTTTCTGCTTGGGTTCAGGACCACTTGGCACTGCCATAGTGGGCTGGACCCTCCCATATTAATTAACAATCAAGATGGGCTGGAGAGATGGCTCAGCCGTTAAGAGCACTGACTGCGCTGCTAGGAGGTCCTGAGTTCAATTCCCAGCACCCACATGGTGGCTCACAACCATCTGTAATGGGATCTGATGCCCTCTTCTGGTGTGTCTGAAGACAGCTACAATGTACTTATACAAATAAAAATAAATAAATCTTTTTTTTTTTTTTTTTTAAATCAAGACGCCAGGCGGTGGTGGCGCACGCCTGTAATCCCAGCACTTGGGAGGCAGAGGCAGGTGGATTTCTGAGTTCGAGGCCAGCCTGGTCTACGAGTGAGTTCCAGGACAGCCAGGGCTACATAGAGAAACCCTGTCTCGAAAAACAAAACAAAACAAAACAAAACAAAACAAAACAAAACAAAACAAAAAAATCAAGACAACCCAGACACAGAACAATCTGATCTAGGCCTGTCTCAAAAAACCAACACAAACAGACATCAAATTCTGACCTCATCACCTAATACATAGATCACCCAGAGAATGACAACAGATGCACCCCATGCCTAAGTTTGATGTCTGGAGCCCATGGTTGAATGAGAGACCGAATTCTTCAAAGTTACTCTCTGATCTCTCCATGCACACTGTGGATTATGGTCTTTCACACACAAACCATACACACAGTAATAATTATGAAGATGATGTCGGTGATGAAAGTCGGTGAGATGGCTCCCTGGGTAAAAGTGCTTACTGTGCAACATCTGGTGACCTCTGTTCTTCCCTGGAACCATGTAAAGATGGAGAAAACACAACTCACAACAGTTGTCTCTGTCCTGTCTTTATTTCATCACTGAGCAGTAGTGGTGCATACTGTTAATCCAAGCATTTGGAGGCAGAGGCATGTGGGAGTTCAAGGCCAGGCTGGTCACACAGAGAAACCCTGTCTTTAAAAAAAAAAAAAAAATCGAGGCCAGCCTGGTCTACAGAGTGAATTCCAGGACAGCCAGAGCTACACAGAGAAACCCTGTCTCGAAAAACCAAACCAAAACAACAACAACAACAACAACAACAAAAGAACCTATTCTATAGTTTCTTTTTTGCTTTAGAGATACTGTCTTTTTTTGTTTGTTTGTTTGAGACAGGGTTTCTCTGTATAGCCCTGACTGTCCTGGAACTCACTCTGTAGATCAGGCTGGCCTTGAACTCAGAAATTTGTCTGCCTCTGCCTCCCAAGTGCTGGGATTAAAGACGTGCACCACAGCCGGGCGGTGGTGGCGCACGCCTGTAATCCCAGCACTTGGGAGGCAGAGGCAGGCGGATTTCTGAGTTCGAGGCCAGCCTGGTCTACAAAGTGAGTTCCAGGACAGCCAGGGCTACACAGAGAAACCCTGTCTCGGAAAAACCAAAAAAAAAAAAAAAAAAAAAAAAAAAAAAAAAGACGTGCACCACCTCCGCCTAGCGAGATACTGTCTTAATATAATTATATAATTATATATGTATATAATTCCCAGCACCAGCACCCACATGGCAGCTCACACCTGTCTGTAACTCCAGTTCCAGGGAACCGATGATAAGTTCACACAGACATATAATACAGGCAAAACACCAATGCGCATGAAATATAAATAAAATTAAAAAAATTATTTTTGTGTGTATTAGTGTTTTTCCTGCACATAACACCTAGTAGCCCAAAAGAAGGCATCAGACCCTCTGAAACTTCAGTTACAGCATTGTTAACCCTGTTAACAACAAGCCCGGGGAAATACTTTTACCAGAGCCACTTATTTCTCTAGCCCTGTCAGCTGGGTTTCAATTTGAGTTTTGGGTCTTACTTTATTTAGCATTCTCTATTTCCATACCAACCACTAAATCGATCTCTTTCTAAAGCCTGGCAGTGGAGAACTCAGAAAACTTTAACTGAATAACTTTAACAAAAATAGCCCAAAGAATGGTGCTATTTTTGATGTCCTCCCAAAAAAAAAGGCGGGCAGTGGTGGTGCACGTCTTCAATCCCAGTACTTGGGAGGCAGAAGCAGGTGGATTTCAGAGTTTGAGGCCAGCCTGGTCTACAGAGTGAGTTCCAGGACAGCCAGCGCTACACAGAGAAACCTTATCTTGAAAAACCAAAAAAAGCACAAAGAGCCAGAGGGTGTGGCTCAGTAGCTGGGCATGGTGGCATGGACTGGTAACTCTTAGTAGGGAAAAGAGACAGGGGGATCTGAGGCACTCTACTACCTCACTTGACAAGCTTCAGGCCATTGAGATGGACTCAAAACAACAACAACAACACCCAATACAAACAAAAACAAAATCAAAAACCCCCACAATGAATAGCCCCAGAAGAAAGGTACCTGAGGTTATTCTCTGGCTTCTACAAGCACATTTGTGTGTGCACATGCATACACTCACACATACTATAAATATGAACAGAAGGATGAGTTCAAGGTCACAGATAGCTTGAGCTACCTGAGGTCCTATGGGAAAAAACATCAAAATAAAACAACCCACTAAAACCCCATATATCAAACAAGTCAATAAAATCACCCCAGGATTCTACCTCAGAGCCTTAAAACTGGCTGCTAATAAGCTCAGCAGCACCCCTCAGCTCTCCTATACTATCTATGTATCCCTTTCCCACACTACAGGTTACGTTTCTGGAAGACAGAGATCATACACAGCTCAGGTGCTAATAAAAACCATGACAACAAAAGGCCCTTTGCGATTCTGTACCAGAAGAGCTCTATTCTGTACAAATACAGGTGCCTAGTGCCTGTAACATAAATGTGGTAGCTGTGGTTCTCCTTGAAGGCACCTGAACTGGTATCAACCAACACCACATCCGATTAAGATGAACTGTGTCAACAACATCAAGAACCAGCACAGAGAAACCCTGTGGCAGGGGATGGGGGTGGTGGTGGGGTGTGGTGGGGGGTGTGGGGGGTGGGTGGGGGACGGACCAGCACAGCTGGCTAGGGACGCAGCAGGACTGATGAGCAGATGAGCATCTGTCTAGAATACAAACCCCCCCCCCTTTTTTTTTTTTTGGTTTTTTTTTTTTCAAGACAGAGTTTCTCTGTGTAGCCCTGGGTGTCCTGGAACTCACTCTGTAGACCAGGCTGGCCTCGAACTCAGAAATCCGCCTGCCTCTGTCTCCCAAGTGCTGGGATTACAGGCGTGCGCCACCACTGCCCGGCACAAACCCTCCCTTCTATCCCTGCACTGTATATACACTGGGCAAGTTGGGCTAAGTTTAGAGCTTCAGAGGCAGAAGAATATCAGAAGTTCAAACTCATCCTCCAATACATACTGAGTTTGAGCCTGGGCTACATGAGGAAGACCTGGATTCTCCACATCCCCAATAACCCAAGTAGAGATTTTGGGTTCAGATGGAAAAGAAACCAAAGGCTAAGGTTTCGGCTGCCATTTTTTTTTTTTTTTCCCTGAGATAGGGTTTCTCTGTGTAGCCCTGGCTGTCCTGGAACTCACTCTGTAGACCAGGCTGGCCTCGAACTCAGAAATCCGCCTGCCTCTGCCTCCCAAGTGCTGGGATTAAAGGAGTGCGCCACCACCGCCGGCTTTATTTTTGTTTGTTTGTTTGTTTGTTTTTTGGTTTTTTCGAGACAGGGTTTCTCTGTGTAGTCCTGGCTGTCCTGGAACTCACTCTGTAGACCAGGCTGGCCTCGAACTCAGAAATCCGCCTGCCTCTGCCTCCCAAGTGCTGGGATTACAGGAATGCGCCACTACGCCCGCCCGCTTTATTTTTTTTTAATAAATGATTTTAGTTCCTGTCTGTACACCATGTGAAAGCTGGGAGCCTGAGAAAAGCAGGGCTACCTGTTGTCACGGAGCTGACTTGTCAAGTAGAGAGAAAGGTGAAAACAAACATACCATTCTAGTTACTAATTCTCTTATTTTGATTTTTCCTTTTTTTTTTTTTTTTAAAAATTGGGCCGGGCGTGGTAGTTCGAGGAGTTCGAGGCCAGCCTGGTCTACAGAGTGAGTTCCAGGACAGCCAGGGCTATACAGAAAAACCCTGTCTCCAAAAAACCAAAATAAAACCAAAAACCAAAACCAAAACCAAACAAAAAACAAAACAAAAAAAAATACTAATTATGTTAAAAGGTAATGTATTTGCTACTTTGAAATGAACTATAGTTTAAAGAAATACATAGAAGCCGGGCGTGGTGGCGCATGCCTGTAATCCCAGCACTTGGGAGGCAGAGGCAGGTGGATTTCTGAGTTTGAGGCCAACCTGGTCTACAGAGTGAGTTCCAGGACAGCCAGGACTACACAGAGAAACCCTGTCTCAAAAAACCAAAAAAAAAAAAAAAAAAAAAAAAAAAAAAAAGAAATACATAGAACAGTCTCCAGGAGAGAAATGGAAAACAAACCAACCAAACACCAATATACACAAAACCTACACAAAACCAATATAGGTCTCCCCTTGGTACTTAAATGTGTGTGTATCTGTGATGTATGCTCTGTATGTGTTGGAGAGAGGTAGGTGTGTATGTGTGTGTGTGTGTAGTACGTATACTAGGTGTGCATGTATATGTACTGTGTGGTATGTTTACGTGTATGTGTGTGTGGTGGTGTGATGTGTATTTGTGTGTGTGTTTGTGTATTTGTATGTGTGTATAGTCAGTTCTCTTCCACCTTGACATGGGTTTCAGGAATCAGCTCAGGTTGCCAGGCTTGTGCAGTAAGTGCCTATACCTATTGAACCATCTCATTGGCCCCACCCCTTGGTAGTTTAACTAAAAACACCATTTACAGCTCAACTATCAAATACCAGACACTTATATAAGCCTATTGATCCCTACTTGTCCAGTAAGGTATAAAACATGTTTCTCTGGCCATTTAGAGCAGAAGAAAATAAAAATCAGAAAGGGAAGAAATACACTTAGAGGTGAAGTCTCTTGTTCAAAGTGATACAGTCACCAACAGTAACACTCGTCTGATTTCAACGTGTTGGTCACATTGTATTAATAATTCTCAAAAGTGTTGTCCAGGGATTACCTCTCCTGTATTGTAGTATTTTCCAGAGGTCATATAACATGTGACAGGCTTACTGCAGAAAAAGTTATGAGAATCCAGCTGTATTTTGAAGGTAGACATTACAATGTCAAAAGCAAAGATTTATTTTATTTTATTTTATTTTATTATTATTTTTTTTTTTGGTTTTTCGAGACAGGGTTTCTCTGTGTGGTCCTGGCTGTCCTGGAACTCACTCTGTAGACCAGGCTGGCCTCGAACTCAGAAATCCGCCTGCCTCTGCCTCCCAAGTGCTGGGATTACAGGTGTGAGCCACCACGCCCGGCTGATTTATTTTATTTTTAATGTATGAATGTTTTGCCTATATGTTTATATGTAGCATATGCATGCAGTGCCTGAGGCAGTCAGAGGAGGGTATCAGATGCCCTGGAACTGAACTTAGGGATGCCTGCGAGTCACCATGGGTGCTGGAACCTGAACCAGGGGTCTGTGCAGCAGCAACACATACTCTTAGCCCACTGAACCCTCTCTCCAGGCCCTGGAATCAATTTTTTTTTTTTTTTTTTTTTGTTTCTGTTTTTCCAGACAGGGTTTCTCTTTGTTGTCCTGGGTGTTCCAGAATTTGTGCTATAGACCAGGCTAGTCTTAGACTCACAGAGATCAGCCTGCCTCTGCCTCGTGAGTGCTAGAATTAAAAGCCTGTGCTACCACCCAGCAAAAACCACCACCTGATCCCAAATAATGTTTAAGGTTATAAATTGGTCCTGAAAAGCTTGATCACTACTGTGAAAGTTGTACAGAGATATGACATGGAAAGTCTTTGATCAGGCACATACCCCCCCCCCCAACTCCACCCCCCAGTGACATGGAAAGTCTCTGGATCAGACACATGTCCCCTGTGACATGGAAAGTCTCTGATCAGGCACATGTCAACCTGCTTTTGTTTCCTAAGATCTTTATCCTCAAGGTCATTAAACTTGAATAATGCCACATGTGTGTCTTAAAAATTCTGCCAATTAAATTTGAAGTTCTAGGCTGCCTTTAATCCCACAATCTAGAGGGGAAATCTCTGTGAATTGGAGGCCAGCCTCGTTTATCTAAAGAGTTCTAGGACTGTACAGTGAGACCACAACTCAAAAAGAAAAAGAAAATGAGAAAAAAGAAAAGAAAAAAGAGGAAGGCAGAGAGAGTTAGAGCCCCATCCCTGTATTTGGTGTTTTAAGGTGGGGTTTCCCACTCTAGGCTGTGTAACCTGAAACTTCACTCTGTAGGACTCAAAGCAATCTTCCAACCTCAGTCTCCTGAGTGCTGTGATTAAAAAAATGAGTCACCATGCCTGCTAATTTTAATTTTAACATTGCTCCTCCTAAGCCCCTAACTGAGACATTAAAAATAGATTTGGATACAACAGTCTTAACACACAGTTTGCTTTAATTAGGTCACCATACCATGAACTCAAATCTTTTAAGGGGTCACTATCTTACAGACTGTATGTTCCTAGTCTATTTAACGGAGAGATAGACAACCTACCTGAGAAAACAAAAGCTTTTTTTGGGGGGGGGGCAGGGGGAGACAGCTGGCATTCTGAGTGGCTTCCCTCCCAGCTCCCAGCACGCACTGTGCTATCCCTGTGGAATGCTTCCAATGTAGCTCAGTGCTAAGACTTCCAGTTAAGAGAGGAGTGCCAGAAGCAATCACGATTTCCCATCATCCCGAGGTGGATTTGTAGAGTGCTGCATCAGCACTGCTGGCTGTGGATGCCAGGCAGAGACTCTGGAGTGAATAAAGCATCACTTGTGTGTGCTATCATGATTAGGTGGCATTGTAGTTTTGATCTTTTCATTTAGTACTCACAAGCTTCAAATTAAAGACTGAGTTCAATCTGCATCTGGAATAGGCCTCGAAGAGGGAGGGAGGTTTCTCCAGGCAGAAGGTCACTGCTGTGTTAAGATGTGGCTCAGAGGGAGAGGGTGCTGGTTACCATGACATTCTCTGGATGAGCCCTAGAGCCGGGATCCTGCTGCCACAGGGGAGGCCTCAGCAGTCCCTCCTTTCCAACAGGAACTTGCAGGAGGCAATTAAGAGGAAACCAGGCTGCACAGAGATCTAGTCTGTTAACTCCTTTTGTTTTGGCGCTTCAAGTAATATTTAGATTGTGCTTGTTTGCTTTAGGGTCACGCTCTGTTCTGTATCTTGGTATGTAACACTGAATGTATTATGTTTCCTCCCTGGGAGAGTCCATCATTTTCATAAATTACATTTTGTTAAAACATGTATGAGGATGGAGTATATCTTAGTGGCAGACAGGACATTTGTATACCATGCATAAGGCTCTTTGAAACTAAATCCAGTAATTAGTGATGATAACAATGTGCTGATAGAAGTCTCAGACTTCTTCAGAAGAGGATGCCTATGAGGAGATAACAGCATGGCCTGAGTACTTTCCCACCTTCGGGGTGCTTAATCCTCCCTAATAAATCATTTTACTAAAAAAGGGGGGGTCCTGTGTAAAGCCAACATTAGCAAAAACTTAAACTTAAAAGGTCTGGAGTTTAAAATATAAAATATTCTGCATTCTGTTACTGCGAACTAATTAAGGTTCAGGCTTATTTCAAAGGTACCAATGAGTGAATATTCGTTTAGAATGTAAAAACCTTAAGGTCAAAACCAAAAAAGTCTCAGAAACCTAGCTACATTTTGAAAAATCTTGATCTCAGAACTTATGAAAAAACCTAATTACAAAAAGTTAAGATACTTAAAATATAGGCTGGGGCTGGTGTTTGCCATGTAAGTCTGATGACGTCAATTAGGCCACCAAACTCACATAAAGGTGGAAGAACTAACTCCACAAAGCTATCCTTAGGCCTCACATACAGGCATGCTCACACCTACAAAACAATTCACACATACTCTCTCTTAGGTGGAGACACTTAAGTCTCCAGCACTTGGCAGGCGGAAGTAGAACTTCAAGGTAGAGGCAAGCGTGGTCTATACACTGAGACCCCGCTGCAAACTGATGCGAACCTTGGGAGCTGCTGCTTCCTCCTCCTCCTCCTCCTCCTCCTCCTCCTCCTCCTCCTCCTCCTCTTCTTCTTCTTTTTGGTTTTTTGAGACAGGGTTTCTCTGTGTAGCCCTGGCTATCCTGGAACTCACTCTATAGACCAGGCTGGTCTCGAACTCAGAAATCCGCCTGCCTCTGCCTCCCATGTGCTGGGATTAAAGGCATGCACCACCACTGCTCGGCTGAGATCTTCTAATAGAGAACTCAACCTGGTCTTGAAAACATGAATTCAAATAAAGACCTAACCAGGAGTCAGGTGTGATGGCGAACACCTTTAATCCCTGCATGCAGGAGGCAGAGGTAGGCAGATCTCTGAGTCAAGGCCAGCCTCATCCAGAGTTAGGAGTGATCAGGAGCAAAGGGTGGGAACTGACTTTGGGGAGAGAGTTGGATGAGGTGCTGGAGAAGTCTTCTCTTTAGCATGACCTAGGCAGCAACAAAGAAGGTCAGTCTGACCAGTGAGAGGAAGGGGGATGAGAACAAAGCATAAGATCTTCAAAGACTATATGGGAATCTTGAGTGGAAGCAGAAAATTGGGAGAACTACCTCATAGCCCAGGGAAAAGATGATCATGGCTTACAATACAGAACACAAGAAGGGATCTAAATATGTAGAAGATCAAGATTAAACCCAAGCCGGTGGTGGTGGTGCACGCCTTTAATCCCAGCACTTGGGAGGCAGAGGCAGGCAGATTTCTGAGTTCAAGGCCAGCCTGGTCTACAGAGTGAGTTCCAGGACAGCCAGGGCTACATAGAGAAACCCTGTCTTGAAAAACAAAACAAAACAAAACAAAACAAAACAAAAAAAAAAAAGATTAAACCCAAGAGAATGCAATATGTAGTCATTAGGGAGAGAAGAAAGGGTCTAGTAAAGAAGACTGAAGCAGCAGGGCTGGAGAGACTGTTCTTCTAGAAGTCTGTGGAGTTCAATTTCCAGCAACCACATAATGGCTCACAACCATCTGTAATGGAATCTGATGCCATCTTTTCTGGTCTGTCTGAAGAAAGTGTACTCATATAAATAAAATAAGTCTTTTAAAAAAAAGGAGGCAGCCGGGCGATGGTGGCGCACGCCTTTAATCCCAGCACTTGGGAGGCAGAGACAGGCGGATTCCTGAGTTTGAGGCCAGCCTGGTCTACAGTGAGTTCCAGGACAGTCAGGACTACACAGACTAAACTCACTCTGTAGACCAGGCTGGCCTCAAACTCAGAAATCCGCCTGCCTCTGCCTTTCAAGTGCTGGGATTACAGGCGTGCGCCACCACGCCCAGCACAATATGATTATATTTTTAACTTTAACCTTTGGGAATGAGGAACTACCATCATGCCTAAGGAGAAGCAAGGTAGCCCAGGTTTGGGGAAAAAAAAATTGATGTAGACCCTGCCCCCCTCCAAAAAAGACCAGTGAGATGACTCAGCCAGCAAAAGTAACTGCCACACAGCCATGCGCACAGAATGACTACATAAAAATGCAATAATGCTTTTTAAGACTAAAAGGGAGTAGCTAGCTCAACAGAGAACAATCCAAGAGCAAAGCATTAGCAACTGCACTGACTATTCCAGAGACTCAGAAAAGAAAACAGAGTATCCATCGGATTTGGCAACATAGTAGCTTCTGGTGACCACATCAATTTTGGTGAACAGTTCCAAGGGGAATCAGATTGGTATTAACTAAAGTCTTGGTGAAAGATAAGAAAGTTGAACTGGTATAAGCTGAAAACCTAACTATAGGATGAAAATTTAAAAATTTGGGTGATGAAGCTATGCACCACATATTTATATTTCTAGCACTGGAGAGGCTGAGGGGAAGTGACCTCGAGGCTTAGGTCAGCCTAGGCTACCTGTCAAGAAAGGTGATGGCTGTGGTGGCCTTTGAGAGACATTAGAACATAATTTTGGTTTTGCTTGAGGTTTTTTTCTGTTTTGTTTTGTTTTGTTTTTTAAACAAAGAATTTGGTGACTGATATTGGAAATCATCGCAAGGAAGCCAGTGATCATACCCAACCCAGATGGTGATGACATTTATTAGGAACAAGATTCTGCTGGATGCTGGTGGCCTTTAGTCCCCAGTACTCAGGAGGCAGAAAGGAGCAGATCTCTGTGAGTTCAAAGACAACTAGGAAGAGTGATTCTGTCTTCAGAAACCAAAAAAACGAACCGGAGGGGGGAATATAAAATTTGATTGGATTTCAGTACTGTTCTACTTTCTGGTGTGTTTAATCACTTGGTAAGATTAAGCTCTTTTAGAGAGTATTAATACTTTGCCAATCTAATCTAATAGCCACACAAGCCAAACAAATAAAATAAGCTTGTAGTAGTGGGACACTGGGCATGGAGAGGGGCTCTAAATTTCTGGCTGAAGGGAGAACTGTTTTTCTTTGAGAGAGAGTCTACAAATGCAACCAAAACTTAAATTCCATGATCCTCCTAGCTCAGCTTCTCAATTGTTGCTATAATTGTTTTGTAATTAAAACACTGAAGACTTACAAACTGTCAGTGTTCAACAAGGGAGCTAAACTTTGTCTCCCCAAAATTAATTAAATTCAACAACTTCCACACATTGTAGCATACTTCACTGCTGGGGAGGGGGCCATCAGGCTCCTCCCCTTCCTGCAGATTTACAGGCAGTTAACGGTTGCTAGGGGGGAGGGGCTCATCTCGAAATCCCACCAACCCTAAGGATCTATAGTAATTCATAGTTGCTGGGGGAGGGGAACATTTTCTATAGGGTTGTAACACAGGCTTCTTTGAATAATTCTTCACCCATATACTTGTAGATCACCGTAAATTAACTAATTGAGGCCTACACGCAAAAAAGTTAATCAAGTGATGGAGGATTCTGAAGAAGGGGACCAGCGGGAATGGAGTGGGACAGAAAGAAAAAAAATTACCCTATTACTTTTGTATTACGGTGACTTTTCTTGTAAGTATTATAGGAGACCTGCCTCCTAAAGGAAAACAGGTATCAATTCTTTCTGTAGCACAGGGAAACTGCTTTAGATACTTGAGTACCTGATGTCAAAGAAGAATACACATTTCTGATTTAACAACCGATTCTAATATTTATGGTAGGTTTTTGGCAAGTGTTCGAGGAAATGAATTATGCAGGATGGAAGGCTCCGGGTACTTATGGATAGACTCGCATTTTTAGAAAGTATTAAGGGACTTGCCCATACGTGAAAATAAAAAGTACAATTACTCAACATATTGAAAGAGCTAACATTTTGCACAGTACACCGGCCTCATGGCTGAACCATCGAAAGCTCGACAGGATGGATCCAAACGCCCGGACTAATTAATCCGATCACCTGATGCCAAGTAAAGAAACCCTTAGATCTCTTCTGGTCCCAATTAGGTCTCTTCTAGTCCCAATTTTTTGCGTGGCCCAGATTCCAGACGCCGCGAAGATAGGATCCTAGAAAGCCTGTTGATTCAAGACGCAACCCCAGGTCACAGGTTCCGGATGGTACCGCGTGAAGAAAGGGCTAGAGACTCTGAGCACTTTCCTGTCCTTTTCCTCCTGGCAGATCAGGGAAGGCCAGGGCCCCCTCCTTCCCGCAGTGGGCACCCCAAAGCCTCTTCCCTTACAGGACCAGGCCCCAGGAGTCTGGCTCGCCACCCGCGCCCACACACACGCAACACACTCTCCAGGCTGAGCTTTACCTGCTTGAAGGCCTCTGTTTCTACGCTGCGCTAAGCCCCCACGGAAGAAAATGGAGTCGCCGATCCGAGACTGCAAAAGGATAGTCCGGACCCACCGCAAGGGCCCTCCGCAGCCGCCGCCACCACCACCGTCGCCGCTGCTGCGTTAACGTACTACGTCACCTCCGGCTCTCTGTCACTGGGAGTGGGAGGGTCATTTCCTGCTCTTTTCCCCTCGGGTGTCTAGGGCTTTGGTTCCGAGTCCGCGAACGCTAACTGCAGATACATAAGGAGCGCAGCGGCCACAGAGCGCCCAGAACAAAGCGGGCTCCCGAAGGACACCCGGGCCAGCGTGTTCCTTAAGCCTCTCTAGCCAAAGGAACCATAAAGATCCAGGTTAAGGAGTCTTCACTTCCATGTTGGCGTAGTTCTATCCTCGGCTTCCGGTTCCGGGGACGGGCCTAATTTTCTAGGATGATTAGGGCTCTCGGATCTAGGATGGCTGTCTTGTCGCTTCTGTTGTTGGGTGGTTTGTGGAGCGCTGTGGGAGCGTCCAACATGGCAGTCGTTACTTGCGGCTCCGTGGTGAAGCTACTCAATACTCGCCACAATGTCCGACTGCACTCTCACGACGTGCGCTATGGGTCAGGTACAGAGGGGGACCAATTGGGTTGGGTGGGCTGCTAGGCCCGGTGAGCCTAGAAGGGGCGGGGCCTCGTGTTCTGAGGGCGTGGTCTTGGGAAATTAGACATACTTTAGGATCTTGAAGAGGACCAATTGCGAAGGAAACTTACTCCTAATGTTTGATAAGCTATGTCCCAAACGTGTTACATATATACTTTCCAGTTTTTAACATTGTATCTATCTTGAGGATAGATACTAAAGTTATTTTCTTAGGTGAATAAGTAGACTCAGAGATATTGCTCAAAGACTTACAGCTAGTGAATGATGGAGACAGGGTTTAATCCAAATCTGCAGATTCAAAACCTTTCAGATTCCATGGGCTGCCACTATTTTGTGCTGGAGAGTGGAACATTTAGAGACAGACAACATACGCTGAATCTCAGGTTTTAAAACTTCAAGAGGGCCGGGCAGTGGTGGCGCACGCCTTTAATCTCAGCACTTGGGAGGCAGAGGCAGGTGGATTTCTGAGTTCGAGGCCAGCCTGGTCTACAGAGTGAGTTCCAGGACAGCCGGGACTATACAGAGAAACCCTGTCTCGAAAAACCAAAAAAAAAAAAAAAAAAAAAAAAACTTCCAAGAGGGCCGGGCGGCAGTGGTGGCGCACGCCTGTAATCCCAGCACTTGGGAGGCAGAGGCAGGCGGATTTCTGAGTTCGAGGCCAGCCTGGTCTACAGAGTGAGTTCCAGGACAGCCAGGACCACACAGAGAAACCCTGTCTCAAAAACACAAAACAAACAAAAGAAAAACCAAAAAGAGATTGGGCGGACAGTGGTGGTGCAAACCTTTGACTGCAGCACTTGGGAGGCAGAGGCAGGCGGATTTCTGAGTTCGAGGCCAGCCTTGTCTACAGAGTGAGTTCCAGGACAGCCAGGGCTACACAAAGAAACCTGTCTCGAAAAACCAAAACCAAAAAAATTCCAAAAAACTTCAAGAGCTCACTCTGATTACAGCCCATTGTCTTACATGTCTTTTTAGCTCATACCTTTTGGCACTGACTTATCAATAATTTCCTTGTAAAGAATTTAAGCGTTGCCGGGCGGTGGTGGCGCACGCCTTTAATCCCAGCACTTGGGAGGCAGAGGCAGGCGGATTTCTGAGTTCGAGGCCAGCCTGGTCTACAGAGTGAGTTCCAGGACAGCCAGGGCTATCCAGAGAAACCCTGTCTTGAAAAACCAAAAAAAAAAAAAAAAAAAAAAAAAAAAAGAATTTAAGCGTTGGTCTGAAGAGATGGCTCAGCGGTTAAGAGCACGGACTACTCTTTCAGAGGTCCTGAGTTCAATGCCCAGTAACCACATGGTGGCTGACAACCATCTGTAATGGGGTCTGGTGCCCTCTTCTGGTGTGTCTGAAGAGAGCAATGGTGGTGTACTTATATGTCAAAATAAATAAATATTTAAAAAAATAATTTAAGCGTTGATAGGCATTGCAGAGGAAAGTCTGCTTTTTATCATGTGCAATTAAAATACTCAGTTATTTGTGGGCTCATTCATTTGGCCTAGATTTAAAGAGCTATTTTTTGTATGTCTGGTATTGTTCTAGACACAGGAAATAACAGTAGTGAATCAAACAATAAAACAAGACTAATGGGCAGGCGTGGTGGCCTTGATCTGTAATTGTAGCACTCAAAAGGCTGAAGCAGGAGGATTGGGACTTCAAGATCAGCCTAGCCTGTATAGTGGGGCCTGTCTCAAAACAACAGCAGAAGTAGTTCAAAGGCTGGGTAATTACCTCAGTGTTAGAGTATTTGTAAGGCCCTGGCTTCTGCCCCCACAGTGGGGGGAATAAAAGTAATGAAGTTCAACAAGAGGTGGACTCGTGATAATTTGAATGACTGATGATGATATTTGCTAGGAAGGATGTGACCTTCTAAGATGGGTAGTCTGTTCATGACTCTCAGAACCTGTTCTACCAGTCTAGTCCAGGGAGTCTGTAGTCTATATTCCTAGCCACCTCATTCAGTAAACACTTACTCAGGCTTACTACATTTTAATTTAGTGTTTCCTGCTCTGGATCTACTAAGTTAAAATGGAGTTAGAGAGAAGCTTACTGGACTTCAAACCCCTTGGGGTGAGACTTGTTCAGACTGAACTTTAGGAGAAGAATCTGTGATACTGAGTTAGATAAGATAAACTTTTAAAATTTTGACTTGTATGTTTTCGAGACAGTCTCTCTGGCCCTGGATGTTCTGTGGCCTGGAACTCAGTATGTAGACCAGACTGACCTTTAACTCACAGAATTCAAGTACTACAATTAAAGGCTTTAATCTTTTTTAATAACATTTATCGTGCGTGCTTGTGTGTGAGTGTGTGTGTGTGTGTGTGTCTGTGTGTGTGTGTCTGTGTCTGTGTGTGTGTTTAGATACATGCTTGCCACAGTACAGATGTGGAGATCAGAGGAAAACATTGTTCTCTCCTTTCTGGGATTGAACTAAGATTGTTAGACTTGGTGTCAGGTGCCTTTACCAACTGAGCCCATTTATAGCCCAGATACGGTATCCTTGTCTAGATAATGGTTGTAGATACATAAGTGGATCAGATTGCTCAGGATGAGCTATATGGTTCTCAATCTGAAAAATTATAATAGATGTTACTTAAATTACCTTATCTGGACCCCCAAGTATTTAGGAACAGATCAAAGACCAAATAGAATTCTGGACATTCCCAGGTATAAGGAGGTCTCTGGAGGAAGTAAAGGATTGAAAAGAAAGTGAAAAATTAAAGAGACAAACAAAGCTGGAGAGATGGCTCAGTGGTTAAGAACACTGACTGCTGTTCCAGAGGTTCTGAGTTCAATACCCAGCAACTGCATGGTGTTCACAACAATATGTAATGGGATTCATTGCCCTCTTCTGGTGTGTCTGAAGACAACTACAGTGTACTCATATTCATAAAATTAATAAATATATCTTTTTAAAAAAAGAGTATTTGATGCTCTTGCAGAGAATCCACGTTCCATTCCCAGCATCCCACGGTGGTTTCCTTCCTTTTTTTTTTTTTTTTTTTTTTTTTGTTTTTCGAGACAGGGTTTCTCTGTATAGCCCTGGCTGTCCTGGAACTCACTCTGTAGACCAGGCTGGCCTCGAACTCAGAAATCCGCCTGCCTCTGCCTCCCAAGTGCTGGGATTAAAGGCATGCGCCACCATGCCCGGCCCCACGGTGGTTTCCTAACTCTAGTTCCAAGGGATCTGACTCCTGACCTGATGGCACAGGCATGCATCTGGTGTGTAGACATGCATACAGGCAAAATGCATAAAATGTAAAACAAGTAAATCTAATAAAAATAGTTTCTTCTGGGCCGTGGTGGCTCGGGCCTTTAATCCCAGCACTGGGGAAGCAGAGGAAGGCGGATCTCTGAGTTCTAGGTCACCAGGCTACACCAAGCAACAACAAAATGTTTCTTTAAATGTATAGAACAAGAGTGAACAAAAAAAAAAAAAAAAAAAAGAGTGAACGCTGACCTGAGCTGAAAGGCGTGAACAGGAAGTGAGAAGAGATGAGTCAGGTGTCAAAGAAGCGGTGGAGCCCTGTGAGTTCTAGGCCAGCATAGGTAGTCCACATAGGGAATTCCAGGCCTGCCAAGGCAGCCCAGGTTAGACCCCGTCTCAAAATATAAAATTTAAAACAAAACAAACAAACAAACAAAAACAGCCTGGTAGTAGTGACGCATGCCTTTCAACCCAGCACTTGGGAAGCAGAGGCAGGCAGATTTCTGAGTTCTAGGCCACCCTGGTCTACAGAGTGAGTTCCAGGACAGCCAGGGCTACACAGAGAAACCCTGTCTCGAAAAACAAAAAAAAAAAAAAAAACAAAAAAAAAATTAAGAAAAGAAAAAACCAAAAATAACAGTTTAAAAAATGTACCAATAACATGGGCAGAGTGCACTAAGTCTGGGAGGGGCTGGTTGCCTGGGCCATCACCAGAGGAGGAGTTCAGTGCGGAAGGTTTTGTTCCTTGGTGAAGTCAGGCAGGGCATTGGAAGTAAAAGGCCATCTGGGAGGGGAAGTAGCACTGGAGTAAGTAGACTGGAAGAATTTGACAGAAAATAGAATGGAGAGGACACCCTGTGGCCATGATGTTGGAATGGTAAGTGTTCTAGAATCAGCCCTGTCATAGCTCCATGACTTTGGGTATATTGCTCACCCTTCCTGACACTCCAGCATAAGGTGGGGACAGTAACAGTAGCTCTGAGAATAAAGTGCCGTAGTTATGTAAGAATGACTATTCAGGTAGGGCAGGAGGCCTCTAGTCTTACTATTCAGGAGGCAGAGAGAGGCAGGTTCTCTGAAGACAGCCGCTCCACCTAATAAATTTTAGGCCAGCCAGTCCTACAGTGAGACACTGTCTCAACAAACAGAAATCCAAATTAGCAACTGGGCGGTAGTGGTCCATTCCTTAAATGCCAACATTTAGGAGGCAAAGGCAGGTGTATCTCTTTGGGTTCCCGGCCACCTAGTGTGCAGAGCAACTTCCAGGACAGCCAGGGCTACACAGAGAAACCCTGTCTCGGAAAAAAACAAAAAAATAAAAATTCCAAATCATTCAAAGGAAGAACTTGGATTAGCCCTCTTGGGGGGGTGGTGGTGGGGGTGGTGGTTTTCTGCACCACATGTTCAGATGCTAATCTCTAGCTCCAGACATCTCGTTGCAGCCCAGAAGTTGGCCTGGTCAGGCATTTCCAGTTCCAGTGTTATGTAAAAATTGTTTTCCATCGTCTCTGATTGGTTAATAAAGAGCTGATTCAGCCAATGGCTGGGCAGAGGAGAGAGGGAAGGCAGACTTCCTTCAGGGGGAGTGGGGGGGGTCCCAAAGAGGAGTGAGAAGGGGGTGGGGGGAGGAAGAGACCATGTGGAGGGTTCAGGAGGAGTGGTCTTGAGAACACCCTTGGAGCAGAGTGACCCTGAGTGAGACTCAGATCACAGGTGAACAACTCCAATGCTGGGAAGTAGCTAAGTTAGCATAGTAGAATAGACGACTTTCTGCCCAGTTATAGGGCTTGCAGACTTTTAATAAATTTATTAGGTTCCTGTGTCATTTATTGAAGAACCAAAAAGGACTAGAATGGACCAAGGAACACCTTGTCCTTATTTGGGGAGCAAAAGGGGCGGAGCAAATCCCCCAATTACTTTTACATAGCCCAATACCTGCTGATAGTACATTTTCCTTTAAGAGCTACAGCTACAAAGCCGGGCGTGGTGGCGCACGCCTGTAATCCCAGCACTTGGGAGGCAGAGGCAGGTGGATCTCTGAGTTCGAGGCCAGCCTGGTCTACAGAGTGAGTTCCAGGACAGCCAGGACTACACAGATAAACCCTGTCTCGAAAAACCAAAAAAAAAAAAAAAAAAAAAAAGAGCTACAGCTACATATTTTACTCAGTATTTTCACCATGCAGAATTATATTAGCTAAGGATGGCTACAAATTTATATGATCTAAGAATATTTTATTGTGGCTTTTTTTGTTTGTTTGTTTTGGTTTGGTTTTTTTGAGACAGGGTTTCTCTGTGTAGTCCTGGCTGTCCTGGAACTCACTCAGTAGACCAGGCTGGCCTTGAACTCAGAAATCTGCCTGCCTCTGCCTCCCAAGTGCTGGAATTAAAGGTGTGCACCACTATGCTAATTGTGGCTTTTTGAGACAAGGTTTTACTATACCTTGCCAAAGGATGAGTTGGGGCTGGCTGTCTCCTAATGTGGATCTTCAGCTTGTTAGGAGTTATTCTCTTTCTACTCTGGCTCTGAGGCTGAACTTAGGCTGGGGCTCGGGCAGCCAGTGCCTTGACCCCTTGGGTATCTCACTGGTCCTTTCACACTTTTAAGTGTACTAGTCTACAGTACGGAAACACTTTGGGTGGGTTTTAAATTTCAATGTTGCGGAATTAAAATATTCCCAAACAGATGCTTCCTCCCCTCCATACCATTTGTGAGGCAGAAGAGGAGGGAGTCAGGTTACATGCTCCCTTGGCCTTTCTTTTATCAGTTTAATTAGTTGTATTGTTAGCTATGGTTAGTGCAGAAAGGCATCAGAAAGCTCGAGGCTACTACTCAATTTTACCAGACCTCATTCAGGGAAAAGAAAGTCTGGCGTTTGCCAACAATATCCAGGGCCTTCCTGAGTTGGGCATCTCCTTCCTAGACAGGGCATACCTAGCATGGCACCCTTCCATCAGAGGAAGGCTAACTGAAGGGCCTGTGGGTGATCTCAGATCACCACCCATGCTGAGATTCATGGTCCCTCTTCTCTGTGGTCCCCTCCTCCCTCGACGGATCTCCAGCTACTCAGACATAGCCTTCTGGGATCAGGCTCACTAGCTGGTACTCCTCTGCTAACCTCTCAATCCCAGAATCTCCTGCAGGAGGAGTAAGTAGTATCTAAGTAGCCAGTATCTTTAGAAGGTAGCCAATGCCGGGCGTGGTGGCGCACGCCTTTAATCCCAGCACTTGGGAGGCAGAGGCAGGCGGATTTCTGAGTTCGAGGCCAGCCTGGTCTACAGAGTGAGTTCCAGGACAGCCAGGGCTACACAGAGAAACCCTGTCTCGAAAAATCAAAAAAAAAAAAAAAGAAGGTAGCCAATGATACCAAGTTCTCTGCACACAACACTAGACCTAAAACCTGTTTTTTTTTCCACCCTCTGACTGTTCAGCATCTTGTCTCATGATTTTGCTGAAATCATCACAGCCACAGAGGATCAAATTCATATGCTTATCCAAGGCCTTAAAGATGCAATGAAAATCCAAAGATGGCTCTCACAGGACATATCTCATACCATTCAGCACGCTTCAGCCCAGTGCTCTTGTGTTCTTAGTTCAGTCACGACTGCTGTTCCACAACAGCCATTGTTGTTGGCTGCAGAGATGGCTCAGCGGTTAAGAGCACTGACTGCCCTTCCAGAGGTTCTGAGTTCAATTCCCAGCAACCACATGGTGGCTTACAACCATCTAGAAAGGGATCTGATGCCCTCTTCTGGTGTGTCTGAAGATAACTACAGTATATATATATATATATATATATATATATATATTTAAAAAGAGTGATTGATTTATTTACTTTATGTATGTGAATACACTGTAGTTGTCTTCAGACACTTCAGAGGGCATCTGATCCCATTACAGATAGTTGTGAGTCACCATTAGGTTACTGGGATTTGAACTCAGGACCTCTGGAAGAGCAGTCAGTGCTCTTAACCACTGAGCCATCTCTCCAGCCCTTAAAAATAGTGAAATGTCAGCACTTTTAGTATCTAGAGATGGTATAGATGGAGGTTTTCTCCGAAGGCACGCAAGCTTGGCGGAAGCCTTACAGACAGCGGATGGGTCCTTGGTTGTGCCCATCGAGGTGCAAACGGCTTGTCAGGGTGTTGAGCACCTCCAGACTGTCTCTCCCCTCTGCCTTGCCTTTGCTTTTTGCCTGCAGGTAGTGGGCAGCAGTCAGTGACAGGTGTGACCTCTGTGGATGACAGCAACAGTTACTGGAGGATACGGGGGAAGACGGCCACAGTGTGTGAAAGGGGAACCCCCATTAAATGCGGGCAGCCCATCCGGCTGACACACATCAACACGGGTCGAAACCTGCACAGCCACCATTTCACGTCACCTCTCTCTGGAAACCAGGTGAGGCAGCGTGCAGCGGTGTTCCTGATCTGCCTGGCTGCGTTATTATCTGGTCTCTTAGCTCCTTCCTTCCTTCCTTCCTTCCTTCCTTCCTTCCTTCCTTCCTTCCTAAATATGAGGCACTTCACAAACTTGTGTGTCCTCCTTGAGCAGGGACCTATATCATCCAATTTTAGTATATGTGCTGCCATTAGGAGCACATTAACCCTTTCCTTTCTAGGTAAGACATTCTCTTTTCTGAAGACTTGGAGAAATGATTCTGTCTCTTAACTGTGTAGAAAGTTGGGGGCTGGAGAGATGGCTCCGTGGCTAAGAGCACTGACTGCTCTTCCAGAGGTCCTGAGTTCAATTCCCAGCAACCACATGGTGGCTCACAACCATCTGTAATGGGATCCAATGCCCTTTTCTGGTGTGTCTATAGACAGCTACAATGTACTCATAAATAAAATAAATAAATCTTTTCTTCTTTAAAGTGTGAAGAAAATTGTTTCAGGTCAGAATAGAGTCTTTACATCTAAACCAAAGTGAAAAAAACCGGGAAGAAAGAGCTATTAGGATACATTAAAATACCAGTCAGTTTGTACAATAAAGAGTTTTGCAGGCCTGGATTGATGGCTCAGCAGTTATGAGCACTGGCTGCTCTTCTAGAGGATCCAGGTTCGATTCCCACATGGTAGTTCACGATTGTAACTCCAGTTCCAGGGAATCAAACGCTCACTTCTGGCTTCCTTGGACACCAGACACTTTAGTGATACTGCAACATACTTGCAGGCAAATACTTTTATACCTAAAAACAACAAAATAAAATCACTGTTTTTTTGTTTTATTTTTGAGACAGAGTCTCACTGTGTAGTCAGTCACAGATGGTCTAGAGCAGTGGTTCTCTTTGTAGGTTATGACCTCTTTGGAGGTGTCAAATGACCCTTTTACAGGGTCACCTAAGAACATCAGAATCCACAGATTTTTACATTATTATTTAAAACAATAGCAAAATTACAGTTATGAAGTAGTAACAAGGGCTGAAGAGATGGCTCAGGAGCACTGACTATTCTTCCAGAGGTCCTGAGTTCAAATCCCAGCACCCACATGGTAGCTCACAACCATCAGTAATGAGATCTGATACCCTCTTTTGGTGTGTCTGAAGACAGCTACAATGTACAGTGTACTCACATAAAATAAATACATCTTTTTTGGTTTTGTTTGTTATGTTTTTTTGTTTTTTGAGACAGGACTTCTCTGTCTAGCCCTGGCTGACCTGGAACTTACTCTGTAGACCAGGTTGGCCTGAAACTCAGAAATCCACGTGCCTCTGCTGTCCGGCCAAAATAAATAAATCTTGTTGTTTTTTTTTTTTTTTTTTTTGAGACAGGGTTTCTCTGTCTAGCCCTGGCTGTCCTGGAACTCACTTTGTAGACCAGGCTGGCCTCGAACTCAGAAATCCACCTGCCTCTGCCTCCCAAGTGCTGGGATTACAGGTATGCGCCACTACCGCCCGGCTAATAAATCTTAAGTCCATGAAGTAGTAACAAATAATTTTCTGGCTGTAGCCCATCACACATGCCAGGTTGGATTATGTTTATTTGAGACAAGGTCTGTTATAGCCAGGATTGGCTTCATACTCAGTGTAACTCGGCTGGTCCTCAGCTCTTGAAACTCTTGACTGCCTTCTAAGTCCATGGGTCATAAGCATGTGCCACCATGGGGCCGTGCTAGGGACCAAAGCCAGGGCTTCATGAAGCTCAAGAAGCACTCCAGCCTGTCTGTGGTGTGTGTGCATGCAACTATTCGAGACAGGGTTTTGCTGTGCTAACCCTGGACTCAGCATGCAGCTCTGGTCAGCCTTGAGCTCAAGGCGGTCCTCCTGCCTTAGCCTGTTAAGTTTTGAAAGTATAGGTGTGCCTTGTGAGGCCTGACTAGAACTATTTTTTATTTTTTTATGTTTATTTTATGTGTTTGAGTGTTTTGCCTAGACATACAGTTGTGTACTATGTTGTATATGCAGTGTACTTGGAGGCCAGAAGTGGGTATCAGATCCCCTGGAGCTGGAGTTACAGATGGTTGTGATGGCCGTGTGGGTGCTGGTTATCAGACCTAGGTCCTCTGGAAGAGGAGCATGCACTCTGGGTTTTTTTGCTTTTTTTATAAGATTTATCTTATTTATTATACATAGGTACACTGTAGCTATCTTCAGATACTCTAGAAGAGGGGAAAAAACATTATTTTTAAATTTTTTTTTAATTTTATATATAAGATCCCATGACAGATGTTTGTGAGCCCCCTGCTCCTCCTATCTCCCCTTCTCTAATGTGACGACTGTGGGTGTGCTCTACCGTTGGGTTCCATTCCTCCACTCTTCAGACCTGACCACCACTTCTGTCTTTTAGGAAGTGAGTGCCTTTGGCGAAGAAGGTGAAGGCGACTATCTGGATGACTGGACAGTGCTTTGTAATGGACCTTACTGGGTGAGAGACGGTGAAGTGAGGTTTAAGCATTCCTCCACCGACGTACTGCTGTCTGTCACAGGAGAACAGTATGGTAGACCCATAAGTGGACAAAAAGAGGTGCATGGTATGGCCCAGCCAAGTCAGAACAACTACTGGAAGGCCATGGAAGGCATCTTCATGAAGCCCAGTGAGTTGCTGAGGGCAGAGGCTCATCATGTAGAGCTGTGACTCTAAATCTTCGGAGCCACTGTCACCACACAGTGTTTGTAGACATCTGCTGCTGCCTCGCGGTGGGATCCCTGCTCTGAGCGCACCGTGTTTGGACCTGCAGCCCTTCACACTTGAATTGGTTGCTCTCCCAGATTTAGTCAGTTCTCAGGAGGACTCATCTGTGAAGGCAGAGATGCCTTCGTTCATGCCGGTAAAAGAGAAGTTGAGGAACTTGCCTGTCTTAGCTGGGAAGTTTAACTCCATGGGAGCTTGGCATCATGGATTCTTAACTTATGATTTCTCCCGTTTTGTCTTTCTCCAAAATGATGAATAAAACATAAAAAATAAAAAAGACTTTTATTCATTGTGTGGTCATTTACTAAGCAGGCTGTTTTGTGGTCTGCCTGCTTAATTCTCAATCCTAAGACTTTCTTTTCTTTTTTTAAAGATTTATTTTATGTATATGAGTACACTGTAGCTGTCTTCAGACACACTAGAAAGGGACACTGGATCCTATTACAGATGGTTGTGAGCCACCATGTGGTTGCTGGGAATTGAACTCAGAACCTCTGGAAGAGCAGCCAGTGCTCCTATTCACTGAGCCATCTCTCCAGCCCCCTAAGACTTTCAAGGTGCTGGGAATCTTCACTGCTGGCCATTTTAGGAGGTTTATTTCCATATAACCCTTTTCTCTCTGTGCCTTCCATTCTTTTCCAGCACGTCCTTATTAAATTTTGACTGTGTGTAAGAAAACTGTCAGAGTTCAACACTGTGTAGCTGATGGCCGGTCTTTCTGAGGAACTGTTATGTAAATGAGAAAAGGACTTAGTGTTACCAGAACCAACACTAATCCACTGCTAATCTAGGCACCACCAGAGAGCCCTTCATTTAATTCTCACAGGGTAGATACACTTTCAACAATGTGAAGAGAAAAACCGAGTAGCCACTTGCACTCTGGAAAGCAGTAGGTTCTTCTGTACCTGCACCACAGTATGTTTGGCTCTTGGAAGCCAGCTTCTTCCTTTTTTAAGGCTTTGCTTGTCCTTTCTCTGCCACCTCAATTCCTCCTTTCTTGTTCCAGTTAATTCTAGAGTGTGCTCCTACATTCTTAGGCTAGGCAGTGGTGAACAGGAGTGACTGCCATCTGGTGGAATTTCAGTGACTACAACGTGTATGCCCAAAGTGGCCAGAAGAAGGCGGGACCCCTGGGACTGGAGTTACAGATGGTTGTGAGCTATGTGCTGGGAATTAAAGTGGGTCTGCTGGAAGATCAACCAGTCTCCTAATCACTGAGCCATATCTCTACCTCTGGTTTTGTGGGTGTGTGAGAGAGACAGACAGACATACAGATGGGTGTATGTTGCTCTCTGGCTGGTCTGAAACTCCTATGTAAACCAGGCTATCCTCAAAACCACAAAAATCTTTTTAGACTCCTGTGTGCCGGGATTAAAGGTACATACCACCACATGCAAATTACTACAAGCTTTTTTAAAAAAATTTTATATATATTTGGTATTCACCATACACATATATCTGTGTGAAGGAGTCAGATCCATTGGAACTTGAGTTATAGACAATTGTGAGCTGCCATGTGGGTGTTGAGAATTAAACCTGTGTCCTCTGGAAGAACAGCCAATGCTCTAAACCACTGAGCTATGTCTCCAGCCCCTCTATAAGCTTTTTTTTTTTTTTTTTAAAGATTTATTTATTTATTATATGTAAGTACACTGTAGCTGTCTTCAGACACACCAGAAGAGGGAGTCAGATCTTTTTTTTTTTTTTTTTTTTTTTTTTGGTTTTTCGAGACAGGGTTTCTCTGTGTAGTCCTGGCTGTCCTGGAACTCACTCTGTAGACCAGGCTGGCCTCGAACTCAGAAATCCGCCTGCCTCTGCCTCCCAAGGGCTGGGATTAAAGGCGTGCGCCACCACCGCCCGGCTTGGGAGTCAGATCTTGTTATGGATGGTTGTGAGCCACCATGTGGTTGCTGGGATTTGAACTTAGGACCTTTGGAAGAGTAGTCGGTGCTCTTAACCTCTGAGCCATGTCTCCAGCCCAAGCTTTTTTTTTTTTTTTGGCTTTTTCGAGACAGGGTTTCTCTGTGTAGCCCTGGCTGTCCTGGAACTCACTCTGTAGACCAGGCTGACCTCGAACTCAGAAATCCGCCTGCCTCTGCCTCCTAAATGCTGGGATTACAGGCATGCGCCACTACGCCCGGCTCCAGCCCAAGCTTTTTAATTTTAGAAATATTGACTTTAAGTTGTTGATATGGACTATTTGCAGATAATCAGTTCTGTGGAACTCAACTGCTGAGGCATCTCTCCAGCCCCTTGGAGTGACTTTTTTTTTTTTTAAAGATTTATTTATTATTACATGTAAACACACTGTAGCTGTCTTCAGACACTCCAGAAGAGGGCGTCAGATCTTGTTACAGATGGTTGTGAGCCACCATGTGGTTGCTGGGATTTGAACTCATGACCTTTGGAAGAGCAGTTGGTGCTCTTAACCACTGAGCCATCTCTCCAGCCCCTGGAGTGACTTTTTGCTGGGAGAAATTAATCAGCTATTTCAGAGGTAATCCTAGTACTTAGGTGGCTGAGACTGGAGGATTCTGAGTTCCAGGCCAGTTTGAGCCACATAGGGAGAACCTGACTCAAAAATAATGGGTCATGGTGGGTCAAGTGTATAATCCCAGCACTCAGGAGGCACTGGTAGGAGTACAAGTCTGAAGCCAGACTGGTTTACATATCAAGTTCTTGGATAGCTAGGGCTACATACTGAGACCTTATGTCAAAAAGAAAAAAGAAAAAAAAAGGAAAAGAAAAAAAGAAAAAAAACCAACATTTCAAGCTGCAGGTTAGCTCAGAGTGAAGAGAGAAGAAAGGAATTAATTGATAACATAGCCATTTTAGCTGAGTGAACAGATTGAATAAGATGTGTGGAGAGCACAAGGTTCTTGTGCCCACAGATAAGCACTAGGGAAACCAGGAATGTTTAAACATGCAGCATTGTCTCCTTCACAGAGGAGACATATACCTGTTTTCCACCCGAATGCATGTCATTGATAGCCTGGTAACCTGTATGATCTGTAGGGCCAGGCCACACCAGAATCTCAGAGACTATTATGTTTATCCCAACTGTTCCTCTCTAGACCTTTATCTTGACCATTGTTTCTAGGTCAATAGAACCTGTCCTTAAGGAAGAGGTCTTCTACTTTATAACATCCTAGGTAACTCCTGTGCTATCTGTAGGGCCCCACAGTCTTTTATGTTTATCTCATTCCTCCTAGACCATCATATTGAACACTGTTTCTCAGTCAATAGAACCCATCTTTTGGATGTAAATATGTCTTTTAAGTTTTGTTGCACACACAGGGTTAAGTACCATCAGGACACCCCCCCCCCCAAATTAAACTGTGTTTAAATATGCCTAAAATAAACTGCCTGAGCCGGGCGTGGTGGCGCACGCCCGTAATCCCAGCACTTGGGAGGCAGAGGCAGGCGGATTTCTGAGTTTGAGGCCAGCCTGGGCTACAGAGGGTGTTCCAGGACAGCCAGGGCTACACAGAAAAACCCTGTCTTGGAAAACAAACAAACAAACTGCCTGGTGTCAGACTCCAGACTCTAGAAGTCTCTACCAAAACCAGCTACTGAGGCATGGTGAAGCTGGCTTCCTTCTTGCCTCAGTTAGGTTGTTACTCTGCCAGCCCTGGTGCGTGCAGAGCAACCCCCAAAGGATGAACTGGAGTACAGAACTGTGTCGTGACGCCTCTTCCTGACTTGGACTGAGTTCTTGAGCCCTACCTCAACATTGGGAAACCACACTTGAATAAAAGGCTACAGATATTTAAGATGAACTGGTGTGTGAGGGTAAGAGGACAATTTGTAGATTTTAAGGATGGAAATCAAGTCCTCAGGCCTGCCAGCAGGTGCCTTTACCTGTAGAGCCATCTTACAGGCCCTGACGTTATTTGAAGAGGCCAAAAGAGAAATTCTGAGTAAAATCTGGAAGAATCATATGCAGATTAGGACCTGAGAACCAAGAACACAACATACTCTATAATACCTTGGAACCATTTGGATTTCTTTCTCCCCCCCCCCCCCCCAAACAGGGTGGCCTCGAACTCAGAAATCCGCCTGCCTCTGCCTCCCAAGTGCTGGGATTAAAGGCGTGGGCGACCACTGCCCGGCCCATTTGGATTTCTTTATCTGGTACTGTGTTAGTAAATTATTAGTCAGACACTGACTCATGAGAATAATAACAGACCTTATCTACTTCCTTCATTTAACAATAAAGAAAGCAAAATTTACTCTGGCCTAATTTGACCTTGAATTCTGTATTTCACATAATTAAAGTTGCTTCCCAGATAATCTGTAAAGAATAGAACAATATTCACTACTTCTATATTTCACCAGTTCTTGGTGGTGCTATACACAATCGCACAGACCTAAAAGTTCAATAAATTTTACAGAATGGCTCTCCGCGCGAAGGATATTAGAAGATACTATTTTGAACAGTATTCAGACAATAAACAAAGTTGGTTTCTTTGTGGGATGAGATGATAGCTGAGGTCTTTGAATTACCTCTTGATTTCCTCGGCAATCTTTTGCAGACAGGATCACTTCTGACCTACAGACATCTAACTTTGATCTGCTCCCATAACAGGCTCTAAGGCGCCAGGCCGGCTCTTAATGGCCTTGGGGAATGCGTTTTGGAAGTGGAACCTCAAAGAGGTGGAAATGAGACATCCGGCTCACCGCCCCGCGAGCCGGGGCGAACTCCGACCCTCCCCCCCCCCCCCCTTGCGCGAACCCGGAGCTCTGCAGTGTACCGCGCAGGCTGCGCTCTAGGCGCAGCGCGCAGGTCAGCACGTTCGCGCCCCGCCCCGCCCCGCCCCGCCCTCCCTCCCTCTCCGAACCACACCTCCACTCCGCGTAAGCGGCTGGTCGGCCCTCAGGGCTCGCGCACGCGCGCGCGGGGCGGGCCGCGGAGGGAGACATCCGGCTGGTCGAAGAGCTGCCGGGGCGGGGACACGCGCGCGCACCAACGCTTCCTCGCCCTGCGTGTGCGTGCCCGGCCAAGGCCCGCCGCGGCGCTGTGCGGTTCCGGCGTCGGGGCCCGGCATGGCGGGGGTCGGGGCCAGGCCGGGCCGGACCCGGACCTAAATGCCTCTATTTCTCTCCGCGCTGTTGGTCTTGCTGCTGGTTGCGCTCAGCGCACTCTTCCTAGGCCGGTGAGGGGATTCTAGCCACACGGCGGGGGGGGGGGGAGGGGGGACGAGGAAGACGGGCTGGAGGAGGCGCGGGTTGGTCGGGCGCCTCTGGCGGAGGGGGTGGCAGCAGGAGGGGCGCGAGCAGGATTGGGCGCTCAGCTGAGGTGAGGGAAGGCGAGGTGGGGGCAGGGGCGCTGAAGCATCAGGCTGGGCCCGTAGCAATGCACACTTCAGGAACTGAGTATAGCAGTGTGAGGAAGGGGGCCTCCCTCGGTGGTCTCCCTTTCCTGCTCCATTATCCTCAATGTCCTCTTCCCAGATTGCGAAGGGCACCTGCAGCCGCGCCCTGGAGGGCGGTCAGAAGGACTGGCTGTCTAGGGCAGAGCGGTATTTGGGCAGTCCCGACAGTGACCTCTGCCTTCTTACAAACGTCTGCAGGGTGGGGACGCAGACAGGGACCCTCTAGGGAGTGTGCTATGACGTATTTGACACTGCTGCCTTCATTTTGACTGCTTTTTGAGAACCTCTTTTTACTTTGGGTTCCTAAATATTTGAATTTTTTTTTAACCTCTTTTAGAGCGTGCGTTTCGTTTGCCTAGTTTTGTTTGAATTTAGGGACCCGTGGTCCTGCTTGTTGTGCCTAAATGAGTATGACAGAGAAATATTTTAGGAAAATCGTAAAGTTCCTAAGAAAAATCTGGCTTCAGGATACCATCCATTGCAAGGCATTTCTAGAATCAAACTAGAAATTTGGGGAGAGGGTCTTATAATCCAACTGGTTTTTATGCAGGTGGCTTGTGGTCCGGTTGGCCACCAGGTGGTGTCAGCGCAAGTTGCAGGCAGAGCTAAAGATTGGCTCCTTCAGATTTTTTTGGATCCAAAATGTCAGTCTTAAGTTTCAGCAGCACCAGCAGACGGTGGTGAGTTCCGGGAATTGGAGAGAGAGAGAGAGAGAGAGAGAGAGAGAGAGAGAGAGAGAGAGAATATGAATAAATGAATATGAGAGAATATGAGAGGAAGTAGGGGAGTGTGTGTTAGTAGTTTTCCTACTTAACTACACCTTGTTTGTTTGTTTTTGTTTTTGTCAAGAGGATCTTAGGGGGGGTCTTGGAGGACCCTGCAATTGATGCAGATTGTTTTAAGTGTTTATGGGAGTAGATCTGGTGGTATAAACACCTGTAATCCTTGCTTCTCAAGAGGCCGAGGCAAGAGAATTATAAGTTCAAGGCCTGCCTGGGCAACGTAGTGAGTGCTTTTCTCAAAATTAAGATGAGTTGGAATAGTGGTTCAGTGGAAGAGCCTGGTATTTGCTGGGTCCTCTTTAGTATTTAGTACCAAACAGAGTTTCTGGAAAAAAACAGAACGATAACAGGAAACAGCAAAGTCACTCTTCTAATTTAAAAGAGGAAATAGGGAGGCAACATGTTCATAAACAGGGAAGTGCTAAGCAAATTCAGCCAACATCATCATGAGGAGCAGGATAGCCAGTGCCAGTCAGAGAAACCAGGGGAAGACGATGGGGTAGATTTGGCTGGAGGGCCAATAGAACTCCCTTCTCCTGGGACTCAGGACCATTGCTGGTTCATAAACCTGCCCATCGACTTCCTAGCAACCAGATACACAGCTGTCTTTCCTGTCATTTTAGGAAATTGACAACTTGTGGATTTCGAGCAAACTCCTTAGCCATGATCTGCCGTGAGTACTCTATGTCCTTATTTTGCCCTTGAGGAATGTTTTGAGGTTGAGTTGGTTTTGTGTTTTTTGTTTGATTTTCGAGACAGGGTTTCTCTGTGTAGCCCTGGCTGTCTTGGAACTCACACTGTAGACCAGGCTAGCCTCGAACTCTCAAACTCAGAAATCCACCTGGCACTGCCTCCCAAGTGCTAAGATTAAAGGTGTGCGTCACCACTGCCTGGCTAGGGTTGAGTTTTGACAATGAAATTCTTCTACGGAGACATATTAGTCAAGGTGGGAGGGACGTTCTTCCTGGAGTCTCCTATTAGACCAAGTGCTGTTTTGTGAGACATGCTGAAAACAACTTCCTCTGTTATTTGAGCTATTAAGGGTCTGGGAGAGAGTGTGAGGGAGGGAAGGAGATTGCTCTGAAAGGGATGGACCAGATGATAATGAGGCTTTTCTTCTGGGCAGACACTATGTGGCATTGTGCTTTGGAGAAGTACGCATCCGGACAGACCTACAGAAGGTTTCTGGCCTGTCTGCCCCATTCTCTCAGAACACAGAGGTGGAGCAAAAGGAACTGTCCCTCAGCCCAGCCTTGCTGAAGGTCTTCTGCCAAGTGAGACTGCTTTTACTATTTTTAAAAGTTATTTTTTGCGGGGGGTGGGGGGGTGGGGGGAGGGGCTTGTTTTTGGAGACAGGGTTTCTCTGTGTAGCCCTGGCTGTCCTGGAACTCACTCTGTAGACCAGGCTGGCCTCGAACTCAGAAATCCACCTGCCTCTGCCTCCCATGTGCTGGGATTAAAGGCGTGTGCCACCACGCCCGGCTAAAGTTAAATGTTTTTATTTGTGTGTCTGTGCACATGCTCTTGTGCAGAGACCAAAGAGGCTGGCAGAACATGTTGGATCCCTGGAGCTGGAGTTACAGGCACTTGTGAGCTGCTCTGTAGGGTTTGGGAATTGAACCGGAGTTCTCAGGAAGAGCAGCCAGAGCTCTTATTTAGTGAGCCCTCTTACGGACCCCACTTCTGCTATTCTCAACTGCATTTCAGGGATGTTGGGTGGCTTTGGGCTGGGGAGGGGGGGTCATTTTACTATCTGGAGGGATAAAAGCTAAGATCTCCCTTTCTCAGCTGGAAAGGAAGAGTGATGCCTTTATATTAATTATCGCTTACCTTTATTATTCCTTCCAGCTATTCTCCATTCATGTAGATGCCATAAACATCATGGTTCTTAAGGTGGCTACCTCTGAGTCCTTGTGGCACATCCAGATCAGTAGAAGCAGATTTCTTTTGGACAGTGATGGGAAGAGGTGAGTGGTAGGTAGAAGAAGAAGTGGTAGGTAGTATCCCTGTTTGGAGTTGCTTGAGAGAAATCAAATGTCGAAGCCTCCTCATCTCCGTGTCGGGTTCTCATTCTGTACAGTCTTGAGGAGCAGCTATTTTTGTTTGCCCTGTTTTTTTTTCTACCCAACAGATTTATTAGAGATAGTAAGAAAAGAGGGTCAAGAGTTTTTTGTTTTCTTTTTGAAACAGGGTCTCACTATAAAGCTGTGGATGTCTTAAAACTCTATATGTAGATTAGACTGTCTTTGAACTCAGAGAAATCTATATGCCCTTGCTTTTTTTTTAAAAGATGTATGTATGTATTTATGCATTTATTTATTTATTTTATGTGAGGACACTGTAGCTGTCTTCAGACACACCAGAAGAAGGCATCAGATCCTATTACAGGTGGTTGTGGGCCACCATGTGGTTGCTGGGATTTGAACTCAGGACCTCTGGAAGAGCAGTCGGTGCTCTTAACCACTGAGCTATCCCTCCAGCCCCATGCCTTTGCTTCTTTTTTTTGTTTTGTTTTGTTTTTGAGACAGGGTTTCTCTGTGTAGCCCTGGCTGTCCTGGAACTCACTCTGTAGACCAGGCTGGCCTGGAACTCAGAAATCCACCTGCCTCTGCCTCCCAAGTGCTGGGATTAAAGGGGTGCGCCACCACCACCCCGGCAGCCTTTGCTTCTTGAGTGCTAGGATTCAAGAGGTATGTCATCACCCCCAGATAAAATCCTTTTAATTTTTTTTTTCTTTCCCAGTCTCATCTGTAAAGTGAACCTATCAAAGATCAATAGCAAAGTCCTGAAGAGTGGTCAGCTGGTGAGTTACGTCATGGTTATTCTACTGTTTCATATCCTCTTGAGAACGGATATGAAGGAGCTTAGGGTACTTGTGTTTTTAGATTCTGTACCTTTAAGGGTTTTTTCCAAGGCAGTGCCCACCCATTATTCCTAACCATTAGAGTTTTCTTTGTTTTGTGGGAGACTGTTTTGTCATATGTAGCTATGTCTGGCCTGATATGTAACCCAGTCTGGCTTTGAAACTCATGGTGGGCCTCCTTCAGTATCTTGAGTACTAGGATTATAGGTGTGAACTACCACACTGGTTACAGACCACTCCAATTCGACCTAAAACTGTAAAACTCCCTTCACAGGAGGATACATGCCTGGTGGAGCTCTCATTGGCCCTGGACCTGTGCCTACAGGTAGGCATCAGCAGCTGGCATCTGAAGGCGGTCACTGTGGATGTGTGGACACTCCATGCTGAGCTACATGAAGGCCTCTTCCACAGCCAACTACTGTGTCATGCCCCAGGCCGGGTTTCCAGATCTGTTTCTTGTTCAGGTAAAGCTTCAGTCATTGAGTTTCTTGTCTGCTGTAGTCTTGGGGATTATTTTGGAAGTAGAAAAACCAGTGGCTTCACCACTTGTTGAGGTGTGAGTCATTAGACACTATGACCTTTGACTAGGCAGAGGAAGAGGAACTAGGCATTTCCTTGTTCTGAGTCAAAGAACTTACATCTAGTGGTAACTTACTGTGGTTAGCACTATGTGTTTTATGTACATTTTTTACTGTCTTTTCTTCATTTCACAAATAAGGAAACAAACCTAGAACAGGTTACTGACGTGGCTGATGTCTTTTTTTTTTTTTTTTTTTTTGTTTTTTGTTTTTTTTTTTTTTGGTTTTTTGAGACAAGGTTTCTCTGTGTAGTCCTGGCTGTCCTGGAACTCATTCTATAGACCAGGCTGGCCTCGAACTCAGAAATCCACCTGCCTCTGCCTCCCAAGTGCTGGGATTAAAGGCGTGCGCCACTACTGCCCAGCCGGCTGATGTCTTATAGTTAGCGAAAGTGAGTGTAAATTACTTGACAGTCAAGTCCAAACTCTCTCCATTATACCTAATTATCCACCTTACTGTTTATGCTTTTAGAGTCTGAGAAAGGAAGTATATCAGGCACCTGGGTCTGTGATGTGTTGGGCCTTGTGCCCACTTAGGCATTTGCTTAGCTTAGCTTTTTACCTTCCTATATGTTTAAGGATATGACTGAAGAGGGGCAGGGCTGGGAGGATCTGAGAATGTTAAGGACTGATCAGGTTCTTATGGATATTATTTATCCCTTTTTCCAGATTTGACTGAGAACTTTGCTGAACCAACTCTGCCTGGCCTATACCTCCTCCAGCGGCTGCCAGACCAAGTCAAGGTGAAGATGGAGAACACAAGTGTGGTGCTGTCTATGAACAGTCAGAAACGGTAAGGTCCCACCCAGACTGTGGGGTGATGGTGTGTCTGCTGGAGCCCACAGCTAATCTTAGTATTCACTGAGCCTGTCTGTGGAGAGCAAGGAGGAAAGGCCTGCCAGCTGCTTCTCATGTGAACTCTGTTTCTGGTCCAGGCACTTGACTTGGACACTGAAGCTGCTGCATTTCTTGTACCACCGTGATGAGGATCAACTGCCCCTTCGAAGCTTCACAGCGAACTATGATATGGCACAGATGAGCACTGAACTCCTGTTAGAAGGTTCGTGGAAGGGGTTACTAGTACTAACAGACAGGAGGACCAGGCATTTTGTGTTAGTGCACTACCTGGTTTAATATCACTGTGGAGGAGATGCCATATCACTGTGGGTGGAGGAGAGAAGATGAGAAAATAACCCTGACTGAAAGTGCTGATGACAATGTCCTTGTCTTCTGCCTGCACTTGTCTGTTTCCTAGTTATGGCTTCCCCTCATCTGGCTTTGGCTTCTTACAGATGGGTTGTTGCTGTCCCAGAGTCGCCAACGGATTGTCTGCCTCAACTCCCTCAAGGCTAATGTGCAGGTAGGCTGCCAAGAATCTTTGTCTGCTCTCTTCACGTTACATGGCCAGTTCTGGGAGTAAAGCCCACACTGGGGTCTTCTCATTCCCAGGTAACCACCATCGACCTCTCAGCTTCTCTTGTTCTGAACACCTGTATCATTCATTACCGACACCAGGAATTCTCTCACTGGCTGCTTATGCTAGCACTGGAGACCCAAGGAGCTAGCTCACCTGATCTTAAACAAAGGAAGAAAAGGTGAATTTTAGGTCCTCTTATCAGGTGTATTCTTCTTATTCAGAGTGGCATCTTGTGTTAAATATATACTTGTCTTGAGTTCCCTACATCTTCATTTCAGAAGCAAACCTGTTGTAGATATCTTCCCTGTCACAGGGATTATATCCTTTGTTGGTATGAGAATGCCATTTTCATGTTTTCATTCTCAGTACCTAGCACAGTGCCTTACTTATAAGAGAAGCACGGCTGAGATGAGAAACAGCATCTCACCTGCCTTGGACTGTAAGGTGTGCTGTCAGATTTGCAGAACCGTTTTTGTGTAGTGTTTGTGGTGTTCTGTACACAGAAAGTGATTTGTAAGTGATGCTTCTTGTTACTAGGAAGAACTGTGCGATGTTGCCAATATTTATTATATTTGGCTATCAATGTGTAAATTTTGTAATTTTGACTTTTTTAAACTTTGTCTTCATATCTTTCTGATGTTCTTTCAATTGTAGCTGTTGCCAGGCCGAAGATTTATGGCAAAACTAAACTGTCAGCAGCTTTGAGAACTGTTCCTTGACAGGAAGTGGCTATTATAATGATGTCAGTCTTATCCTTGTGTAGAACCTTCCCTCAGATCCTGGCTCCCATTATCTTCAGCACCTCAGTCTCCAATGTCAGCATTTCCATTCAGCTTGGAGATACACCGCCTTTTGCTTTAGGGTTCAATTCCATCTCCCTTGGTAAGGCTCAGGAATGGAAAGAGGATGAGGGTTTGCCCTTTGGTTTTAGCTATGCCTACTTCATGGCCACAGTACCTAAATTGACTACCTCTTTACCTTGTGTTTCAGACTACCAGCACCTCAGGCCACAAAGTATCCATCAGCGGGCAGTCCTAACTGTAGATCATCTCTGCTGGCGTGTGGGCAGTGATTCCCACATTCAGCGGGCACCACATCCACCTAATATGCATGTTTGGGGTGAAGCACTTGTTCTGGATTCCTTCACACTACAGGTAGGAGGATGCTGTGTGGTGTAAGGGTCCGCAGAGCTCCCCGTCCCGACACGCTTCTAAGTATGACTGTGCTCTTGGTATGGGTGCTGCATCAGGGTATTCTGACTGCATCTGCATGGTTTCAGTAGGTCTCCTTTCTTTTCTAGGGAAGTTATAACCAGCCCCTGGGCTTGTCCAGCACTCAGTCCAATACTCTCTTTCTTGACTGTACTATTCGAGGACTTCAGGTAGAAATATCAGACATCTGTGCCCAGTGTCTGTCTCGAATCCTCTCCTTGGTGATTCCACAATCTGAAAAGTCAGCTGTCTCTAGGAAATCTTCACTTGGGGAATCTGTGACCTTACTGTGGAAGGTAGACTTGAAGGTGGAAGACATGAACCTGTTCACTCTTTCTGCACTAGTTGGTAAGTGGAACAGGAAATCTGCTGAAATTTTTTTTTCACTTAAAAATTTTTTTCCGCCGGGTGGTGGTGGCGCACGCCTTTAATCCCAGCACTTGGGAGGCAGAGGCAGGCGGATTTCTGAGTTCGAGGCTAGCCTGGTCTACAGAGTGAGTTCCAGGACAGCCAGGACTACACAGAGAAGCCCTGTCTCGAAAAACCAAAAAAAAAAAATTTTTTTTCACACTTAAGGAAGTGTGTTATCTGGGAAGTTTCCATGTTAGAAAGGCTTAAATGACAGGCTTTGTGCTGTTTCTTAATGACTATTGAAGAAGGAAGTATTAGAAAAAAACACAAATGGAAAAAAATCTAGCCTCGATGTGATCAGAGAAGGAGGCCCAAGTAGTGTTTCTTTTATTTTGATTTCTTTTCTCTTGATGGATGATCTTGTCCAGTGTGCCCTCTAGCTTAGAATTCTCCAGTTCAACCTAACAAGTGTTGGGCTTTTAGGTGTGTCTGGCTCTCATGTAGCTTTGTCCTTTCTTTCTTTGTTTCTTTTCCTTCTAGTGGTTTTTGTTGTTGTTTTGTGTCTTTTCTTCAAGACAGTATTTCTTTGTGTAGCCCTGACTATTCTAGAACTCGCAGTAGACCAGGTGGCCTCGAACTCAGAGATTCTCCTGACTGCCTCCCCCATACTGGAATTAAAGGCATGCAACTAGCTTTTGATTTTCTTGTATATAGTTCTGGGGAGTAAATGATGTATAGATAATGTCTAGATACTGAGAAAGTTCCTTGACTTGGTCAGATCTAGTTAATAAGTAATATTATTATTATTGTTGTTGTTGTTATTATTATTATTATTGTTAGTAATAAGTTTTCCTAACATATTCCATAGGGGAAATGTGGACTAAAGACAGTAAAGGGATAAGGAAGGACAAAGGACAGGTTGTCATTTCAGAACTTAGAATGTCTTGGTTTCTTGATGCCAGGTGCTTCAGAGATACGACTGGATACACTGACTGTCTTGGGGAGTGCTGAGACCTCTACTGTGGGGATTCAAGGACTTGTGCTTGCATTAGTAAAATCAGTCACAGAGAAGATGCAGCCCTGTTGCAAGGCTCCTGACATACCCACGCCAGTGCTGGGCCTCTCTATGCTCTCTCTCACCTATCATAGCAGCATCCGCTCTCTAGAGGTAATGGTTAGGGCTAGGGGCCAGACTGAATTTGCCTATCACTTAAAGCATTTTGTGGTCTTTTTGACTAATGTTGTGAAACTTAGAGGAAAAGGAGAGCTGGTGTCCATCTTTCCTTACTTAGATTTTTTAACATTTTTATTGTATTTTTATAAATATATGTAAAACACAGAACATTTAAACTTTCATATTTCCAGTTTCAGTAAATTCTATCTTGTTGCAGCTGTAGCCATTTTAGCTTTCCCTACCCCAAGCTCTGGAGTTGTTTTAAAGGCGATAACAGATATATCATTTTAATTATAAGTGTTTCAATGTGTGTATATATATATGATATATATATATATCATATATATGTATGTGTGTCCTGAGGACCTGAGTTCAAATTCTTAGTACGCATGTAAAAGCTAGGCCTGTAGCATGGAAGGATGGAGCAAGTGGATCATGAGACTCACAGGCCTTATGTGTAAAAGTACTGGTCACACAGTACAGCAAGTTTGACTGGAACAGCGAGTTTCAGGTCTAGTGAGAGACCTTGTCAAAAAACAAACCCAAAAACAAAAGAACAAAACAAAAACAAGTGGAAGGTTGAGTGGTGATGACATGCCTTTAACCCTTGGATGAGAGACGAAGTAGGCTGATCTCTGTATCTGTAAGTTCAAGGCCACCCAGGACTACACAGAGAAACCCTGTCTCAAAAAACTAAAAAAAAACAGAACAGAAAATAATTGGGTCTGGAGAGATGGCTCAGTGATTAAGAGAACTTATCATCCTCCTTGTAAAGGACATGTAGGTTCAATTCCCAACACCCACATAGTGGCTTATAATCACCCATAGCTCCAGTAATTGAGGATCTGATACCTTCTTCTCACTTTAGCATGTATTTTGTGTACATACATACATGTAAGCAAAAATTAATACGCATAAATCTGGGGGTGGTGAGGGCTTGATGGCTCTTTAAACAAACATGTTTGATGTCAGGCCTGACAGTCCCCAGAACCTACAGAGTGGAAAGACTGAACTCTTGGGGTTTTTTTGTTTTTGTTTTTGTTTTTCTTTTTTTTAATTTCTTTTTTTGTTTTTTATTCATATGAGTACACTGTAGCTGTCTTCTGACACACCAGAAGAGGGCATAAGTTCTTTTTTTTTTTTTTTTTTTTTTTTGGTTTTTTGAGACAGGGTTTCTCTGTATAGTTCCGGCTGCATAAGTTCTTATTATAGATGGTTGTAAGCCACCATGCAGTTGCTGGGAATTGAACTCAGGACCTTTGGAAGAACAATCAGTGCTCTTAACCACCGAGCCATCTCTTCAGCTCCCCAGAACTAAGTCTTTAAAGTTACCCTCTAATATCCATCCATACATTATGGTTCCTGTGTGTGCTAACACACTGACACTTTTATGGAAGCACTTAGTTCCTTAGAAGGCTAGAAGAGATGTGATGATGGAGGGTTTCCAGAGTCTTTCTCCACAGTAGCAGATGGGTATGGGATCTTCATAGGAGAAGGGAAGCATTGAGTTCACTTTCTTTTGGAAACTAAGGAGGTTGCATTTCAGAGACTGGACTTAGGAGAACATCTGTGTCTTGGTATTTCAATTTCTCATCCCTTGAGCTATTCAGAACTGACTTTGTCTTTCTGGATGACCAGGATATACATTCATAATAAGTCAGTTGTTGTGTTATACTGTGTGGCTAGTACTTTTACATTGTGTTTTAGGAATCAAGTTACCTAATTTGCTGATGAAATATTTCAAGTTGCACTTGTTTTTGGATGGTTTTCATGGAATTGGTAACTTCTGCGTGGAAACATAAAGCAAAATGATTATTACTTTGTGCATACTAGTTTTAGTATGGTAAATACCAAAGAAAACATATGACTGGAACTTATAAGGCATTTTAGAATCTATTAGAGGAAAATTCAAAAGCGTAAGTACTCATAAGTGTGAGATAAATGACAACCATTAACTTAACACTTTAGTGCTAAGGGGAACCAAGCAAGGCAGTAGTAGTTAATGTGGTTTCTTAGGAAGGACTTTGGGGTGGAAATAATTTGTTCCCCTGGTAGGCATGTGTAATAGTCCTGTTACTTCTACTGTTCTGACACATTGTGACTGACATTCTTTTCTTACACTCCAAAGGTCCAGTGTGGTTCAGGGCTGACTTTACTCTGGAGCCCCCCAGATCACATGTACCTGTACCAGCATGTCCTGGCCACTCTACAGTGCCGAGACCTTTTACGAGCCACTGTGTTTCCTGAGATTGAGTCCCATTCACTAAAGGCTCCACAGTCCACTTCTGAGTCCGAAGACCATCTCCCTGAGTCATCCCTACCTAGGCGGCTGCTAACCCTGACACTGGAGGTGAGCACTGCCAAGCTAACAGCTTTCGTGGCTGAGGACAAGTTCATTACCCTGGCTGCAGAGAGCGTGTCACTGAACCGGCATGGAGGTTCGCTGCAGGCTTACTGCCCGGAGTTGGCTGCTGGCTTTGATGGCAATAGCATCTTCAACTTCAAGGAGGTCGAGGTGCAGCTTCTGCCTGAGCTGGAAGAGATGATCCTCCACAGGAACCCCTTCCCTGTACTGCAGACCCTCCGCAATCGGGTTTGGCTTCTTTCCCTTGGATCAGTCTCAGTGGAGTTTCCTTATCAATATGATTTCTCTCGAACTTTGGATGAGGCCGTGGGAGTTCAGAAATGGCTAAAGGGGCTGCATCGAGGGACTCATGCTTGGGCTTCTCCAGGCCCTGCCCCTCTCCCACCTGATTTACTCCTGAAGGTTCAGCACTTTTCTTGGGTTTTCCTGGATGACATCTTTGAGGTGAAACTTCATGATAACTACGAACTGATGAAGGATGAAAGTAAGGAAAGTGCCAAAAGGCTGCAGCTGCTGGACGCCAAAGTGGCTGCCCTGCGGAAACAGCATGGCGAGCTGTTGCCGGCTCGGAAAATTGAGGAGCTCTACGCCTCTTTGGAACGCAAAAACATTGAAATCTACATCCAGCGCTCTCGTCGTCTCTATGGCAACACACCCATGCGCCGCGCACTGCTCACTTGGAGCCTGGCAGGGCTGGAGCTGGTGGCTCTGGCGGATGTGTCCTTCCATGGGCCTGAGCGTGTGACAGAGCAGGTTCGGGAACTTGATCCTGGTAGCCCTTTTCCTGCCGAAGGAATGGATCTTGTCATTCAGTGGTGTCGAATGCTCAAGTGCAACGTCAAAACCTTTCTGGGTAAGTGCACCTCTTATGTGTGGAGCTTGGTTTTGCCTTGTGAGTGCCAGGAAGCTCTCTGATTGCAAAGGAGCTAGGTTGTATTGGGAGCCATAGTTGGTCTGAGTAGACAGTGCTGCTTTCCTTCCTCTATTCCTGATTTTCACCCTGAAACTATTGAGCTGACATAACAGTGAGCTCAGCCCTTTTTTTTTGTTGTTGTTGTTTTGTTTTTGTTTTTTTGTTTTTTGAGACAGGGTTTCTCTGTGTAGTCCTGGCTGTTCTGGAACTCACTCTGTAGACCAGACTGGCCTCGAACTCAGAAATCCACCTGCCTCTGCCTCCCAAATGCTGGGATTACAGGCATGCGCCACCACGCCCCGTGAGCTCAGCCTTTTTTAAGGTTAGTGTGGCTCTTGAATTTCATGTTCTCTCTGTCCCTCACCTTTGCTTAGTGGTCTTTATAACCTGTTCTAGCTTTGCTACATAATTGCCAGCCTTTGTTCTCTAGATTGGTTCTAGATGGGAAAAATGACAGCAAGGGGGGAAACGTGTGAAAGTAAACAACCAGTATTCGTTTGCTGTCTAATAATAGTTCGCATCAGAGACTATCCACGGTACCTGTTTGAGATCCGGGACTGGCGGCTAATGGGTCGACTCGCGGGCACTGAGCAGAGTGGCCAGCCGTGCTCCCGTCGACGTCAGATCCTGCATTTGGGACTTCCCTGGGGTAACGTGGCAGTAGAAAGGAACATGCCCCCGCTCAAGTTTTACCATGACTTCCACTGTGAGTAAAGGAAGCAGTTGGTTTGGCTGAGGGGTATTTATGGGACTTGGGGAGAAGATAATCTGAGGTCCTTTTGGAGCAAAGGAAGAACAGAGGTGTTTTGTAGTAAGTCTGCATTCCTCTACCCTAGCGGAAATCTTCCAGTACACAGTGGTGTGGGGCCCATGCTGGGATCCAGCCTGGACACTGATTGGTCAATGTGTGGACCTCTTGACCAAGCCTTCAGCTGACCCCAGCCCACCTTTGCCCTGGTGGGATAAGAGCCGTCTTCTGTTCCATGGGGACTGGCATATGGATATCGAACAAGCAAACCTGCATCAGCTGGCCACTGAGGTGAGGGGCTCCATGGAGTCATTTCCTTGTTAGATAGTATAGTTGGGACCTGTACAACATGTGGGCACGAAGAGAAAGGTACTGATTTGGGAGACTGCTCTTTTAAAATCTATAGCTCACCCTTGTTCTTTGGGATCGGGTGGGTCATTATAGGATCCATACAATACAACTGAAAACATGCACTGGGAGTGGAGCCACCTTTCTTTTCATTGGAAACCTGGTCAGTTTGTGTTCAAAGGGGATCTGGATGTCAACGTAAGAACAGCTTCTAAGTGAGTGGAGTGACGGATGGGTGCCTTAACTAGATGGGAGAGTCGGGGTGGAGGGAGAGGGGAAGAGCCAAGGGAAGCAAGTGACCAAGTCTCTGAGGGCTGGGGCTCCGTTGTGAGGCAGGTATGACGACTGCTGCTTCCTTCACCTGCCTGACCTCTGCATGACACTGGACCTACAGTGGCTGTGCCATGGGAACCCTCATGATCATCACAGTGTCACTCTGAGGGCCCCAGAGTTCCTGCCTGAGGTACCCTTGGGCCAGCTCCATGACTCCTACCGGGCCTTCCGCTCTGAGAACCTCAATCTCTCCATCAAGATGGATTTGACTCGCCATAGTGGGAGTGAGACTTGGGCCTGGGACAGTGGGAGGCTGGGTTTGGTTCCTGACCACTTAGAGTGAAAGAGGGATGGGACAGAAGGACAGAACAGTTTAGGTTGGGACCTTAGCCGGAGGATTGGTTTGGACTGCTCTTAACAATAATACCATAAATCGTGTTGCTTATGAGCAATGAATATTTTCAAAGTTGTATAGTCTAGGAAGTTAAAGATGTGAAGGTCCTCAGCTGACCCAGTGCACCCTTTTCCATCATTATCATAAGGTCTTTGTCCTTGCTGTCAATCAGCATCTCTCATCAATTCCATCACCTTGGTGTATAGGATTTTAACAAAAAAAAAAAAAAAAAAAAAAAAAAAAAAAAAAATCTGGCTGTTGGAGTCCGGATAGGGGAATGAACAGACAAACATGGCAGTAAGTGAAAGCAGAGAGCTTAGATCCTTGAAAGAAGAGGTACTGGGACACTGAGCATGAGGAGAGTGTGTGGGTTTTTAATCTCTAAAAATGAAGCTAGGAAAGTACCTCCCTCACCTCTGTTTCAACCGCAACTTGGATATGTCTGTCCTTTCCTTTGTAGCAATGTCGCAGCCCCGAATTCTGCTGTATAGTAGTACCCTGCGCTGGATGCAGAATTTCTGGGCAACTTGGACTAGCATCACAAGGCCTATCTGTAGAGGAAAACTCTTTAATAACCTGAAGCCCAGCAAGAAAAAGCTTGGCCAGCACTACAGACAGCTTTCCTATACTGCACTGTTTCCCCAGCTACAGGTTAGACTTAGCATCTAACAGTTAACTGGGTTTTGCTTTCTTAGTTTTTTATTTTCTAACATACTGAATCTCTTAATCCTCTCTTCTGCCATCCTTTCTTCAGTTTTTTTTTTTTTTCTTTCTCTTTACCAGGTACATTACTGGGCTTCCTTTGCCCAGCAACGGGGCATCCAGATTGAGTGCAGTCAGGGCCATGTCTTCACTCGGGGAACTCAGCGGCTTATACCTCAAGGTCAGGCCAGAGTTACTGCTTCTCCTGGTCTGTCCCGTGGGTTTTTCTTCTTGGTTCCACTCTCCTCTTCCAGAATGACTCACATGCTTTCATTCCATTCTGCATGGAACATGTGCTCCTTTCTTCAGCTGGCACAGTGATGCGGCGCCTTATTTCTGAGTGGAGTGTGACCCAGATGGTGAGTGACTTAAGTCAGGTGACTGTTCATCTGATGGCTTCACCCACTGAAGAGAACGCTGACCACTGCCTTGATCCCTTGATCACAAAGACCCACCTATTGAGCCTGTCTTCCCTTACTTACCAACGGCATAGCAATCGCACCACTGAAGAGGTACTGTTTGGCAGTCTGTCTCTCTCTCTCTCTGTCTCTCTCTCTCTCTCTCTCTCTCTCTTTTTAAGATTTTTTTTAATCTATTTTATGTATATGAGTACACTATAGCTGTACAGATGGTTGTGAGCCATCATGCGGTTTCTGGGAATTGAACTCAGGACTGACCCCTGCTTGCTCCAGCCCAAAGATTTATTTATCATCATATATAAAGTACACTGTAGCTGTCATCAGACACACCAGAGGAGGCCATCAGATCCCATTATAGATGGTTGTGAGCCACCGTGTGGTTGCTGGGATTTGAACTCAGGACCTTCAGAAGAAAGGTCTTTTTTTGTTTGGTTGGTTTTTTCGAGACAGGGTTTCTCTGTGTAGTCCTGGCTGTTCTGGAACTCACTCTGTAGACCAGGCTGGCCTCGAACTCAGAAATCCACCTGCCTCTGCCTCCCAAGTGCTGTGATTAATGGCATGCGCCACCACCGCCTGGCTTCGGGAGAAGGTCTTAACCCTGAGCCATCTCTCCAGGCTGACAGTCTCTTTTTTTATCAGTTATGTAAGTGTCTTAATTTAAGTGGGCAAAATAGAATACTGGTGGCTTAAAAGAAATTTCTAGTAGTTTTAGAGACTTTAGAAGTCCAACAATGTAGTGTCTTGGATTTTATTGTCATGTTGGCCCCACCCTCATGTGCCTGGCTGTCCATACCTGTTATCTCCTGAGTCCAAATAGTATCTCATTGGGGTGAGAGTTAAGTTCTGGTAAGGTTTCTAACTGTGTTCATACCATGTATGGCATTATATTCACTTGGTCTAGTTGTTTCAGTGGCTTTTCTTTTTAAGTTGCATTTATTGGGTGGGTGGTTGTATATATGTACAAGTGCGCAGTTAGCGTGCGTCAGTTCTCTCCTCCCACTGTATAGTGGTTTGGTGGTGAGTACCTTACCCACTGACCCACTTCACTAGTTGCTGCTGCTGCTGCGTTTCTTTTTCTTTTTTTCTTTTTTAAATTTTCATTACATTAATAATGTAAAAAGAAAAGAAAGATGTTTGTGTGTCTGTGTGTGCATGTGTACACAGGGATCAAACAGAGGTTGCCAGGCTTGGCAGCAGATTCCTTTAAATGCTGAGTGTGATCACTAGTCCCCACTGCTGCTGCTTCTGTTGCCTTGTTTTGTTTTGTTTTGGGGATAGTCTTGCTGTGTGGCCCAAGCTTAACTTGAATTTTTTCAATTTTCTGTCCTCTTGCCACTGCCTTAAATGCTAGAATTGCAGACATGTGCTGTCTGTTACATGTAGATATCATCCTTGAAAATTCCTGAGCTGGGTATGCAGTTCAGTGTTAGGGTATTGGGTTAGTGAGTTCAGTCCCTGGTACCACCACTCCCCACAAAAAAGAAAATTCCTTTTCTTCTCACCCTCTAAAAAAATCTCTTGGTCTTCAGGAAATAGAGTAAAATTTTTTTCATTTTTTTGTTTTTTAAGATTTATTATGCATATAGTGCTCTACCTGCATATATGCCTGCAGGCCAGAAGAGGGCACCAGATCCCAGTTCAAATGGTTGAGCGCTACCATGTAGTTGCTGGGAACTGAACTCGGGACCTCTGGAAGAACAGAAAGTGCTCTTATCTCTGAGCCATCTCTCTGGCATGAGTAAAAGTTCTTAACACTTGAATTAGTGGTGACTTTCTCAATCTCTTCCAATTAAGTATAGCTTTTGAAATTAACTGATTCGTTAAAACTACATTTTTTAAATTTTCATTACGTTAATAATGTAAAAAGAAAAGAAAGATGTTTGTGTGTCTGTGTGTGCATGTGTACACAGGGATCAAACAGAGGTTGCCAGGTAGAGCCGGGTGTGGTGGCGCACATCTGTAATCCCAGCACTTGGGAGGCAGAGGCAGGCGGATTTCTGAGTTCGAGGCCAGCCTGGTCTACAGAGTGAGTTCCAGGACAGCCAGGGCTACATGGAGAAACCCTGTCTTGAAAAAACAAAAAAAAAAAAAAAAAAAAAACTACATTAAGTATAGTTAGGATTTACTACATTAGTACATTACTTTAGGTCCTAACTAAGAATATTTAATATTTCTCTAGGGTCTTCCCATTTCCTCCTGTTTATAGCAAGTTTGTCTCTGCATTTTTTGTTCAGGAGTAGTGATGGGAATGTCTGTGTGACCCTGGTATCCTTTTCCTGTTTCTCAGGAGCTTTCTACTCGAGACGGTGATCCTGCCTTTCATACACACCAGCTGTATTTGGTGGATTTACGGATTTCCTGGACAACCACCAACAGAGACATTGCCTTTGGCTTATATGATGGCTACAAAAAAGCAGCTGTACTGAAACGTAATCTCTCTACTGAGGCCCTGAAAGGTTTGAAGATTGATCCTCAGATGCCAGCCAAAAAGCCGAAGCGGGGTATCTCTCCTAGCTCCCAAGTTCAACCTCATGTCAATACTCCCAGCTTCAGTGGACCGCCTGAGAAGGGATCATCAGGAGGTAGGCTGGGACAGATGAGGCTATGGGTTTAGGTTAAGATGTGAACATGTTGGCCTGAGAGATGGCTCAGTGGTTAAGAGCACTGACTGCTATTCTAGAGGTCCTGAATTCAAATCCCAGCAACCACATGGTGGCTCACAACCATCTGTAATGGGATCTGGTGTGTCTGAAGACAGTTACTCATATAAACAAAACAAAACAAAACAAAATCTTAAAAAAAAAAAAAAGTGAACATGTGCTTGGAAAAAGGGCTGGAGAATAACTCAGTTGTGACTGGTTCCATCTAGATATAGATACAGAGATGGAAGTGTCATTTATATTTGGCCATCTTAGGTTTGTATTGCTAATATCAATGAGGAAGCCTCAAAAGTCTGACCCTGTGGCCAGGAGATCAGCAAGTACTGGGATCAGAAGAGAATCAGTAAGGGAAGATGCAGAAGTTAAGAATTGTTTCTTGCTGGTCTACGTAGTTGAACACATTTTTAATCTCTGTACTCAAGGTAGAGGACAGCCTGGTCTGCATAGCAAATTCTAGGCCACCCAAGGCTGTATAGTGATACTTTTTCTAAACAAAACAATAACAAAACGGGAATTATGATTATTTTTTTTGGGGGGGTTGGTTTTTCGAGACAGGGTTTCTCTGTGTAGTCCTGTCCTGGAATTCATTCTGTAGACCAGGCTGGCCTCGAACTCAGAAATTCGCCTGCCTCTGCCTCCCGAGTGCTGTGATTAAAGGCGTGTGCCACCACTGCCCGGCTATTTTTCAAATTTTCAATGTTGCACATTGAACTCAGGTCCTTGTACATTCTAAGCAAATACTAAGATCATATCCACAGCCTTGCATCATTTTGATAAATTTGTTAAGGTAACAAAGATTTAAGTGCTTCGCTGGCATAAAACTGAAACATTCCTAGGTTATCTGTAGCACTTTGGGGAAAAATCTTGACAGGTAAGACTTGGCAAGAAAGGAGTGGGCATTTTAGGGTATAACAAATATGAGGGAATGCAGGTTAAGGGTGTCTGAGAACAAGGTGAGGAATGTCAATGCCACTAGAGAGCAATTCAAAGAATAGGGAAGTACACTGAAAGGGAAGGAAATGAGGTGAGGGCTCAAGCTGAGCTGACTTTAGGGTGTGGCATGATTGGAATAGATGGAAATGGAGAAAGGAGTAGTCAATGCAGAGTGAATGGCCTGGATAGGAATGGAAAGGGTGATGTGCTCGAAGATGAACAGTTTGTTTTCCATAACCCAGTAATAAAGAGAGAGTGAGGGGTGGGTTAGAAAGATTGTTGGGATGGGGATCGTTGGAAGACCTACCACAGAGGTCCTTCATTGGGAATGGAGAACCATTGAGGTCTTTGGCTAGACTGTCATAATTAGATTTTGATAGGAAGGTGGTAGCTCTAGCAGTGTCGTGTGGGAGGACTGGCGGTGGACAGACGGATGAGGAAACTATCAAGTATATCAACAGAGGCAGCAAGAACTGGAAGGAGGTGGAATAGCTGGGACGGGTAAGAAGGACAGAATGCCACTGTACATATAGGAGACCACACTGCTGGAAGGAGTTAAAATGGGGAAACATAAGCCTGTTATAGCACTGTAGAAGCAGGCACAAGTGGGCGCACCTGGGTTCAATTCCTACCATTGTCTTAATGAGGGCCTTAGGAACAAAAATAACGCCATTTAAACTGATATTTCTATTGGAAATTGTTCACTTTTTTTATTAATATTGAGGAGGAACTAAATTGCTTTTATCTTATCCTTTTGGGTCAAGGGTTGGGTAGAGTGAACTGCATCAGTGTTCCAGATTGAAGATGTATCTCAGTCCTTACCTAGACAGCAAGTAATGGAAGATCAGTCTGGCCCTTCGTGTGATCTCTTTCCCTTTGAGACAGTGACCTTTCCCTACTTCTTCTTTGCCAGGTGCTTACATGTTGCAGAAGCTGATTGAAGAGACAGATAGATTTGTAGTATTCACAGAAGAGGAGTCGGGTATGAGTGACCAATTGTGTGGCATTGCTGCTTGCCAGACAGATGACATATACAACCGAAACTGCCTTATTGAGCTGGTTAACTGCCAGGTATATTTTTTTAAATAGGACACCAGTATTATTATTAGGCTAGATCCCAAATCAGAATGTTTACTTTCCTATAATTTTTTTAAAAAAGAAAATGATAGAGTTCCACAAGCTGGGTGTAGTGGCGTATACCTTTAACTCAAGGGCTGGCACTTGGAAGGCAGAGCCAGGTGGATCTGAGTTTGAAGACAATATAGTGAGACCCTGCCTCAAAAAAGAGGGCGGAGAGGGAGTTCCACTATGTAGCTCAGGCTGACCTCAAGCTTGGCTGTCTTGCCTTGGTTTCTTTTTGTTTTTTTTTTTTTTTTTTTTCCCCCGAGACAGGGTTTTTCTGTGTAGGTTTGGCTGTCCTGGAACTCACTCTGTAGACCAGGCTGGCCTTGAACTCAGAAATCCGCCTGCCTCTGCCTCCCAAGTGCTGGGATTACAGGCGTGCGCCACACTGCCCGGCTTTGCCTTGGTTTCTTGAATGCTGAGGTTATGGGCTTGTTATTGCCAAACTCAGTGCTTCTCCACATATAACTATAGAATGGGTGGCGATAACACAAATTTGTGCCTTTCTGTAGGCATCCTGAGTAACACTTCCATGTATAAAACCCAATAAAACTTACTCTGTAAGCTAGAGTTAGCAGTAATCTGAAGACCCTTTTCAGCCAGCCCCCTTTGTGTCTAAAACTCCATTTCTCTTTGACGTAGATGGTTCTTCGTGGAGCAGAGACAGAAGGCTGTGTCATTGTGTCAGCTGCCAAAGCCCAGTTGCTGCAGTGCCAACACCATCCAGCTTGGTATGGTGACACACTGAAACAAAAGACTTCCTGGACTTGCCTGTTAGATGGCATGCAGTATTTTGCCACCACTGAAAGCAGCCCTACTGAACAGGATGGCCGGCAGCTCTGGTTAGAGGTTAGTCAGCCTGGATGGGAAGGTCCATTGCATATCTCTAGTTTTCTGTAGTTGGCCCCTTCACCTAGAACCACTGGGAAATTCTTCATAGTACCGTCTGCTAGTAGAAAAGGAAGCCGCTGACACCGTGAATGTGAGCAGCCTCTGTGCTGTAGGAACATGGTGCTTTTTTCTCCTGTGGCACTAGAGTAAATAGACAGGAACTTACTTATTTTTTAGTTTGTAGTCCCTCAATAAATGTTACACAAACGGGCAACTAAGAAAATAGACAGTGGGTCTGAGAACTTTGTTTTGTCTGTGTGAGACAAGTCTTGCTATGCAGTCTGGGGTTCAGCCCAGGCGGCCTAGAACTGGAGATCCCTCTGTCTTAGTATCTGTAGTGCAGGAAACGTGTCATAGGGCTAGTCAAGTTTGTTTATGGCCTTTCATAAAGATAATTGTTTCAGCAATCATTGTTGTTGATAACCTCTTTTGTAGATCTTGTCCTTGGCCAATACTTCTGCAAAGGAACTTCTGGTTCAATCAAGGCAACCTCAAGTGTAATGATGCCAGACACAGATGAAGATTTAGATTAGATGTCAAGCCAAGTATGGCCAGATTGTTGGTAACATAAGAGGTTAGCTAACTGTGTCTATTACCAGTAATCTTGAGGGTAGTCACAGAAAGTATAAGTGGAGTTTGGCTCAGTGGTAGCATTTGGCTAACATGCATAAGGCCTTGGGTTTGATCCCCACAACCACCAAAGAAATAGGGATGAGGAGTGGTAATTATCCATGTAAAGGTGGGCAGAATTTTCTGGGTCTACCATTTTTAGGTAGTGCCACCTTTTATAGTTGAAGGCTTTTTTCTCCCCTAAGTTGCATTAGCATTAAAGTAGAGCTCCTTGGAGTTTAAAAAGATATAAAGAATATGAATTATTTTCTTCACCATGTGACTTTGTGATTCAGTAGATCTGCAATCCGAATCCTTAATCTCTAAGATATTTGTGGTGTGTGTAATTTTTATATGTGTATATATATATATATTTGTGTGTGTGTGTGTGTGTGTGTGTGTGTGTGTGTGTGTGTATTTTTTGGTTTTTCGAGACAGGGTTTCTCTGTGTAGCTCCGGCTGTCCTGGAACCCACTCGATAGACCAGGCTGGCCTCGAACTCAGAAATCCACCTGCCTCTGCCTCCCAAGTGCTGGGATTAAAGGCGTGTGCCACCACCGCTCGGCTGTGTATTTTTTTTGTAATGTGTTTGTGAGTTGCCATGTATGTATGGGCGCCCTCAAAGACCAGAAGAGGGTGTTAGGTCTGAAACTGTAATTACAGGTGATTGTGAGCTGCCATGTGGATGCTGGGAACTAAATATGGGTCCTCTGCAAGAACAGCAAGTGCTCCTAACTGCGAGTCATCTCCAGCCCCTAAAGCTTTATTTATTTTCATTTACTTATTTTAATGTGTATGGGTACCTTGCCTGCATGGTCTGTGCACCTAATGTGTGCTTGGTGCCTGCAGAGGCCAGAAGAGGGTGTTAGATCCTATGAGACTGGAGTTACAAGAAGTTAGCTGTCCAATTGGTGCTGAGAATAGAACCTTCATCTTTGGGAAGAGCAGCTAGTGAGTGCTCTTAACCACTGAGCCATGACTCCAGTCCTGAAGCCTTGACCTTACTGCTTTGATTTTTCATGCCATTCATTCTGTTAATTACTCTGGTCTCCAAAGTGACAATATCAGAATGGTTTTCTTTCTTTCTTTCTTTCCTTCTTTCTTTCTTTCCTTCTTTCTTTCTTTCTTTCTTTCTTTCTTTCTTTCTTTCTTTCTTTCTTTTTTTTGGTTTTTTTGAGACAGGGTTTCTCTGTGTAGTCCAGGCTGTCCTGGAACTCACTCCGTAGACCAGGCTGGCCTCGAACTCAGAAATCCGCCTGCCTCTGCCTCCCAGGTGCTGGGATTACAGGCGTGCGCCATCACTGCCCAGCTGGTTTTCATTTTTAAGTAGCTGTATGTATGAGTGAACATGTGATGTGTGTGCAGTGAATATGTGCCTGTGCATTCACAGAGGCCAGAGGAAAGGGCATTAAACTTCTATTAAGTTGGGACTTGTTCCCTTGAGATGGTATATTTCATTGAAACTAGAGCTAGGCTGGGATCTAGCAGCTTCCAACTTGTTTCTGTCTTTACCTTCCATAGAACTGGGGTTACAGGAAGGGGTGGCCATCCCTAGATTACCCATCCCCACCCCCACCCCATACAGGGTTTCTCTATGTAGCCCTGGCTGTCCTGGAACGAACTCTGTAGACCAGACTGGCCTTGAACTCAGAAATCTGCCTGCCTCTGCCTCCCAAGTGCTGGGATTAAAGGCATGTACCACCTCTGCCCAGCACCATCCCTGGATTTTTTATTAGTGCTGAGGATTTAAGCTCAGGACCTATTATTGTATGTGTGAGAGAGAGCTGTTGTTTTTAGAGGTTAAAAAATAGTTTTGTGGAGTCAGTTCTCTCACTTTTTTTTTTTTAATGTGTGAGTGCCTAAATGTCTGTATATCAACTGCATGCCCTCCGACACCAGAAGAGGGTGTTAGATCCCAGAACTAGAATTACATATAGATAGTTGCTGATGTCGGTGCTAGACACCAAACCCTGATCTTCTGGTAGAACAAATGCTCCTTACTGCTGAACCATTTCTCCAGGCCCATCCTTTTCCCCTTTTATGTGAGTTCAGGGTTGAACTTAGGTTATCAGACTTGCTCAGCAAGCATTTTACCTACCAAGCCGTCTTGGCTATATTTTTGTGGTCTCACTGTGTAGTAGTAGCTGCTTAGCACTTGATAGGTAAACTAGACTGACTTCAAAATCTAGGAAGCCCAGAGATCTGTCTTCCTCTTAAGCCAACTGCTGGGATTAAATGTGTCAGAGTTGTTCTGTCTGAAGATACAAAATGGCAAAAACACAAAGAACATACCAGCTAGGAATGGTGGCTCATGTTTATAATCCCATCACTTGAGAGATAGAAGCAAGGTGGAAAACTCCAAAAAAAAGGTTAGGTGATTTTTTTTTTTAATTATGTGAACATCATAAAGTGTCTGTACATGAACTAAGGTGACCACACTAACACTGGGTGATACAAGCTCTTGTTTGTATTTGTGAGTCTCATCTATGTGTTCAAGACTGTCATGGAGCTATGTAGTCTAGGCTGGCCTTCAAATCTGTGATGATATTCCTGCCTCACAGCCTCTTGCTGGGATTACAGGTCTGGGACTATCATTGGGCTTGCAGTCTGTCATTGATCGAAGCATTCTTTTGCAGCACATGACTCTGTTGGAAACATAGCCATCTATGGTGCTGTTAGAATAAGTCACCTTTTCCCAGGTGCTAAAGGTCCCTCAATGTGTTTGCAGGTGAAGAATATTGAGGAGCACCGGGAACGTAGTCTGGACTCTGTTCAGGAGCTGATGGAAAGTGGGCAGGCCGTGGGAGGCATGGTTACCACAACCACAGGTCAGCTCTCTTCCTCTCCCAGAGTGAATGTGCATCCCAGAGGGGTCTCATTGTCTTATCTAACCTGCCTTCTGTATTTTCCTTTCTGTCTGTTTGCACAGGCTAGACTGTCCTCAAACTCATGAGCTTAGGCACGAGCCACATGGTTTTTATTTTTGACAATACTAGGAATCAAACCCAGGTTTTTTTACATGCTGGGCATTTGCTGTACTAGTTGCAAACCCAGCCTGATGGAAACCCTGTCATCTATCTTTTTCTTTCAGATTATCTATCTGTCTGTCTGAGACAGGCTCTCATAGAGTCCTGGATATCCTTACTTTCATGTATACTAATCTGGTCTATAACTCACAGAATATCTGTTACCATACCTGACCCCAAATTTTTTGTTTGTTTTGTTTTTGACTTATTTATGTGCATTGGTATTTTGCTTATATGTCTGTGTGTGAGAGTATCAGATCCCCCGGAACTGTATTTACAGACAGTTGTGAGCTGCCGTATGGGGACTAGAAACTAAGCCCTAGGTCCTCTGGAAGAGCAGCCAGTGCTTCCAACCACTGATCCACCTCTCTAGCTGCAGCTTATTCTTTTTTTTTGTTTTGTTTTGTTTTTTTGTTTTTTTTGTTGTTTTTTTTTTTTGGTTTTTCGAGACAGGGTTTCTCGAGTGTGGTCCTGGCTGTCCTGGAACTCACTCTGTAGACCAGGCTGGCCTCGAACTCAGAAATCCACCTGCCTCTGCCTCCCAAGTGCTGGGATTACAGGCGTGCGCCACCACGCCCGGCTTTTTTTTTTTTTTTTTTAAGATTTATTACTATATGTAAGTACACTGTAGCTGTCAGATCTTATTACAGATGGTTGTGAGCCGTCATGTAGTTGCTGGGATTTGAACTGAGGACCTTTGGAAGAGCAGTAGTGCTCTTAACTGCTGAGCCATCTCTCCAGCCCTTATCTATTCTTAACATCAGTGTATGTTGACGTAACATTTTTTGCCAGTCTAGACTGGAAACATTTTTGGAATTCCTTAGACATAAAATATTCAGATGGGAGCTCTTATCACAGCTTTTATGGAGAATCTCTGTTCTTTTTCACTTCTTCCCAGATTGGAACCAGCCAGCTGAAGCCCAGCAAGCCCAGCAAGTCCAGCGGATCATTTCACGTTGTAATTGCCGGATGTACTATATTAGCTACAGCCACGACATTGATCCTGAGCTAGCAACTCAGATTAAGCCACCTGAGGTTCATGAGAACCAGGAAAAGGAGGATCTCTTAAAGAAGCAGGAAGGTATCCAGGCTTTAAAAGTTTTTGGTGAGAACAAGGGATTTGTGAAAGTAGTTATTTCCTTCATGGTTTTAAGACAGTAGACATTTTAAAAGGTTCCTGTGCACTATTGGTACTAACACTTAATTGACTCTGCATTTTGTAAGTCCAGCCATTAGAAGAACAACCTGTACTCTTAGAGGAAGCTGGGACAATGGTTATTACTTAGAATTCTGAAATGAGCATATTTCTATTCCTGGGTTCCTCTTCCCTTTGTGTTGGATTGACTAGCATGAGTGGTTCCAAATGCTCGTTAGTCTGGGTATGGTGGTACACAACTTTAATTTAATCTCCATACCCAGAAGGCAGAGGCAGGTGGATTGAGTTCCAAGCCAGCCAGGACTACATAGTGAAACCCTGTCTCAAAACAAAACAAAAATATGGGTTAGATGATTTAATATTTAGGGAGAAAATTAAACCTGTTATTTAACTGCTTATAATTATCTAGGGGCTGTGGATACTTTCACTCTCATCCACCATGAATTGGAAATTTCTACCAACCCAGCTCAGTATGCTATGATTCTGGACATTGTGAACAACCTGCTTCTCCATGTAGAACCCAAACGGAAGGTGAGCATGAGCCTTTCTAGAATTCAAGGTAGGCTTACCTGAACTTTGATCTTGCCATTTTCTTTGATCCCAGTTATGTAAAGTAGTGCTGGGCTGGTGAAATGTCAGTGGATAAGAAAGAAACTAATATCTCACCCTGAAAGGGGACTTATGATTGGTACATCTTCTCAATTACAACTATTAGAATATTAATGTTTATGTGTGTCTAAGACTGTATAGCTTGTTCTAGCCAGGTCTCTACTCGGTCATCTAAACATCACTAACAGTGATAACTACACATTCCTGCCTTCATCTCTACACTGTGGGCCTAGCTTATGAAATCTTATGAATGTGGATTGCAGATCTTTTTACTGACCTACCCCTTACTCTTACTACTGATCCCTACCAGTAAAGGTCAGCTTTCCAGAAGAGAGCACCATTCACTTTTCTACAGGACTTAACCTTTTAAAAAAATTAGTTCAAGGGGCTGGGGATATTCCATTATTAAAGTGTGTACTTAGTATGTGTGAAGCTGTGGGTTTTATTCACAGCACTATACAAAACAAAAACATACACTCCCCCGCCCCCTTTTTTTAAGATTTATTTATTTCATGTATATGAGTACACTGTAGCTGTCTTCAGACATACCAGAGGAGGCCGTCAGATCTCATTACGGGTGGTTGTGAGCCACCATGTGGTTTCTGGGATTTGAACTCATGACCTTTGGAAGAGCAGTTAGTGTTCTTAACTGCTGAGCCATTTCTCCAGCGCACCCCCCATCCCCTTTCCCTTCTTTTAGGAGCATAGTGAAAAGAAACAACGTGTCAGGTTTCAGCTCGAGATCTCTAGCAATCCTGAGGAGCAGCGCAGCAGCATATTACACCTACAGGAGGCTGTGCGGCAGCACGTGGCCCAGATAAGGCACCTAGAGAAGCAGATGTACTCTATCATGAAGGTAGTCATCCTGGGTAATATGAGGGCACATCTCCAATGACAGATACAGAGGATCTCTTAAACTCTTCTCTTGGTTCCTTAGTCTTTACAGGATGACAGCAAGAATGAGAACTTGCTGGACCTGAACCAAAAACTTCAGTTACAGCTAAACCAAGAAAAGGCCAACTTGCAGCTGGAAAGTGAAGAATTGAACATCCTTATCAGGTACCCAGCGGCCTTTGCCAGTCTCAGCCTGAGCTGGTTTCCCTTTCGTGCCCTTACAGTCTTTAATGTGTGTTCTCAAAGACTTGTAGAAGTACATATAGGCATATCTTTCTGAATAAGTCTTGCCGAGGTTGGCCAAAAAGGTGAGTGAAAACAGAAAAGGCCCTCCTTTGGGTTCTCACTGGTGTGCTTCCTGGGAAAGGCTTTGCTACAAAATGAGTAGTTAGATACTACTTTTGTGGCCCTAGCAGTGTGTATCTGAACTGCAAATACAGTAAAACTGGCCAGTAAAGAACAAAGTTGAAGATAACTAAAAGATCAGAAATCTGCTCCATAGCTCAGGGTGTCAGAAATAAGACATCGGGAGTGGCAGGGAGTGGAGCGTGGGGGCATTAGCCTAGCCAGAGTAGGCTGGTCTCTGGGCTTATAGCTTGCAGTATTATAGGTCACTCTGGCTGTGTCTTCTTTCCCTTACTCCTTTGGCTCTTTATTCATGCATAGATGTTTTAAGGATTTCCAACTGCAGCGAGCCAATAAAATGGAGCTTCGCAAACAGCAGGAAGATGTGAGTGTGGTTCGTCGCACTGAGTTTTACTTTGCTCAGGCGCGTTGGCGCCTGACAGAAGAGGACGGACAGCTGGGAATCGCTGAGCTGGAGCTACAGAGGTTCCTTTACAGCAAGGTATTAGAGTAGTGCACAGTCACAGCAGTAGCCAAGTCTCAGGTATGACTTATCTCAAGAGTTCAATCCATAGAGAAAAAAAGGTGCTGACTGTAATGATTAGAGACACATCAGCCTGTAATAAATGATGTAGGTATATAGATAATTAATCAAATGCTTCCATTAAGAAAATTATTTTTAGCGCCGGGCGTTGGTGGCGCACGCCTTTAATCCCAGCACTTGGGAGGCAGAGGCAGGCGGATTTCTGAGTTCGAGGCCAGCCTGGTCTACAGAGTGAGCTCCAGGACAGCCAGGACTACACAGAGAAACCCTGTCTCGAAAAACCAAAAAAAAAAAAAAAATTATTTTTAAAGCCGGGCGTGGTGGCGCATGCCTGTAATCCCAGCACTTGGGAGGCAGAGGCAGGCGGATTTCTGAGTTCGAGGCCAGCCTGGTCTACAGAGTGAGTTCCAGGACAGCCAGGACTACACAGAGAAGCCCTGTCTCGAGAAAAAAAAAAAAAAAAAAAAAAGAAAGAAAATTATTTTTAGCCAGGCGGTGGTGGCGCCCACCTTTAATCCCAGCACTTGGGAGGCAGAGGCAGAGGCAGAGGCAGGTGAATTTCTAAGTTGGAGGCCAGCCTGGTCTACAGAGTGAGTTCCAGGACAGCCAGGACTACACAGAGAAACCCTGTCTCAAAAACAAAACAAAACAAAAACAAAACAAAACAAAACAAAAAAACAAAAAAAAATTTATTTTTAGAACTAAGGCCCAGAGTGAAGTAATCTATCAAGTTGAGTTGGAATAGTGTCATTCTGATACTGTCAGCATTTCTGCAGTTACTCAAGGGGTACAATTACAAAAGATATTTGAAAATTAATGAGAAATTGAAATGCCACAATAACTAGGAAATTATATTTAGTGGTTTAGCAAGTATTACTTAGAAGAAACACTAGATTAGAGGGTATGTTGGTTGCATATGAGATTGAAAGAGGTATTATTAGCAGAGTGTGATGGTGCTTATGTTTAATCCCAGCATTCTAGATGTGTAAGTAAGGAGGGTCAGGAGGTCAAAGCTAGCCACAAGTACACTTTGAGGGCTAGCTTAGACTTTATGAGATCTTTATTTACAGAGGAAAGAGAAAAATGAAACCAGAGGCTTAGCTTATGAACAGAACAAAATCTGTCTTACAGGTGAATAAGTCCGATGACACAGCAGAACATCTCCTGGAGTTGGGTTGGTTCACTATGAACAACCTTCTCCCTAATGCTATTTATAAGGCAAGTCTTTTCTTGGGGTGTGGGAGAATGGGATTTAGGCATGGTACTTGTACATGGTAAGCACTCTGCTAATTTACATCCCCACATTTATAAGACTTTTTAGAGATGTATAGTAGAGTTATTGGCCGCTATGTTCTATAGGTGGTTCTACGACCCCAGAGTTCCTGCCAGTCTGGGAGACAGCTAGCCCTCCGCCTCTTCAGCAAAGTCCGGCCACCTGTTGGTGGTATCTCTGTTAAGGAACACTTTGAGGTTAGTAAATAGTACCTTTAAAGCCCATGATCAAAGGTTAGTTCAAACTAAACTGTTATACTAGTTAGTTAGTAACAAAAGACAAGGATAGTACTTGAGCTTAATTGCTTCTTCACCTTTTTCCCTCTTAGGTAAATGTAGTGCCTCTCACCATCCAGCTGTCCCACCGGTTCTTCCATAGAATGATGGGCTTTTTCTTTCCTGGTCGAAACGTGGAAGATGATGAAGTTGGCGATGAAGAGGATAAGTCCAAACTGGTGACTACTGGTAAGAATTGGTTATGTTGGAATGCCAGACTGAAGTGGCAGCCTAAGGCAGCTTCAGGAAAAGAGTCACTGTTGGTTTGCATGCTTTGTCATAGGAATACCAGTAGTGAAGCCTCGGCAGCTGATAGCAACTGATGATGCAGTACCACTCGGCTCTGGAAAGGGTGTAGCACAGGGCTTGACCAGGAGTTCTGGAGTCAGAAGATCATTTCGCAAATTACCTGAGGTATGGCATATGAAAATCAGAGAAACTAAATGTGGTACTCCACTGTAATTTCAACACTTGGGGGAGGGACAGGAGCTTGAAGATCATAAATCCAAGGGCAGGTATGAGATCCTGTCTCAAAAAAGCAAAAGAAGCCTAGCATGGGGGCACACACCTTTAATCCCAGCACTTGGGAAGCAGAAGCAGGCTAGGGATGATACACAAAAACCCTGTCTTGACCAAAACAAAGCAAAAATATAAAAGAAACCAACAAGTAAAAACATTTCAGCATGTTTAGGAGATTTTTTTTAAATGGGTATTAATAATTTCTGTGGATATGGCTGGGTGTTCCTTTTGTCTTAAGTCTCCTCCAGGACTGAGGGTGGACTAATATTTAGGATCTCGGGTTGCTCTGGTGGTTTTAGGGCTTATGCTCCTTTTCTCTTTCCTAGCACCCAGTTGATGATATTGACAAGATGAAAGAGCGAGCTGCCATGAACAACTCCTTCATATATATAAAAATCCCACAAGTTCCACTGTGTGTCAGTTATAAGGTATATCCCATCCTAGCACTTTCTATTCCTGTGAAAATGGGCCAGCCGGGCGATAGTGGCACACACCTTTAATCCCAGCACTTGGGAGGCAGAGGCAGGTCGATCTCTGAGTTCGAGGCCAGCCTGGTGAGTGAGTTCCAGGACAGCCAGGGCTACACAGAGAAACCCTTTCTTGAAAAAACTGAATGAATGAATGAATGAATGAGTGAGTGAGTGAATGAATGAATGAATGAATGAAAATAAAAAAATAAAAGAAAATGGGCCATGGGTGACAAAGCCTGTTCCTTCTGCTTTCTGCAGGAGTCAGCACCATTACCAGACTGAGAGGGAATTCAAATATGTAGGTTGCTGGCATAGGAATTATACTCAAAGTACTGGCTTATATTCAAAATGGCAATGTAATTTTTGCTCTTTCCCATCCTCCTCTTCCTGTTGCAGGGTGAGAAGAACAGTGTGGACTGGGGTGACCTTAACTTGGTGCTACCCTGTCTGGAGTACCACAACAACACGTGGACATGGCTGGACTTTGCCATGGCTGTTAAAAGGGACAGCCGAAAAGCTCTGGTTGCCCAGGTATCCCGCCAGGGCTCATGGCTGTTTCGATAGCAGGGACTGGCAAGCAAATTGTCTTCTTAGGAGCCTTCTGCTCTGTGCTATATTAAGAGATAGCCAAGCAAGGGGCAGATAATGACTAATTCTGTCCTTTTTGTCCATGCCTTTGCCCCAGTGTGATTAAATGTCCACTGTTTTATATATATTAATTTTGAGGGAATTAAGGGCTTCTACAACATCAGCTTTATGATTGGTTCTGATTAGATTGTAAGCTTCTTAAAAGCAGAGACCATACTTTCAAGTGCCCTGTTGTGCATGTAAGTTAAATAAATCTTTGAATTGGTTCACTTTAAATTGTACAGCCTGTTCCACTAACATTTTTCCTTTTTATTCCTTTCCACTGCCAGGTAATCAAAGAAAAACTAAGGCTGAAACCTGCAACGGGGTCTGAGGTCCGGGGAAAGCTGGAAACAAAGTGTGACCTGAACATGCAGCAACAGGAAGAAGAGAAAGCTCGGCTCCTCATTGGTCTAAGTGTGGGTGACAAGAACCCTGGCAAGAAGTCCATCTTTGGCAGGCGCAAGTGATGTGGAGACCCAAGTGACTGCAGTATAGAACTGACTCTGGCTTAGGATCCAGGGGCTTGAGGGTGGGCAGAGAGAGCTTCCCTCCATCCCGCAGGATTTGTGGGGCATATGGGAACTGAGAGAGACATTGTTCAACAGCTGGCCTGGCCCTGCAGGACGTGGTGGACAAAAGTGCTGAGTTCCCTCTCAGGGTATTAGACCCAAGGCCAGAGGGGCAAGAAAACCAGAAGACCCAGGAAACATGTCCAAGCCTAGTATCCTGCTCCTTCGGGGCAACAGAAAGGGTGGGGGGATAGTTTTGATCAAGTATGATAAATTTTTATAAAGATATATATATATATAAAACACACATATATATATATTTCTAAATGTAATCACTCTCCCTTTGTGCCAATAAGCTAAGGGAAGGAGTCTGATCCTCTGTGCCTCACTCCACTGCCTTGTTGTATAAGAGGTGTTAGGTTTGGGGGGATAAGTTTCCCAATCTATGTGCTCACTTGGGAGGATGGCATTAGGAGCCAGGGCTGGCCATGGGTACCTTACTTTCCTCCCTGGGGTATGCCCAGGAGAATGGAGGAGAAAAAAAGATTTAAAGGAAAAATATTTTAAATTTGATGCTGGCCTTTTTTAATTGTATTGAGTAAAAGCGTTCAAGTTGTCTGTGTCCTTCCCTCCTCACTAACCCAACACACTTTTTAACTGCCCCTGTAATGACTGTGGTCTTTCTTCTCTGCCTTGAAGTCTTAACACAATCACAGATACTTCCTAGTTTGGGTATGATACTGACCTAAGCTTATGGGTCTATGTAACCTGGAAGAGGTGGGGCTCATGGGTAATGCAGCATCAGAGGGAGGAAATGCTTATGTAACTGGGACAGCAGATTTAGCAGAAGGAAAGGAGGCAGAGCCTGGGGATGGGAGCAGTGAGCTGTCGGCAGGGACAACACACCCGGGTGTCTGCTCAAAAGGTAAGGTATAGGCTCTGGCCGCCTCTGGGAGGGAAGTGAAAGATGTAGGGGCCTGAGGCTAGAAAGTGCCTAGTTAGGAGCCTGTCACTTATACCCAGTGTTAGGGTGGGTATAGAGGCTATAATGTGAATAACCTACTTATGCACAGGTTGTATTCCGTTTTGTTGTAGAGAAAACATACAACTGTTATAGCGATTTTGAATTATGTCAAGGAAATCTAGGTCACGTCACAAAGCCTGGGAATTTTCCTTCCTTCTAGAGTCGTGGTTGTCAGCATGAATGTTGTGACCCCTTTAGGGGTTGAACAACCCTTTCACAGGGGTCACACATCAGATATCTGCATGTCAGATATTTATAATTCATAACAGCAAAATTGCAGTTATGAAGTAACAAAAATTTTATGGTCGGGGGTCACCACAGCATGAAGAAGGGTGTTAAAGGATCACAGCATTGGGAAGCTTGAGAAGTACTGCTCTAGAGGTTAAGACTAAAGAAAGAAGCACCTGTTAAGATGGGCAGAACCTGCAGTGCTTCATGAGCAGGCTTAGAATGGCTCCCTTCTCAGCAGGGTGGCAGCATCCAGGATCACTGGGCTCGAGGCTGGAAGAGCCTCAGGTGTGGTATGGGGACCATCAGGTCAGGTCTGGAAGAACTATGGAAACTACAGAGGCATCAGTGCCTACATCAGGAGCTTCTCCAGCCAGCCCCACTGCCTCTGTCTGAGTGGCCAGTGCCTCAGTTCATCAGCCTCTTTCTACCAGAGTTTCCCATGAGACCTACTAGGGAACAGCAGGAGCTGAAGGTAGGTCATTGAAGTCCCTGGGAAGTGTCTGTTTTAGGGAGGAATCTAGAAACAACCAGTCTCAGTTGCCCTCTCCTTTGTTCAGATTTTAGGCCTTGTGGCTAAAGGTTCATTTGGAACTGTCCTGAAAGTGCTAGATTGTGCCCAGAAAGCTGTATTTGCAGTTAAGGTATGAGTCAAGCCATGTAGCTTCCTCAGTAGTCCCTGTTTACAATGTTAGTTCCAGAGATTAGGGGGAACAAATTAAAATAGCATTATTTTCCTGAGTTACCATGCCTCTCCCCTTATAGGTGGTACCCAAAGTAAAAGTTCTGCAGCGGGATACCCTGAGGCAGTGCAAAGAGGAGGTTAGCATCCAGGTATGCAGAGTTCTGAAAGCACAGCTGAAGAACTAAATTGTTGGTGGAGAAAGTACCTTTCTTTTTCCAACTTACCTGCTTTCCTTGGTTCTGCCTTCCCTATATGTTTCCATCCTCATGAAGTATAGCACCAAAGTAAATCCTGAGAAAGTAGTTATTAGCTGTGGACATGCTCCAAGTTCTGAAGAGGGAACTCTACAACATAATCTTGGAGCAGTGTGCTGGCTCTAGGGTTTTCTGGGATTGAGTTCCAAATAAGTTCTGAATCAGAAGATGAAGCAGCAGTTCATTTCTACACGAGACAACGTGATTTTTTTTTTTTTTTTTTTTTTTTTGCCTGCCTGTATCATCAAAAAGCTTGTTCTTTCCTAACTTGCTGTTTTCTTTGGCCCTAGCGACAGATCAACCATCCTTTTGTACACAGTTTGGGGGACAGCTGGCAGGGGAAACGACACCTCTTTATTAGTGAGTGACTGGGTTTTGTCTTCACCCCCAAAGGTCCATATATTCCCTTTCCTACCTGACTTTATTCTGCCTTTGTTTGGCTCCACTCCTCATAGCATTTCTATATTCCAAAAAGAGGGAAACAGATGGTGGCATTAGTTTGGGTGGGAGGTCCATAATGCCTTGAGCCCAGGCATTACAGACCTCAAGTATGGCCTAGACTTCTGGTGCTTTGCAGTGTGTAGCTACTGCAATATGGATCTCTACTCCCTGTGGTCTGCTGTTGGTTGTTTTCCAGAGGATTCTATCCGTCTCTTTGCAGCTGAACTGGTCCTTGTACTGTGTAAGTGGAAATGTGGTAAAGAAAATGAAAAGGGTTGAACTAAGTTAGTGGGGAGGAGAAAATAGAATATTTAATTTTGGAAGGGTAGAGAAAGGGATAGGGGCTGCAAAGAAACTGGCAGACACACCTATGCTCACTGTTCTCCACAGGCTATCTCCATGACTTGGGTATCATCCATCGTGATGTAAAGGTAGAGTTAAGTCTTTTTTCTTAGGCAGAGCAAGAATCTCAAGATGTTTCAACAGGTCTGAGAAGGCAATAGGAAGCAGAGACAGTTGATTTGAGTTCCTGTGGATGTGAAGGCTTTGGGTGTGGGTCCTCTAAGTATAGCCTTGAGTGCTGAGTAGTCTACCTTCTCCAGCTAGCCGCTCTACCTGAAAGAATGCCAGATGTGATCATACATGTCTATTTCCCAGCACTGATGGGAGGCAGGAGGAGTGCAACAAGTTTGAGGCTAGCCTAGTATATATAACAAATTCCCAGCTGGCCTGAGCTACATAACAAGACCCTATGTCAAAACAATGAAAAACCAAACCAGAGCCAAAGGAAAAGTAAGATAATGTTCTCTCGCTCATGATTTCAGATGGAGAATATCCTGCTGGATGAGCGAGGTATGTCTTTTCTTTCCTTAGCCCCAGAATGAGTGGTGCCTCTTAAAAAATAAAGTGAAGCCGGGCGTAGTGGCACACACCTGTAGTCCCAGCACTTGGGAGGCAGAGGCAGGCGGATTTCTGAGTTCGAGGCCAGCCTGGTCTACAGAGTGAGTTCCAGGACAGCCAGGACTACACAAAGAAACCCTGTCTCAAAAAAAAAAAAAAGTGAAGCAAAAAACAAAACAAACATGGGTTGAACATGTAGTTTCCTTACTCCATAGGCCACCTGAAAGTGACAGACTTCGGTCTGTCTCGCCGCTTATCCCAGGGAGCACGAGCCTATACTATCTGTGGCACTCTTCAATACATGGGTGAGAGAGAAGCTAACGCTGGTGGGGAAGATGACTTAAGAATGTGAGTTGACAAGTACCTTTCATGCCACAGCCCCAGAGGTCCTGAGTGGTGGGCCTTACAACCACACTGCTGACTGGTGGTCCCTGGGAGTATTGCTTTTCTCTCTGGCAACTGGTAAGGTGAGAGAATGGTTAGTGGTGTTGATCAGGGAAGAGAGCTTTGCTTTGTAGTGGAAAAAGACCTTAGAAAGCCTTGCCTTCCCACCCCCTACCTCTTTAACTCAGTTCCCAGTGGCTGCAGAGAGAGATCATGTGACTATGTTGGCCAGTGTGACCCACTGTGAATCTGAGATCCCAGCATCTATTAATCAGGAGCTCTCACTACTGCTCCATGAGGTAAGCATACACACTATCTTTTTGACTCCCAAGCTATTCATCATCTTTTCATTGAAGTGGTATTTCCCAACCCCCACCCCCACCCCTTTTTGATGGGGATTGAGATGTCTGACTACCCATTTCCTCCCCTAACTGGTACTGCAGATTTCATTCCTCAGCTTCTGACACCCTAAATCCTCATCCAGGACAGACAGTCCAGTGCTATCTTATCATCTGAAAATCCAAAGCCATTTCCTTTTTCTTCGCCAGCCCTCCCGATCTCCAGTCACCATGCTTCTCTTACAAATCTGTGCTTCAGGGTCTGCCTGCCTTCCACAGCTCCAGGAACTATTGGCTCTCTTGGCATCATCTCTGTTCAATCTCTTATCCCAGTCTCATACTTTGTTTTCTTTCAGCTCTTATGCCAGAACCCTCTGTACCGTCTGCGATATCTGCATCACTTCCAGGTCCATCCTTTCTTTCGGGGTATGGCCTTTGACCCTGAGCTCCTACAGAAGCAGCCAGTGAACTTTGGCATGGAGACACAAGATACCTGGCCCAGTCCATTGAAATCCATGTCCTTCGAGGACTTTGACTGTGATCTGGAGTCCTTGGTCCACTCCATCTCTATTGATTCCTGTTGATTCTCTACTGTAGATAGGCACCCAGCCAGAAACCACTCAGTACCACCATTATAATGATCCAGTTTTTACTTTGTTGTTTTACTGTTCTATTGAAGGTACCGGACCAGAGTTTAATCTTTGGCATTCTACAACTGATAGCCAAAACTCCCCCTAATGCTTTCCTGTCATACAACCCACCTCTCAATTGTGGGTCAAGGCAATGAACTTCACTTCTCCAATACTTTTACTTAAATTGTCAAACAGAGGCTTCTTGAACTTTACTTTATCCATGTTTTTCTACCATACTTCCCTTTCTTGGGCAATAATGACATTCTGTACACTCCCAAGGTGCTATTTATATGTTTTAACAAATTAGTCAGATGCCAGCTAGTGGTGGCACATGTCTTTAGTCCCTGCACCGGGGATGCAGAGGCAGGTAGATCTCTGTGAGTTTGAGGCCAGCCTGGTCTACAGAGTTCCAGGATACTCAGGGATACACAAGAGAAACCCTGTCTCAGAAAAAAAAAAAAAAAAAAATACAAGGATTATTAAATTGATCTTTTCTCCCATACAATCCAAGACTTAAGAGTTGGTTTTGTTTGTTTTCACTTCTGAACTGGACCAGCAGATGACCAGGGGATCAGAAAATGAAGGAAAGTATGGGATGGGGTCTTGCCCAAGCTATATCTTATGCCACACAAAGCAGGCTTATTTTATTAAATACAGCATCTTATATACAGGAAAATGGGATGGAATCATCAGAAAACTGTCTTACAGTGGACTGAAGTCAGCAGGAAGCTAATCAAGCAATGCTGAATGAACAGAAACAAAGGCATCACAGAGGAGCATATAGCAGCCCTGGGATTAATAGTCTTTTAGGGGGAAAGAGTTAGTTTTTCAGTATATAAAGCAGCAGCTCCCCCAGGGCCCTGGCTCCAGACCATTATTGACTCTGCTAAGCATATTCCTTATTTTAGACAAGGAATTTCATTCCTCCACACATCAGGACTCAGGAAAAGCCTTAGGTTACCTGGCTAGATCAGCCTGGCTACCCAAATAAACATCTTTACTTTTGTTAAGATCCAGAGATTTTGTAATGTTACTGTCTAATTTTGTGATCCTAGGGATCACACCTAGGGCCTTTATATGTTAGGTGAGTATCTATTTAGTCACAGTCCCAGTGTTCGTTCATTTAGGTTCTTTCTTCCTGAGACTTCTCTTTAAATTGCCAAAGCTGGCTGGGCGGTGGTGGTGCACGCCTTTAATCCCAGCACTTGGGAGGCAGAGGCAGGCAGATTTCTAAGTTCAAGGACAGCCTGGTTTACAGAGTGAGTTCCAGGACAGCCAGGGCTACTTTTTTTTTTTTTTTTTGGTTTTTCGAGACAGGGTTTCTCTGTATAGCCCTGGCTGTCCTGGAACTCACTCTGTAGACCAGGCTGGCCTCGAACTCAGAGATCCGCCTGCCTCTGCCTCCCAAGTGCTGGGATTAAAGGCGTGCGCCACCACCGCCCAGCTCAGGGCTACTTTTTTTGAGGCTAATTTTATTTTTAAAGATATATTTATTGTTATATGTAAGTACACCATAGCCATCTTCAGACACACCAGAAGAGGGCTCAGATCTTGTTACAGATGGTTGTGAGACACCATGTGCTGGGATTTGAACTCAGGACCTTCAGAAGAGCAGTCAGTGCTCTTAACCACTGAGCTATCTCTCCAGCCCCAAGTGCTGGAATTAAAGGCATATGGCACCACTGCCCAGCTAGGTCATACTGTTCTAAGTAAGAACACTCAGGGAATTCCTGCTAGACCAGATTATGATCTTTCTGAACTGCTCTTCAGCTCTTTTTTTTTTCCCCCATTTTTTTTTTTGACTGGTTTTTTGAGGCAAGGCTTCTCTGTATAACAGAGGCCTGGCTCTCCTGGCACTTACTCTATTGACCAGGCTGAACTTGAACTGAGAGATCTGCATGCCTCTGCTTCCTAAGTGCTGGAATTAAAGGCACCACCACCACCACCACCACCACCACCACCACCACCACCACCACCACCACCACCACCACGCCTGGCAGGATTAATAATTCTTTTTTTTTTAAGATTTATTTATTTATTTCATATATATGAGTACACTATAGCTGTCTTCAGACACACCAGAAGAGGGCATCAGATCCCATTATAGATGGTTGTGAGCCACCATGTGGTTGCTGGGAATTGAACTCACGACCTCTAGAAGAGCAGTCAGTGCTCTTAACCACTGAGCTATCTCTCCAGCCCAGGATTAATAATTCTTAAGAGACTTGAATTTTGGGATATCTGGTTCCTAATCTACAAGTAACTGTTTCATTATGTTTAAACACATCCATTCACTTGGTCCAGAACTGGGCTACAAAATGAAGGCATTAATCACTGGTTTTTTTCTTTAACCCTGCACTGCCCAGGGTCTGTGAGTTATAAGCACACCACTACAGAGTAGACCAGCCCTGAACATTGATTATTACCTGAGGGAAACAGGTTTCAGATTTCTAATTTTTTAAAATAATTGTTTCTTTAAAAGATTTGTTTGGCCGGGCTGTGGTGATGCACGCCTGTAATCCCAGCCCTTGGGAGGCAGAGGCAGGCAGATTTCTGAGTTCGAGGCCAGCCTGGTCTACAGAGTGAGTTCCAGGACAGCCAGGGCTATACAGAGAAACCCTGTCTCCAAAAACAAAAACAAAAAACCCAAACAAACAAACAAAAAGATTTGTTTGGACTTATTTTATGTTTGAGTGGTTTGCCTACACATATGTTAAGTGTACTGTGGTGGTACCTCTGGAGGCCAGAAGGAGGTGCTAGGTCCCTTGGTACTATAGTTATAGATAGTTATAAACCATGTTTCTGTTGCGAATGTACCCTCTGTAAGAGCAGTAAGTGCTCTTAGTCATTGAACCATCTCTATAGACACTTGACTGCAAAGGATTTTGAACTTCACACCCTCCAAGTGCTGAGATTACAGGCCTACACCACCAAGCCCAGCTTATATGATGCTGATCAAATTTATGACTCCATCCATGCTAGGCAAGCATTGTACCAACTGAGTAACATCATCCCTTTTGATGTTCTTTCAAAAGCAGAGGTAATCGGCATGATGATACACACCTGAATCCCAGCACCTGGGCAGAACAGTAGTGGTAGAAGAATCCTGGTTCAAGGCTAGCCTGGGCCGGGCGGTGGTGGCACACACCTGTAATCCCAGCACTTGGGAGGCAGAGGCAGGTGGATTTCTGAGTTCGAGGCCAGTCTACAGAGTGAGTTCCAGGACAGCCATGGCTACACAGAGAAACCCTGTCTCGAAAAAATAAAAAAATAAAAAATAAAAAAATAAAAGGCTAGCCTGGGCTAGCTACATGGGCACACCTAGATTTCAGAAAATCTAAGCAAAGGCCAGCTAAGACATCTTAACATGAGTAAAAGCTCTTTCATCAACCAAACCTGAGTTTGATCCCCTAAGACCTGTATAAACTGATGACATAATCACTCCAAGGAAGGTTTGGTTTTGTTTAGGTCTCTCTGTTGCCCTGGCTGTCCTGGAACTTGCTCTGTAGATGAGGCGGTCTTGGAACTCAGAGATCCGCCTGCCTGTCTCCTGAGTGCCGGGGTCAAAGGTGTGCTCTGCTACCACCAGGCAAAGGGAAAGCTTTTATTGTAAGAGAGAGAGAGAAAGAGAAACTCAACCAGAGGCATCTGAGAGAGTCTAGAGCAGGGAGAAAGTAGTAAAATGAACATGGCCATCAGACTGGATCTGGCCATGAGAGATGCAGGAGCAGAAAGGAGAGAGGGGGAAAAAAAGAGAGGGAGGAGAGGAAAGAAGGGGAGGAAAAACAGAATGAGAGAAAGAAAAAGAGTGAGCACAGCTGAAATAGCAGAGCTATAAAGTAGCTGGAAGAGGGGAGCCATGAGCTGGAGTTTAGGGTAGGCAGGAGGTGGGAAGAGCTGAGAAGAGTTTGTATACCCACACGGTATTGGAAATGTGTCACAGGTACGTGTGACACTGAAGGAGCCTGGACACCAGCATGTACTTTGGTATATTAACAGGGACCACAGATATTTGTTCCTTCTGCCAATGATAAGAAAAATGACTCCTTTTGATAGAGGGGAACCACTATACAGGTCTCTGACCTTTATGGAAAAGGGAAAATCACTCTATTGGAAGAGCAGTTGCTTGGTAGAGCACAAACTTAGCATGCTCTAGGCCCTGGGGCGCTCTCCAGCACTACCCACCCAGCTGTCTCCCCTATAGTTTTTCAAGCAGTGTTTCTAATGCCTTCAGACTGGTACTGTTTTGTCTCTAGAGTAGCAGTGGTCTATAGAAGGATAATGAATGCACTGGAACTACAGGAGGTAGAGCTGAAAGGAGCTCAATCTACACCACCAGAGCCTAGCTTAAAGCAAAGCAAAACAAAACAAAAAAAAATGTGTGCTTTTAATCTTAGTACTCAGGAGGTAGAGGCCAGTGGATCTCTTTATGAGTTCAAGGCCAGCCTGATCTGAGTTCCAGGGCAGTACCAAGTGCATAGAGAGACCCTGTCACAAAAAAGATACAAATTACTATAATTCTTATGTCTATACATGTTCACACGTGTGGCTGCATGATTGTTCACATGTGTAGGGATTTGTAGAGTCAGAGGTCAACATTACATATTATTCTCAGTAACTCTCGACCTTAGTTTTCTAGACATTTTCTGTGTTATTAAACCCATAACTCACTGATTCATTAGACTAGCTGAGCAGCAAACCCCAGGGAATCCTCTCATTTCTGCTTCAACCCTCACGTTGTTAGGATTACAGGAAAAAACTGCTGCACCCAGCTTTTTTTTTTTTTTTTTTTTTTGACAGGGTCTATGTAGCCTGGCTGTCTTGGTACATACTGTATAGACATCCTGGCCTTGAACTCACAGAGATCCACCTGCTTCCGCCTCTTCAGTGCTGAGATTAAAGCTGTGTGCCATCATGCTAGGCTTTGTACACAGCTTTTTATTTGGGTCCTGGAGATCCAATCTCGGGTCCTCAAGCTTTCATGACAAGCCCTTGACTGAGTCATCTCCCCATTCTTTTCCTTAAGTAATTTAAAAATTGTTACCCATGTTCAAAAGGCTTAAAACAAGAAATTTTAATATATTTTATTTAACCTAGCATATCTAAAAATATTTCACTATGTAATTTTGTTGTTGTTGTTGTTGTTTGTTTTGGAGACAGGGTTTCTCTGTGTAGCTCTGGCTGTCCTGGAACTCACTCTGTAGACCAGGCTGGCCTCGAACTCAGAAATCCGCCTGCATCTGCCTCCCAAGGGCTGGGATTACAGGCGTGCGCCACCACACCCGGCTTGTAATATTTTTTTAAAAGATTTTTTATTTATTATATGTGAGTACACTGTAGCTGTCTTCAGACACTCCAGAAGAGGGCATCTGATCTCATTACAGATGGTTGTAAGCCACCATGTGGTTGCTGGGATTTGAACTCAGGACCTCCGGAAGAGCAGGCAGTGCTCTTAAGCTCTGAGCCATCTCTCCAGCCCCCTTTACTATGTAATATTAAAAAAAAATTTTTTTCCACACAAAGTCTGAAATGCAGTGTGCATTCCCATTTGAAGAATTCAAGGCTCCGTGTAGCCAGCAGAAAGTTACTGAACAGTACAGTTCCCGATGAGCGCAAACACCCTGACATAACCTACAGTTTCTAACATTAAAGCTCTTCTTTGGTTCGCTTCTTTTTCTTCATACATTAACACTTCTAAATTGGCCTGTAATGTCAGCATTCAAGAGGCTGGGAGCCAGGCAGTAGTGGTGTGGGGCACGCCTTTAAAACCTGCACTTGGGAAGCAGAGGCAGGCGGATTTCTAGAGTTTGAGGGCAGCCAGGGCTACACAGAGAAACTGTGTGTGTGTGTGTGTGTGTGTGTGTGTGTGTGTGTGTGTGCGCGCGCGCGCCCACGCAGAATGTTAATAATATAGCAAATAATTCTGTCTCAAAACCTCCCCCCAAAAATAGCAAACACTTGAAACAGATCATCATAAATGTACAGTACAGTACACGTCAGCTATTATTCTAATAATCCTGTTACAGTAGGCCCCGAGGCTAGACACAAGAAAGGCCCGGAAATTCTGAAGAGGCATTTGTTTACCTGAAGGCCGAAGTTGGGCACTTAGGAACTCCCTCAGGCCGTTATGAAACTGGCACCTATGCCTGGACAGCCCAACCCTGAGTGAAGTGCGGCTCACTCGGTAACCGGGGGAACGGAGCCACTGAAACAGGACTCCTCCGCTGCCCACAGGGTCCAAGACAAGGACACACACCAGCCTGCCCCAAGCTCAAGTGGAGGCGTTAGGCCGAGCGCCCGGCGGCCCGTGGGGGCGTGGCACACGCAGGCCACGCCCATCTACGTCCCACGGCCTCGCAGCCAATCCGGAAGCGCGTATTGGGTTCAAATAGAGGCGGCGGGTGAATGTGCGGGTTTCCCCTTGGTCAGATAGGTGATCGAATTGAAGATGTGGAGGGTGAAAACACTGAATCTCGGCTTGTCGCCTTCGCCCCAAACGGTAGGAGAGAACTCCCGCATACATGGCACTACCTGGGCGGGGCGCGGGCGGGGGCGAGGCCGCCCTGCTCCCAACTAAGTGGGGCGCGGGAGACATTGTTGGCTCCGGCCTAGCGGTTGTGGGAAAACACAACCGGAGGTTGAGCCCACCTTTCCTCACACTCGCTTTCTCTCTCAGGGGAAACCAGCTATGAGAACTCCTCTCCGAGAGCTTAAACTACAGCCCGAGGCCCTCGCCGATTCAGGGAAAGGTCCCTCAATGTTCTCGCTGACCCCATGCCTGCGCAGGCTGGAGCTGAAGGTGAGATTTTAGCTTCGCAGCTGGGATGTTTGCCCAGGCTCAGATGCCCAGAGGAACAGAAGGCCAAGGCTGGAACGTAATTAATAAAGATAATGAAGTCTTCTACTTCCGTGACATCCATTTACAGCTATTCAGGCCAACAGAGAGGTGCCCTGTGGTGGTTAAAACGAATCCACTGAGAACCCACACCTCTATTTAGCTGAGTTCGGTTTTTTTGTTCTATTCTTTACCTCTTTTCTTGTTTTTGACCTTTACCAAATTCCTGAGAAATACTTACACTGGCACATTTATGGAGAGATCTGTCTCCAAGAGTGAGACCAAGACCATCCATCCTATGGGGTAGTTAGAATTTTCCTATAGCCAGTACTTTAAACTGTTACCTTGCCTATATTGAGCTGTACTTTTTTAGTCAGAAGGTGTTCTGCTGTTATTGTTATTATTGTTGTTTTGGTTTTTTTGAGACAAGGCTTCTTTGTGTATCCCTAGCTGTCGTGGAACTCACTCTGTAGATCAGGCTGGCCTAGAGCTCTGAGATCTGCCTGCCTCTGCCTCTCCAGTGCTGAAGTCAAAGGTGTGAGCCACCACTATCTCCAACCAACTTCTCTTCTACTTTTAGATTTAGTTTTTTTGGTTTTTGGTTTTTTGTTTGTTTGTTTTGGGGTTTGTTTGTTTTTTTGTTTTTTGTTTTTGGTATTTGGTTTTTTGGATTTGGTTTTTTTGAGACAGGGTTTCTCTGTATAGCCCTGGCTGTCCTGGAACTCACTCTGTAGACCAGGCTGGCCTAGAACTCAGAAATCTGCCTGCCTCTGCCTCCCAGAGTGCTGGGATTACAGGCGTGCGCCACCACTGCCTGGCTTAGATTTAGTTTTTATAAAATGTTTTAAAAACATTTTTTATTTTTATATAGTTTATTATTATTATTACTTGTCAAATGACTCAAGAAAAATAGTACAAACTGCTTTTGTAAAATTTGTCAAGAGAGGAGTTTGACCCCCTGGGTTTTTTTGTTTTGTTTTTTTTCCCCAGACAGGGTTTCTCTATAGCCCGGACTGTCCTGGAATTCACTTTGTAGACCAGGCTGGCCTCGAACTCAGAAATCCGCCTGCCTCTGCCTCCCAAGTGCTGGGACTATAGGTGTGCGCCACCATGCCCAGCTTGGGTTTGGTTTTTTGAGACAGGGTTTCTCAGTGTAGACTTGGCTGCCCCAGAACTCACTTTGTAGACCAGGCTGGCCTCGAACTCAGAGATCCACCTGCCTCTGCCTCTGAGGGCTGGGATTAAAGGTGTGCACCACCACCAGCTGGCATCCCTGAGAGATCCCTGAGTTACCCTGGTGCAACTCCAGATTCTGAGAGCACTTGGAACATTCCCCATCCTCTACTCAGTCTCTCCTACCCTCTCTCTTAAGATGTTAGTTGGAATTAGAAAAAGACATGGCAAGATCCTATTCAAGCTAAAGCCTCCCCTTAGCATAAGCAGATTTGCTTAGTCTTTGGACTATGGGCTGTGTCCCTATATGTATGGGACGCATAACAATCCGAAGTGGCTTCCTATCTTTCTTTTCCTGCTAGTAGTTCTGTGTAGCAACCAGCAAGGAGTAGCTGACTTCTTACCTCAGAGGAGATAATGAGGACTCTGGTTTTTTTGAGTTTGGATGTTATGATGTACGCCCCTCCCCCATTATATGTTGAGGGCTGAACTGGACTGCCTTAGTCAACTGCTTCGTTTCTTTTGGCAGGAAAGGTGCGACAACTCATCTCCAGTGGATTTTATCAATATGGATAACTCGTCTCCAGTGGATTTTATCAATACTGAGAACAACTTCCTTTCAGAACAGTTCAGCCATCCTTCGAAGTACATAGAAGCTTGTCAGCGTGAATCAGCTCCAACTCCTGAAAGCAACTCTCCTTTCAATACTTTGGAGAAAACAATAGAAACAATGGATGACTTTGTAGTGGAACCAATAGATAAGAGTATAGTTAAGACCATGGTTTTCTTACCCTTCTCATTAGGGCAGCAAGACCTGCTGCTCCAGGCTCACTTAGATACCACAACAGAGAGAAATAAAAGCGCTCTAAATGAGTCTTCTGGTCTCCAAGATCTGGTGGAAAAGGAGGTGGCAGCTTGTGTGGAAGACAGTGTAACAGAAATTGTTGCTATTAGGCCTGAGCAACCTACATTTCAGGGCCCTCCAGTAAGATACAATAGCCCGGAAGCTGTACCTGTGGACTTAGTTCCTTCTGAAAATGTCCTGAATTTCTCCATGGCTTGTCTTTCTCCTTCAACTGTCTTGACCACAGGTTTCTCTGTGGATCATGTCAATCCAGGGGAGGAAACTGTAGACAACGGAGTTATACAGGAAATGGAACAGAGCCTTCCCACATTCCCTGAGGCTGAGTTGGGAGAGGAAGTACCTGCTGCAGATGCAGAAGATGTCTCATCCTTATACCTGTCATCAAGTCTAGTAGAAATGGGACCCCAGGAAGCTCCAGGCCCAACAACAGAAGATGCCAGTAGGATTCCTGGCATTGAGTCAGAGACTTGGATGTCCCCATTGGCCTGGCTAGAAAAAGGTGTGAATACATCAGTCATGCTACAAAATCTCCGCCAGAGTTTGTCCTTTTCTTCTGTGCTTCAGGATGCTGCTGTTGGCAATACGCCGCTTTCCACTTGTTCTGTGGGAACTTCCTTTACTCCTCCAGCACCACTGGAAGCAGGCACCAAGGATAGTACTTCAAAGACAGAGCGCCTCCTCTTGGGGTAAGAAGTGTCCCCTCTAAGTGGATGCCTCTGGAGCTCCAATACCCTGCACCTGCCACTCAAATCTCTTCCGCTTCCTATCTTTTCTTCTTTTCCTGTGGTAGCTGCCGTCCTCCAGATCTGGCTGCCTTGTCCCGACAAGACTTGGAAGAGAACCTGTTAAACTCCCTTGTCTTGCTGGAAGTTCTTTCCCACCAGCTACAAGCCTGGAAGAGCCAGCTGACCGTCCCTCACCGGGAAGCTCAAGACTGCAGCACACAGACTGACAGCTCTTCTTGTGGGGTAAGAAGTGTCTTCAGAGAACTTGGAGGGTCCCAGCAGACCCTCTGCCTCAGAGATTAAGCTGAGAAGCTGCCAGAGGGAAATGGGGATGACTTAATCACAGGCTCAGTCATAGAATATTTGTAAAAGCTGAGAACTTGAGCCAGGTATGGGGGTACATAGCACCCCAGTACGGAAGCTGAAGTAGGATGACCTCAAATTCAAAACCAATCAGGACTATGGAGTTTGAGGCTAGCCTATCTGTTTTTTGTTTTTGTTTTTTAAAAAAGCTAAAGATTAGCCGGGCGTTGGTGGCGCACGCCTTTAATCCCAGCACTCGGGAGGCAGAGGCAGGTGGATTTCTGAGTTCGAGGCCAGCCTGGTCTACAGAGTGAGTTCCAGGACAGCCAGGACTACATAGAGAAACCCTGTCTCGAAAAACCAAAAAAAAAAAAAAAAAAAAGCTAAAGATTGCTGGGCAATGATTATGCACATCTTTAATTCCAGCACTCACGAGACAGAAGCAGGTGGATTTCTGAGGCCTGATCTACAGAGTAAGTTTCAGGACAGCCAGGGTTACACAGAGAGACCATTTCAGGAAAAAAAGAGAAAATGCTCTGGATACATCTTAAACCATTTGGCATTTACTGGACTGAGTACCTCCAGACTGACCAAGGCAAGTAAACAGAGTTTTCATTTCTCTGGTGCTCAGAATTGAACCCAGAGCCTCTGTGTGCTAGGCAAATCCAGAGCAGTATCTTTAGCCCAAGGCAGGGAAGTTTCAAAAGAATCACTTTCTAAGTCACTGTCATTGTCTCGCAGATATTTTATTACTAATTATTTTTTCCCATTTCTCTTTCGTTAATTCCCAGCCCCTCTTGACTAAGGAAGAGCATATTTATACTTCTGTTCCAATTATTTATTTTTGCTTTTTCTCTTTCTTTCTTTCTTTTTTTCTTTCTTTCTTTCCTTTTTTTCTTTTTTCTTTTTTTCTTTTTTTTTTTTTTTGGTTTTTCAAGACAGTTTCTCTGTGTAGCCTGGCTGTCCTGGAACTTACTCTGAAGACCAGACTGGCCTCAAACTCAGAAATACCCCTGCCTCTGCCTCCCAAGTGCTGGGATTACAGGCATGCACCACTCTGCCCGGTTAGTTTTGTTTTTTTCAAGACAGGGTTTCTCTGTGTAGCCTTGGCTGTCCTGGAACTCACTCTGTAGGCTAGGCTGGCCTCAGACTCCGCCTGCCTCTGCCTCCAGTGTGCTGAGTGTAAAGTTGTGGACCACCTGCACCTGGCCCCATTCCAAATTTTACAAGCCACTCAAGGATAAAGAATATCTTTGCACATGTACTGAGAAAGCAAATAACTAAAGTGATTAAGGCATCATATCAGTAGATCATTAAATGTCTGCTTATTTTGTTTTGTTTGAGACAGGGTCACTCTTAGCCCTAGGTATCTCACTTTGTAATTCTGGCCAGTTTTGAACTTTTAGTCATCCTCCGTTCTCTGGCCTCTGCTTCTCAAAGTGCTAGGGTTAGGATCATAGATATGAGCCATTATGCCCAGATGAATCAATAAACTTTTGTTTTGCCTTTTTAGTTTTTTGAGACAGGATCTATTATGTAGTCCTGTTGGCTGGCTTAGAACTCACAGAGATCTACCTTTCTCTGCTTCCTAAGTTCTTGGAATTAAAAGCATGTACACTAAGACCAACAAACCTTTTCTTTGGGTGTCTTTTTTTTTTTTTTTTTTTTTTTTTTTTTTTTTCGAGACAGGGTTTCTCTGTGTAGTTCCGGCTGTTCTGGAACTCACTCGGTAGACCAGGCTGGCCTCGAACTCAGAAATCCGCCTGCCTCTGCCTCCCAAGTGCTGGGATTACAGGCGTGCGCCACCACCGCCCGGCTTCTTTGGGTGTCTTTAAGGCAAGATCTCACTGTGTAACCCAGACTGGCCTCAAACTCATGGTGACCCAGTCTCCTAGATGCTGGGATACATACAAGCTTGTGTTATCATGTCTAGCTAAAGAAGCTTGGCTTTTTGGCTTTTTATGGCTCTCATTGTCAGTTCTGGGGATAGGACTAGAGTTGACAGATTGTTTGACCATCTTGCCAGCCATTAAACATTTCTGATGAAAGTTTTTTGGCCGATGTCCCCAAAGTAGTTCTGGTCTTGGGTGACATGCCCTAGTTATTCCCATTATTTAGCAAAAGGGTTTTAGTGTTGTTAGAATGGAAAACAGTCTTGAATTTTTGCTGGATCATGTTATATTATGGGAGTTACAGCAATCTGCATTCAAGAGAGAAGCTTCATGTGTTCCTCTGTAGGAAAATCCCAATAAATTTTCACTGGATATGTTTAGGATTAGAATTAGAATTAGGATCAAAATTAGAATTTTTTTTTCCAAGACAGGGTTTCTCTGTGTATCCCTGGCTGTCCTGGAACTCACCCTGTAGACCAGGCTGGCCCAGAACTCAGAAATCATCTGCCTCTGCCTCCCAAGTGCTGGGATTAAAGGTGTGCGCCACCACCGCCCAGCAAAATTAGAATATTATTGCAAGAAAATCCATGAGATCAGAAATGATTATCCTGAAATAAGCCATACTCAGACAATTAATGCATGCTTTCTCTTCTCTGCAGATCCTAGTTTTTAATGTTTTTTTTTTGTGTGTGTGTGTGTGTGTGTGTGTGTGTGTATCATTAAACTATAGATCATGAAAAGGGAAAATGAATAAGGGGAGAGAAACAAAACAAGATAATGGTCTCATGTGACATGAAAGGGAGAGGGAAGGAGCAGGGGACAGGGAGTGAGAGGAGATCTGAGAAACAGTGTATGCCAAGCAGTGCTGGGAGCTGCAGGGAGCACTCGGCACTTAAGAGCACCACTTCTCTAGTTACCAGGCACCCACTGTATGGACACACGTGAAATACTCCAACACAGAAAATAAATCTAAAAACAAAAAGATTTTTAAATGTCATAATGACACCCATTGCTTTGTACACAAATTAAACAACAACAACAAGCCAGGCATGGTGGCGCTCGCCTTTAATCCCTGCACTTGGGAGGTAGAGGCAGGCAGACTTCTGTGAGTTTGAGGACAGCCTGGTCTACAGAGTGAGGATATGTCTCAAAATCCAGCTTTGACATTCATTGGTAAACTGAGGAAGGCAGCAAAGTGTGGTGTTAGTAGGGCCAAAAGCTAGTAGCTCCTAGCAATTTGTCTCTCTTACTTTCCTGGGACCAGAATTGATGGATTCTGTCAATTAACTCCTGATAGCAGCTGGAGACTAGAAGAAGAAACTTAACTTACTCCCCCGCCCCCCCCCCGCCCCCAAACACACACCAGAAACTGAACTCTTTTATCTTTTAACTCTTAAGAGGATAGAGAGGTAACTCAGTGGTTATGAGTACTGGCTGCTCTTCCAGAGGTCCTGAGTTTAATTCCCAGCACCCACATGGTGACTCACAACCATCTGTAATGGGATTTAATGCCCTCTTCTGGTGTGCAGATGTACATGCAGCAGAGCTATCATACATAAAATAAATAAATAAACAAAAAAAACTTTTTAAAAAGAAGCTGGCAAGAAACAAAAAGATAGCGAGAAAGTCATATACACATAGACTCAGCCAGGCCCATTCACCTGTTTCATCAATTTCACAACTACAAATGCATACATATAGACAGACATATAATCCACACGTGCAGACAAACATATATCATATGTACATACTTGGTAGATGGAGCAGAGCCCCCACAGCCACACTTTATTTTTTTCTCTCAGCCTTTGTGTTTGTTTTAAAGTTTTTTTTTTTTTTTTTTTTTTTGGGTTTTTTTTTTTTTTTTTTTTTTTGGTTTTTCGAGACAGGGTTTCTCTGTGTAGCACTGGCTGTCCTGGAACTCACTCTGTAGACCAGGCTGGCCTCGAACTCAGAGATCCACCTACCTCTGCCTCTCAAGTGCTGGGATTAAAGGCGTGTGCCACCATTGCCCGGCTAAAGTTATTTATTTTATGTATGTAAGTACATTGTCGATGTCTTCAGACACACCAGAAGGCATCAGATCCCATTACAGATGGTTGTGAGCCACCATGTGGTTATTGGGAATTGAACTCAGGACCTCTGGAAGAGCAGTTGGTGTTTTCACCCACTGAGTCATCTCTCCAGTTCCTCTCCCCCACCTCCCACCTTTTTATAGCTTCTTAGACAAGAGGGGTTTGTTTTTGTTTTTTTTATGAAATTATCTCACAGATAAAATGTTATGCAAAAGGGAGTTACTGCAGGAAGTTGATAATAAGTTCAAAGCAGTGTTTTGTTCTATAAGTTCATTATAAGTCCAAAACAACAGTTTCATATGGCTTTGCTTTACCATGGTGCATACCTGTGAACTCATCCTTGGACTTGACCTAGAATGAATGTCAAGAAAATAATGAATTGATCATTAATTTGTTTCAAGCCTATTTTTTTCTTCCTAGTGCAATTTAAGTGCTTGTGACACAGAACTCTATTTGCAGTTTTTTATATTGATCTGCAGGATATTTGTACAATAGAGTTGACTGGTGCCCAGGAATCATTAGGCTATGTAATGGTGGCAGGAAAGGCATATCAGCAGCAAGAAGCATTTCTGTGGTGAAGTTTCTGGGCACTGTGCCTCTCAGAGCACACCCAGCACAGCCATGCAAAATGGTGGGCCATCTCCACCAAACTCACTTACTTGCTATAGCCTTTCCTACATGGCTTCTGATAGATATATAGGACTAAACAGAGACCCTATCTCAAAACACAACAAAAATTAAGATGTTTAAAGGGCTGGAGAGATGGCTCAGAGGTTAAGAGCACTGAATGCTCTTTCAGAGGTCCTGAGTTCAGTTCCCAACAATCACATGTTGGCTCACAACCATTAGTAATGGGATCTGGTGCCCTCTTCTGGCCTGCAGGCATACATGCAGGCAGAACGCTGTATACATAATAAATAAGCCTTTAAAAAATTAAAAAAAAAAGTTTAAAAAAATGTAGTATTAGCCTGTCATGGTGATCAACATTCCAAGCATTCAAGAGGCAGAGCCAGATATGACACAAGTTCGGCTGGTTGTGAGATTCAAATGCGGGTGCTGGGAATCAAATTTGCATGGGAGGAAAGTAATTTTAGGACCAGTGTTCTAGCAGGCCTATAATCCCTGTTCTTGGGAAGAGAAGGAAGATCAGGAGTTCAAGGCCTACCTCAGCTACATATGAGCTAAGGAGCAGCAGCCTGAGCTAGGGAAGAGCCTGCCTTTTCTCTTGTTATTTGTGGTTGTAAAACAGTGATAAAGAAGACTGTTGTAGAAGCCTCACACTGTGGCCCCACGCACATAGGAAGGAGAACAGTGTTGGGACAAGGATGGACAGTCAGCATGCCACTGTAGCGACTGTTGGAAGAGGCAGTACCCCAAATCCTCTCTGTACTTGCAAGTACTACCAATGTAACTTACCTTCCCTTGAATCTGGAAACCATAGGCGCCTTGTTTCTCTCGCTCTTGAAACTTCTTTGTATCTTTTTTTCTTGTCCTTGGCCTAATTTCATACCCCAAGATCTGCCTTCTACCCTTCTCTGAAGCTGCCAAGTCCTTTGGGAGGCCACTGAAGCAGAACCAGAGAAAGGAAATGACATTCCTTCAGCCATTTGCCATCACCATGCATGTCCTTGACGCTTGGCTACCTCTTCACATTAATCTCATCATCTGCCTGACTGCCCAGCTCTGAGCAGTGTGTGTGGCCCTGTGCAGGACTTGGGTGGTACTCTGTGCCTTTGCACACACTGCCACAGGAATCCTGAGGGTGACGTGACTGCCTCCTGAAGTCTGAGTGCCACTGCTCGGCGACTCAGCACTGTGGCCCCTGCAGTAACCTCAATAGCAAGGAAAGTTCCCTATGGGAGGCAGGGTCCAGCCTGGGCTACAGAGAGCGTTCCAGGACAGCCTGGTCTACACAGGAAAACCCTGTCTCAAACAAACAAGCAAAAAAGAAAAGAAAAGAAAACTACTCTTTGGAACACAGTGTTGCTTTGTAACCCAAGTGACATCAAATTCATGACCATGCTGCTTCAGCCTCCCTAGGGTTAGGATTACAGTGTATGCTACCAGGTCTAACTTCCTTTTACCAAGATTTTTATCTGCCATAATGAAGTAGCTGAAGTGCTAAAGTTAGAAAATAGGGGTTGGAGATAGCTCAGTGGTTAAGGGCCTAGTATGGATGAGGCCCTGAGTTCATATTCTAGCACTGCAATGAGAAAAGACAGGGGTAGGGGTGGGGTGGGGAAGAGGTAGAAGTTAGAATCAGATGGTAAAGTGCATGGCGAGCAAGCTTCAAGACCCAAGTTTGATGCCCAGGAGATGGGTTAAAAAGCTGGTGTTCATGAGCTTGTAATGGTGTAATAATATATTCATTTATTTATCCATTCATTCATTTATTTAATTACTATATATGGGGTTTTGCCTGCATATATGTCTATGAGCCTACCACTTGTGTGCCTGGTGCCTGAGGAGCCAGAAGAGGATCAATGGAGTGTCCTGTTACCATGTCTGGCTGCATCCAACTTTTTTTTTTTTTTTTTTTTTTTTTTTTTTTTGGTTTTTCGAGACAGGGTTTCTCTGTGTAGCTCTGGCTGTCCTGGAACTCACTCTGTAGACCAGGCTGGCCTCAAACTCAGAAATTCGCCTGCCTCTGCCTTCCAAGTGCTGGGATTACCGGCATGCGCCACCACACCCAGCATCCAACTTTTTTTTAAGCCTTTAATTGTTGTACTTGGGAGGCAGAGGCAGGTAGATTTCTGAGTTTGAGGCCAGCCTAGTCTACAGAGTGAGTTCCAGGACAGCCAAGGCTACACAGAGAAACCCTGTCTCAACTCCTCCCTCCCAAAACATGTATTTTATGTGTATGTGTGTGTGCTTGAATGTGTGTACAGTACACCATATGTATACAAGTGGCTGCAGAGGCCAGAAGAGGAGAATATTTGATCACCTGAACTAGAGTTACAGGTGGTTGTGAGCTACCTGACTTCAGTGCTTAGGTGCTAAACCCAGTCCAAGGGACTGACTTTGTGTCTTGTGGAAGGCAACTAGTGCTGTCAACCACTGAGCCATCGCTCTAGCCCTGAACCCAGCTGTTTACATGGGTTCCAAGGAGCCGACCGTGGGTCCTCGTAAGGCAAGCATTTACTGAGTATCCAGCCCCCTCTAGGTTTTCTTTCTCGCTTGACTTCACCTGGTTGTGAGCTAACTTTTCCATCTCATATGAACGGTTCTGTAGCTCATTGGTATGAAGGTGCATTAGAGGCTGCTGCTGTTTGTTATCCATCTAAAAAGTAATTATTTTTTTGGTTAGGTCACTAAGACACCTAAACATCTTCAGGACAGCAAGGAGATTAGACAGGCTCTACTGCAAGCCAGGAATGTCATGGTAGGTATTGTCTGAATTTAAACTGCTGTTGGGGGTCCTTGTGAAGATAAGAATTGGGGAATCCTGGGTTGTTATCAGCAATGTCTCATTGGTCAGTGACTTTTCCCTTCATTTCCTTTACTGAGTATTTGGTCTAGCCTCGCTGCCTTTCCCTCTACAGCAGTCATGGGGGCTAGTCTCTAGAGACCTGATGTCCTTGCTTCACCTGTCCCTGACACATGTGCAAGAAGACAGAGTGACAGTGAGTCAGGAGGTAAGCATCGTGAAGTGTGACTGTGGGTCAGGAGGAAGGCACAAGCCTTAGCATCTCATTCTCTTGTAGTCTCAGTGTGCACAAACCCTGGTTTCCTCCTGTTCTCGTGTACTGAAGAAATTGAGGGCAAAACTCCAGAACCTCAAAACAGAATGGGAGGAGGCAAGGCACAGAGAGGAAATGGCCCTTAAAGGCAAGGACGCGGTAAGGTGGCCAACAACTGTTGTAGAAGGACTCCGTTTTAAGGTTCTATAGGACTGACTTGAGATGCCTTGGGGAATTAAGGGCTACTGAGATCTCAATGGTTATGGCCTTCTGTGCCATTTCTTCTGTTACACACCACGTCCTTGCAACCTTTTCCATAAACAGGCAGAGGCAGTACTGGAGGCTTTCCGTGCACATGCCAACCAGCGCATCAGCCAACTGGAACAGGGTTTCACATTTATGCAGGAATTCAGAGGTCTTCTACAGGAGGCACAGACCCAGCTGGTAAATGTGTTTGTTTTTTTCTTTTCTTTTCTTTTTTTTTCTTTTTTTTTTTTTCAAGACAGAGTTTCTTTGTGTAGTCCTGGCTGTCCTGGAACTCACTCTGTAGACCAGGCTGGCCTCGAACTTAGAATTCCACCTGCCTTTGCCTCCCAAGTGCTGGGACTAAAGGCGTGCACCATCACTGCCCAGCTTAAATGTGTTTTTCTTTTCTGAGAAGTTGCTATGTAGACCAGGCTGGCATTGGACTCATAGAGATCTGCCTATCTTTGCCTCTTGAGGCAGTTCTTGGGGCCCATTATGACTCTGAAAAGATGGCCACACACTCTCATTAGCTGCTCCATAACCTCTCCTTTCCAGAAAGGGCTTCACACAGAGCAAGAGGAGCTGGCTCAGCAGACGGTGAGTCTGACGTCTGCCCTGCAGCAGGACTGGACATCAGTCCAACTGGATGTGAGTATTTGGGGCCATCACTACCACTCCCTCAGAGGCAAGTCCCTATCCTGAGTATGCTCTACTGATCCAGTTACTTTGGTAGTATGGGACATGGGCAGCTTTGCTGAGTCGATCTCGAGAACTCACCAAGAAACTCACAGCCAAGAGCCGGCAGGCCCTTCAGGAACGTGATGCTGCGATGGAAGAAAAGAAGCAGGTAACTTGGAGTGAGGGCTGCTTGGGCCTGCTTTCTCTCCGCTTGCTTAGCTGTAAGATTGAGGGAGCCTAGTTGTTTCCTTTGATCTCAACATCTTCACTTCAGTAACTTGTCTGGTCTCTACTTGTTCCTGGGAGCAGCTTTGTTTTCTGCGGAGTTGCTGCTCTGGACGTTTGCTCTGCTGTCCACAGGAAAAGCTGCAGTGAGTCCCAGGGTTCCTGACTCTGGAGGAACTACAGGGAGGGAACTGTCTTTTCTAGGTTCTGAAGGAAATGGAACAAGTCTCTGCCCATTTAGAGGACTGTAAAGGCCAAATAGAACAACTGAAGTTGGAAAATAGTCACCTTACCGCAGGTGTGTGTGCATGTGTGCAGGTGAATAAACCAATGACCTGCTTGCTGCGTGGCAGGAGAGTGAGGAGGTGCTATGAAACACTTGATTTGGGATAAAACTGTGTTTTGGGGTCCTGGCTTAGTGACCATCACAATGTCATTAGGATCCTTTTGATCTAGATCTCTCAACTCAACTGCAGACTCTGACTAGCACAGATATCCAACTAAGGGAACTACAGAGTCAGCATTCCCACTGTGTCCAGGACCTGGCCATGAAGGATGAATTGCTGTGTCAACTTACCCAGAGCAACAAGGAACAGGCTGCTCAGTGAGTTCTCTCAGGTTATTGTGGCAATAGAGACCCAGCACAAAGGTCTGAATGGGAGCTAATGATGGTCTTTGGCAGATGGCAAAAGGAAGAAACGGAACTGAAACGCATACAAGCAGAACTGCTGCAGCAGCAGGCTGTGCTGGCTAAGGAGGTGCAGGACCTGAGGGAGACCATGGAGGTAAGCAGCTCAGCTTGGAGCAGGGCTGGGGTGGGGGTGGGGGTCAACCCCAGGACTGACTCTCGCCTGTTGGTTGAGGTAAAGAGACTGGAGAGAGCCTCTGTCCAAGACTTTAAAGTTCCCTTCCTTCCTTTGTTCCTTCTTCCCTCCCTTCTTCCCTCTTCTCTCTCCCTCTCTTCCTTCCCTCTCCCCTCCTTTCTCTCTCTTCCTCCCTCCCTCTGCCCTCCCTTCCCTCTCTTCCTCTTTTTTTCTTTACTTCCTTTCCCCTTCTTTCTAGTTTGTAGATGAAGAAAGTCAAGTTGTTCACCGAGAGTTGGGCCAGATTGAGAGTCAGTTGAAAGACACAGTAGAATTACTGCGGGAGCGCAGCCTGCAGTGTGAGACCCTCAAGGACACCGTAGAGAGCCTGCGGTAAGAGGGCTACTCTCGCCTCTCGCCGGGCAATGGGGGCACACGCCTTTAATCCCAGCACTTGGGAGGCAGAGGCAGGCGGATTTCTGAGTTCAAGGCCAGCCTGGTCTACAGAGTGAGTTTCAGGACAGCCAGGGCTCAAAAAAACCAAAACCAAAACCAAGAGTGCTGCTCTCCGCTCCCCACGGTGTTTTCTCCACCAACTCTTCCAGAACCATGGGAGTGCCGAGCCCCCTCTTTCTGGGGAGAAGTGTTCAGAGTAAGTACCTGATCTTTACTCGCCTTTGGGTTCTGCATTTCAGGACTGAGTTGGCCAGCACTGAAGCAAAGCATGAGAGACAGGCCCTGGAGAAGACACACCAGCACTCTCGAGGGCTGTGGCTACTGGCTGAGCAGCTGCAGAGTCTCACCCTCTTCTTACAGGCAAAGCTCAAGGAGAACAAGGTGGGACACTGGGTTTCCTTCCCATATCATTATGGTTTTTTTTTTCTTTTTCAATATTAGTTCTGAAAATTGAATTCAACCTCAAACATATCAGGCAAGCACCCTATCACTGAGCCTTATTTCTATTCCCTAGTTCCCCATGCATTTTTTTTCATCCCCATGCATCTTATATTGAATAGACTTTTCTTTTTAAAAATTCTTATCTATTAATGGTTATATTGAGTAAGTCTAGATGAGTATATGCTACATGTGTGTAGGTTCCTGTAGAGGCCAGAAGAGGGCGCTGGATCCCCTGGAACTGCAGTTACCAGCTATTGTGAAATGTTCATGCAGGTGCTAGGAACTGAATGATCTAGGATCCTCTGGGAGAGCAGGAAGCTGAGCTACCTCTCCAGTCTCTTCAGCCATTTTCTTTAAGATTTATTTATTTATTGAATGAATGAATGAATGAATGAATGAATGTGAGTACACTGTAGCTGTCTTCAGACACACCAGAAGAGGACATCAGATCCTATTACAGATGGTTGTGAGCCACCATGTGGTTGCTGGGAATTGAACTTAGGACCTTTGGAAGAGCAGTCAGTGTTCTTTTTCTTTTCTTTCTTTTTTTTTTTTTTTAAAGGTTGGTTTATTTATGATATGTAAGTACACTGTAGCTGTCTTCAAGACACTCCAGAAGAGGGCATCAGATCTTGTTACAAGATGGTTGAGAGCCACCATGTGGTTGCTGGGATTTGAACTCAGGGCCTTCCAGAAGAGCAGTTGGTGCTCTTAACCTCTAAGCCAATCTCCTCAGCCCTCCAGTCGACTTTTTTTTTTTTTTTTTGAGACAGGGTTTCTCTGTATAGCCCTGGCTGTTCTGGAACTCACTCTGTAGACCAGGCTGGCCTCAAACTCAGAAATCCGCCTGCCTCTGCCTCCCAATCCAGCCGACTTCTTAAAAACCCTACTCTTCATTCTGTGATGTCAAGTTTAAGTTACCTTCCTTAGCCTGTCATTTAGCCCTTCTTCTGCCTTCCAGTCACAAGCCTTCTGCTCTAGTCATGCTGCTTGTTTCCACATCTAATCTCTTGTTTTCTATCTGAAATCCTTTCTTCTTTCTTTCTTTCTTTTTTTTTTTTTTTTTTTTTTGGTTTTTCAAGACAGGGTTTCTCTGTAGTCCTGGTTGTTCTGGAACTCACTCTGTAGACCAGGCTGGCCTCGAACTCAGAAATTCGCCTGCCTCTGCCTCCCAAGTGCTGGGATTACAGGCGTGTGCCACCACCGCCCGGCTCCTTTCTTCTTTTCTATAAAAAGAAGAAAGTTCATCTTACAGGAGAATGTCTGAGATCACATGGACTTGCTTTTCTTAGGCACTTGTATTACTTTTCTTTGTGTATTGGTATTTAAAAAAAGAAAGATAGGACTACACAGAGAAACCCTGTCTTGAAAAAACAAAACAAAACAAAACAAAACAAAATCAATGACATTGTTATCATGTATATGGTGGAGAAGCCAAAAAAAGGTAGGCTACCTTTTTTTTTTTTTTTTTTTTTTTTGCTTGCTATTCTGGAATTCACTCTATAGACCAGGCTGGCCTTGAACTCAGAAATCCACCTGCCTCTGCCTCCCAAATGCTGGGATTAAAGGCGTGCGCCACCACCGCCCGGCTTATTTAGCATTTAGAATTAGTTTATTCTACAGGTTGAGGTACAACCAAGATCTCTTCTCCAATGGGGGCCGAGCACAGACAATGCTCGAAGCCCTGCAGTAAAGTGCAGGGAAGACAGTTGTAAAGTTGTCACTGACTTATCTCCATGGACGACTGTGGGAACTTAAAAGGAGAGCCATTTTTACCTCTGAGAGTTAGGATGTCTTTGCAAAGCAAGTGGCTGACCCTGGCAGCTGAGATTTAGAAGTTTATAGGGAAGGGTAGGCATGTAGGAAAGCCCACCAGCTAGAAGTAACATGAAAATTATATGTAGAAAATTATAGCTGGGCGTGATGGCGCACGCCTTTAATCCCAGCACTTGGGAGGCAGAGGCAGGCGGATTTCTGAGTTTGAGGCCAGCCTGGTCTACAAAGTGAGTTCCAGGACAGCCAGGGCTACACAGAGAAACCCTGTCTCGAGATAAAACAAAACAAAAAACAACAACAAAAAAACAAACAAACAAAAAGAAAATTATACAGAAAGTTATGTGTACTTTTTTTGTAGTGTCTAACTCAGCAAGACTTAGTTGAGTTCTGAGATTATAGGGTGAACAAGCACGGCCTTGCACATTGAGTGGAGGTAAGTCTGGAACAATGGATGAGCCACATCTGAAGATCTGAACTGAGAATGCTGGGAACGGGAGGGTTACAGAGGAGGGGATGCATGGAACAAGCCCAGCCAATATTTAGGATTTGGGGTTGGAGAGATGGCTCAGTAGGCAAAATGTCTGTCATGTAAGCAAGAGGATGGGAGCTTGTCTCACCAGAACCCACATATGTGCTGGCTAGCAAGACTCTTACCCTGCTCAAAAAATAGGGTGAAGTCAGGCGGTGGTGGCACATGCCTTTAATCCCAGCACTTGGGAGGCAGAAGCAGGCAGATTTCTGAGTTCGAGGCCAGCCTGGTCTACAGAGTGAGTTCCAGGACAGCCAGGGCTACACAGAGAAACCCTGTCTCGAAAAAACAAAAACCAAACCAAACCAAACCAAAAAAAAAAAGGGTGAAGAACAATTAAGATTTCTGTGATCAAGTCAGGAGGTGGTGCACACCTTTAATTCCAGTGCTCTGGAGGCAGAGGCAGGTGGATCTCTGAGTTCAAGGCCAGCCTGATCTACAGAATGAGTTCCAGGACAGGTCAGGGCTGCATGAAGAAACCCTGTCTCAAATAAAAACAACAACAACAACAAAAAAAAGATTGAGGGGCTGGAGTGATGGCTCAGTGGTTAAGAGCATTGACTGCTCTTCTGGAGGTCCTGAGTTCAAATCCCAGCAACCACATGGTGGCTCACAACCATCCGTAATGAGATCTGATGCCCTCTTCTGGTGTGTCTGAAGACAGCTACAGCATACTCATACATTAAATAAATGATATTATATATAGAAAAAAAGATTGAGCTATAGGTTTGTACACATATACTTAGATGCACACCACCAGATAGATAAACATCAAAAGAATAGGACGTAGAAGTAGCTGAGCTTAGTGACTGATTGATGGTCATGAGACTTGGAAAGTGACACTGGCATCTAGGACTGGGCCTGGCAAACTTTCAGAGAGTGGCACATTCATAATGGACGTATCGTAAGTGTCTCAGCTTTGTGGGCCGTGTGGCTTTGTCTCAACTGCTTGGCTCTGCCATGCAGCCCAAGAGCAGCCACTGACAGCTCTGAAGGGAACGAGTCCTTGCAAAAGCCATTGGCAAGCTGCAGGCTGCTGCCTGTTCTGATCTAGGACAGAAAATACTGAATGGGGAACAGAGTTTTTGAGAATGTGAAATAGAGAAAATGGTAAACTTAGCTTTATACACATTAGCTTTTAATGTGGACCATTCTGTGATTTTTTTTTTTTTCTCATAAGTCTTTTCTTTGGGCCCGGAGACTGGGAAAAAAATCCAGTTGACTGAAAGGGATTGGAGAGTCATTCAAGTGGAAGTGATGGTCTGAGGTGAATGTTTTTGTAGAGTTCTAGAAGCAAAGCACTCAGGGTGGAGACAGAGTAAAAAAAAGGACTGAACTATTAAGCACATATGTGAGGTCCAAGAGTTAAGGAAAGACCTGTGAGTTGAAAAAAGAAACTTCTCCAAGACCTGTCTGTGAGGAACAGTCATGATCCAGAAGAAATGGGTTCCCAAAGTGCCTGATGGTCAGTGTCCACACAGTAAAGTAAGAGCTGCGAAGGACTGGCTGTATTTGAAAGTTAGGATGCCAGGCCTGGAAAGAGGGTTCAGTGGTTCAGAGCACATACTGTTCTTGCAGAGGACCTGAGTTCAGTTCCCAGCACCCACATCTGATAGCCACATGTGCCTGAACTGCAGCTTCAGGGCACCTGACATCCCTCTGTCCTCACTCATGCACACCACACACATAAACACTAATGAAGGTGCTTTGGTGTTGGTTTTATTTTTATAAAAAGAATGCTTCAAAAAAGAAAGTAAGGATGTAAGTGATATACTACTGACGAGAATTTTGGCTGCTAAGTCCTAGGTAGTAAGGTAAGAATTACAGGCCTGCCTTCCCTCCTTCCTCCCTCCTCATTAAATAGAAGAAAAAGGGCAGTAGTCACTAAAACATTTAAGGGCTTTTTTAAAAAAAATTATTGTTTTAGTTGGTGAGACTTAAACACATAAGAACTTTCAGGGAAAGGCATTCATGGGAAGCTGGAGAGAACTGTAAGGTAGATTGTGGATGCCCACCCTGGAAGGACAGTTCAGAGCTCAGGATATCATTCTAAAGTACAGCTGAACAGCTGATTGTTATTTTTTTTTTTCTTTGTCCGTAGGCTGAATCAGAGATCATTCTGCCCAGCACAGGTCATGCTCCAACCCAGGAACACCTTCTGTCCAGTGATAGCAGCATCTCAGAACAGATCCTGACAGCGGTGGTAGATAAAGGTTAATGATCTTGGCCTCTCAGGGAGGGGAAAGTGACCCTGCTGTTAATCTCAGCCAGTACAGATGCATATTGCTAGATATGTCTGTCTTACCCCGTCTATGGTGGTGGTTTTTGTTTTTGTTTTTTATTTAAGAAGTAGTGTCTTGTGTACTTCAGGATGGCCTTGAATTTCTATGTGGCTGAATATACCTGATTTGTTTTTGCTTTAGTGCCAGAACCAGCTCCTGTGCCATTGCTTGGAAGTGTTAAGAATGCTTTCACCCGAGTAGCCTCAACGGCTTCCTTTCAGCCTACAGGTTAGGATGGACTCCAGGGACCATCCCTCGTTTCTCAAAGATCTGGTAGTGATGTGCAAAGACAAAAGCAGTCAGAAGTGCCTTGCTCTAAAAACCTCAATTCTACTTGGGCTCATTTTATTTCTGTCTCTTGGGATCTGTAATGTTCCGGATAGTTAAACCATGTGGGCGGGGAACATAAAGTGTGGAAACAGTGGTCGTGCACCCCATCCTTCTAGGCACAAGGGCTGTGCCTCTATCTAGAATTTTGTCTTTCAGAGACCCCGGACCTGGAGAAGAGCCTGGCAGAAATGAGTACTGTGCTGCAAGAGCTTAAGAGCCTGTGTTCCCTGCTGCACGAGTCTAAAGAGGAAGCCGTCGGGGGCCTGCAGAGGGAAATGTGAGCGGTGTACAGGGTTAATGATGGGAGTGATGAGAGCCCTGAGGCCAAGGGCAGATTTGGGAGTGCCGCCATTCTTCCCCCATAGCTGTGAACTCCGCACTAGACTACAGGCCCAAGAAGAAGAGCATCAGGAAGCCCAGAAGGCAAAGGAAGCAGACATCGAGAAGCTGAACCAGGCCCTGTGCTTGCGCCACAAGGTGAAGGAGGGGCCTTAAAGTGGGGCGATGAGGAACTGGGGCAGCTCCGCTGGCCCACTGGGAGCCCCTCTCTAGGAATCTAGGTAGTGGGGGGTTTCCAACTACTGCCCTAGTTTTGCCCTTTTGGGGTCAGACATTTCATATCTGAGAATTAGTACTGGGTTGACCTGTCTTCTCCAAGCAGACCCAGGAGAGAAGTCCAGAACTGAAGCAAGAGTTCTGAAGCCAAGATGTGCTGTGCTTGACTTGGTCCTGAATAATAAGTGGACTGATATGAACTAGTCCCCAGGGCTCAGCATGGCTCAGGCATTCTGACCTGCCTTCTGGCAAGGGCTGAAAAGAAGTTAGCCTTTCCTCAGTGCTTCCGTCCTTTCTTCACAGAATGAGAAGGAGCTCCTGGAAGTGATACAGAGGCAGAACGAGAAGATCCTGGGGCAGATAGATAAGAGTGGTCAGCTCATAGTATGTGTCTCTTGATGTTATGGCTGGGCTTCTGCTTCTCCCACCTATGGAGGAAGGGGAGAACAAACCTCTGAGCACCGCTGGCTTGTCTCTGTTACCCCTGAGTGCTGTTGGGTTGCCTCTGCTCTCGTTCCCAGAACCTCCAGGAGGAGGTGGCCCAGCTCACACGGTCCCTTCGGCATGCAGAGACAGAGACTAAGGTGCTCCAGGAGGCCCTGGAGGGCCAGCTAGACCCCAGCCGCCGGCTGACGACTGCCGACTGGATCCAGGAAAGAGTGTTTCTCTCACAGGAGGTAACAGTTAACAGCATCTGTGCAAATAATGGGGACGCCAGGCTATGCCCCCATTAATGTGGACATACTTATAGGTCAACAAGCTGAGGGTTATGTTCCTGGAAGTGAAAACTGAGAAGGAACAGCTGATGGACAAGTATCTGAGCCATGTAAGAAGTTCTGCTTTCTTCCAACACAAACAGCACCCTGTCACATCACCTCTGCTCTCTCTAGCTGGGTTCCCTTAAGTGTGGGTTATGAAGCCTGTTTGCATTGTAGAGGCACATCCTGGAGGAGAATCTTCGGCGCTCTGACACAGAGTTAAAGAAACTCGATGACACAGTTCAGCATATCTATGAGGTAAGAGTGAGGGAGTAGTGGACCTGGCCCAGGAGGTCCTGAGGGGCGTGGCTGGTTCTTAGCCTGTGCTGGGAGCGAGGCCTGACTTCTTACAGTAGCTTCATTTTCTCTTCTCCAGCATCGCAGGCCAGGAGCTTCGGCTTCAAGCTTGTGATTCAGAACTGTTTTCTATCTCTTCCCAGACTCTGTTGTCTGTCCCAGAGGTAGTGAAGAGTTGCAAGGAGCTAGAAGGATTGCTAGAATTTCTGAGCTAAGAAACTGAAAATATTGGAATGCAGTGGTGTGCACCTGTAGTTCCAGCTGCTCCAGAGGCCAAAGCCGGAGGACTGCAGATCCTGGGAGTTTGGGACTAACCTAACATGGACAACATAGCGGAAAACCTGAAAGATGAATTCCACCTCACTCCGGTTTCCTAAGGATCCCTTATCCCAGTAATAAGACCAATTGGCATGGAGCCGACCATGTTTTATGCTATTTAAATAAAGTGTATTTAATGTCCTTCCAGTCCACTGAATCTTATTTTGGGGGTAGGAGTGGGCCGGTGACATCAGGGAGGCAGATCAGCCCTCCAGCCTAGGCACCCTTCACCACTTCCTGCTGCAGCTAAAGCCAAGGCTGACTGCTTTTCTTTGCTTGATTCTCTTTGCTTCTCCAAAAAAAAAAAAAAAAAAAGGGCAATGGACTGCCTGTTCCCTGGATCACTGCCTGGGGGGAACAGAAAAGACTTCATTCACTTACTTTCCCCATCCCCCTTGGGGGTAGGCACTGGTTAATATGGGGCAGAGCACAGAAACTCAATTCCATTATCCCATGCCTTGAAGTGGGGCACTCTGTTAGCTGGGCCTCTGTCCCCCCTCCCACCTGCTGATGTTTAGCTGTCTCTCCTCTAAACCAGGCTTAATCCCCAACGGTCTACATAATGCTTTTCACAGTAAAAGACTGATTGTGGTAGAGACAAACACAAGTCCATCTCTTTCCCCTAGGGTCCCGGTGGCAGGGTTCCATGACGTGGGAGGGACATCATTTCTAACAACCTTAGGGACCCTGGCAGAGGAATCACTCCACCTCACTACTCCACCTCTGAAGGCGTGGCCTTATCCTAGACCAGTCCTGGGGAGAGGGCGGGACCAGGACGGGAGGTGTCTGTCACGCCCCCAGGGAGTCACGTAGCTCTGCGGCAACTGCTGCTGCCTTATTTACTCCAGCTTGGACTGAGCTAATCAGACCAACTGTGAGCAGTGCCTCCGGCTGCGACTACTGACTGGCTGAGTGACTGGCTGAGTATAGGTAAGGTCCCGGGCGGGACGGAGATGCTCGCGCCCCCGTTTGTCTTTCCCTGCTGTCCTTGCCCTGCTTCTTAGGACCCTGGTTCCTCACTTTCTGTGAGCTTGAAACCCTATAGCTCAGCAAAACCGTGCTTCTCTTCTTCCTCCTAGTTCTCCTTTCCAGTTCCAAGTCTTCTGCTTCAGGACTTTTTCACTGGGGTCAGTGTATCCCACCCAGGGGTTTTAATCTCTATTTCTGGTCCTTCTAGGCTTGTCCCCCGGTCTATTGTATAGGCCCAGTAAGAGTATTAGGACTGGTTACCCGTCTCACCTCTCCCAGGTCTCTTTCCTGCTTTTCATCTCTCCCTCTTTCCTATAATCTACTCACTCAGCCTTAATTCCTCATCTCTGGACCCCTACTAGGAGTCTGGGTTGTGGGGAACCAAGCCTCCCTATTTCCTGTGCCTCTTGCATATGAGGGAATGCTGGGTACTAGAAATGATCTGGTGTCAAAAAACCAAATCCAAAAAAAAAAAAAAAAAAAAAAAACAAAAAAAAAAAAAAAAAAAAAAAAAAAAAGAAAGAAAGAAAGAAAGAAATGATCTGGCCGGGCGGTGGTGGCGCACGCCTTTAATCCCAGCACTTGGGAGGCAGAGGCAGGCGGATTTCTGAGTTCGAGGCCAGCCTGGTCTACAGAGTGAGTTCCAGGACAGCCAGGACTACACAGAGAAACCCTGTCTCGAAAAACCAAAAAAAAAAAAAAAAGAAATGATCTGGTGACGTTCCTTTCCTGTCCTTTCATATATGCTAGTAATGCTAGCCTCTTTCCTACCATACTTGCAGCCCCTGGGGTCAGTCTCCAGCATCAGGTTTTCAGTATGGCTGAGGCTGTTTCCTGTACCACTGTTACTCACTGACTTGCCCCTGCCTTCCACTACACTTGGGGAAGGATGCTGTAGGTTAAATGTCTCATTTACAAGTCTTCGGGAAAAGTGATCCCCCCCCAATAGGGACCCTTTTGAAGAAAAAAAGGGGGGGGGAACAGGGGGAAAAAAAACAACAACCAGCTTTTCTGTTTACCTCAGGAAGGGGCCAGATTCAGTGAAAGAAGAGCTGGCATTCAGGACCTGGCAGCAATTTCCAGAAAGACCTGTGGCCTCAGGGCTGCCACTTCCCATCCCCCACGCTGCATCTCTCCTGGAGCTGGGAAGGGTGCCCACCAGGAACAAAAGAGATGTGGGAACTGGGGCCCTAACTCTGTTAGCTGTCAAAGAGATTGATACCACTTTGATGCCCAGGCCCCAGGCCAAAGGTTGCTCTCCTGCTCCCAGCCCTGTGCGGGGAAGCCTGTTTGGTTAGGAGAGGAAGCAGGTCGTTGGAGTCGAGAGCTTATGTCTTGTCTCCATTCCAGACAACTGCCACCATGCCCCACTCGTATCCGGCTCTTTCTGCTGAGCAGAAGAAGGAGCTGTCGGATATTGCGCTACGGATCGTGGCCCCAGGCAAGGGCATTCTGGCAGCAGATGAGTCCGTAGGTAAGTGGGAGCCTGTGAGCGGGGTTGAGGAGAGGTTGCCAGGGAGTTCTAGCCAAAGAACAAGTCTGTTTCCCCTTTGCTTGCTTCTAGGCAGCATGGCCAAAAGGCTGAGCCAGATTGGGGTGGAGAACACTGAGGAGAACCGCCGTCTGTACCGCCAGGTCCTATTCAGTGCCGATGACCGTGTGAAAAAGTGCATTGGGGGGGTCATCTTCTTCCATGAGACACTCTACCAGAAAGATGACAATGGTGTCCCCTTTGTTCGAACCATCCAGGATAAGGGCATTCTCGTAGGCATCAAGGTACATAGTCCCTGGCCGTGCCTGGAGGCTAGGCGTGGAAACTGGTGTATATAAGAGGGCGACAGGCCAGCCCTCTATTTATGTTTCCCTTGCAGGTTGACAAGGGTGTAGTGCCTCTAGCTGGGACTGATGGGGAAACCACCACTCAAGGTACATGTTGGGTGGGTACAGGGGTGGGACATGTTGATGCTGGCAAGATGGGGGCAGGGCTGGTGAGGCTGGCACTGTGTTTTCAGGGTTGGATGGACTCTTGGAACGCTGTGCTCAGTATAAGAAGGATGGTGCTGATTTTGCCAAATGGCGCTGTGTGCTGAAAATCAGTGATCGCACACCCTCGGCACTGGCCATACTGGAGAATGCCAATGTGCTGGCCCGCTATGCCAGCATCTGCCAGCAGGTGTGTGCCGGGGGTTGGTGGTTGGATGAGTGTCCCGGGCCTGGTGGAGATGTGCTTCCATAGCTTTCTCCCATCCTATCTTCTTCCAGTTAACCCTGCTCTTGCTTTCAGAATGGGATCGTGCCTATTGTGGAGCCTGAGATCCTGCCTGATGGAGACCATGACCTCAAACGTTGCCAGTATGTTACAGAGAAGGTAAGACCACAGCTGAGCTCAAACATGGTGGGGGCAGCCTAGCAGGGGTGCCTATATCCCAATCCCTGCTAAGATCCAGGGCATTCTCTCTTAAGGATGTTTGCTGATTCCAAAACGGGCTTCAGAGAATACATCTATGCGGAGCCCTTGGCTTCCCGTATCCACCTACCCCTGATGGGGAGCACAGTGCCTTAGGCAGTGGTCCCAGCCCTGCGTAAACTCCCCTGTTCTCCAGGTCCTGGCTGCTGTGTACAAGGCCCTGAGTGACCATCATGTGTACCTGGAAGGGACTCTGCTCAAACCCAACATGGTGACCCCTGGCCACGCCTGCCCCATCAAATATAGCCCAGAAGAGATCGCCATGGCAACTGTCACTGCCCTGCGTCGCACTGTGCCCCCAGCTGTCCCAGGTACTAAATTGCTCCTACCCCTTCAGGTCTGACTTCAGGTTCTTCTGTGATACTGGGATCCTTTACCCAGGAATAAACAGAGAGTGGTCAGTCAGTCTGTCTTGTCCTTCTCCTCCAGGGGTGACTTTCCTGTCTGGGGGTCAGAGTGAAGAGGAGGCATCGCTCAACCTCAATGCCATCAATCGCTGCCCACTTCCCCGGCCCTGGGCCCTTACCTTCTCCTATGGGCGTGCCCTGCAGGCCTCTGCACTCAATGCCTGGAGAGGACAAAGGGATAATGCTGGGGCTGCCACCGAGGAGTTTATCAAGCGGGCAGAGGTAGGGAGCTCAAGGTGATGACTGGGTAGGAATTACGTGTACCACAGAGGTCCCAAGCCGGGGCAGCGTTCCACATCTGTGGTCTGGCTCAGTCCGCTCACCTAATCCCATTCCGTTTTGCAGATGAACGGGCTTGCAGCCCAGGGCAGATATGAAGGCAGCGGAGACGGTGGCGCAGCAGCACAGTCCCTCTACGTCGCCAACCACGCCTACTGAGGCACGCTTACAGACCCACAGCCCTTGGCCTCGCAATGCACACCCCATTTTGCCTGTAGTCACAGCCAGGGCCAAATAGCCATGCAGAACAGAGATATCTTTATCCAGCGCCAAGTAATCTCACATCTCACATGCCTCACATTGCTGCACCGAGACCACAGGATCGGAGGGTTAGAGAGGCCCGTCATGTCTGAGGATGGGGGAACTTTCTAGAAGTCAGAACAGAACATGTGGACCTTTCCCCCTCTCCACCAGCCCTTACAGTTTCCCTTGACAGTGTAGTTTGTGTCCTTGGGCTCTGCTTACTGACCTTCTCTCTTGGGATCGGAGATGCGAACCCCAGCCCTGACTCATGCTCTGAGTACATAGCAAATAAATGGGAGCAAAACACAACATGCCGCTCTGCCTGCCTGTCTGTCTGTCTGTCAGCTGAACACACCAAAGTCTACCTCCATGTGTGTGGTCTCACCTCAGAGCCCTCTGACTATGGTGGTGGTGGTGGTGAGGTGAACTCTGAGTTTTACTGGGCTTCAAGTTTTGTGGAGGAGGGGCTCACCTGGTTCACCACACCTGGCTCAGGCTCCTACCTGCTGATCTCCAAAGCTGGAGGTGTCAGAGGGCATAAGTGGGGGACAGGGGGACAGGTCTTCCAGGGACTGACACATCAAAGGATACTGGACTACAGCTCCAGCACGACAAGAAACTACTGAAACAGATTTTGTGCAAGGCTTAAAGGGAGTCAAGAGGACAAGCAGGGATCTGAGTGGGCCAGTTCTCTCCCATCTCAGAAGAATGTGCACTTAGGTCTTTTCCGATAAGGAAACCTTCCAAGACTCGGGGGTTGCCGAGCTCTAGCAGGTTGCTGAGGGCTGTGACCCACTTCCACGTAGAGAAGGGATTCATCTGAGGGTCTGGACAAAGTTAGAACTGATAGGGCTTTGTGGTGAATGATCACCCCTGGGCTAGAGTGTGAGGTAGGGTGACACTAGACTGGTCTGAACTGGAAAAATTGACATTCTGCTCTGTGTGGCCTGACCTTATAACTAAAGCAGCTAACTCAGTGACTTCTGTATGCTTCTGCCAGGCACTGTTCTTCTAACTACTATTATATACGCATTAACACAGCTCTGTAAAGTAGGTACCATTGTTCTTTTCATAAGAGGAAACAGGCTCAAGAGGTTGAGAGGCTATTCAGTTAGGATTTGAGCTGGAGGCATTACTATAGTCTGTGCTCAGGAATTTTCAACAAAGCATCCTAAAACGCTCAAATTGGAACCGACTTTTTTTTTTTTCTTTTTCTTTCTTTCTTTTTCTTTTCTTTTTTTTTTTTTTTTTTTTTTTGGTTTTTCGAGACAGGGTTTCCCTGTGTAGTCCTGGCTGTCCTGGAGCTCACTCTATAGACCAGGCTGGCCTCAAACTCAGAAATCTGCCTGTCTCTGCCTCCCAAGTGCTGGGATTAAAGGCGTGCACCACCACCACCAGGCTGGAACCAACTTTTTAAATCTTAGAAGCTGGACGTGGTGATCTGTGACTATAGTCTCGGCTACTTGGGAGGCCAAGGTATTAGACATTAGGGGCATGATCACTTTAACCCTCTGGAACATATTGGAAGATTTGTCTCAACATTAAAATAAAATTAATCACATAGTAGCCAATCATGCTAAAAAAGTTACTGTCTTGTCAGTTCTGTCTTTAAGCTTTGAAGAGCTGGTGCTCTAAAGCAGCTATGTTAGAGATGACATTAGAAGGCTTTTCGGGAGTCAGGTTCTTGATAAGCTCGGCTCCATTTAAGTAAATATTCCCCTTCTGCTGAACGTGATGATGCATACCTGTAATCCCCTGCACTGGAGAGGCTGAGGCAGGGGGTTGTCCCAGAATCTGAGGCCATCCTGGACTACATAGCGAGTATAGCCTTCTCTCTAACTGGCGTTGTAGAGGTAAACAGTACCTGGTGCGCTTCGGGAAAACCGGGGTCAGACTGAATGAATGTACAGCCTGGCGGACACCCGCTCACAGGCTCCGCCGGAGCACTTGCTTGCGTTAGCAGTGTTGTTCGCGATTGGCAGCGGTCGAGCGCCGTAGTCCCGCCCCCTCATTCTGGAGTTTCCGATTGGAGAAAGCACGTGAAGCCCCGCCCCATCGGTGACCTGGGCAGCCGGAAGGGACCATGGCGGCCGCCGGAGCTGCGGCTACGGACCTAGGTGCGGTGGATTTCGGGTGGAGGGCACAGCAGGGAGGTCTCGCGGGCAGAATGTGTGGGTGGGGCGCGAGAAGCTTGACAGCTGCCTCCTGCCTGGGGTTGGGGGCCCGCCACGTGGGAGCGGCTTGCTCGGGGTTCCCGGCCGCCCACACTCCTCCGCGACCTCGGTGTGGCGGGCATCGCACCCTAGTTCCCGCGTCTTAGTCGGCCCTCTGTGCCCTCAGAGGTGGTCCGGGGCAAGCGTGCCGCGCTTTTCTTCGCCGCGGTGGCCATCCTTCTGGGACTGCCGCTCTGGTGGAAGACGACGGAGACCTACCGGGCCCCATTGCCTTACTCAGAGATAAGTGGGCTGAATGCTCTGCAGGTGAGACTGGGTGGGGAGGACCAGGGCTGGGAGACCGGGGGACAGCCTACCTGTAAGGTGCAGACATTGCTAAAGACCCGTATGCCCCTCATCCCTCGCGCAGCTCCGGCTCATGGTGCCAGTCACAGTTGTGTTTACTCGGGACTCTGTGCCCCTGGATGACCAGGAGAAGCTACCCTTCACCGTTGTGCATGAGCGAGAGATCCCTCTGAAATGTGAGTTCCCTTGAGAGGTGTCAGGGCTGCTTTTTCCGTCGGAGCCAGACGCAAAACTCAGAGTCGGAATGCATAGGAGGAGCGTGGGCGTCTCATAACTTACTTTAAAATGTTTTATTACATTTACTTAGTGTCTTTGCGCAGATGTATGTATGTGTGGATGTGTGTGGGGATCAGAGAACGACTTGTGGAAGTCATTTCTCCTCCCCCACGGTGTGGGTCCTGGTCGTAAGGATCCACCTCAGGTCGTCAGGCTTGGTATCAAGTGCCATCCCTCTGCGTCCCACAAATCCCGAGGAAAAAAGATCTCCTTTGGAATGAACGGTGTGTTTATTGGGGGGGGGGGGAGGGGAGTGTGTGTGTGTGTGTGTGTGTGTGCGCGCGCGCGCGCGCGCGCTAGCCTTAAGTACAATGTCTGTTGCTATGACAGTGATTTAATTCATAGGGTAATTAGCAGTAATTATCAATAGCAATTGATACCTCTCAGTGTATAGGAAAGCAGGATGTACCTGAAAGAAAACGGGAGTTTGAAGTTATGTCAGATGCATATTAAGACCCTTGTCATTTTAACATCTCACACACTGTATTGTTTGGCACTTTGTTAGGTACCAAGAACTTGAGGGTGAATAATAAATTGGTAATGTTTTTAAGATTTTTAAGTCACATCAGAGAGAAAGAAACAGGCAAAATACTGTAAGGCTGGAGGTTTGGTCTGGTGGTAGAGTCACAGGAGAGCCTGGACTCCAATCTCATCTGCCAGAGAGGGCTGAAAGGCGGAGAAGCGCTTGGGGAATGCGATTTTTGAGGTTGGGTGTTTCTGTGTTTTCGAGACAGGGTTTCTTTGGTTAGCCCTGGCTGTGCTGGATCTTACTGTGTAGACCAGACCTGCACCATGCCTAGCAAGGACTCTGATCTTTACTGCATAATCTCATGTTCAGTTTTGTTTTTTTCATCAGTATTTTCTTTGATGCTAGAATGTGCTCTTTGGTTCTAGAATTAAAATAACAATTTTGGGGGGGGGCGGTGCTCGCACGATGACTTTCTATCTCACTCTTTAAGTCACTTTTGTTATCTGTACGGTGGAGCGTGGTGGTGTATTCCTTCAGTACTAGATCTCAGGAGGCAGAGGCAGGCAGATCTCTGAGTTCCAGGCTAGACAAGGCTCACAGTGAAACCCTGTCTCAATATCAAGGAAGTGCAGTATTAAAGCCATCTAAACTAGCTTCGCATTCCTGAAATCTCTAGGCTCCACTCTACATTTCCATAGCTAGTGCTTTTACAAAAGGTATTTATCATTTTATTTCTTTCTTCTAGTTTGCTTTTTGTTTCTTTATTGAGGCAGTGTCTCCTGTGCATCTCTAGCTGGCTTCAGACTTGTGTCGGTTCTCCTGCCTCAGCCTCTTGAATGCAGGGATTACAAATCTGTGCTGCTGTGGCTAGCTTTAGTTCCTGGCTCACAGTGAGTGACCTCGGATGCCTCCACTTGGTGCTCCTGTGGGTTCTTTGCTCAATTCCTGTGTGGCCATCTTGCTGAACTGTTCCTAGGGTTGGCAGTTTTTCAGTTGATTTTCTTTTCAAAAAAGAATTTTTTTTAGACATTTTTATTTTATGTATCTGTATGAGTGTTTCCTTGACTGTATATCACGTGTGTGTGGAGGCCAGAAGAGGGAATCAAATCCCCTTGGACTGGAGTAGGTGCTATGAGGGTGCTGGGAACTGAACCCTGGTCCTCTGGGAAATAGCCAGTACTCTGAATTGCTGAGCTCTCTCTCCAGCCCCTGGGTCTCGTTTTTTTGTGTGTGTGTGAGAAATAATGATAGTACTTCTAAGATAGATATTACTTTAGCTTGTGTGTGTGTGTGTGTGTGTGTGTGTGTTAGAGAGAGAGAGGTGGGCGGAGGGCTGGAGAGATAGCTCAGTGGTTAAGAGCACTGACTGCTCCTCCTGAATTCAAGTCTTAGCAACCACATGGTGGCTCACAACCATCTGTAATGAGATCTGACGCCCTCTTCTGGTGTGTCTGAAGACAGTGTACTTAGATATAATAATAAATAAATCTTTGGGCCAGAGCGAGCAGGGCCTACCAGAGTGAGTGAGAAGGACTGGATCTAGCAGAGGTCCTGAATTCAAATTCCCAGTAACCACATGATGGCTCACAACCATCAGTATAGCTACAGTGTAGTGTACTCATATACATAAAACAAACAAACAAACAAATAAATCTTTAAAAAGAGAGAGAGAGAGAGAGCATGGATTCAGACTTGTGTACATCTGAATACAGAAACCCACAGCCAGTGTTGGGAATCTTCCTCTATTGCTTCCCACTTTTGTTTTTTTAAAGAATTATTTATTTTATGTATGTGAGTCACTGTCACTATCTTCAGACGCACTAGACGAGGGCATCGGACCCCATTACAGATGGTTGTGAGCCACCATGTCCTCTGGAAAGAGTCAGTGTTCTTAACCGCTGGGCCATCTTTCCAGCCCTCCACCTGACTTTTTAAGGCAGGGTTGCTCACTAACCTTGAATTATCTTAAAATCCCTAACTCTCCAGTGTTATACAGCTGCCCTGTCCACATATCCAAATCTAATGCTTTTTGTTGTTGTTGTTGTTGTTTGTTTTTTGTTTTTCTTTTTTACGAGACAGGGTTTCTCTGTATAGCCCTGGCTGTCCTGGAACTCACTCTGTAGACCAGGCTGGCCTCGAACTCAGAAATCCGCCTGCCTCTGCCTCCCAGAGTGCTGGGATTACAGGTGTGCGCCATCACCGCCTGGCCTGTTTGCTTGTTTCTTGAGGTGGTGTCTTTCTATATAGCCCCTAACCAGCCAGACTGGCTGTCTAGGGAGTCCCCTGCCTCTGCTCTCTGCACCGAGGTTGCGGACATGTGTCCCACATCTGGCTTTTATGTGGAAACTGGGGATGAGAATTTTTTTTTTTTTTTTAAGATTATTCATTTAACGTATGTGAGTACACTGTAGCTGTCTTCAGACACACCAGAAGAGGGCATCGGATCCCATTACAGATGGCTGTGAGCCACCATGTGGTTGCTGGGGATTGAACTCGGGACCTCTGGAAGAGCAGTCGGTGCTGTTAACTGCTGAGGCATCTCTGCAGCCCACTTCTGAATTTTTTAGGTTTCGTTTTCCTTTCTATTACATTGGTCAGGACCTTCCCAGAGGACAGCGTTAAGGATGGAGGACCGATAGAGAGACAGCAGGCAGCCTTGTCTTATTACTAACTTACTGAGTCGTACTTGGTGCTCTGCTTCTCTCAGTGTTCACTGACTGGTTGCTTGCGGGGAGCAGTTAGAATGACCATATGGTTTTTCTCCTCTCCCCAAGCAATATAATGTACATTGAAATAAACTCCCCAGGTTTGGGGCTTTCTGGCTAGAGGACCAGTGCGCTCAGAGGCAGGAGCTGGGGCAAAGGGTAAATGTCATGTGTCTACTGTCATCTTTGCAGAAATGACTAGAGAGAGTGGCTGCTGTCGCTTCCTGGTATGTGCCCTTTCTCTGAAGAGTCAACCTGCTGTCCTTGGTGCTGGAGGAGCTCAGCTGGGCGGGACCCCTCAGGTCTCATGCCCTTCATGTGTTCTCCCTTCCAGACAAAATGAAAATCAAGTGCCGATTCCAGAAGGCCTACCGGAGAGCTTTGGAGCACGAGGAGGAGGCGCTGTCACTGCGCAGTGTGCATGGTACGGCAGTTTGGATGAGGTGCCCTCTTTCCCTTCTGTCTCCTGGGCTGGCTAGTCTTATGTCAACTTGGCACAGACTAGAGTCATCTGAAAGGAGGGAAATTCAATTGAGAAAGCGCCTCCATAAGATCCAGCTCTAAGGATTTTTCTTATTAGTGATTGATGGGGGAGGGCCCAGCCCCTTGTGGGCTGGTGGTCCTGGGTTCTCTAAGAAAGCAGTCTGACCAAGCCATGAGGAACAAGCCAGTGAGCAGCGCCCTCCATGTCCTCTGCATCAGCTCCTGTCTCCAGGGTCCTGCCCTGCTTGAGTTTCTGCCCTGACTTCCCTCAGAGACGGACCTGGAAGCCTAAGCTGAAATAAGCCCTTTTCTCCCCAGGGTGCTTTGGCCATGGTGACTCCTCACAGCAGTAGTGTAACCCTAACTGGGACACTAAGTGTGGCTCCGCTGCTGTGTCTTAAGCACCGAGGCTTCTCTGAGAAAGCTGAAAGGGAGATGCCTTGGGGTTCAGCCACGAGTCCTCCTGTGGTGGGGGAGGAGGGTGGGCTTGCTCGAGCTTGGACTTTGCTGAGTGTGGGGGAGGGTTGGCTCGAGCGCCCCGGAGACTGGGAAAGCTGGAATAATGTTTTCTGCCGTATCACTGCTGTTGTCCCCAGAGGCAGAAGCCATGTTAGCTGAGCCGGAGAGGCAAGCAGAGGGCTCCCTGACTGTGTATGTGATCTCGGAACACTCCTCCCTTCTTCCCCAGGTAGGGCGAGCGGGGCAGGGCCACTGCTGCCTTGCCCTTCTGTCAGCTCCCCCTCGCCCAAGCCACCTTCTTGTAGGAGGGACCGCCTGTAACTCCCACCTGCTACAGAAAGTTCCACATTTTACAGTAAACCTACCAGGGATGATTTGGGTGCTAAATCCAAGACCCTTGTGTGATGAAAGTGTTAGTGACTGGGTTTTTTTGTTTGTTTGTTTGTTTGTTTGAGACAGGGTTTCTCCGTGTAGTCCTGGCTGTCCTGGAACTCATTCTGTAGACCAGCTGGCCTCGAACTCAGAAATCCACCTGCCTCTGCCTCCCAAGTGCTGGGATTACAGGCGTGCGCCACCATGCCCGGCTTTTAGTGACTGTTCTTTAGAGACAGAGTCCATGTAACCAGGGCTAGCCTCAATTTGTAGCCAAAGATGGCCTTGAATTTCCCATCCTCCTCCACTAAGGTACCTCACAGGTGCTGGGATTACAGGCATGTACCATTGTGCCTGTTTTATGCAGGGCCAGGGCTTGAGCCGTAGGTTTCCTGCGGGGTAAGCAAGCACTCTACCAGCTGAGTGACGTCTTTAGTCCAACCCACCACCCCTTCCCAACTCTTTTTTTTTTTTTTTTTTTTTTTTTTTTGAGATAGGGTATCTCTCTGATGTAGCTCTGGCTATCCTGGAACTTGTTATGTAGACCAGGCTGGCCTGGACTTATAGAACTCTATCTGCCTCTGCCTCCCGAGTGACAGTGCCCAGGCAGTGTCACGTATTTTGGAACACAGATATATGATACTATACTTCGTTCTCCTGCTTTGATGTTGTTTAATGTTTTAGAGAACCATGTGTGGTGACATGTAACAGAACCTGTTTTTCACTGTATAATCGAGACTACTGTCTGTCCTGTCACTGGTGGACGCTTGGCGGGCCTGAGCTGTAGCGCTGTGTGCCTCCGGCCCTGGGCCCATTTCAGAGACTGTATCTCATGTGTTTGTTGAATCTGCCTTTCTTGCTTAGTCATCTCTTGATTTCTAGCTCAGCGTTTTACAAAATCCTAAAGATTTAAATGTTGCCTAGATTTGGAGAAAGGAGTGGAAATATATGAGAATATTCATACAAGCTCCATGTTCAGGAATACCAAATTAATGAAGAAAACACCATGAAAAAAGCAGGCATTGTGGCACGTGCCTGTAACTGGGGGGGGGGGTTGGGGGGCGAGGCAAGAGGATCAGGAGCTCAGGTTCATCCACAGCTGCATAGCTCAAGGCCAACCTGGGTTGTATGAGACCTTTCCTCAACAAAACTAACACACAAAGAGCCGGAGGAATGAGTCAGCATCAAGAGCCCTTGCGTTTTTGTAGCGAGCCTGCCTGGGTTCCAGCACCCACATGGGGCTCGTGATGTCTCGAACTAATTCCAGGGGACCCAGTGCCCTTTCCAGGCCTCTCTGAGCACCAAGCACCCACACGGTAACATATGTATATGTGTGCAGATACTCATATGTACAGAATAAAATGAAATGGGCCTTTCTTTATTTCTTATATTTTCAGCTTCTGTTTTGCCTGCATTTCTGTGCAGATGGAGGCATCAGATCCTCGATCTGGAGAATAGACAGTTGCGAGTGACCATGTATGTGCTAGGAATGGAGTCAGGGTCCTCTGGAAGAGCAACTGTGCTCTTAACAGCTGAGCTATCTCTCCAGTCCAAACTATTTTTCTTTAAAAGTACAGCAAAACTAACGAGAGAGAGAGAGAGAGAGAGAGAGAGAGAGAGAGAGAGAGAGAGAGAGAGAGACTGAGCAGTGGTAGTATAGTATACACCCTTGGTATAGTATACACCCTTAACCCCAGCACTCAGGAGGCAGAGGCAGATGGGTCATTTGAGTTCAAGGCCAACCTGGTCTACAGAAGGAGTTCCAGGAAAGCCAGGGCTACACAGAAAAACCCTGTCTTGTGGGGAAAAAACAAACAAACAAACAAACAAAAAAAAAAAAAACAGAAAAAACAGCTCACTACAAGTCCAGAGAGTGGTGCAACCTTTTAGCTGATGGTAATAGGCCAAATTCCTTAAGAGAGGAACCAGAACTGGGCTTATGTAATGGTGCATGCTTATAATTCCATCATTTGGAAAGCTGAGGCAGGAGAATCTCAAATCTTAGACTGGGTTGTGTCAAGAGGCTATCTGAAAAAAAAAAAGAAAAGAAAAGAAAAGAAAAAAGAAAGAAAGAAAAGAAGAAGAAAGTGCCCCTGTGCTTTCTCACTGAGCCATGATCCCATCCCTCTACCCTGCACAGGACATGATGAGCTACATTGGGCCTGAGAGGACAGCAGTTGTCCGGGGGTTGATCCACCGGGAAGCCTTCAACATCATTGGCCGTCGCATAATCCAGGTAGCCCAGGCCATGTCTTTGACAGAGGATGTGCTCGCTGCTGCTCTGGCTGACCACCTCCCCGAGGACAAGTGGAGCTCTGATAAGAGGCGGCCACTCAAGTCCAGCTTAGGTATTATTTTATGTGTATGAGTGTGTTGTCTGCATGTGTGTATGTGCACGGCATGCATGCTTGGAGGTCAGAAGAGGGTGTCATATCCCCTGGAGCTGGAGTTAAGATGGTTGTGAGCCTTCATATGGGTGCTGGGAATTGAACCTGGGTCTTCTACAAGAACAACAAATAATTTAAAGCTCTGAACCATCTCTCCTCCCTCCTTCTTTTTTTTCCTCCTTCCTTCCTTCCCTCCCTCCTTCCCTCCTTCCTTTCCTTCCTTCCTTCCTTTCAACAGGGTTTCTCTGTGTCCGCTCTGGCTGTCCTGTAACTTGCTCTGTAGATCAGGCTAGCCTTGATCTACACGACCAACTGGTTTTTGTTGTTGTTTGTTTGTATGTTTGTTTTCTAAGACAGCACTAACTGTACCAAAACTATGTAGATTAGGCTGGCCTCAAACTCACAGGTCCTCCTGCCTGTTTCTGGAGTGCAGTGATTAAAAGCAGGACTCACTCTGTTTGGTGTCTCCATTTTTTTCTTTTTCTTTTTTTTTTTTTTTTTTTTTTTTGGTTTTTTTGTTTTTTTTTTTGTTTTTGTTTTTGTTGTTGTTTCCAGACAGGGTTTCTCTGTGTGGTCCTGGCTGTCCTGGAACTCACTCTATAGACCAGGCTGGCCTCGAACTCAGAAATCCACCTGCCTTTGCCTCCCAAGTGCTGGGATTACAGGCATGCGCCACTGTGCCCGGCTTATTTTCTTTTTCTTTGTTTCTTTCTTTGTTTCTTTTTCTTTGTTTCTTTGTTTCTTTCTTTCTTTCTTTCTTTCTTTCTTTCTTTCTTTCTTTCTTTCTTTCTTCTTCTTCTTCTTCTTCTTCTTCTTCTTCTTATTATTATTATTATTATTATTATTTGGTTTTTTTGAGACAGGGTTTCTCTGTGTAGCCCTGGCTGTCCTGGAACTCACTTTGTAGACCAGGCTGGCCTCGAACTCAGAAATCTGCCTGCCTCTGCCTCCCAAGTGCTGGGATTAAAGGCGTGCGCCACCACTGCCCGGCCTGCTTGCTTATTTATTTATTTATTTATTTATTTATTTTTTATTTTATTTTATTTTTGGTTTTGTTTTTTGGATTTGGTTTTTTCGAGACAGGGTTTCTCTGTATAGCCCTGGCTGTCCTGGAACTCACTCTGTAGACCAGGTTGGCCTTGAACTCAGAAATCCGCCTGCCTCTGCCTCCCAGAGTGCGCCACCACTGCCCGGCTCTTTTTTTATTTTTTTAAGGCAGGATTTCTCTGTGTAGCCCTGTCTGTCCCAGAACTCACTTCATAGACCAGGCTGGCCTCTAATTCAGATCTACCTGCCTCTGCCTCCTCCGTGCTGGGATCAGAGGTGTGTGCCAGCTCTGCCTGGCTCCATTTCTTCCTTAAGGCCCTCAGTCATGTTTATCTCACTCCTGTGCTCTCTCTGGTTCCTCAGTGGCACCCCTATCCCATCCAGAGGACATGGGGTATAGGCTGCCTCTTTCCTTGATGTGCTTCTGAATTCCATGACTCTTCCTCTTTCTATAGGCTATGAAATCACTTTCAGTTTACTCAACCCAGACCCTAAGTCCCACGATGTCCACTGGGACATTGAGGGGGCTGTCCAGCGCTATGTGCAGCCTTTCCTGAATCGCCTCAGTGCGGCAGGCAATTTCTCTGTGGACTCTCAGGTAAGACCAGGAGTGCGTTATGGAGTCTTTTTCAAAGTCTGTGCATACTTAGTGTTTATCTGGCATCTGCTCTCCTTCTCCCAGAGCGTAAGGATTTGCTTGTGTAGTTATATGTAGGGCAGTGTCGTGTGAGCAGGTAGGGGTGTGTAGCTTGTGGAAAGCACTGTGTACACCTGTTTATGTCCGTCAGTCCATTGATCCCTTGAGGGTCCTTCTTTCCTTGGTGTCCAGCTCTGGGAGTTTCACCAGAGTGGATTGACAAAGCTATTTCCCAAGAACTTACTCAGCAGTTGTACCTACCTGTTAAAGCCATCAGCTGCCCGAAGGAAGTTATTTACAAAAAAAATGTTCTGATGCCGGGCGTGGTGGTGCACGCCTGTAATCCTAGCACTTGGGAGGCAGAGGCAGGCCAAAAAAAACCCAAAAACCAAAAAAAAAAAAAAAAAAAAAAAAAAAAAAAAAAAGAAAAAAATGTTCTGAAATATGTGAGAACTTTTTTGTTGTTGTTGTTTTTTTCGAGACAGGCTTTCTCTGTGTAGTCCTGGCTGTCCTGGAACTCACTCTATAGACCAGGCTGGCCTCGAACTCAGAAATCCGCCTGCGTCTGCCTCCCAAGTGATGGGATTACAGGCATGTGCCACCACACCCGGCGCAATATGTGAGCACTTTAACAGTCAAGAGTAAAGAGCCCTGCTCGCTTTCAGTCTTACATCCTGTCCTTGTAGGGAAGGCGTGGGGGACTTGATCAGGCTTGCTGGTGGCAGCCGCTGCCTCTGAAAAGCAGACTTGAATGGGTCTTGAGCACCCAGACTTTGTTTGCTCCCTTCTTTGCCTGTCTGGAAATCTGGTAAAATAAATGGGGTTTTCTTTCTTTCTTTCTTTCTTTCTTTCTTTCTTTCTTTTTTTTTTTCTTTTTTTTCTTTTTTTGGCGTTTTGAGATGGGGTTTCTCTGGCTGTCCTGGAACTCACTCTGTAGACTAGGCTAGCCTTGAACTCAGAAATCCGCCTGCCTCTGTCTCCCAAGTGCTGGGATTAAAGGCATGCGCCACCACTGCCCAGCATAATGGGGATTTCTAAGTATGTATTTAATACTTTAGCTTTACCTTGATTCTGTTATTTTTCTTTCATTCATGTGCGTTGCCTGAGCCTCGACTTTGTCTTGTCCTGAGTGTATCTTCACACAGTGAAGTATACTTTCTCACTCTTAGAGAAAGTAGATTCTAAATGCGTGTACAGAATGGCCTATTCCCTCTTTGCTCCACAGATCCTTTACTATGCCATGTTGGGAGTGAACCCCCGCTTTGACCCGGCCTCATCCAGCTACTCCTTGGCTATGCACAGCCTCCCCCATGTCATCAACCCCGTGGAGTCCCGGCTGGGTGAGCTGAGCAGGCCTCTGTCAGGCCAGCGTGCTGCGTGCTAGGTGGGGTTGGAGGTGACTGTGTGCTTTGATGGTTTCTGTTTGGATTGGACTGGAAAGGTTTAGTCAGTTTCCCTCCCTCCCTCCCTTCCTCCCTCCCCTTCTTCCACCCCCCCCATCTCCCTTCCCCCCTCCCCTGTTCCTTCACCTATCTTTCCCTTTGGTTTGGGGCAGAATCTCATGTACCTCCGAAAGGTAGAAGCTTCATTTTGTTTTGGTTTTTTGAGACAAGATCTCGTGTATTCTTGGCTAGCTTCAAGCTTACTGTGTAGCCAAGGATGGCCTTGAACTCCTGATCCTCCTGTGCTACCTCCCCAGTGCTGGGGTTGTAGGCATGTGCCACACACCTAATTTAAAACAAAACACTCTTTTTCTTCCCTAGTACTGGGAATCAAACTCAGGGTCTTGTTTACACCTGGCGTGTATCGCGGAGCTCCAGCTACCGCCTTTGAAAGCAGAATTTGATTTTTCTTTTCTTTTTTTAATAATGTATTTATTTTTCTTTCATGTGCATTGATGTTTTGCCTGCACGTATGTCTGCATGAGGGTGTAAGATGCCCTGGAACTGGAGTCACAGACAGTTGTGAACTTCTATATGGGTGCTGGGAATTAAACCTGGGTCTTCTGGCAGAGCAGCCTGTGCTCTTTTTTTTTTTGGGGGGGGGGGGTTGGATTTGGTTTTTCCGAGACAGGGTTTCTCTGTGTAACCCTGGCTGTCCTGGAACTCACTCTGTAGACCAGGCTGGCCTCGAACTCAGAAATCCTCCTGCCTCTGCCTCCTAGAGTGCTGGGATTACAGGTGTGCGCCACCACCCGACTCAGCCTGTGCTCTTAACTGCTGAGACATCTTTCCAACTCCTTGATTTTTATTTTAACACTTATTTATTTGTTCATTCATTTATTCATCTAGTGGGTCTTTCGGGGCCTGCTGCGCTATGCATGTGGAGATGGGCGTGCCACCTGTGAGAGAGTCCCTCTTCTCTTTCCATTATGTAGATCACGGGGGTCAGACACGGGTCATCAGGTTGGTAGCCAGCACCTTTACCTACTGAGCCATCTCACCAGCCCAGCGGGCAGACCTTGAATGGACAGTTGTGCTCATTGAAGCTAGGATTGTGCTCTTTCATCTGGAGGGAAGGAGCCCAGCGGGAGTGTGACCAGACTGGACCTGGATTACGATGCAGGAGTCCCTCGATGCAGGAGTCCCTCGGTTTGGTGTTCTAACTCCCTCTTTGTACCACAGGGTCTAGCGCTGCCTCCCTGTACCCTGTGCTCAACTTCCTACTCTATGTGCCTGAGCTCGCTCACTCCCCCCTGTACATTCAGGACAAGGATGGAGCTCCAGTGGCCACCAATGCCTTCCACAGCCCCCGCTGGGGTGGCATTATGGTAAGAGTCACCCTGTGCAGGCCTCAGAATCCATATTTATTTCAAGAAAACTCCGGTAAGATGATCTGGGTGGGGGACATCTGTGACCCTGTGGGGAGGAGGTGACAGGGCTGTGACAGGGCTGTGCTGTCCTCTGCCAGCCCAGCAGTGTCTCACCTTTGTCAATGCGTTTGGTACTGTGACTGGGCTTAGCAGCTTGCACTGGTCCACCTCAGCTCTTAGCTCCCTGGAGGAGTCCTCCGTGCCTTTACACTCTGGACCATGGGCAGATGACTGTTTGGAATTTCATCAGACGTTTGAGGGGGCAGTTAGAATAATGTACTTAAAGCTTTAGTACTTAAGTACCTGGGTACTCAAAAGGAAAAAAAAGTTTCCTATGCCCCTGGGATTAATACCAGAAGCCATATCTGCCTCTTCTTTCATGGCCTCTGGGTCGTAAGCAGAGATGGGCATGGTTCTGTGTGGTATTGAGGTAACCTCGTTCTCCATTTTCAGATATACAATGTTGATCCGAAAATCTATAATGCTTCAGAGCTGCCAGTGAGAGTTGAGGTGGACATGGTGCGGGTGATGGAGGTGTTCCTGGCTCAGTTGAGGTAAACTCCTGTGTGACCGTGACTGTGGCTACAGTGTGGCCATAGTCTTTTGAGTGTTGGCGGCTGGCAGGGCAAAATGAACTCTCCTCACCTGATGGAGTGCTGAGGCTGTGCCTGGGTCCCCAGTGAGACCAAGAGAAGTGCCTAAGTGGTCCTCTCCCGAGTGCTCCTCTCCTAAGTGGTCCTCTCCCGAGTGCTCCTCTCCTAAGTGGTCCTCTCCTGAGTGCTCCTCTCCTAAGTGGTCCTCTCCTGAGTGGTCCTCTCCTGAGTGCTCTTCTCCTGAGTGCTCCTCTCCTAAGTGCTCCTCTCCTGAGGAGGACGGGCAGCTGCAAAACTTCAGCTTCCTAGCTGTGCTCACAGTGAGGGGTTTGTTTTGTTATTTTCATTTTCTTTTTGAGACAGGGTCTCACTTTATAGCCCTGGCTGGCCTAGAACTTGCTATGCAGACCAGGCTGGCCTTGAACTCAGATCTGCCTGACTCTGCCTCACAAGTGCTAGACTAAAGACATATACCATCTTACCTGGCCTTATTTTTTCTTTTCTTTTCTTTTCTTTTCTTTTCTTTTCTTTTCTTTTCTTTTCTTTTCTTTTGTTGTTGTTGTTGTTTGTTGTTTTTTTTTTCTAGACAGGGTTTCTCTGCATATCCCTGGCTGTCCTGGAACTCACTCTATAGACCAGGCTGGCCTCGAACTCAGAAATCCACCTGCCTCTGCCTCCCAAGTGCTGGGATTAAAGCGTGCACAACCACTGCCCAGCGACCTTGTTTTTTCATTTTTAAATTTTTTATTTTATTTTTCACTTTATGTGTATGGATTGTTTACCTGCATGTATGCCTGGTGCCCACAGAGACTAGAAGAGGGCTTTGGATCCCCTGGAACTAGAGTTCCAGATAGTTGTGAGCCATCAAGTAGATGCTGGGAACCCAATTCCTCCAGAAGAACAACCAGTGCTCTTAACCACTGAGCCAGCCTTCCAGCTTTTTTCTTTTCTTTTCTTTCTTTCTTTCTTTTTTTTTTTTTTTTAAGAAAATAGCTATTTATTTTGTGCTAACCCCCTGAGTTGAGGGTGGTCACCTGACACTATGTTGATGATGCTAAGGAGATGTCTGGGCTAAACAGGAGTGTATTCTGATGACCAGCAGTACCTTCAAGCACACATGCCTTGTCAAAGGGCCATCATACCTGTTCCTCCACAGAGTCCATTTGCTCAAAGAAGGGGTACAGAGAGGGACTAAACTAAGTTGGGAGTCCCATAGACACCTGAACCACAGCTCCTTTTCAGAGGTCTTGGCACTCCAGTGCTTGGAGATCTGGGTTGTTTGCCTCTGCTCATCTCTCCACCTCCTCACCCCACCCCCACCCGGTGACTGGGTCTTAGCGCTGGCACACCTGTTTACGCGATCTTGGTCATCCTGTGCCGTCCTCACAGGCTGCTCTTTGGGATCGCTCAGCCCCAGGTGCCTCCGAAATGCATGCTGTCAGGACCAAAGAGTGAAGGACTCATGACCTGGGAGCTGGACCGATTGCTCTGGGCTCGCTCGGTGGAGAACCTGGCCACAGCCACCACCACCCTCACCTCCCTGGCCCAGCTTCTGGGCAAGATCAGCAACATTGTCATCAAGGATGACGTGGCTTCTGAGGTAAATCCCTTCTGAGGAAGGGATGGGCCAGGACGCTTGGGAGCATGCGTGCCATCCTTAAATAAATACCTCAGGCTTCCTCTGGAAGCCATTCCAGCTCCCTAGTGGGAGTCTAGGCGGTGACAAATGACAGTTTCAAGGGGACCCTCAGAGCTGAGTTTTGTCTTGTTTTGGGTTTTTTGTTTTTGTTTTTGTTTTTCGAGACAGGGTTTCTCTGTAGCTCTGGCTGTCCTGGAGCTCACTCTGTAGACCAGGCTGGCCTCGAACTCAGAAATCCGCCTGCCTCTGCCTCCCAAGTGCTGGGATTAAAGGCATGCGCCACCACCGCCCGGCTCTTGTTTTGTTTTTTAAACTAACTTCCACAAACCTTGCAGGGGCTCTAGGAAACTTCCCTGGGAGACAGAGGGTACTGAAAGGCCAGGACCTTTCCCCTGCCCCATGTCTAGGACATGTTGCTAACCCCATCCCTCACCTCCTAGGTATATAGGGCTGTGGCTGCAGTCCAGAGGGCGGCCCAGGAGTTAGCCCTTGGGCACCTGTCATCCGCCTTTGCTGCCAGCCAGGAAGCAGTGACCTCCTCCGAGCGCGCCTTTTTCGACCCCTCACTCCTCCACCTCCTGTATTTCCCCGACGACCAGAAGTTTGCTATCTACATCCCCCTCTTCCTGCCTATGGCTGTGCCCATCCTCCTGTCCCTGGTCAAGATCTTTCTGGAAACTCACAAGTCCTGGAAAAAGCCTGAGAAGATAGACTGATGCGGGCAGCATGTCAGAGGGAGCCCTCCTCTCTAGCCACACTGGGAGATGCTGGGCAGAGAGGCCAAGGCGAGGTGTGCTGGTGATGGCCTGCCTGCTCTCGCTCGCCCATGGGCTCTCCACGGACGGCACTCCACGATGGGCTCATCTTCCCTTCTCCCCCGTAGTCCTCCACGATGGGCTCGTCGTCTTCCCTTCCCCCGTAGTCTACTCACTGGCTCGGTCCTCCACGTCTGGAAGCCTCAGAAGGCGCCCTTCCTGATCTCCTTATCTGGCTGGACCTTAAAAGCCTTTGCCTGCCTACCTCTGGACAGGGCTGCCCTGTCCTTCCCGCCCGTCAGCATACGTATGCACTGAGGTGAATGGGGGAGCCGGGGTTGGATTGTAGCCCTGTCCTCTCCACTTCTGAGCCGGTCTCCCTCCTTCCTCAGCTTCCTGACTCGTGTCACCCATTGGTGACTTAGGACCTGCTTCTTCTGTCCTATGGCTAAGGTTCCCCTCTACCCTTTCAGAGAGTAGTGTGGAACAGGAGAAAACATTCTGACTTGCAACCCAACAGGCCAGAATCAGACTCCGGCTTCTGCACTTACGGACTGAAAGCCTTAGATAAGCCGCTCCTCACCGAGCCAACGGCAGGTTTCACCTGTGGGAAAGCGCTGATGACATCACCCTCAGGAGAGGGTTGGGTTAAATGTGATAAGTGTGTAGAAATGTTCTGTATATTGGGCTCTTTAAAAATATACATTAGGCTATTAATAAACATTGGTTGGATATGAGTTGATATGTATGAACATAGCTCGCTCGTGTGTGAGCGCTCTAGCTCACTGGTCCTCCATGTCCCATCTGGAGATGTTCTTCCTGCCTCACTGTCCTGAACAGCCTGGGGATGGCTCCACACCCGGGCTGTGGTGCCCGAAGCAGCTTTTTAGCAGGAGTTCTAGTGGGGAGTAGCTTGAGCCAGTGATAGTCCTGGGATAGTAGCTCATCAACTCAACAAAGGAAAATATTGGGTACTGGCTGCAAGAAGCTGTGTGCTAGTGCTGGGGTGTTGTGGGGAAGCTGTAGAGTAGCTCTGCTTTCATAGAGCTGACCTTTGGGGAGGAAGGGTCAGGGAACAAGCAAGCAATTTCACTTAATGTATTACAAAAAAAGAAAGGAAGGAAGAGAGAGAGAGAGAGAGAGAGAGAGAGAGAGAAAGAAAAAGAAAAAAAACAGGCTGGTAAGCTGGAAATTGAGAGGAAGTACTTTAGAACTGGGTGGGTGTGGGAGGTGAGACTTGGGCTGGTCAGGACGAAGCTATCAGGGAAAGACCTTGAGGCTGGAACCCAGAGAGAAAGAGGAGAGCTTATTCTGTATCTACATTGTCTAAAAGAGTCTACTTTGTCAAAAAGTTCACAAGGACCCCCAGGATTCTGGCTCCACAGCGGGAGATGCCAGGCAGTGGGCGGGGTATGTGTGACCCGCCTCCTGTGGGCGTGACCAAGGCGGGACGGCACCTGGGGCCCGGCCGGGGGTGGGGCGGTGGACGCTCCCCCTTCCCCTGGCTCCAGCCGGCGCAAGCAGCGGCGGCGGCTGTGGCAGCGGGCGAGGATCTGCGGCCCCGCGAGGCCATGAAGGTGAAGAAGGGCGGCGGCGGAACCGGGTCTGAGGCGGAGCCCATTCCAGGGGCCTCGAACCGGAGCGTGGAGCCCACGCGGGAGCCTGGGGCGGAAGCCGAATCCGGGTCCGAGTCGGAGCCGGAGCCAGGCCCGGGGCCCAGGTTGGGGCCGCTGCACGGCAAGCAGCCCATTGGGCCGGAGGATGTGCTGGGGCTCCAGCGGATCACGGGCGGTGAGCACCGGCGAGGGAGCGCCACCCGCGGGCTGGAGGGAGAGCTCGAGAGGGGGCCCACGAGGCTCAGAGTCCGGTTCCCGCCCCTCCCCCACGCAGTGCCCCTCCTCTGTGTCCCCTTACTCTCTCTTTGCCTTCAAACCTGAAATCTCTATGCTCCTTCCCTTGATGCACCCCTCCTCTCCTTGTACTGGCTTCTTTTCACCCCACTCCTTCATTTTCAAGGGGCCCACCCCCTTTCCCATGGTGGAGGTGGGGCAGCAGCTGCATCTGTAACCTTTTTCCCCTGTGGAGTCCCCCTGAGGAACCCTTTGAGGCTGCACACACAGAGGAGTGTGCCTCGTTGCAGTCTGTCTTCAGTGGCCTGGCCACCTCAGGCTCCCTGACCGTTATCACCCTCACCCTGCTTCCCCATGAAGGCTGAGGCCATCCTCTGCCCAGGAACGCTGCTGATCAGGGCGCTTCCGTATGTTGGCTGTGGACCGTGTTGTGGGAACAAGTGCGTGGCCCCCAAGCCAGGACTTGTTCTTTTTCCAGGGCTCTCTCATCAAGGGAAACCTAGGCCCCACTGGAGCGGAGTTTCTGAGCCGTGCTACCTGGATTAGAGTCCCAGAGTTTGCCCCGTAATTGGCTCTGTGACCTTGGGGATGTGATTTCATTTGCAGGAGCATGTTTTCTTTCTTTTTTTCCCATCTGTAAAATGGGAACAAGAACATTGTTGCCTTTCTCAAGGTTATTGTGAAAATAAAGCCAGTCTTCTGACTTTGGACAATGCTTGGCATGCTGTGCACGCCTTTATCAGCAGTGTGGGAAGCTGCACGGCCCTGTTGAGAGCGGCTGGCTGCCTGCAGACAGTGAGCATTCAGGGCAAAAGCAGAGGCATCACCACAGACAGTGAACAAGGACTGGAGAGTCCCCTGGCCAAAGGTTGCCTGAGCCTCGAGGAATGGAAGGTATTGGGAGAGGCAGTGGCGTGGTGCCTTGGAGCGGATGGTCAGCAGCAACTGGCGCTGGCTCTGTTTGTGAGCTTGTATTCCCTTTCTGTGGGATGGACACGGGTGCTAGGGTGGAAGTGAGTCCTCTAGCAACAGAGCCCAGGGCTCCCAGACAGCTGTGGAGGGGACCAGGATGACAGGCCTGAGCTTGTACGTCTGGGTCCCTGGGGGCCTCCGTCCTCCTTCCAGGCCAGCAGCCTTCCTGGCTAGACCTTCAGAGCGCCTGCTGCCTCGGCGGAGGGAGGGGCCTTGACCAGGCTCATGGTGAAGCCAGCGGGCTGCCTTTTCTGTTTTTGTTTTTGTTTTTTGTTTTGTTTTTCGAGACAGGGTTTCTCTGTGTAGCCCTGGCTGTCCTGGAACTCACTCTGTAGACCAGGCTGGCCTCGAACTCAGAAATCCACCTGCCTCTGCCTCCCAAGTGCTGGGATTACAGGAGTGTGCCACCACCGCCTGGCAGGGCTGCCTTTTCTAACAGGAGCCCTGAGAGCTTAGCTTGGCCCTGGGGGTGGGGGGCAGGTTCTCTTGCCTCAGTCCTGGATCTCAGGCTTATTTTGCAATGAAGGGAGCTTCTGGGAGGAGTCACAGCTTGTGCCTTCCAGTCTGGAGGGAATGCATAGCCTGTGGAGGATGTGCAAAGACACGTGCCTCTTGAGAGCCCTTTTCCGTGCAGGACTTGAAAACAGGGCTCCAGGCCTCTCCACCTTGCCTGCTATCTTGTGACCCTAATCACATAGGTCTGAGGTTTGCTGTTCCTGGATTACCAGGCCCTGAATCCAGCTTAGAAAGCTATTTGCGGCTACAAGGATGAGAGCAGGTGGGTTCTGAGCCACTCTGCTCACTACTCTGGCCTGACCTTGGGTCCTAGGCCTCATTTTTCTTGGCTGAGGAGGGGAAGTGGCTATCTTCCTGATCCTCGCTCCTTGTAAGGGCAGAGAGGCCCACACATTGAGTTTGCAGTGTAAGAGACTGAGTTTGGAGTGTGAGAAGTTGTTCCCAGAGAAGACTAGGAGTCTCCCAGAGGAGTTGTTCCCAGAGGAGAGGGTCCCAGGCTGGGCCCACAGTTCCCGGGAGCTGGGCAGCCTGGATCCTGCTTCCAGGTCTGCCCCTCTTCTCCCTTTGCTCTGCAGCACCTTTTATAGCTTTATCTCGGACCTCAGCTCCAGCGTGCTAGAGGACCGTCAGGAGGGCTTCCTGGAGGGGGCTGTCCCTGACTTGGGGAGGAGACATGCCTAAGGAAGAGAGAATGGCTTTATATTCACTTCCTTTTTCAACCACAGAGGAATAGGGGGTGGCCCAGGGGCCTGGAGGGTGACTTCCGGGCCTCTGTAGGTCAGCGGGGAGGATGTGGCACCGGAGGCTGGCAGCACCCAAGTCTCCACAGCATTTCTCTGCTCCTTCTTAGCTCTTGCCAGGGCCTCCCTAAAACTTGGTATAAGGTTTTAAGAAGCAGGAAGATCAGGAGTTCAAGGCCAGCATCTGCCTCATAATGAATTTGAGGTTAGCCTAGGCTACATGGAACCCTGCTTAAAAACAGTGACAAAAAAGTGGTAGGGGTTAGACCATGAGCTCCCTTAGGCAATGCTTGGCTCTCCTGGCTTCTTTCTGAGCCCAGGACTCTTCTTGCCTCATCCTTACCCCGCTGCACCTGCTGCGCCCACCACACCCTTCTGCCTTGACCTGTGTTCTTTTCTCTAAAGACCAGAGAGCACTTTATTCCTGAGGGTGGCTCCGGGCCAAGACTGGAAAGATGACCTCTAAGGGTTCCCTCTCTCTGCTAAGACTTCCTCCCATTGGGAGATCAGCAGAGGATCTATTGAGCAAAGTCGGCCCCTTCTGTCCCAGTAGCCTGGGCTTCCTAGCTTGAGTAAGCAGAGCTCCGGTAAGCCGCTTAAGAGAGCTGGGCTAGCATAAGCTGCTTACAGCGGGAGGAGGGGTCGGGGGCAAGAGAACAGGGAAGGGGTACCAACCTGCCCCAGTACAGTCCCTGCAAAGGAAAGTCCCCTCAAGATCAGCTTTGCCTGTGTGTAGTGGGGGTGGGGGCACGCTCCGAGGAAAAACTGTAACTCTCCTCCCCCCAAGAGGCAAGCGCTGCATGCTCCCTTTGGAGTGACGTCCCCTCACTCTGGAAGTTCCCACTAGGCAAGAGGTCTAGTTGTCCAAAGCATGCATGCCACCCTCGAAAAGCTGAAGTTGAAATACGGAACGCCAAGAGGGTGGGGGGGAAGGCATGGCAGAGGTGACTTCCCTCGCCCGATCCTGTGAGGCCACCAGGATGGGGCTGTTCATCCCTGACTAGGTCCCCATAACAAAGTTCTGCCCCCTGCACTGGGGGACTTCTCCAAGACAGGGGCACGATTTTCTCTTTCTCGAGGGAAGTGGCCATGGGATTGTTGGAGCGAGCCACGGGGTCCCACAGAAACTGAACTGACAACGGGTGTTTGGGGGGCCCCTGTTTGCTCAGCTGCTTGTCTCCCATAGACTACCTGTGCTCCCCTGAGGAAAATATCTACAAGATTGACTTCGTCAGGTTCAAGATCCGGGACATGGACTCAGGGACTGTCCTTTTTGAAATCAAGAAGCCCCCTGTTTCCGGTGAGTGGGATTGGTTGGCCATTGAGAGGAAGAGGCGGGCAGGCGTAGTGGAGTGGGCCGTCTAGGTTCGCTGAGCCACAGGAAGGTCAGAGCAGAGTCCAGGCTTGGGCTCTAGCATACTCGGGTGTCTGTGGGCAGACAGGCCTCTTTTTCTGTCGCTGTTTCTCAGGGTGGACATCTTGTGAGCACTGTCCTGTTTAAGTACTGGTCAGCCTGCCCTCTGCTGGCCTGCCTAAGAACTGCAGCCCCTAAAGTCTCCCATAATCCTGTGTACATTTTGTGGCTCCGGGAACCCCTCCCTGAAAATTGGTGGCTTTGTTGACCTAGACCCCTGTAGGTACCAGTCTTCAATAAAAGTGTACCAGAATCTTCTTCGGAGTTTAGAAAAGTTTAAACAGAGGTCCTTGGGGGAGGGTGGAGTAGGCAAAGGCCCCAGCCTGAAGCCCACTGAGCCCAGCTGGGGTACATTGCAGAACGGTTGCCCATCAACCGGCGGGACCTGGACCCCAATGCAGGGCGCTTTGTCCGCTACCAGTTCACACCTGCCTTCCTCCGCCTAAGGCAGGTGGGAGCCACGTGAGTCACTGGGCTGGGATGAGGGCTGGGGGCGAGTGTGAGGGTGGGAGCAGCCCTTCCAGAGCCTCTCAGTGGTAGTCTGCCTGGAGCCTTGGAGCCTGGAGTCCCCTGCCTGGCTGGCTGGCTGGTTGGCATGGAAGCTCCTCTCAGCCCTGCCCGCTTCTCTTAACCTAGGGTGGAGTTCACCGTGGGAGACAAGCCGGTCAACAACTTCCGCATGATCGAGAGGCACTACTTTCGAAACCAGCTCCTCAAGAGCTTTGACTTCCACTTTGGCTTCTGCATCCCCAGCAGCAAGAACACCTGTGAGCACATCTATGACTTCCCGCCTCTCTCCGAGGAGCTAAGTGAGTGGGGGTGTGCAGAACCCAGGCTGCTCAGGCTGGGGGGGGGAGGACGGGAGGGGGCGCACGGAGTGGCACCTATGCATCTGACCCCCCCTCCCCTGTGCACCTCTCCTGGATCACTTTCCCACCTGGCACTACTCCCATGTCACCAGGAGGCAAACAGGTTCAGAGAGGCCGAGGAACGCTCCGAAGTGGCTCACCTGTCCCTGCCTCCCTGTATCCCAGTTCTGAAGTCCCTACAGGGTCTGGCTCAGGGTCCTGACCTTTGCCCTGGGTGGGCCTCTCTTGCAGTCAGCGAGATGATCCGTCACCCATATGAGACACAGTCTGACAGCTTCTACTTTGTGGACGATCGGCTGGTGATGCACAACAAAGCAGACTATTCCTACAGTGGGACACCCTGACCCCCGACACTGCCCCTGAGGCTCTGGCCTGGACCCTGTCTGTGCCGGGACCTCTCCGACATCATCTCCACTTGGGGATGGCTCCAGTGGCTCTGGACCCTGAGTCCGTCTTGAGAGGAAAGGTGCCCAGCATCCCTAGGCCCGCCTCTGAAGCTTGTGGGAGGCGCGGCGGGAGGCTGGCTGTCCCCATGTTCAGGAACAGCCTCCTGCAAGAGGACGACTGCGGGATGCCGCGGGCCTGAGTTTCAGAGTAGTGTTCCCTTCTTGACCGTGACTAGATCAGGCGAGGGACCACTCCCTGTCCCTTGCCCACCACCTCCAGGCTATTTATAGTTGTCAGTTCACAGACAAAGATCCACAGTGGGTGCCCTGGTCTCAGCCCTGGCCTCCTCCATCAGGGGCCAAGAAGGTATGGGAGGGGCAGGTCCAGACCTCAGCCTGTAGGGCCTGGGCAAACTGTATATAGTTTTCAATAAACCTTTTCTGCTCTTGGGTGCGGCCGACCTGTGTGTCCATCGGGAAAGGTAGGGGTGGGGTGGAGTGGGAAGGGTTTGTGTTAGCTGCTTTTTATCTTGACAAAAGTACATGAGAAAAAATCATCTTAAAAGAGGCAAGATTTTACTTTTAGTTCAGAGGGTTCAGTCCATGGCCACCACGTGGCCTGTCACCGTGAGCCTCTGGTGAGGCAGAGCGTCATGCCAGGGAAAGCGTGCTGGGGCAGGACTGCTCACCTGGGGGTGGGGAGAGAGAGGGAGGGAGGAAGGGAGAGAGCGAGGCAGAGAACAAGATGCTCCCGGCAAACTGTCCATCCCCCCCATCCAGGCCGTCATGATCCCCTCAGTAGTGCCTTTGGGGGGATGCATATGTCCAACCACACTGGTCAAGAGAATAAAACCCCCACTTCCCAGTGCCTTCTGGCCAGTGGCCTTTCCTGGCCTCAGATTCTCAACGTCTAAGTGAGTCTTTAGGTTCAAGCTAGGACTCCTCCTGGGACGGAGACCCAAGGTCTGGGAGGGGAAGCTTTGGCAATGCCTTGGCAGAGCAGAGGCTGGAGCAGACTTCAGCTCAGGATGGGGAGGAAGAGATACAGGGAGGTGGCTTTGTTTTCCACTTCCTCTGACCCCGGAGGCCACTCCTAAGTGTGCTCTCAGCCCTCATCGGAGAAGGGCAGGACTTCGGCTGGGCCTAGAGCCACCTCCCTGCACTTAGCCGCCTTGCAGCACCCTTAGCCTGTCCTGTCCCGAGCGTATACTTCTGTTAGCCTCTAACCCCTCCCTGACCCCTCTCTTAGTAGAGGGAATTGAAGAACTGGAGGAGGAGGAGGAGGAGGAGGAGGAGGAGGCGGCGGCGGCGGCTAGCTTAGGGTGAGCAGCCTGATGTTGTGGGGTCTCTTCCACATACCTAATGCTAGCCTTCCCTCCAGGCTGAGCAACCCCAGCCCTGGGAAGCCCAGAATGCCAGGCTGTGGAGCTCCGGCTGAGGGCCAGGGTCTCTACTGAACTTTGGGAATTCTATGTGCATGTGTATGTGTCTCCATGTGTGTAAAGGACAAAGGTCGACACTTTATGTCTTCCTCGGTCACTCTTTACCTGACTCTGTCCCCGACCTGCCCATCCCACCACTCTGGAATTACAGATGCACACGACATCACCTAGCACCTACACGGCAGCTTACCCCTGCCTAACTCCATTTCCTGAGCACCCATGCTCTCTGGGATACACATGCAGACAAAACACCCATACACAAAACAAATACTTTTTACAAATCTTAGGCCCTCTTGCTTGAGTGGCAGACACTGTGCTGACTGAACTGTCTCCAGACCCTTCAATTGAGAACCTGAGAACTTTTTTGTCTGCATGTATGTGTTGTGTGTGTGTACCTGGTGTGTGTTCACATGTGGGCATGCGGTATGCATGTGTGTGGAAGATGGGCTGACAACAGGTGTCTTCCTCAGGTGCTTCCCGCTTTACTGACTGAAGGAGGGTCTCTGGCTGAGCCAGAGCTTATCTAGCTAGCCAGCTTGCCCTGGAGACACCCTGTCTCGACGTCCCACAAACCGGGAGGCTGACCTACCTCCACACTTATGTGGGGGCTGGGAATCTGAACTCCAGGCTTCACATTTGTGTGGTACTTGATCCACCGAGCCATCTCAGCTCCCCTGCTTAAGATTTTTTTTGGGGGGGTGGGGGTTGTTTTTTTGAGACAGAGTTTCTCTGTATAGTCCTGGCTGTCCTGGAACTCACTCTGTAGACCAGGCTGGCCTTGAACTCAGAAATACGCCTGCCTCTGCCTCCCAAGTGCTGGGATTAAAGGCGTGCGCCACCACGCCCGGTTTAAGGTTTTTAAAGAGGTAGATTCTCAAGGCTGGTGGATAACTGGATGAGGGACCAGTATATGGGGAGGCAACAAGACTAAAGCTTGGCGGTGGCCTGGGAATTGGGGTGCCGTCACTGGGTTGGGGGATCCAAGCTGCCTGTTGTAGTCAGAGTTTCTCTTCCTGCACAAACACCATGACCAAGAAGCAAGTTGGGGAGGAAAGGGGTTCATTCAGCTTACACTTCCACACAGCTGTTCATCACCAAAGGAAGTCAGGACTGGAACTCAAGCAGGCCAGGAAGCAGAAGCTGATACAGAGGCCATGGAGGGATGTTCCTTACTGGCTTTGCTTTCCCCTGGCTTGCTCAGCCTGTTTTCTTATAGAGCCTAAGGCTACCAGCCCAGCGATGGCACCACCCACAAGGGCTCTTGATCACTAATTGAGAAAATGCCTTATAGCTGGATCTCATGGAGGCATTTCCTCAAGGGAGGTTGGTTCCTTTCTCAGTGATATCTCCAGCTTGTGTCAAGTTGACACAAAACCAGCCAGTACATTGCACAAGGGTGAAGGTTATCAGGATATCAAGAGCTCAGGGATATACTGTGGGATGGTACAGACGTCCTGGAAACAATGAACCAAAGACAAGAAAGGCGGATCCTGAGACCTGGAAGGGTATAAGGCTGGAGTTGGTGATTGTTGGAGATTAGGGGTTCAGCAGGAATTGCAAAAGCTGTGTGGTAGCTGCGATGATAAAGTCCTCAACTGACATCGGAGAGGGGAAGTGTAGTGATAATTTTGGTTTCTTTTTTTTTTTTTTTTTTTTTTGGTTTTTTGAGACAGGGTTTCTCTGTGTAGCCCTGGCTGTCCTGGAACTCACTCTGTAGACCAGGCTGGCCTCGAACTCAGAAATCCGCCTGCCTCTGCCTCCCAAGTGCTGGGATTAAAGGCGTGCGCCACCACGCCCGGCGATAATTTTGGTTTCTTAAAAAACAAGCTAGAGCCGGGTGGTGGTGGTGCACGCCTGTAATCCCTGCACTTGGGAGGCAGAGGCAGGCGGATTTCTGAGTTCGAGGCCAGCCTGGTCTACAGAGTGAGTTCCAGGACAGCCAGGGCTACACAGAGAAACCCTGTCTCGAAAAACCAAAAAAAAAAAAAAAAAAACAAAACAAAAAAAAAAAAACAAGCTAGCCGGGCGGTGGTGGCGCACGCCTTTAATCCCAGCACTTGGGAGGCAGAGGCAGGCGTATTTCTGAGTTCAAGGCCAGCCTGGTCTACAGAGTGAGTTCCAGGACAGCCAGGGCTACACAGAGAAACCCTGTCTCGAAAAACCAAAACAACAACAACAACAACAACAACAACAACAACAACAAGCTAGGCGTGGTGGCGCATGCCTTTAATCCCAGCGCTTGGGAGGCAGAGGCAGGCGGATTTCTGAGTTCAAGGCCAGCCTGGACTACAGAGTGAGTTCCAGGACAGCCAGGGCTACACAGAGAAACCCTGCCTCAAAAAAAAAACAAAAAAAAAACAACAAACAACAACAAAAAACCACAGAGCCGGGCAGTGGTGGCACATGCCTGTAATCCCAGCACTTGGGAGGCAGAGGCAGGTGGATTTCTGAGTTTGAGGCCAGCCTGGTGTACAGAGTGAGTTCCAGGACAGCCAGGGCTACACAGAGAAACCCTGACTCAAAAAACAAACAAACAAACCAAAGAAGACTGGAGAGATGGCTCAGCAGTTAAGAGCACTGACTGCTCTTCCAGGGGTCCTGAGTTCAATTCCCAGCAACCACATGGTGGCTCACAACCATCTGTAATGAGATCGAATGTCCCCTTCTGGTGTGTCTGAAGACAGCTACAATATACTCATATACATTAAATAAATAACCCTTCAAAAAAAAACCCACAGAAATAGGAATGTCGTCTCATTTTCATCCAGGTGTGGACGTGGGGCTGCTTCAGATTCACCTCTGACAGGGCTGTGGCTTTGCCAGCTGCAGATAGTTTCTCAATTGTGCTACATTTGCATTCTGGGGACTTCAGAGGATACATAAATGCTAGGGCCCAGAGAGGTGGGGTGGGTTGTTGTTGTTTGTGGTTTGTTAAGTAGTTGTGCACAAAGAAGGAACAAGAAGAAAGTAGATGTCCTGACAGAGGGCGGGGACCAAACTTGCCCCAGGGAACTGGACTGATCATCAGGAAGTAGTCCAGCAACGACCTTTGCAAGCCCTGACTGTGTCAGGGATCTCTTTTCTCTCTATCCTTTTTCTCTCTCCTATCTGGTGTTGAGGGATTGAAAGCGTGGAAGAAAAGGGGTGGAGAAGGGTGGAAGAAAGAAGACCCCACAAGGTAGCAAAGACCAGCAACAGGGGAGGGGGTAGATACCGAGGGAAGCCACTGTCCCTTGTCCCCTGACTGAGGTCTCTAAATGAAAGTGAGACCCTGGGTATTCTCGTCCTGACACAAGCCAGAGTCATCTGAGAAGAAGGACTCCTCCATAAGATCTAGCTGTAGGCTTTTTTTTTTTTTTTAAACTTAGTGATTGATGGGGGGAGGTCCAGACCATTGTGGGTGGTGCCATCCCTGGACTGGTAGTCCTGGGTTCTATAAGATATCAGGCTGAGCAAGCCACGAGGAGCAGAGTAATAAAGCAGCGCCCCTCCACGTTTCTGCCCTGTTTGAGTTCCTGTTCAGTGTGAAAGTGTAAGACTCAGATAAACCCTTTCCTCCCCAAGCTGCTTTGGTCGTGGTGTTTCATCACAGCATTAATAACTCTACCTAGGACACTGGGCGAGGTCAGGGTTTGAGAACAGGGTAGGAAGGAAACTCACCATGAAGAAAGTAGCTTCCTGTTTTGAGTTGAACCCGGAGCCGTGGGTATCCTAGGCAAGTAAGTGTTCCACCGCTGAGCGGTATCCTCAGAGGGAGGGGAGGCACCTGGAATCCAGATCTAAGAAACCCTCGGTGGCCACAAAAGCGGTGAGGGCATGTGGCGAGAATCTATAGTCCAGACATGGTGGCATATACCTTTAGTCCCAACACTCAGGAGGTCAGCCAGAGCTACATAGAGAGACTCTGTCTCAAAAATCAAACAATAAACAACAACAAAAACAAATTGTAATTGATGTGGTTTTGTTTATGAGGCAGCACAGGTATACAGGGTTGTTCTTGTGATTGTTTTAGTTTGTGGGGTTACAAGTCTTCAGGAAGTCATAGTGAGGTGGGACTTACCCTTGGGTCAGAAAGAAAACCTCTTCCCTGGTATGACACCTCCATCCCTCTAGTCTCCCCAACTGCCCCCCTCCCGTATGCCTCCCACTCCCTAACCCTGAGCTGTGCGCCCCAGGGAGAGGCAAGTAAAAAGCTTCTAATGCATTTTTTTTTCACTTCTGTATTCAGACCACAATGGGGCTCTATATTCTTCATACCCCATCCCTGTAGCTGGGTACACGGTTGGCTCTTTCCATTCCTTGAGCATGGAGGAGGCAAAGCTGGAAAGGAAAAAAAAGGGGGGGGGGAATCAGACAGGCAGGCAGGCAGGAAGGCGGGCAGGCGGCCGGTGGGCGGGCAGGCCTTGGCTGCTTTCTCCCGTAGTCTTCACGATCTCACATTGGTAGGGCTGCCAGTAACTTGAATTTGGCTCCTGGCACCATCCCTTGGAAAGAGGAAGGAAGTGGGGTGTTTAATGCTGCTGAGTTGTTCATCTTGAAGGGACAATTCTCGTGGCCTCTCCAGGTCTCAGCTCATCTTACTGAAGTGAACCAGTCTTTTTTAGTTTGGAGTCTTTAGGGGTGTGGTGAGGATTCTGGGTACAGCAGGAAACTCAGACATTACAGGGAACCTCACACTGGTCACCCATCTAGTCTGGCCTTCAGGGTATATGTTGGGATTGCCAGTCCAGGTGTTAGTACGTGGAGATGTCTTATCAGTTGGTGAAGAACAGATGTCCAAGGCTCCTCTGCTTCCCCCTAGCCTAGCCTCTCCCCTAAGTGTCACCATCCATACCCATCTGTACCCCGTCCTGTAGCACCTAAAGCTTCTTACACTTTGTTTATTTAAACACACACGCATGTGTGTGTGTGTGTGTGTGTGTGTGTGTGTGTGAGAGAGAGAGAGAGAGAGAGAGAGAGAGAGAGAGAGTCTCTACGTAGCTCTGACTGTTCTAGAGCTCTGTAGATCCAACAGGCCTTGAACTCACAGAGATCCCCCTGCCTCTGTCTCCTGAGTGCTGGGGTTAAAGGCATGCACAGCAATGCCTGGCTTATTTAAAATAACAATATATTGTAACTTTATTTTACATTATATGAGTATATACTGAGGGCATCAGATCCCTGGAACTGGAGTTACAGACAGTTGCGAGCTACCATGTAGATGTTGGAATCTAAACCCAGATTCTCTGCAAGAGCAACTCATGTTCCTAAGTGCTGAGCCATCTCTATTTTTTTTTTTAAGTATTGTGGAGTCCTTTGTTATCAGTCTGTTAAAGACTCTGGACAATATGTTTTTTTCCCCACCAACATACATGTTACAATCTTACAAATGCTTGTTTTTAAAATGATGTTTATGTGTGCTGCAATGCTTATAATATTCTATGAAGATATGTTTCTTTTTCTATTCTTTTTCTTTTTGTAGAACTGGAACTTGGATCCCAGGTCTTCAGAAGCATGAGGCAAGAACCACTGTGTTCCAGCCTCACCCTAAGACCATATTTGTGGGTTTTTTCTCCTCTGTTTTGTGTGTGTGTGTGTGTGTGTGTGTGTGTGTGGGTTTTTTTTGAGACAGGGTTTCTCTGTGTAGCCCTGGCTGTCCTGGATCTCACTCTGTAGACCAGGCTGGCCTCGAACTCAGAAATCCACCTGCCTCTGCCTCTGGAGTGCTGAGATTAAAGACATCTCATTATGGTGGCCAGGCTGACTTTGAAATCCTAGCTCAAGTGGCCATGCTCCTTCAGCCTTGAGTGTCGGGGTGAGCCCACAGCCGCACGTCGGCTTCTTTGGTAAAATCTGTGATTTGTTGTCGGCTTTGCTAAGTTTCAAGTAAATGATGTAACGCTGTGTCTGTGTATGGCTGTGGATGTGGTGCGTTGCGTGTGGATGTGTGTAATTGCATATGTGTGGATAGGTGTGCCTGTATATAGGCCAGAGGGCCCTGCTTTTGGTCTTATTCCTTTGAGACTGAACAGAGCTGGTGGCCCGTAAGCCCAATGATCCTCTGTCTCTGTCCCTCTCCTCCCATTGCTAGACTGTCAGGCACATGCAACTTTTTACGTGGATGCTGGAATCTGAAATCAGGGCCCCAATGCTCTTACCCATGGGTTCATCTTTCCAGCCCTGCATGATATATTTTGTTTTCCTCCAAGCTTATGGGCCTTTGAATTATTTTCTTCTTGAACTGGTTATGTAGCTCAAGTTTGACTTCATGTTCATGATTCTCCTGCCTCCACACTTCAAGAGCCTAGATTACATATGTGCACTTCTGTGACCCAGGAGTTTGAGAATTTTTGTGGAATCCCTAAAGAAAAGGGCTAATTCCCTCCCCAAAAGTACAGGATGTATAAATGCTCAGGGCCAGTGCGATCTTAACCAGGGGCTGGCCAGCAGGGGGCAGCATAGGAGCAAGAGTGTGGGCTTTGTTTTCAGACCGGAGTTGGGTCCAGTTTTAAAATCTGATGTGCAGTCTAGGGACCAAGAACCCAAACAATTACAACCAAAGTCCTATCTTCTAGCCACCCACTGTCCTTGCTCAGGCAGCCAGCTCACACATGACATGCTGTATGGGCCCACAGGGACAGATTTGATTGAAGGCTTCCTGGAGATACCTTGTTGTCTCCTAGTTATATAGGGATAGTGGGAGACTTGTCTGTGCCCCCAGGTCCCAAGTGTCAAGAACAAAGGAAGTAGGTCCAAGAACAGTTTTGGGAATCACTTGTCCTGTGCCTGAGGGCCTGGGTGTCAAGATGCGAGCCAGCACTGGCCAAAGCTGGCCACCACATACCCTGGGGTTTGGCAGACAACTGTATCCCTCTTCCACTGAGGCAAACAGTTCGTTTTCTTGGGTATGCCAGCTGGCCATGCCCCTCCCATGTCCTACCCCACCCCAGTTCCTTCCTAGAGACTTAAGAAGGCACTAATTAGAGGGTACTAATGTGGGGTGAGCTTCTGCTCTGGGACTCTTTGTAGAGCCCTGTAGGTGTTGGCTGGTGACCCCCAGACTAACTTAAGTCAAAGATGCACATGTGTCTGATCTAGACTCATGTGTGTGCTTCTGGAGGAGGAGCTACAGAGCTGCCCTTATGGGGGCAGTCACCCCTACCTACGGGATGGGCTGTAATAGGACTCGACCTTCCTGAGTTCGTCTTCTACCACCAACAGCACAGGCAGCACAGGTTATGCTTCATCTTGTCACCCGTGGAACACAGAGCCCCAAACAGGCTTAGCGTCTCTCCCAGGAAGTGACAAGAAGATACACCCCAGAAAGGGATGTCACCCTTTCTTTTCTTTAAAACAAACAAACAAACAAACAAACAAACAAACATAGGTGCGTATGCCTACACGTGAGTGCGGCGTCCGTAGAGGCCGGAAGCATCAGATCCCCTGGATCTGGAGTCACAGAGGTTCTAAGGCCCCTGATAGAGAGCTGCTAAGGGAACTCAGGCCCTCTGGCACAGCGGCAGGTGCTCCTAACCACCGAGTCACCTCTCCAGCTCCAATAGTGACTCTGTGTTGTGTGGCTGGGGTCCGCCGTGGCAACATCGGACAGGTGTCAGAAGAAGAGGCATTGAAAGAAGTCACCTTCTCTCTCTGGGCAGGCGACCTCAGATTCCCATTTTTCAAGTTCCTCTGAGGAGAGGCCTTGCCCGGCTGCTCGCTCAGCTTGGCCTCCAGCACGGTTCCCGGGCCTTCCTAATGCTGCCACTCCCACACAGCTCCTCATGTCGTGGTGACCCCTGACTGTAAAATAATTTTGTTGCTATTTCACAATGGTAATTTTGCTACTGTTGTGAACTGAAATGTAAATATAATCTGATATAAAGGGTTTCTGATATGGGACCCCTTGTGAAAGGGCCCATTGACCCAAAGGGGTCTTGACCCACAAGTTGAGGATTACTGGTCTAGATGCTCTACTAAGGAAGGAGAGATTGCTCAAGCAGTTAAGAGTGCTTGCTACTCCACTAGAGAGCCTAAGACTGGTTCCCAGCATCTACCCAGAGGCTCACAGCTGCCTGTAACTCCAGCTCCAGCGGATCTGGTGCCTTCTTTTGGGTCAGCACACATATGCACAGACATACACAGCACATATCTTTCGATGCGCACTTCCCACACCATATATATATATATATATATATATATATATATACATATATATGTATATATGATATACAATATATGACATACGATATACGATATATGATAAAGTCCTTCTAGACACCCTACTTGGGGAGTGAAGGTCCCAAAAATGAAGGCTCAGTAGTTGCAACCATCATTTTCTTTATTGTTCCAGGGCAGGGGACAATAGTAGGCGACTGAGGGATCTTCCCACCTTCGTGTAAGCTCGGGGACAACCTATGGAGGTACTTGTTGCCCTCAGGCCCAGGGACGGCTGAGGATCCCACTTGGTGGGTCATGGTGGGCATCTGAGTCACAACTCGGCTCCACGGACTTTCTGCCGGCTCCCTGGGAGTCCCGAGTCTGCTATGCAGGTGTGTGTGTGTGTGTGTGTGTGTGTGTGTGTGTGTATGTGGCGGGGGAGGGTGTCACACACACCCCATCCTGTAGCGGGCTGCAAACCCTAGTTACCCAGGATGCTTGAGATAGTTGACGGTATCTTAGTAAGCTGGGACCTGAAGGATATGAACCTCTCTTTGAGAAAGAGTGAGACTTGGCAACCTAGAGGGGCCTTTCCTGTGGCTGAGACTAAGAGAGGGGGACAAGTTCAAGTTTCTGAGGACAAGGGTTTTTTTTCCAAACACTTTGTGTTGGATTTGGGCTCAGTTTGGTCCCAGGGTAGATGCTGCCCCTTCTGTGGGTCTCCCTGCAGGTGGCCAGCCAGGGTATGTAGTGAGGATGACTAGGTAAATTCTATGAAGTAGCTGTCTCCCTAAGGGGTTCACAGATCACAAGGGAGGCGCCCCTGTAGGCAGTAAGGGTGTAAGATGGGAGAATAAATAGAGATTTCTGGGAGAGAACATGACTGGAGTGGGCCAGGCTTGTAGAGTACATGGGGATTAGGATGAGGTTGGGGGGATGATCTTTGACCTGTCACACTGGCCCTGAGCTCTGCTAACTAAAGCTTTTAGCTCTCAGCTGCCCCAGAAATCAAATCAGACTCTGTGATGTTCTAAGGCTTCCTCTGAGCTTAAGGCGCCTGATGAGCTGGTGCGTTGTTGATCTTGAGTTCACGCTCCAGAGTCGAAGTTCGAGTGAGCTGGCGCTAGGGGGCGCGCTGTTGCTTCTTTTCCGACACTTTCCTTGCTGGGGCCCCCGTGTGAGGAGCAGGTCCACCAGGTAGCATCCTGGGTGGTTGCCCCAGCTTCTGGCTAACAAATGAGTTGGCTGAGTGGCATAGGAGACAGTAGTGTTTTCCTTCTTTGACCTTTAAGGTGAGCCCGATCTGGGCAGCCAGCTAGGCAAAGGCTGGAGCTGACGGTGAGCTTAGCTCAAGCCAGAGCCAATGGTTTTGAGCCGGGACTGAGGTACACGGCAGGGCTGGCAGCCGCAGAGGAGGGCGTGGGTTCCAGTTCCACAAAGGCCGAGTAGAGGGTGCCGAGGTGCATGTCTCCCAGAGCACCGGAGCCGCCGCTGCCTGGAGGTGCCAGTTCACCCGCCTCATTGCCTGTTTCTGCCAGACAAGGCCCTGGGGGGAAGCAGTGCGTTGCTGGTGGAGGGGGCAGCATGGAGGATGACGTCGGGGACGAGCTCTCCAGTACGAGGGGGTCCAGGGCCAAGCTGTCATCCTTCAGCTGCTCCCACAGATTTCCTAGTTGGGGAGAGGAAAGAAGCATCATCACCGGCAGGCCACAGAGAGCTCTAAGCCTAGTCTGACCCCACCCAAGTTCCCCAGGAGCCTCAGAGCAGGAGGATTCCGGCGATGCGGACTGCGAAGCCCACCCTGGCACCTGCTCTGGGACCTCAAGTAATCACTGATTTGATTTTTTTCTGGGCCTCAGAGTCCAGCTCTGAGGCAGCACAGTGTGAAAGTCATAGATGCAGGCGACCCCTGTGAAAGGATCATTAGATGCTCCAAAGGGAGTCGCGACCCACAGGTTGAGAACCACTGCCATAGTTGCAGGTAACCTCTGTCCTTTCTGGGAAGAAGGGGGTGGGGGTGGGGGATATTAGAGAAGATTAAGGATTTGCCCGTCTGAAAGCTTGATGCAAAGTTCTACTTGGAGGCAGCTTAGAGATCCCCCGAATCTCTTCACTTAGGCTTCTGCCTTGGGTCCCAGAGAAGGTTGATTTGCTATCAACAGTCTTCCCACAGTGCACCACTAGACCTGAAGCAGACAGGACACTAGAGTCTGAGGAACAAACAGTGCTACCACGGAGTCCCTCCGGGTCATGTGGCCTGCCGAGTGGCAGGCCAGTGACTGGAGTATCTGCCTGGATCGTCATCACCACAGAGTGGAGAGAGAGAGAGACCTGACAAGGGTGGCTCCATCTGGGTTGTCAACTCCTTCTTTCTGGTCCAGGGACCTTGAGTGAATCTCTGTGTGTAGGGTCGTTCACTAGGTCCAGATGGGGAGAACATATGTAAAACTGTTTGAAAGATGCCTGGTACTCAGTAGGAGCTTGAGTAGGGATTAATGAAAGGTTTTGGGATGCTGGGGCATTGAGCCTAACAAGACTTGGTGCATGCTAGGCAAACGCTTTCCCCCTACCCACACCGCCAGCCTTGTAATAGGATTTATAATATCCCACGTCCGTAGCCTCCTCTGCAGCTGCCTGCTCTCTGCATTCGCGCAGCAGGCCTGGAATGTTGGAATGCGAAGTTATTTCTTTTTCTTTTTCTTTTTTTTTTTTTCTTTTTTGGTTTTTCGAGACAGGGTTTCTCTGTATAACCCTGGCTGTCCTGGAACTTACTCTGTAGACCAGGCTGGCCTCGAACTCGTGAAGTTATCTCTAATAGTCTATCAACAGCCTCCTCCAGACCTACAGTCAGTGGCAGAGCCTGCGGACACACTACAGTTCAAACAGGAAGAGGCGGGAACTTAGAAGGGAAGAGGGTGGGGCCTGGCTGCCCGTAGGATGGAGCGGGCAAGATGTAGGGGAGTGAATAGATTCACCTCGCCGGGCTTCTGGCCTCAGATCTCCCTAGGACATGGTTAGCTTTGAGGTCTTCCATTCCATAGAAGGTCTGTCTCCTGCAGTGGAAGCTGAATTCTGATAAAATGCAAATGATTTTGGAATGTTCAGCGTCCCAGTCCCTCACCATCAAGTACACCATGGAAATTCAGCCTTTCCCAGTTTTGTTAGAGATGAGCGGTTTGATGATGAAGCCATCCGGGACATGTTCAGAGTCCCAGGAGGAGGAGGAGGAAGTTGGGTGAAAGAACCGTTTACCCCATGGTCGGGATGGCAGGGAGTAGATGCATATTCAACACCAGAAACTCAGGAGCCAGCAGGGGGCAGCCTGGAGTCATGAAGAGGCCAAGAACACCTCTCTAGTCCTGTCCCACCCTTCCTTTCCCTGCTCCCCGCTCACCCTGGAAGTCGAAGTCGGTGAGAGAGGGGTTGATAGCGTCCAGGTCAGTACCGAGGTCTCCATCTGGCAGGAGAGTATCGTGCATGGTCCTGGCTGACGGAGGCTCAGCCAGCACCTTGGGCCCGAGGCTGGGTGGTGTGTGGGCAGGTAGAGGTGAGTCCTGGGGGGTGCCTGGCTGGGCCTGCAGCTCAAGATGCCCATCTGGCTGTGGGAACAACGGCTGCTGGTGTCCAGAAGGGGCCAGGCTGGGAGAAAGGTGTGGGTAGGTCTGCCCGTAGCAGGAGGGTGCGTGACCACCCAGTAGGTCCTGCAGGGGGTTCTTGCCCGGCATGGGGCCTGGAGCTGGATGCATTGGGTGCAGAGGCTGGGAAAGACCAGCTGAAGGTGCCAGGGGCCGGATGGGACCCGGGCCTGCCAGCCCAGGGGGTGGACAGCCCAGCAGCGGAGAGCCCAGTTTCTCCCTTTTGTCTCCAATGAGGCTGTCCAGCTCTTCTGCAAGGGCCCAAAAGAAAACTTCATGAGGCCTCCCTCCTTCGCAGCCTCCCAGCCGGGACCCTCCCGCAGGCCCCACCCCTCCCAGCCGGGACCCTCCCGCAGGCCTCACCCCTCCCAGCCCGGACCCTCCCGCAGGCCCCACCCCTCTCCCGCCTGGCACACAGGTCCCTTGGCCTTCCTCACCCAGGCCTGCCAGCCTCACCTGGTTTGGCCATGCTTTTGCGCACGGCAATGGGGTCTTTCCTCTTCCACTTCTGCAGCTCTTCCTGCATCTTGTCGATTTTGGAAGGATTGAGGGCCCACAGACAGCCCTTTCGGGAAGAACTCCCAGATTTATTCTCCACCTTCTCAAAGCACTTGTTGAGAGACAGGTTATGGCGAACAGAATTCTTCCAGCCATCGGGGGCAGTCTGCCAGAGCAGAGCAAGAGTCCAGGTTGAGCTCAGTCAGCAAGAAATGGCTCTAGGCCTCGGTGTGTGTGTGTGTGTGTGTGTGTGTGTGTGTGTGTGTGTTTTCTAGAACATTCATCAGTTCTATACACCAACCAACTCCTTCACCAATCCTACACATAGAATTTCTGCACACTCTGGCTTGATGTCCTCAGCTCTAAAAACATGCTTAGAACTCCTGAGATGTGGGGAAGGATTGGGCAGAATCCTTGATTTTAAGTTAGATTTTTAGCTAAAATATAAAACCTGCTGTTACCCTACCTAGCTCTTAGTCTAGACCCTTCAGAGGACTGTGATCCTTTGTATGTTTATTATGTACTTTATGTGTACATGTGGGTGCCTGTGTATGTGTCTGTCTGTGCACCACATGCATACAGGAGTCTGTCAAAGAGGACATTGAATCTCCTGGAACTGGAGTTACAGACTGTTTGTGAGCCACCACGCGGGGCTGGGAGCGAAGTCAAGTCCTCTGCAAGAGCGGCCAGCGCTCGTAGCCACCGCCCCAATGCTTTTGTGTTTTGTTTGTTTTGTTTTGTTTTGTTTTTTTGAGATAGGGTTTCTCTGTGTAGTCCTGGCTGTCCTAGAACTCACTTTGTGGACGAGACTAACCTCAAATTCAGAGATCCTCCTGCCTCTGCCTCCCATGTGCTGGGATTAAAGGCGCGCGCACGCATACACACACACACACACACACACACACACACACAGCTCTCTCCAATACTTGTTAACACCACTCCTTTTGGAGATGGGACTTCACTTGTAGTCCAGACTGACATCAAGCTCACAGTAAGATGCTCAGAGTCTCGAGTGCTGAGATTGCAGGCATGAGTCCCTATGTCCAACTTGTGATCCCTCTTTAAGGGACAGCAGCTAAATGCCATTGAGGCCTCTGGTCTATGTCCTCATTGAAGCAGGATGTGCTCACTGGGCCTTCTGACCTGTGTATTCCCTTGTAGAAAGGGGAAGGTGACTATTTTAAAGTCTTTGGGGCCAGCTCTAAAGACAGGGCAGCATGATGCCCCTCCTCTGGGTCTACCTCATCCCTCCAGAGCAAGCTGGGCAGAAAAGGGTTGGTGAGTGGGTGGGAGTTAGCACACCTGTTGCCTCTGCGTTTGGTGGCAGATGTGGTGTTGGCAGAGGCAGGGGTAGTTGTACGTGGCTGAATATGCCCTGAATCCTTCGACATCTCTCGGTGTGAGTGGCGTCTCCTTCCACAGGTCTCTAAACTCCTGAGTGAGGATGGCTGTGTGTGAGAAAGTGTCTCAGGGTACGTGTGTATCGTGATTGAGTGTGTGGGTGTGAGTTCGCATGAGTGTGCCCTGGAGGTGTGCCCTGGTGGGGAGGCCGGCCCTCAGGCAGGGGGTGCTCGTGCCAACAGAATAAACACCCATTAGGAGGCCTGGTCATGCCACCAGTGCAGTAATTGTGCCCAAGGAGGGTTGTAAAAACCATTAAGCTGACTCAGTTGGGTGAGAGGCGGAGGCAGGGATGGCAGTGGAGCAGCATGGGCCTCCTGTCCTCCACGTCTGGCCCAGTTGCAGGCTCTGTGACGACCACCCTGTGCCCAACACAGGCTGACTGTGGGTAGAGCCACCTCTCTGACTGATGGCACTTCCTGAAGTCCTTACTCCCGGCCTCCTCTCACTTTCAGCCCATCTTTCTTAATGAGATGGCCACGCCCTTCTCCCCAGTTCTCTTGCCGCAGGGTGCAGCCAAGCTGAATCACACCTAGCAGAACCGGGCCCTGGGTCCTCATGCCAGTCTCACTGGAGATGCTGGCAGCAGCTGCTGGAGCCTTTCTTGGGGACAGCTAAGCCACCATGGGGGCTGGTCCCGATGACCCCCGAGGTTCCTCAGGGGTTACCAGAGAGCATCCTGAGCTACCGGACTTCTTAAACTCCCACAGCTGGCTCTACTAAGAGTCAAAGCTCCATCGCCCCATGAGCAGAGTTAATGGGCACTGGGAACTTTTATGGTCCCATAAATGTGTGACTTCGGGATGCCAGGGCAGCCCCTACCGCAGCCACTTCCTGTTTGGAAGAGGGACGGTCAGCACTAACAATTATGCCCAGTGGCCGGACACTTCCTCAGTCCCTGACTCATAGGACTCTGGGACGCCCACAGCAGCTGCCGTGGGTATGAGTACTGTCCACTTCAGAGTCCACTCTGTCCTCGCCCTAAAAAATGACCTCCAAATAAGGACCGAGAGCTTTAGAGCCTTTGAACTCTCTTCAGGAAGGCTCTGAGAGGACTTGTTGGCTTGGAAGGAACCTAGGTACCAACTGGTCCAAACTGACATGTTACAGAGGGAGAAACTGAGGCCCAGAGAAGAAAACGGCTGGCCTCGGATCACACAAGGAAACCGATAGCTGGGCATGGACTCCAGCCCTGTGCCCCAGCTAAGGGCCCTGCCCAGGTCATCCCATGGGGCCTGCGTTGCCAATGAGGCTGGTCGGATCCTCGCACAGTCTCTCTGAAGTCAAATGTAAACTCCGGCATGCAGGGGTGATGCAACCGGCTAAGAAAAACAACCAAACCAAAAAAAGCTGTCAGACCTCTTCACTCTTCAGCCCCATAAAACAGGGATTACACGGCTCCCAGGAAAAATAATTAAGCCAGGAAGATGAGATGCAGGGAGGGGCTGGGGGTAAGGCCAGGAGTGGGCAGGGAAGAAGGCCCAGAGGAGAGGGAGGGGCCTCACCTCCCTCTCTCTGTTCAGTTCTGGGAGGACTTTGCTGCCGCCTTTGGAGAAGGGGAGTGCCTATCTCTGCCTGGAGATTCTGGTGTTCAGGAGCAGCCCATACAGACTATGATGCTTCTCCCTCCTAGAACCTCCAGTCAGTGGACTTTACCGTTCCAGCCAAAGCCATGCTGAAAGGTGTTTTTGCCCACTCCCTGTCTGCTGGGAGCACAGCAGGTGTAAAGCTGTCCGCACACCAGTAACTGTCCCCAGGCAAGACTATGGTGCAGGTAGCTGGGGCAGGAATCAGCTAGCCACCCCACCCCCAATTGCGAGAGGAAGGACAGTAGTGGAAGTCTCTCCAGCCTCAGTCAGGGTGCTACGGGGCTGGAGGGATTCCAAGCTGGAGCTGGTCACGAAGGGGACTGTCACCTTCCAGAGTGAGCTTGACATCTGCCTCTATAGGTGGCATGCGGAGCTTCACTTGTACCCCAAAGTGGGGCTCACAGTCTTGGGGTGTCCCAAGGATCCAGCAGGTTCTCCCCCAAACCCACGTGTAGCATTAGTTCCTATTCTCCACAGAAGGGACTTCAGGCAACTCCCAGCAGTTCCCAGTAGCCCTGGGACAGGAGGACCGAGAGGGACCCTGGGGGAAACTGAGGCATGAGAGTCCTCAATATGTAACAGTTATAGTGGCACAAAGTGGAGGTCCCACGCAGGAGATTCTCAAATGTCCCTACAAGATTCCTGCATGGGAGTCAGGGGCTAAGAATAGATCATCCCCGACCCTGATCTAAACCCCGAGGAGTCACGGCTGTCTCTGGGTGAGCCTGCTGAAGTCCAACCTCCCGGGGATGTGACAGGTGCCCTTCTATCCAGGTGAGCAGATTTATCAGAGGGCTATTTATCCTTCCAAGATCACACAGCAGATGAACCGATTGTTGGGTCAAGAAAGCCACGTTTGGTTCACACACAGCCCCCTTATCCTTGACACGTTCCCTGAGACTCTCTCTCTCGCAAAAACACCTTCTCCTGAGGTCGGCGCAGGAGAGACAGCTTCTGTTGGGGGATACAGTCCCCAGGACTTACACCCTTGTGGACACTGTTTCATCGGCTAACCAGGCAGGACAGGAGCTGAGGCCCAGGCGATCCAGAGAATCACCTCCCATCTACCAGGCCCCAGGTTCCATCCTTAGTAGCAGAGGGGACTGGGGGGTGGGTGGGAGCACTGTGAACAGAGAGCTCAGCAGCTGGTAGGAGCTGGAGACGCGGTTGGGGTGAGTCCTGACAATCTGGGGTGAGGGGTGGGTTTTAGACTCACCTTGAAATAAGGGAAGTGCTCCGTCATGAAATTGTAGATTTCACTGACTGGAAGGCTTCCGGTCTTACTGTTCTTGAGGGCCATGAAGATGAGGATGCTGCAAAAGAGAGGCCCTGAGAGCCCGGCCCTCTGACCAGGTCTCCATCGTCAGCTCTCCTTGGCCAGCACGTTCCGTGAGGCTGAGGCTGAACGCTACGAGCGCCTTGTGGAATCCGGAAAACCAGATTGCTCGCTGACTTAGCCCCTAGATCTGTGAGCTTGTCTGAGCCTCTCTGAGCCCGTTTCCTTAGTTTTGAATTGACAAAAACACAGTAGCTGGCGTCCTCAGAACTGTGGGATGAAGGCTTTGCATACATCATTGCATGGGAACAACCCTGACCGCTGAGTCGTCCGTTCCCCGTGCCTCTGCGAGGCAGTCGGAAGGGCACGAGGCTTCCTGCCGGGGCCAGGCACTGATCAGCCCACATTCTCTTACATAAAACTTCAGATAGCCTGACTTGTCTCCCCATTGCTTTCCAGACAACCAGTCTCAGTCGGTAGGTAGCAGAGCTGTTTCATTGATTTTTCTTTAATGTTGGAAGAGGGGGAGGCAGTGGGCAGTTCTCTTTATCTCCCACCTAAACTATTACCAGAGCCCCAGGAGGGGACCTCGCAGGCCCACCCACCCAAGTCAGCAGCATCTACTGAGTCCAACCGGAGTCAAGACTCCTCGGGGTCAGACAGAAGGTCAAAGATTATGTAGTTACTACCTTCCCACCTGCAGATACAATTTCTCCAGCATCCTTGAAAGCTACTGGGCATGATTTCTATCCCCTGCAATTACCCTTACATCTTGAGGATCGTCGTAGTTCAGTTTCCCCCCAAGGGCCCTCCTTGCTCCTAGTTCTGCCCCAGTTGTGCTAGGACATGTACCTGTAGGAGTAGATGGGCTTTGGGAAGAGTGGCTGGTGACCGTCGGCGCTGGCCTGGGGTGCAATCCTCTGATAGGGATAGTGACCCGAGCCCAGGTAGGGCACAGGGTAGCCGCCTCCACCCGGGGAGTACTGTAGAGGTCGAAAGGGACAGAGTGATCACCATGATACCTTGCCAAGTGGAGACCCCTCCTCATTCATTCATGTCCAGAGGGGAAGCTGAGGCCAGACTCCCCCTCCAATGGCAGGAGGGGGACCCTACGCCATACCCAGTGGCATGGCTGAGTAGTGGCCAATGGAACAGGCATTTTGGGCTTGGATAGAGATCCACACTCCAGAACTCAGGCTCTCAGAAGGTCTCAGAGCTGTCTTCCTCCAGCTCTTGCCTCTCAAGCTTTGAGGTACCCTGGTTGCCATGGTGACGGGATGGGGAACTAGCCCACAGCTCTGCACTTTGCAGTCGGGCACCCCAGGCCTCCTCTCCCGTGCCTCTCTCGGAGCCATGGGCCGGAAGTGGGATGTCCAGCCTGGGTGTGTTCTAGGCATGGCCACCTTTACGAGTTTCAGTGGCTCTTTGAAAGAGCAGGTCATGATGGTGGGCAGGTGGGGGTAGGAGGCAGTTTTACACGGTGAAGGGAGTGGCTGCGGTGCCAGGAATGGTGTTTTATGGGGGCTGGGGGTTGGAGACTCTGACTCCCCCAGCTGCTCCAGGCTGAAGTGTTCTTTCCAGGTCACCGAAAGACACTTAGTGCCTGAGTCACCCTCTCTCTGGGCTCCATAAAGCCCTGGGTGCGGCCATCTTGTTCAAGGACGGTGAAGACTGCAGAGGGCTTCAAAGCAGGCTGGGCATAGCAAAGGGCACTTAGGGTCCGAGCGCCTTCATGCTGTGGTGACTTGGTCCCTGATGTGGCAGACTGCCTGAGGGACACCCTCTACCCTGAGTCAGACCAGAAACCTCAGAAAAGCTTGGGCCTTTGCAGCCAGGCCCTTTCTAAAAAGGAGGATGTGCCCTCATGTCCTGTGCCTCTTTGTCCTTCTCTGTCACTTGTAGCCACAACCGGCAACCTGACCCCCCCTCCACCTCCCCCCACCCCTCAGCCCGCCTCCTGGCTTGGCCAGGATCAGGGCCAATGCCAGAGCGGGAGTAGAACCTGCTCCACAGGCAGGGCCTGTCTGAGTGCCAGGCTGCAGGTGGATGGAGCCGGGCGCTGGGCAGCCACTTGCTCTGTCTTGCCCGGTGACTCCACGGGAGCTGCCTGGCTGCTCTGGGGCTCTTTTCTGGTTCTTTTCAAAAAAAAAAAAAAATCCTCCATCCTTTGCCAGTGTGGGGCAATTATTTCGCATCTCATCAATTCTGGAGAGGCTAAACTGCGCAGTGGGGTGGGGGAAGGGCGGGGACGGCAGAGACTCCAGGGAGGACCCCGGCCTCGAGCCTGTGCCCACCGCTCTCGGCCTAAGGGAAATGTAAGGACAAGATCACACAACAAGGTGTGACCCAGATGGGAGCCATTGTTCCCTTCCCTGCCTAGCCGGTGTGTCACAGCACACCACCCTCCCCTCCGCTCCCCTGGCCAGGATGCTTCTCCTCCCCTCACACCACGGCTCTGCCTCAGTCTCGAAGGCACTTTCTGTTTGAGGCTCCCCAGCCTCCGCCAGGGGTTCAGAAAAGCCTGGGAGCCCCTAGACTCTTCCCACTAGCTATTGTTCTTCACCTGGGGTAGCCTAGCCTGAGGTTCAGGACTCTAATGCACGCCCGTATGCGCAAACACTGTACGAAGCGACACCCACAAAGCCTCCCGAGATCCGGGGAGTGCAGCCGCTTGCCTCAGACTTACCTGGTGGAAGGCGGGCTGAGAAGAGCAGTACATATGCTGCAAGGGGGGTTGGTAGCAGTACATCCCGGGGCCACCGTCCAGGGCTTGGGGCTTGACCTTGACCTCTGTCCCCTGATGGAAAAGAAAGATTTTTTTTTTACCCTCTCCTTTCTCTTGTCTTGAACCTCACACTAAAAGAATCCTTTCTTGCCAGGTAGTGGTGGTTCACGCCTTTAATCCCAGCACTTGGGAGGCAGAGGCAGGTGGATTTCTGAGTTCGAGGCCAGCCTGGTCTACAGAGTGAGTTCCAGGACATCCTAGGGCTACACAGAGAAACCCTGTCTCGAAAAACAACAACAACAACAACAACAACAACAACAACAACAACAACAAAAATCCTTTCTCTGACCCTCTCAAGGCTAACTCTTGGGGAAGGAACAGAGAACAGAAATGGATAGGGGTTTTCCTGAGGGAAGTCAACAAGTCAGTGGAGGGGCTAGTCTGGAATGGACAGTGCCCCCCACATTCTGCCTCACTGCAGGTGACAGGCAAGGCTGGGTGCCACCAGAGAAATGAAGGAGACTTGTCATATAGACTTGAATGGAACCAGAGATCTCTGAGAGGCCCATGTGAAATCCTCGGGGCTTAGCCCTAAGTAGAGATAGTAAGGGCGCGTGGCTAGGACCTGCCTGGTAGATAGACAAGCCAGGATCAGACTGCCGTTACTAGGATTCCCGCGGACCTTTGGGAAGCCAGCATTTGGGCCCAGAGGGGTGAAAGCTAGCTGTGACCACTCTCTGGGTGTGCCTCGGGGTAGCTGATGCGGCGGAGATTGCTGTAATGGCAGGATCTCGGGCCTGGAAGAGCCAGGAGCACTGAGTCCAACCCGTTCATTTCACAGATGCTGGAGCTGATCCCAGAGGGGGAAGCTATGTGGCATCGGTCACCCGTAGCGTGGACCAGGCAGCCGGGTGCCACTTGGCTCCATGGGGCCAGGTGGACTTCTGTTTACAGATTGCGGGTGTCTTGGTAAGTCATAGGGCCTCAGCCAGAGAGCGCCAGGTCCTGATTCTCAAGATGGAGACAGCGGGAACTCTGGAGTGTTGATGGAACCCGGGATGGAAATCTCCTGGCTGAGTGACAAGGACCTACACCGAGTGGACGATGGTGGACAACTGTTGGCTTGCTGGGTGCCGACCTGTGGCTCCTGCCACATTCTAAAGGCTTGAGAAAAAGCAGTCATGGCTCCTGAAACAGCCGAAGATCCTGTCTTGGCCACACCTAACACCCCTGGGTGTTCCTGTTTTCTCCCTCTTTCTTGCTGATAGGAGTGGCTAAGGACTGGAATGGACCTGTGTGGAAGCAGGAGGTGAAGAAGGCTGGTGGGCCCCTGGAGGAGGCAGCGTCCCGGCTGGGCTATTACATTGGGGTCAGAGATAGGGAGCAGGGGGCAAGCCCCACTCTGCTTCCCAAAGCCACACTCCTGACAGGAACCCTCAACATGACTTTTCCCACGAGGCTCAGAGAGATTGAGCGACTTGCCGGAGGTCACGGGGCTTGCAGATCTGGCTGAGGAAGTGCTAGTCAACCTTCCCAGGTCTTCCCAAAGCACTTATTCATAGACGCCTGCTCCGGGGACACTGAAGCAGGAGAATCTCCTGTTCGTGGATGGCCTTAGGTAACATAGCTATTTTCTGTCTCACACACAAAAATAAATAAAAGCAGGGTCTGGAAGGGGCCTGGAGCTACCAGTCGAGTCCCCAGTCCATATTTGGTGGGGTTTTTCGTTCTGATGCTCTGTCCAGAACCTTCTCTCTCTGGAATGTGTTTTTTCCTTCTCACATTTGCATAGGGGTGTGTTGGTCTGGTTTGGCATTCTTGACACTTAAATAAACAGAGAAGTCACCCTCCGGAATCTTGACTCAGCAGCCTCTGGGAGGCTGCCAGATCCCTTCTCTGATGTGCTCCCTTCACCTGCCCCTCCATGCCTGCCTCCCCAGGGGACCAGCGTGGAGCCAGGATGTCCCCGCCCTCTCTTCTTGCTGCCTTCTGTGGAGCTCCGATTTTGAGACAGGGTCTCCATACACAGGCAGAGGCGGGCCTCTGTCTCAAGCAATCCTCCTGCCGCAGCCTCCAGTTACTAGGATTACACCACCATGCCTGGCTTTGAGGATTCTCTAGGCAGCCAGGGGAGAGGTGGTGGAGGCCCTGGGCCACCGGTACTCACCAGAACTTGGTTGTGTTCCTGGCTGGGGTAAGGGAGTCCATTGCACCAAGCCTCTGCTGGGAAGCTGGGCAGGAAGGCTTCAGCGTCGCCCACATCCACAGGGATCTCCTCAAAGGCTTCCAATGTCCCCTGAGTCTTAAAGGAGTGTCCATCAAGTGCCATGGCCGTCTGGGCCTCTGAGAAGATGTCCTCGTGGAAGTGCCTCTTGTAGGGGTGGAAAGGCATGTGGTTGCCCTTGAGGAAGCGCCCTGGGCTGCCTGCTGGACCCTCCTCAAAGCCAAAGCCAGGATACTTTTCTGAGGGAGAAAGGCGGAAGGAGCCTGGGCCAGGTCCGGCTGTGCAGTGGCCCTGGATCTGCTCCGGGCCTGGAGATGCAATGCTTGGGCTGTGGGGGGGCAGCGAGGGTGCCCTCTCTGGAGGGCCATCAGGCACAAATGACGAGCAGCTGAAGTTGGCATGCTTCTGGGCAGACAGAAGAGAGAGAATCTGTAAATGGAGGTTGGACCAGGGGACCTGCTGGGACTGTACTAGATACTGTACTAGGCTGTACTGAGATAACAGAGTATGGCTGAGCTCACAGGCATCCCAAAGTGATGTTCTCCAAACTGCTCTTGGGATTCCAATCTGATACAAGCATACTTCTCCCAAACTTGTGTCACCCCGCCCCCCAAGGCTGATGGGGTTCCATGTCTTGCTTCAGGAAACACCAAACCAAGGAATGAACAGAGGTCTGTGTCTGAGCCCTTCTGGGTCTAGAGTCATCACATTTGTCAGTGTAATGGATACAGTAGATCCTGACGATCCTTGTGTGGGGCGGTGACTGTCTGCCCAGTGCTCACAGAGCTACCAGGCTTGTCCTAGTCCAGGTTCCAGGTACTTACGTTCTGTGGGGCAGGGGAGCCTGGGAGGCCCGGAGCCTGCATGAGGTCCCCTTGGGGTTCGGCCTCCAGTCGGGTGGAGCCTGGAAGTGTGACGTCAGACTGCGGAGGGAGTAGCGACACCATCACCCAGTCCTGGCCTCGAAGAAAGCCAGCTACAATGAGAATGAGGACCAACGTGTAGGCATGGCCCACCCCAGGCTCACCCCCTCCATCCCTACCGTTTCCCTACACTGGGGCCCTGTCTGCAGCTGATTAAGGAGATAGGGAGAGAAGGGAAGAGATGACAGACGACAGACAGACAGACAGACAGACAGACAGACAGATGCTAGCGAGCCACAGTGGAAAATGGTTACATGCTGGTAGGCAAATGCTGAAGAAGATGAGAAAGAAGGATCACGAGAGAGAAATGAGCCAGACAGGATACTCGGATCAGAGTATCCTGTCTAGTCTCAAGCTTTGCTGGTCGGCAGGTGACCTGGTCAGTCGGTGAGTCAGTGAGCCCCTGCTTCCCAGGGAGCCCTGGCTGCTGGGCTTCCTATGTCTATGCTAGGTGACCTTATCTGTTGCTGGGTAGGCCCTGAGAGGAGGAGGAGCCAGGAGATGTATCATGCTTATGCTTCATGTGACAGCAATTCCCATGATACGGAGGGCAGCTCTGTGGGATGGCCGAGGGGTCTTGCTGGTAGGGCCCATGGGATATCTGCTAAGTGTTGTTTTTTACCTCTATCAAGCTGTTAGCTGTGACTTTGAACCAAGCACTCCTCTTTTCCTTCTCCCCTCTCTTCTTCCCTCCCTCCCTGTTCTGTGCGGGATCGAACCCATTGCTTCCTCCCACAAGATGCTCCCTGGCCCCCATCCCTGCCCTCTCTCTGAACTCTTCCGCTTGCCTATGAAAAGCGACGGCTTGGACTAGATCCGAGCGCTGACCCCTTCTGAACTGTTGTAGAACCCTGACCCAGCACCGCAGAGCAGCTGGGAGGCCTCGGGGCTGGCTCAGCGCCCGCCAGGCGAGGCTGTCCATTCCGGGCTGTGTCAGCAGAGCTCTCTGCACTTCCACAGCAGCATCTGCAAACAATATGAGTGACAGGCCCTTGCACGGGGCGCTGCGAGTGAAATGAAATCATGCAGAGAAAGCTCGGAGCACAGCACAAGCACACAGGCCTCACTCCACGCCAGCTCTCATTATTAATAGTGTTATCCTTGGGGCTCTTCCACAATCAGCAGCAGCCTTTGAACTCACTCCCCTGAGTTCAACTCTGACAGCAACCATTGCTTACTGAGGGATTGCTCTGCATTGACTACTGGGTGGCACTGGATAGTTTTCCATACACCGAAGATGACCTTAGGTTCCTTCTTTCTCCACCTCCCACGTGCTGGGGGTTATGAACACACACCTTTGTGCCCGGTTGTGTGTTCAGACCTAGGGCTTCCGGCCTGATAAACAGTAACTTTACCGAGTGAGTTGTATCAGTAGCCCCTACTGGTTTTTTGTTTTTTGTTTTTTTTTGTTTTTGTTTTTGTTTTTGTTTTTTTGTTTTTTTGTTTTGTTTTGTTTTGTTTTGTTTTGTTTTGGTTTTTCGAGACAGTGTTTCTCTGTGTAGTCCTGGCTGTCCTGGAACTCACTTTGTAGACCAGGCTGGCCTCGAACTCAGAAATCCGCCTGCCTCTGCCTCCCAAGTGCTGGGATTACAGGCGTGCGCCACCACACCCGGCAGCCCTACTGTTTTTAATGCAGGCTCTCACCATATAGTCTATGCTGACTTTAAACTCACTATGTAGGCCAGGCTAACCCTGAACTATTGGTAGCCCTCTCTGCCTCTATTGACAAAAACTATTGACCTCCGCCTCCCAAGGGCTGGCATTACAGGCGTGAGCCACCATGCCCATGCACACTGCTTTACTTTGAGGATGGCAATCCAGTTTTTCAAACAAGAGATCTGAGTCCCTGAGGGATTCTGTGACTTTCCCAGTCTCATAGACAACCCTCGACCGTCAGAACCTGAACTAAGCTTTGGCTAACGTCTCTCCCCACCGCTGTATCTGATGGGAGTCGGAGCTGAGCCGGGTGTTATGGGAGCCAAACAGAAAGAAAAACCAGAGCTTTACACGTCCACCGTCCACCCAAGACCCCCTCAAGTCACAGCGAGGTAGTGGGGCAGTTCTGGGAAACCTGGGAGAGAGGGCAGGCCTCATCTTTCTGAGCTTGGCCTAGTCAGCAGTTGACACATCTGATGAATTAGCCATCTTCAGAGAGGCTAATGGTGTCAAAGAGGGAAAGGAGCCTGTCCAGAGTCCCTCAGAGGATTAGGCTGGGAGGCGGCTAGTGGTTGAAGTGTAGATGGGCTTGAGGGTGGGGAGGTTCTCTCCCACCCCTCAAAGAGTCCCTCCCGCCCCTTCTCTATATCCCTGCCCAGGCTCACTCTCAGCCATGCTAAATGTGGCGTGACCAGGAAGCGTGGAGCTGGCTGTAACTGGACACTTCAAGGGATCGGGCAGGGGTGAGGACACCCCATCTCTGGCTTTGCATGACTGCCTGCCCTGGCCCCCGTTCCCTGGACAGCTTGGGCCTGACTACCACGCCTCACCCTGGCTCAGAGCTGCTTTTCCCGGACGAGGTGGTATCGTGTGAACTTGGCGCCATCCAAATACAATCTCATCTCCCTCCAGGCGTGAGGCTGGGGGCTTTTCCTCCCCGTCTTAGGCGCTGCAGTCTCAGGATGGAGGACAGTAATGGTTCAGCCTGAGGCAGATCTGACTTTAGTTCCAAGCCTTGTCATGTTCTGGCTCTGTGATTTTTTTTTGAACACACTATGTAAGTCTATATTTCACTTTCTTCATCTGAGAAGTAGATGTGTGTGGACCTAGCTCACTAGGACCCCTTGAAGATTAAATGGTATGGTGCTGATACCCAGAAAATGGCCAGAGAGACACCTCACACCTCTGGCTTCAGTTGTCTAAATGTAGCTGTAGCCAAAGGCCTCTAAGCCCTGGCTCTGCAGCTTCCATGACAGTCTTGCTGCTTCGGGCCTCATAGCCCAGGAAAGAGGTGCAGAGGATGCTGTCCCCAGGTGGCAGCTGCCCTTGCTGGCCTTTCCTGCCTGCCTGGTCTTCATTTATCATGACCTCAGAAGACTCAGACACCAGCCCTGCTTTACGGATTTGACCCTGAGCTCTAGCTGCGCAGTCCCCTCTTGAAGCGCTCGCTGTCTTGCTTAGAAGAGGCACCTCCGCCTCACTTCCCAATCCCTCATCTCTAGATGGAGCTATTTGTATAAACCCCAGGCAGAGAGCCTGTGCGTCATCAAAGGCCTTCTGTTCCTAGCCAGGACTATCAGAATCTGGCTCTGAAACCCCCCCCCTCTCCCCCTCCAGAGCTCGAGCTTGTCTCTGCAGGGTCCGCCCCTTAATTTGCATTGGGGATGCAGATGTCCCAGAGTGATCCTCTCTCAGGCTTTCTTCTGGGTGAGTTCTGTAAGTACTGACGTACAGCTCAGTGACCACAGTGCATCCCTGGTCCCTAGAGCTGAAGCCCTCCCTGTTCCATGAGTCCCTTAAGGAAATTAACTGACTTTTCCACGACCACCCTGTCTGGGGAATGTGAGCCCTCAATTGGCTTCATCCTAAAGGGTCACCTGCTTCAGGGGCTGGACGAAGGGCCCTTAGTTAGCATTTGTGGAGGGTCCTTTCAGCACAGACAGGGGAGAGAGAGGCGCGCTAGTGCCAGCCCTTGGCTGGAGCAGTGGGTAGAGTTCTTAAAGCTGGCAGCTTGGGAGTCAGGCTTGGGTCTGAATCTTGATCAGGGTGAGAATCTGGTTGGACACATTGCTTAACTTCCTTCCCTGGGCCTCAGTTTCCTCCTCTGTAAAATAGAGCTTATAATACATACCTCTTTGGAGGATTGGATGAAATATTGCTTGTAAATAGCTTACCACACAGTACATACTCAATAAATGATAGCTATTATTAATAATTAGCAGTGGGACAGAGTTAATTTAAGGCATGGGCTCTGGTGTGGGGGAGGGAACTCCCCTTTCTTGCCCTTTCCTGTCTCCCCCCACCCCCATCCATCTCTCTGACATCAGCTTCCTCCACCGACAGAGACTGAACTTCCTCTTGACTCAGGCCTCTGAGGCCATTTTGTTCATTCCCCTGCAGTAGAGCCAGTGGCTGCAGAAACTTCAGTGTCCTGGAATGGAACGGACAGGGTGTCCCTACTGCTTTGGAGCCCCAGGGAGCATCCGTGCTGGCCCAGTGTCCTGATAGTGGCCTATGAACTTGGAAGGAACCTTTGTTGTCAAACTTTGAGCCCACCTCTTCTGGTTTCACAGAACACAGTGAACGGCATGTGGACCCGTGTCAGCAAACTGACTTCTCCTCTCCTTTCCCTTCTCCCCTTCTCCCAGATCCAGAGTCTCTGGAGCTGGTCCAGAGCACATATGCCAGCACTTAGAGCTGACTTCTGCCCGCCATGCGTCTCTTTCCTGGACGGGGGACTGTGGAGGAAGATGTGGGTCAAGTTCCATTCTGCTGCAAGACTATAATCATCATAGGCCTGTATCACTGGGGCACTCAGAAGTCCACATGGCATGTTTTATCTTTGCTTCATCTCTTCCTCCCTCTGTCCCCGTGGACAGTGAACACAGCACACTGGAGCCAGTGTTTTAGGGAGCAAACAGAATCCATCACTTCCATTTCCACATTCCGCAAAATAAAGGCAAATTGGCCATCGCTACACAGCTGCCCATGCAAAATTTCACACATTATAAACCAGAATGCTGCCGCCTGGTATGTTGGCACACACCTTTAATCCCAGCACTGCGGAGGCAGAGGCAGGTGGATCTCTGTGAATTCAAGGCCAGCCTGATCTACAGAGTAAGTTCCAGGACTGCTAGGGCTGAATAGTGAGACCCTGTCTCAAAAAAACCAAAAACCAAACCAACATAAAATCAAAAAGGGGAAGGGGTTCCCCTTTTCAATAGCTGATATTTGATGGAAATTTACCAGCACACTGCAGGTAGAGAAGCAGTGGTATTTGCTCCGTTTCTCACGGGGTGGGGGGAGGAGGCCAAGAGAGGAGAAACATGCCTAGGACCACACAGAGAGAATGAAAACTCCTCTTGCACCTCCAGACACTCTTATCCGGGGCTACAACTTTAGCAAGACACGTTGAAGACCCTCCCAGGGTCTGGGCCTCCTGGGCAAACATTACTTCCATGATCTTTGGAGAAGAGAAGGGAAGTTTGGGGACAGAAAAATAGACCTGGTCAGCCCTGAATCAAAGGAAGAGAGAAACGGCCCTCTGGCCAGAGGGGGAGGACTGGGAGGAGGCCCCTCTAGAGCAGTGAGAGCTGGAGGGGTGAGGTGTCCCTGGCAGCCATTGCTGTGTGGCTGCCCTGTGACCCCGGGCACCAGCATCCTCACCTTGTACTCTTCTGGCAACAGCCAGTCCTACCCTGCCCTCAGCCATTGCTACCCCTGCCTTCTAGAGACTGTCTTCTCAGTGCTCAGGCAGAAGGGGCTGTTTAAGGGTGGGTCACCTAATTTGCTAGATTTGTGGCCATGGACAAGCTATTTCCTAATCTGCATTTCAGTTCTTCTATAGGCAAAACGAAACCCAGGGATCATTTGAATCTTAAGATGCTGATGTTGGTTCTACGGATGTGTATGCAGTCTATGGAGTAGTCTGCCAGGCTTGTGCCAGGGATTCAGGTTATGTCCCAGGAGGGAGGCACTGCACTGTCACCCCTTTTTATGGATCAGGAAACTGAGGCTCAGAGAGATTAACCTGACTCGCCCAAGTCCCCCAGCTAGTAAACCGTGCTCCCCATTCAGACCCAGGCTTCAAAGCTAATCTCTCCTTAACCACTATACCACACAGCCCCGCCTCAGCAAGGTGGAGGTTTCCCTGGGAGGGTCTGTCCATGGAGCCCCTACTGGCAGCTGAGTCACAGAGGCCAGTCACACACTTCTGCCTGGCCAAGGACACTTAGAAGGGGTTGTGCACCCCCCACCCCACCTGTCGGCGCCCTCCTGCCTGCCCTTTATGAACAGGCGGAGCCGGCTCAGTTCCACCTTAATGGTTTCTGTTGCTGGCTGCGGCAGCATGTTTTACGAGGGGTGGGGCCGTGCCCAGTGCTCGCCTGCAGCCCCACCCGAGGCTCCACCTGCCTGGCTGCTGGGAGGGGTTCCCTGGAGCTGGTCCCTGATTACCCTTGTTGGGGGTGGCAGGGAAAGACCTGGGGGACTGTGCCTGAGGCCCTCGCCTCTCAGGATTCTTCCTACCCATCTGGGGTCCTGAAGACAGCCCTCTAGACTCTCTGGCTCTGGATGCTGCCTGGCTTTATAAAGAGTGATGGATGAAAAGCAGCCAGAGGCAGGCATGATGGCTTAACAGGAAAAGGTGCCCACTTTGACCCCGACATCCTGAGTCTGATTCTTAGGACCCCCACATGGTGGCCGGAGAGGACCAACTACAGCAATTTTCCCCCTGGCTTCCACACCCTGACTGTGGCATGCATTCACACACGCGCGCGCGCGCACACACACACACACACACACACACACACACACACACACACTGTAGTAAGAAGAACATTCATACGCTCCCCCCCGCCCCCCCACAGTCCGCAACGTTCTGCGAGCCACTCACACCTGCAGCCAGGTTGTTCCCATCTCGGTCAGGTCTTTTGTAAAGATAGCTGTCATTACCCCAGCCTCTTTAAGCAGGCTGCTCAGAACGCATCCTTCAGAAAGTGCATCCTTCTCTGCCCTAAGGGACCTGGAAAATTTCCCTAGATATTTGTTCTTAATTCTTAGAATCTCATCACTTGCCTTACACGCCAAGGACCACTCCCCACTAGCTAAGGGAAACAGGCTCATCCCGTCTCCACAGAAGGTCCCAGCTTTGCTGAGGATGCCTGATGCCTTCTCGTTTCCCACAAACATCTGCCTGGCGTGCTTTTCTGTCCATGGTCTTTAGCCACCTCTGGGCAGCTTCCACACACCCCAGCCGACCCCCCCTTCTTCCACCCAATCCTGACCCCAATGAAGCCGTGTCTCAACACTTACAGTGGGCTCTGGGACGTGGACACCATCCCGGCTTTGGGGAGTCACACAGCTTTCAGCTTCAGGGGAGCCTCCATCCAGGTATAAATACGCCCACATGCCAGGACCGGCCCCCTGCCCCAGGGCAGGGGTGGGACTGCTTCCCCAGGCCAAGCAGGCAAGTCACATGCCCCATAAATGCCACAGGACCGACCACAGGCCCTTCCCAGTAGCCCTGACCTCTCTAGACGGGTGGATGGATAGATGGGTGGATGAAGAGATAGATGGGTGACTTACAGATAGATGGGCCATGGATAGACAGGTGGATGGATGGATGGATGTCTTTGACAGACCCATGGATGCCTGTCTTTTTTTTGTTTTGTTTTGTTTTTGTTTTTTGTTGTTTTGTTTTTTCGAGACAGGGTTTCTCTGTGTAGCCCTGGCTGCCCTGGAACTCACTCTGTAGACCAGGCTGGCCTCGAACTCAGAAATCCACCTGCCTCTGCCTCCCAAGTGCTGGGATTACAGGCGTGCGCCACCACCGCCCAGCGGATGCCTGTCTTATAAATGGTCAGAAAGAGATTTTAAAGAAACAAGAAAAGGCTGATCCTCAAAGCTACCATCTACTCCTAGGGTTGTTTTAGGTCTTCCTTCTCCCTTGCTATGGCCACCTAGTTTAAGAATTTGGTCCTCCTGGACTCTCCCTCCTTAGAGACCTCTTTCTAGAGATCTCTCACGCCCACCTGACTGCCCTCACCCACAGTAGCATTTGCTTTTCTTCTTGGGAGCCATTTATAAGCCGCCTTTTCCTCCCTTCTGCCTACCTGTCTCTGCTGGCGCCCCTGCTCTGAGACCAGGAGCCTACTGCCTGATCGTGTGTCTAGGAGCAAGGTGGCTTCCCCTTCAAGGTTAGCAGGCATTCTCATATTCAAGAACATGACACCTTTGGATAGCCAGAAAGGGAAAAGCCCCCAGCTCCACCTTTTCAGGGGAATTTTGAAGCCCTGGGTGGTGGGGACAGACCTGATAAAGAATTTGGAGACAGAACTATTTCTTAGTTGGGCTGATAGTGTATAATCTTAGTACTTAGGAGGTGGAGTGGAGGGGGGCGGGAATCACAAATTTAAGGTCAGCCTTGGGCTGCATTTGTGAGACCTCATATCACCAAAAAAGAAAAAGAAAAGAAAAAAAGAAAAAGAAAAAGGAAAAAGACAGGCAGTGGTTGGTGGCACAGGCCTTTAATCCCAGTGCTCAGGAGGAGCAGCCGGGTCTGCAGAGTGAGTTCCAGTACAGCCAGGGCTACACAGAGAGACCCTGTCTCAAAAACAACAACAACAACAACAACAACAATCATCATCTATAAAGAAATATCAAGATCTAAATGGAGAGGTGCGTGGGGCACCTGCTTAACGCTCTGAGTGTACCTTACAGAGACCAGGGGTCTGGGGCCTTAGACACTGGATTCCTCCAACCTTCAGGCTGCTTAGCCATGGCCAAAGGCAGGAGAAGCAGGTGAGGGAAGGACTGAGGGCCAGGAGGGTTTATCGCCTTCATCCACCCTGAGACAAGCCACGTCTGCGGAAGAGATGCGAGGGAGGGCAGGCTGGGGGGCAGAGGAAGCTGCTGGCTTCTGAGCGCCCATTAGAAACCCTGCCCCGCAATGACATCATTTGGAACTGAGC